>OX101791.1:5973189-6415689 GCA_944452715.1 Ophion slaviceki
AACTCGACGCTACTAGACCTTTTACTTGTGAACATTCGCGGCTTGGATGAACCATAGCAAGCTGATCTCGTCGATATTTCATCGTACGCGCGTAAAAACTCCAAACATAAATTTCACCTAACCGTCATCGATACTGTCTCAAAATTTGCCTCGGCCGTACGCCTACGCAGTAAGAATGGTAATGATGCAGGAACCGCAGTGACGTCAACACTTGTCAAGGGGACGCATACCGCAGAACTTGCACTTTGATCAGGGAATATCATTTTATAATGGTCGCTTTAAAACCCTAATAAAAAACGTATAATTTTCGCCTGTATTCTGGGTATAGCAATTTAAAAGGATCCATTTGTGAGTATTTCAATCGTGCAGTGAGGAATAAGATGCGAATGCAATTTAGCCTACGTAGTAATTATAGGTACATCGGTATTCTTGATAACCTAGTAGACGCGTCTGATGATTCTGTACACTATACGATAAGGCAGGTGAAACTGAGTAGCATCAACGTTGAAAATGAGAAGCTGCCACACCAACATGGTTTCATAGGACCCCATTTCAAAAAAATTTAAACCGCATCATTATGTAAGTAAAAAATTGACAATAAAGAGCGTTAAGAATCAGTAAATTTAAGAGTGTATTCTGAAAGGATTACGCACCGAACTGGACAGCGAAAATATTTGCCATATATCGAGAGAAAATGGCGAAGTCTGTAGCATTTCATCTGACGGGCTATAACGATGGAGCCGTTGCAGGTGATTTGTACGATCAGGAGCTACTTATATGTCGAAATTATGTCGAAAATGTCGAAATTGATCTCATTGAAAAAGTATTGTAGCAGCGTAATAATCGAATGTTTGTAATGGGGTTGGCTTTCGACAATACTCACAATAGCTGAATGAGCAAACCTGATGTGGAGCCGACAATAAAAAAGTTTTAAATTTTATGACACCTCTCTCTCTCTCTTTCTCTCTTTCCCGTAGAGGCGTGTCAGGAGAGTGTGAGGAAAAATTAGGTGATTCGCCAAACTACAACGGGCCCTTCTTCATTTTCTCAGTTGAAAAATTCATGAACCAATTTATTATATACAACAGACAAACGCGATAATTTACAAACGTCGTTTCTCACAGCGTTGATTATTTGCAGAACAAGCTTTTTTACAATTATTTTACAAGCTTATCTACAATTAAAAAAATACACCCTACGATTGTATCCTATAATGCCCCCATGGCAACGTTTTCGTGGTTCCAGGTATGATATACCGTTTGTCACCGCGCGGACTTAGAGCAATTTTTGTCTCGTTGGTGGTGTACACTTCATGCAACATCGATCGTATGCATGCTTGCTGACCAATCATTTCGATCTGGTCATATAAGCATTTCGTGTAATCCTTGAAGGAGATCTTTCTCGCCCCGATGTTACTCTTATCGCGCTTCAGTTTCTTCGTAACGTCTTTACCATCGACTCGCACTGCATACATTTTTGCTCTAACCCCGACAACTTCCGTCATTATCCGACCATTATTTTCGTCTTTCATAAGTCCGGGAACATTTTTGTTGACAAGCGGTATATCATGCCCATTGCTCGCCGGGTACTCGCTCGTATCGAAACGATGGATATTACGCTTCATGTCGTCGTACACATCCTCACACTCAATGTTGTATATTAGACTATCCGTATCGGTGTACAACACTGTACATTTTTCTTTATACAGAGGCACCATGTACTCACGACGAAAATCATATAAACATGTCTTCGATATGTCGAGTATGCACATACCCACATATATTGGCTTATTGAATTTCACCTCGAGCTTGCGTAATTCGACAGCAATAAGGTTTTCTGAAAAAAACACTCCGGCTATGAAAATTTGGTTTTGCAATCATTGCCTTTGCACCGTACCTGCCCTCCCACCGTGTTAAAATCTTGACGTCTACGTGATTGCGCCCATTTTCTATTGTTTTCCCAAACACCGCATTATTCATCAATTTATAGAGTTTTTTTTTTCAAAATTATTCTTTGCTTGGGTTCGGAACTGCGCGTTCAGCTAAATATATGTTCGTAGCCAGGGCTATTGGGAGAATTGGAGTATTCTATGAATTTTGGTGATTTTGAGACCGTATCGTACACACTGCTGCAGATTGCGATAATGAATAACATACCGTTCCTTGTTATGCACGGTTGCAAGGAGTTTTTCGTATTGTCCACCGGGTGGTTTACCATGTGTTGAACAAAACGGTAAGTCCGTGTGTGCATCGTGTAGACATTCCGGGTACTCTAAGTCAACCTCAAGAATGTAACCGGTCGGTGAATCTAGCGCGATAGATGATAAATCGAATGTCGACAACTCATCGACCCATCGAAAATCAGCATAGGGCAATGGTTGACAGATTGCCCACCCATACGAATTATTCACATCGAAATACATCAAGTATGAGGAGGATCTTGATGGATCGAATGATTCCATGTATTTGTTATTGGCGCGCGCATACCTATTTGAGCACTGACTCAGGCCACCGCGTATACCCCGTTCAACAAATAATACCATGTCAATGTCGGTGAGCAATTCGAAGTTAACGCATGTGTGTTTCAACATTGCATCCCATGTGTAGCCGGGGAGAGTATAGTAATAAGCGGGGTCGAGCCTGTAACGCTCCATACAGCTATTGCGAAAGTTCTCAAAAACGTCGGCCAGCCACAAAACTTCGGTCTTCAAATACAAGTCACTATATTCACCTAACGTTTGAATAGAAAACCGATCCCATACATTCTTGGCGTGAGCATATTCGTTCTCACTTACAATGTCACCAGTCAAAGTACTGTAGAATGCGTTTCGTGGTGGTAGGTGATAGTCTTCCAATCGGTTTACACTATCGATATATTCATTGGGGAAGACGCCCTTTCGAGTTAATAGGATGAAACTATCGCTCGTTATGTCACGAAATTGCGAACGTAAAATTTTTAGTTTGTCCATTGTCAAAAATGAGGCCAGGTCATCCAGACTCGCATTGAGAAATTTGCATGCATAGATGAAGCGTAATTGAATCGAATGTGAATTGTCTGCCGTTCGAAATGTTTTTGTAAAAGAAATGTATTCCTCTTTAGTTATGGGCAGCATAGTGGTTTTCCCCTCGAATGCTGTGGCTAGTTCCTCGATGATGAGCTATGCACCATAGCCGGACAAATTATGAAAAAATACGGGGATGAAAAAATACCGTTGGTAATTCAAATCGCAGTTAGAATGGGCGGGACCTCTATAACGTCCGGTCAAAAGGCAATGATCACGAACACGTGTGTCGTCTTCGGCAAATGGTTTGTCACATATATGGCACTGAGCAGCGCTTCTAAATTTTGCCCGCTGATCTGGAGTTAGAAGTACCACGGGAACACTATCCGATAGAATATCGTTGATGCGCAAAGCTAAATTTTTAAGGTTCTCAACAAACCATGGGATGCAATTGGCATCGCGGCGCGAGTAGTATCCCGATAACGAATCGTCATACGAGCAATGTACGTAGTACGCTACGCTAAACACTTCGTGCTGTTGCTGTATATTTTTGTTGTCAACATTTGCCAAAACGCACTCGAGATCCGCATAAATCACAAATGGAAGTCGCTCTTTTCGTTGAAACTTTTCGAACGCTAGCCATTTGTCCGTTTCACCAGGTAATCGAATGGCACAGTCGTTTGATTTTCCACAATCCATCTCGTGCGATCGTAATTTAGCCTCCGTGTAAAAGTAGTGCAAACACCTATAACAAAACGATGGAAAGAATTATATTATTGAAGTACATACTTGCTCATATGTGTATTCTCGAGTATGCTTTTTGTTACTCACCGATCGCAGATGTGTTTTTTGCCGGTTCTTTTGCTCAGCTGCGCGCTCACCAACCGGGATAAATTTTTTATCCATACAAAGTGTCCCACGTTGTGGTCCGAGGAATCCTCCACGTACAACAAATTAATGTGTTTATCCAGCTTTTTGTCGCATATTCGAATTGGAACGATGTTTTTCTTTTCAGTTGTATATACATTGATCGAAACTTCATTTTGCGATTCAAATTTCTTTATTTGATTGAGAGTCATTGGAAAAGAAATTCCCTGAAGCTGCAGTACAGATGAGTAGTGTGGATATGAAGTTACTCGATCTACGTTTGTTTCCACTGGATAAAGAGCAGCGACCACTGACCACGCAAAACACGCGTTATCCTTCGACTTTACATTCACCACCGCTTTCTTCAGGATTATTTCCCGCGACAAAACAGTTTGACATCCGGCACGCATTGGATTGTATTTGTTGATATTTAAAGTTAAGTTTAGTATCCGCGACAATGTCCATCCGCTATCCCGTTTTTGAAAATCTTCGAGGGATGCTAGAGTAGGCTTAACAACTCGTTGTGTATACCACTCACGTAAATTGGATGTGGTAAAAAGTTCAAAGTTCTTCGTGTTGATACGTTGAGTTGCACGTTTGTGACCTGACTCAAATTCACCATTGAAAACTGTATTCACTTTTACACTGAAGTGTTTGTTGGTAATGTCTTGCACGTGTGAAAGCATCATATCACATGCCTCTTCGAGAAACTGACGAGGTTCAATATGGTTGTTATTGATGACGCAGCCAGTTAGGACACGATTTTCGAACGCCGTATCAATCTCTCGCCAGATCAAACCGCGATCACTGTGTCCCGCGCCCGCATGTAAAAATCGTCTGCGTAGAACATTTTTTAAACCTTCTAAGCGAGCGATTCCTGCTACCAATGATTGTCGATTTCCGAGTGATAATCGTGGTCGCTTAATTCGACTTTGTGTTTCCAACGACTCTATACACTGATCACATTGTTGCTCCCACACTGTATACTCTTCCGCGGAAATTACAAGGGCGGCTTGATCGCGCAGATTTTGTTCTAATTGTGGAACGTTCTCGGCCATTTTCACGTGAGTTCACAACGGAAGTTCCAAGAGGTGATGTCGGCAAAAGTGACTGCTCGATTCGTAGTGTGAAACCTGCGGTGGTAGAAGTCGTTTTCATTCGGGAATCTTTTCCCCATATTTTTCCTCTATCTTAGGAGTGCATTATAGGTCCACACTATAGTGTTCTTATATTGTAATACTATAAGAATAGTATTACAATATAAGGGGAGGCGTGGAAACGAAATGAACCATTCAAAAGGGAGTATAAGTGCGGAAGATCTCGGGTTTTCACACAAAAAATCGTGCGGTGGCATCCACGCATTATTGAGTACTTTGCATATGTAAATACCTCGGTGTTACCTGTGGAAATGAAAACAAAACCCTGATGTAGTGACATTTTGGAAGAGCGCGCCTCTTTGTTACTACAGCTGCATAAAATAAGTTTTATGGGGGAGAACTTTATTTCACATCCAGCATTTCTGCTGCATTCATTTTTCAAGTAGGTGTGATAGACCCCGACTTTAAGATCTGCATGTACGGGCGCGCGCGCGTGCACACACGCACACGCACACGCACATACACACACACACACACACACACACACACACACACACACACACACACACACACACACACACACACACACACGCACGCACGCACGCACGCACGCACACACACACACACGCACGCACGCACGCACGCACACACACACACACACACACACACACACACACACACACACACACACACACACACACAATATGTATGAACGGACAAAATGTTGAATAAAAACTTCGATACGTGTATTCACGAAAATCATCGCGTTTTTTCTTTACCCGAAGCTCCCTATCCCCACGGTGTAAGACCTCCCTCCCCCGTACGATTCACGCGGCGTAGCCCCCACGCGCTTGCTCTAGCAGTAAACAGGTCCTCGGTATATGCAAAACACACCACCAGTCGGTCTATTCAGAAAAGCAGCTCGAAACCACCCCCACTTAGCCACGAGCTCCCGAAAAAGGCCCCAATCCCCCCCACCCCTCCGACACCGCTGACTCCCCCCCCCCCCCACCACTAATTCCCCATACGTGCCACAGCGACGCAACCGCGACCGCCAGATACCCCCACCACGCACCGCCACGGGATACCCACTACACAACGCCTGTGACGTCACTGGCGCTGTCTCCCTATGTATGTATGTATCTACTCGTGCGTTCGGTTCGGATTTTCGTCCAGTGTGTTTTCGTGAATTACGCGTTACCGTGATTGAGGAACTCTCGTACGAGGTTCCTCCACCGAGCCTGAAGATTATCAGTGCATTTGTGGTGAGTTCTCGTATTAAGAATCGTGTGATTTTGCTTCCGTCGTACTCTTGCCATACAAAAATAACAAACGATACGTTTGCGTTCCCGTAACGATTTCCCCATCTGTCGAAATCAACTCCCGACCCTCTCTACCGTACTTACAGCCTGAGCGGCCGTGCACTGCCGTCCCCGTTCGCTCGAGCTGATGCTGATGTTTGTCAGCTCCGCGACCCCCAAAAGCTGACGAGTTCCACTTTTAACCCGCGTTTTTTTGCTTAATTTTGTTTCGGATTCCGTGTTTGTGCCATTTGGTGGGGATGGCGTTAGTTCCACTCATCCCCCAGGTCATACCGGTCGCTAACCCGGTGAAAAAAAGTTAGCTGGCGTCCACCGGAGCTTGCGGGTGCATCGGCGAGAGCGGACGGCCGAAGGTGACGTCGAGACATTTCTTTTCCCGAGGATCGAGAGATCAGAAGGAAAAGATTTCCGTCACAAATGGCGCCCAACGTGGGGCCATGGTAAATGGGAAGTTCTCGTGCTGTGTTTTGGTAAGTTTTTTTTTTAATTTATTTTAATTTATTTTTTTCTTTATTTTTTTCTCTTCGTTATTTTTTTTTGTTTTTTTTTTTGTTGTTGTTACGGTTCGTGGCGTTCCCGCTTGCGCGAGGGAATTATTAATCCATTCCCTCCGTCTTTGCTCTCCAAATCGAAGTTATCAATTTGCTCGAAGAGGAGTGTAAATTATTATTCCCCTCCTCCTCGTCGATCACGAGGGTGCCCTGGAAAACGACAATAAAGGATTTTTTTTGGTTTCGTTAAATATTCACATTTCCCTTCGCTCTCGATCGCATGATCCCTGAGTGGGGGTTGAGCTCTCGATTTGTCGGGATTGCTCTCGATACATTCGTTGATAATCTTGAATCCCCGCAAATATTTTAATAGGTTCTCACGTGACGCGCGGTCGAGGGATATTTTATTTCCTTTTTTTGACCGTGAGGAGCGGGGAAGGAGTGACTCGTGTCCTCCTTTTGGGCTCTCGATTTCGCTCTCGTGATACTTGAAATAAAATTATGTTGTTTCATCGAGCTCTCGATTTCACTCTCGTGACAGTTGAAATAAATTATATTATTTCATCGAGCTCCCGAGACGCGAACTGAGAATTACACCGGTTTTCCGACAAAATCTCGCGTTCGTGAAGATTAGGCTCTCGCCCCGCGTCCCGCGAAGGCCGTTCCGCGTGAGCTAGCGCGGATTACCGATCTATTGTTCGAATTTCGAACGAGATCGGAAAGTTCTCGAACGAAAACTTTTTCTTTGGGTTTCGAGGGAAAATCGACGCCGTGAGCGTCGCCCGGTTATCGTTACGCGAAGAGTTCACGATCAGTATAACGCGAATCTTCGAACGCCACAGTCTGCTTCCGAATAACAACGCGAAAGTGTACCGACGTGAAGAAGTCTTTTGGACACCGTGAGTGCGAGCTTGGCTCTCGAAACGCTATCTTCCTTTTTTTTGGTGCATGGGCGAGGGGTAGTTTCTCGTCCACCGACGGTCGCCTCTCGGGATAACGAACCCGCGATAGTTCGTCCTCATGGTCTCGGGGCTCATAAGAAAGGGCGTTATCGTTTTTGCGGGCGGAAGAAGAGTTTTGTGCTTCCTTCCTCCCATCCTGCCTGCGCGATCTCGTCGAGTTAAAATACTTGGTAAAGCTCGCGGACGAATTGTCGCTAGTGTCTCCGAAGAAGGAAAAAGGGGGAGCATTTAAAATTTTGTTTTCTTCTTCGGGAAAAAAAATATATATATATAAAAGGGAAAGTTTAATAAAAATTCCCCCCGGCGACGGTTTCGAAGGAGCACGGACCGAAAAGCCGTGCGTCGAGTTATCGCCGGTTCGGGGGAGGTGCCGCGATATCGGGTGGAGTGCACGCGTCTGGCAAAAATTTCGTATTTTTGGTCTTTTTTTTCTTTTATTTCCCCTCCGAGCCTCGACTCCAGGGGCGAGCGGCGGCGTCCGGGTAGGAGCGGCGAGTATTCTCTGCCTTCTATCTCTCTCTTTTTTTGCCTCATCCTACTGTAAGACCGTTTTTTGGATTTTTTATTCTCTTCGTGATTTTCTTTCCGGTTCTCATTACTTCCTTCCTCTTCGCCGATCTCAATTCCTCCTTTTCTCGTTCTTTATCTACTTCCTTATTATTCCCTTGTTTCTTTTCCCCTTAATATCTTATTCTTCTTATTTTTTCTCTCTCTCGTCCCATTTTTACATTCCCTTCCTCGTATTTTACATTTGGTTCACTTCAATGTTGAATTTTCTTTTCTTGTTCTTTTTCTTTCTTTCCTATTTTTCTCGTTTGACATTTCTTTCCCAAAATGGAAAAAATATAATAAAAATCAATAGGAAACAAATAAAATAACATCAAATAAAAATTAAATCAAATCAAATTCCTTGAAATTCTCCCTACACAAATACATATATTTTGGTCATTATTATTATTATTTTATATTTTCTTTCCCATTTTCCAATAAGGGTCTTATTTTGATTTTCATTTTTTTTTCCTATTTTTTTTATTTCCTTTCCTTCTTTTTTTTGGTTTTGAATCTTTCTCTTTAAAGTTCTTTGAAATCTTTATTTACTTGTTTATTAATTTTTCTTGTTTGTTATTATTATTAGTATTATTCTGTTTAAGAATTATTATTATTAGGTTCTCGGTTTTCTTTCTTTTTTTTCTCTCTACCTGTGCTCTTCTTTTCCTTTCCCGCTCCCCTTGATACCCTTCGTTTGCTCGTGTTCGTTTCCCCCTCCATTCTTTATTAATTGAGGCATTTTCTTTTGGTTATTATTACTATCATTATATATACTTTTTTTCTTTTTCTACGAATATCTTATTTTTTTCCTATGCTCAATTTTTCAAATTTGTTCTGACTATTTTTTTTCTTTTTTTTGGTCTACAGTTTTTTGCTTTCCCTTTTCGTTGCTCTGTTGTAATTTTTTCAATTTTTCTTTCTCCTTTCTTTTGGTCATTCAATTTTATACTATATGAATTTTCATTTATTTTGTTGCCCTCATCGTCTCTATAGGCCCGTTCTTCTTAATTTCTTTTACATTCCTTCCATCGCCGCCCCTCATATTTATTACTAGGTCGTCGTTAGTTATTAGTTATTAACACCATCGTTATTATTCTTATTAAATATTAGAATTACTATTCTTATTGGCTTCCACCTTTCTTTTTTCTTTCTTTTCTTCCTTCTACGTCCCCCCTTCGAATTTTTCGTGGTTTCTTTGTGTGTTGCGTGGCTGACTCGCAACTCGGACGTCTGGCCTCGTGCCTGGGCCCATATTCGCCGTCATGGCGGAGGGAGGAGAGGGGCAAGAGCTCCAGCAGGTGCGCTCCAAGGAACGGGACCGAACCGACGCCTTGGGGGAAGACGACGCGGTCTCGCTAGCGGACCTAGCCTTAGGGCCCCGTGATCTCCCACCTGGGCAATCTACCGCCCTGGATTCCGCACCAGGGCGATCGACCGCCCTTCATCCCGCACCTAGGCGATATGACGCCCCTGATTCCGATCTGGGCCCTGATTGGGTCCCTCCGCCCCAAAGACGGAGGGCCCGTTATTTCGGCCGCGTCCCTGATGTGGAGTTCCCGAGGTACTCAACCGGTTTACCGGTGAATGATCCCGCTCCTCTCGACCGGTTCGGCCGAGCGGCGTTGGTCCATCGCCGTGGCGATCCGAGTTGGTCCGTCGGCGCCTCCATCCGAATCGCGAGGATTACTCGGAGTTGGGGAAGGAAGCATTCCCACAGCGGCGGAGACGATTTTTGTTGCCGCACCGCGTCCTCCAAGAGGTACGCCGTTGGGAGGCCTCGTTCTCGGGTCGACGGGGCGAGGACGTGGAGGATTTCCTCACGCGGATCGAGGAGGGCCGTTCCCTGGTCCCTATTCACGATCAGGCCCTCATCAAAACGATCTCGTTTTGTTTGAGGGGCATAGCCCAGACATGGTACCGGGGTGTTCGCACCACGATTCCGGATTGGCCAACGGCAAAGGCCGCGTGCCGCGACAGATTCTCGGAGCCCTATTACCAAATAGCGCTCCGAGAGGAGATCTCGTACAGGACTCAGGGCGACGCTGAGTCGGTTCTCGAGTACCTGGGGTGCATGAACGGCCTGTTCTCCCGCCTCGATCCACCCTGGACCGAGTGGGAGCGGGTGCGTTACGCGCACAGGAACATGCTCCCGTCGTACCGTCTTGTGATTCTGCTACACGATCGTCTAGCGATGAAAGTTCTCGAGCAGACGGCGGCTCGGCAGGAGCAAATCCTGAAGAGCGTCGGTACGCGGCGGCCCCCGCCGAAACCAGAGACATCCCTCTGCCCGGGATACGCCTACCGCGAGCCTCGCCAGAACCAGCAGTTCCCTCGCCGTCCCATCGTGTATGCACTGCAGGACGGGGATGCAATCGCTCCCGAACTGCCGTCCGCGGACGAAGCGGAAAGAGCTCCCGTATTATTAGATGCGTTGCTGCCTCCAAGCACGCGACGCAACCCTGGTCCCGATCGGAGGCCATCAGGCCTCCTGATTAGGGGGCTACCCATAAAAATGAGCCGATCCCGTACTCACCCCGGGGCCCCATACTGCAAGGTAACGCCCCCAGTCGGCCCCCGCCGACCAAGGTTACCGTGGGCACTAGCCCCGTTAACGCTGCGCGCGATGAAGCACACTGTTGGAACTGTGACCAGCAGGGACACCGCCATAAAGGCTGTCACGAAACGCGACGTCTTTTCTGCTACCGTTGTGGGCTCTCTGGCGTGACCACCGCCCATTGCACTTTTTGCAACCGGAGAAACGCGGAGGGGGGCACGTAAACGCACCTTCCGCGCCTTCCCCAATGGCCCGCCTCGGGTCAGGTCACGATTTCTCGACGTGCTCTCGTGTATCGCCGCCACGCTACCGTCTGTAAATATAGGCGGAGGCAGTTATCGGACCCACCCAATGATCCCGTTACGCCATCGCAAGCGGGAACCCCTTGCTCGAGGGCATAGTGATCAACACCGCCTCCGAATCTGGCGTTGTTGCCTTTCGGGTGGAGGTTACTATCTATGGTCCGGGGGTAAAAGCTCTCGTTGACTCTGGTGCCACTAGGACGTTTATCGGACCTGCTCTCCAGCAAGCGTTATGTGATCTCGCGACGCAGACCAGGAGGATTCCCCCACGATCAGTCCTGGTCGCGAACAGTCAGGTGGCGACGGTTCACATGGCCTTCGAGGTACCTGCTATCTTGAAGGGCCGTTGTACCACTGCTACCGCCCACCATTTACCCTCGCTCTCGGAGGATCTTATCCTCGGGTTGGATTTCCTACGTTCCGCCAAGATGGTCGTTGATTTCTTCGGTGAGTGTTGGTATTTCCGGGACGAACCGGAGAGTTAATTCTCATTTGTTCCCGAAGCCGATGCGCCGCGCATTACGATGTGCCAAGGCCTCCGTACTCCCGACAACGATGAGGCGATTTCGGGACCTCATCGAAGCTCACGTACCAAAAGAGCCTGCGGACCCGGCGGTGACCTCCCTCGTCATGCATAGCATCGAGGTCGGAGACAACCCGCCGGTGAAGCAGAAGCCTTATTCCGTGACGCCGGTCATCCGCGACATCATGTGGGCGGAGGTCGACCGGATGGTCTCGTCTGACATTATCGAGCCCTCGAAAAGTGATTGGGCGAGTCCCGTTGTCATGGTCAAGAAAACAAATGGCAAATACCGTTTCTGTGTGGACTTTCGGAAGGTTAACGCGGTCACGAAGAAGGATGCTTGTCCCATCCCGAACATGACCGGCATTCTCGACGAGTTACGGCAAGCCAATTACATCTCGACTATAAACTTGAGTCAGGCGCATTGGCAGGTCCCGATGCATCCCGACTCTCGGGAGATTACCGCTTTTGTAGTACTAGGTAGGGGTTTGTTCCAATTCAAGCGGATGCCCTACGGCCTGACAAACGCTCTCGCTACGTTCCAGCGAATGCTGGACCGTCTTCTCGGTGCGGAAATGTACCCGCACGTTTTCTTGTACTTAGACGATATTATTATCGGGTCCTGCAGAAAATCACGAATGCGGGGTTGGCAGTTAATCGGGAGAAGAGCAGGTTCTGCCGATCCCAGGTTCACTACCTCGGCTTTCTTGTGAATAGCGAGGGCCTGGGGATCGATCCCGAAAAAGTCTCGCCAGTTCTCGATTTTCCGGCTCCGCAAAATATCCGGCAGCTGCGTCGGTTCCTCGGTATGGCATCGTGGTACCGCCGTTTTGTGCCGGCATTTGCCACCGTGGCGGAGCCGGTGACCCGGCTCACGAAAAAGGGAATAGAGTCCCGCCCCAAAGGAGGCTTTCGATACCCTAAAACGGGGATTAACGAGCACTCCCACGCTCACATGCCCTGATTTTTCGCTCCCGTTCACGCTACAGACGGACGCCAGTGGCATTGGTCTAGGGGCGGTGCTCACGCAAATCATAGACGGTCATGAACGGGTTATCGCGTACGCGAGTCGTTCCTTATCCGCGCCTGAGAGGAAATACTCCGGAACAGGAATGTCGCGCGGTGCTCTGGTCCATACGGAAATTGCGTGGCTACCTTGAGGGGTACTCTTTTACGGTTGTCACCGACCATAGCAGCCTCCGATGGCTGCACAACCTAAAGAACCCGACTGGTCGACTAGCCCGGTGGGCGTTGGAGTTGCTGGAATACCACGTTCCCGACGCGCTTTCGAGAATTTGTGAGAGTCAGGCCAACGTGGTCGCATGCGCCCGCAAAATCCAGGATAGATGGTACCGACGGCGTCTTCGCGACGTCGAACGAGCTCCCGACCGATTCCCGGATTGGAGAATTGCCGATGGCCGGCTTTATTTCCACCGACCTGCAGATCTATCGGACCTCGAGTTCGAGAATCTCGATGCGTGGAAGTTGGTACTTCCCCGCGAATCCCGGCAGGCGGCTCTACACGAGTGCCATGCGCTCCCGCAGGCCGGCCATCTGGGTGTCGACAAGACGTACCGACGTCTGGCCGGCACCTACTATTGGCCGGGCCTGTTCAAAGCTGTCGTTGCATACGTCAGGCAGTGTGATATCTGGCAGCGTAACAAGGTCGAGCAGCAAGCTCCCGCCGGTCTAATGGACCACCGCGTGGTCGAGGAGCCCTGGATGGTCGTGGCTGCCGATATCATGGGGCCAGTTACACCTAGGTCCATGGGTCACGCTTATGTTTTCGTCATACAAGATCTCTTCACGAAGTGGATTGAAATCCACCCCCTCCGGAGGGCCAATGGCAAATCGATCTCGCAGGCTCTCGATGAACTGGTCGTTACTTGATGGGGTGCACTCCGAGTACTGACACCGATAACGGGACGGAGTTCGTCAATCAGGACGTCCGCCAGTTTACCGAGCGTGTGGGAATCCGGCACAGCACAATGCCGTCGTATCACCGACAGGCTAACCCTACCGAGCGGGTGAACCGCGTGGTCAAAACAATGATCCGCGCGTTCCTCGACGGGGACCATCGTGGATGGGTCCGTCACCTGCACGAATTTCGCTTTGCCTACATTACGGCGCACCATAGCTCTCTTCAGGCCACGCCCGCGTTCACGAATTTTGGTCGCGAACCACCTTTGTCCGCGTCTCTAAGACGGCGAGTCGAGGGGGATCTCGAGGTTGCTCCACGATCCCCTGAGGAGTGAATCCGACGAATGTCGCGCCTCGATACCTTGAGAACAGCTTTCGCCCGCGCACTCGATGAGGCGTTCCGGAGGCAATCGGAACAATACAACCGACACCGTCGGGATTGTACGTTCGAGGTTGGGGATCTCGTTTTGCGCCGGGCGCATCAGTTATCGTCTGCGGCTAGGCACCTGTCTGCTGCGCTGGCACCTCGTTTCGAGGGGCCCTATGTGGTCTCGAAGAAGTGTTTTCGAGTTGTTTACGAACTCTGCGATCTCGGGGGACGACCGTCGGGGAAGATTTCCGTTCAGGATCTGAAATCCTATCGACCCTAAGGAATACCCTAGTAATCATCTTCTTCGTCACAGATGGATCCCGTTAACCAGCTCGCGGAGGAGGAGGAGGTACTGGTCGCCGAACTGGAGGGAGGTTGGTTCGACGACCGGGTGCGGACCACGGCACCGCTGGGGCAGTCCCCGGCCCCGGAGTGAGTGGGTTCGGAATTAATCCGGGCGTGTGCGGCCACCCTCGCGGTAACCGACGCGCGGGATCTCGACTCGACGGGGGCGCTAGTCCGTGCCATCACGGAGCTCGCCCCGGGTGCCCTGCAGCCGGGTGTTGAGGACCTGGTCCCGGTGCCCCGTCAGACCCGGAGGCCGCGGTACAAAGATTGCGCCCGGGCCCGTCAGGCCGTCGATCCCGCGCCGGCTGGCCCCTCGGGGGTTACACGCCCGGGGTTCCCGTCGTTTAACGACACTCGAGTTGCCGGGCTCCCGTTGCCCTCGGAGGTGGAGGCTCTCGAATGTCCTAACCCAGGCCAGGTGGAACGCCGCAGGTTCCTGGAGAGGGCCTGCTATAATTGCGGGAAACCGGGTCACCGGTATTCGCAGTGCCCGTTGGGCCCACCGACGGCCGTCTTTTGTCGGTGCTGTGGCCGCACGGGAAAAAGCTTGCGGACTTGCGGCGCGTGCCAAGAGGGGTGGAGGGCCCAGGGGCCGTATCTCTCGCGAGTGGGGCGAAACGTTCCCCGGGAGGAGCTAAGGGCGCTCCGAGTGGCGGGACCAAGGTCTCGGCGGTCGAGGCAGCCCGGGACGGCTTCCCCTGAGAAGGTACCACCCACGCCGGGCGTTGCGGGGGCCGGGTCTCCTACCCGTGATTAGTTTACGGCGAGGGGAGGGGGTTTTAACCGAGCCTATGAGCCGGAGGGCCCAAGCTCTCGATATGAGGACCGCTAGGTCCCAGTTCCCGTCACGTGGGCCGACTGGCCCTAGTTCTCGATAGGAGGACCGTTAGGTCCCAGTTCTCGTCACGCGGGGCGACTGGCCCAAGCTCTCGATATGAGGACCGAAAGGTCCCAGCCCCCGTCACGCGGGCCGACTGGCCCTAGCTCTCGATAGGAGGACCGTTAGGTCCCAGTTCCCGTCACGTGGGCCGACTGGCCCTAGCTCTCGATATGAGGACCATTGGGTCCCAGTTTCCGTCACGTGGGCCGACTGGCTCTAGCTCTCGATATAAGGACCGAAAGGTCCCAGCTCCCGTCACGCGGACCGACCGGCCCTAGCCCTCGACATAAGGGCCGCTGGGCCCAAGCTCTCGACATAAGGGTCGGATGGCCCAAGCTCTCGACATAAGGGTCGGATGGCCCCAGATCGCGTAACGCGGGCCAAAAGTCTTGGTTCTCGTGGTGGAGGCCGAAGAACCCCAGTTCTCACCATACGGGTTGAAAGCCTTCAGCTCCCGATGGACGGGCCGAAAGGCCTCAGCTCTCGACATGCGAATTGGAAAGTCCGCAGTTCTCGCAATACGGGCCGAAAGGCCCCAGTTTTCGTAATGCGGGCCGGGAGGCCCCAGTTCCCGGATTAGACGCCGAGAAGTACCCGGCAGTACGCGGATCGCGCTGTGATCACGACAACCACCGACAGATCTAACCTACGGACTGTGGGAACGGCAGGAGGTCACCGGAAAAGGGGTATCGTATGTTTTAGCTATTTTGTGCCTTCTATTTTCTTTGTTGTTTTGTAAAAAAAAACAGGGAGATGAAGATTTTGTGTTTTTTTTCTCGCGCCGTACCATGTTCGTACCGATATCGTCCTCCATGATCGATCGATTTATTGCTAAATCATGATGCTCTCGTGCGGTAAATTTGGGGGAAAAACTTGAGCTAACGCTCTAGGAAGGAGATGCATTTCTGTTCTCGATACGCTTATAGTGATCTCGCCCCAGCCTCAAAGAGGCTCGCATACGTCCCGTGATCTACGTTCGTTGCGTCGCCCTTGATTGGGTGTTTACGAATATTGTGTACGTTTATTTATTTATTTATTCATTTACTGAAGGTTTTTTATTTATTTTTTTTTGTTTTCCGTTTTCATTTTCTTCGTCGTGAAAGTTTTCTCGTGCCGCATCACGGTTGTGCCGATCTCGTTCCCTCATAATATATTGTCATCTAGTTATGAATCATGATGCTCCCACGTGGTAATTGTGAGGGAAAATTTATACTACCGCTTTGGAAATTAAAGATATTTCGGTTGTTCTCGATATGCGTAGTAGCGATCCCGCTCAAGTATCGAAGAGGCTCACCGACGATTAATAAAGTACGTTCGTCGCGCTACTCTCGGTTGGTTGCTGACAAAAAGATATGCCTTACTGTTGCGTGGTTGAGTTTCGTTCTCGTCCGATGGCGGTGATGATGTTGGTCTCGTTCTTCTCACCCCACACCGAACAGTCGGTTGGATTAAGGTCAGCGCCAGAAGTTACCGTCGTTCTAAAATCAGCTCGCGTTCTCGATCTCGATGCCGAAACTACCCGTAAGGGGTGGGGAGTTGTGACGTGATTTTTTTTCGAAACTCACAGTCACAAAGTACTCCCCAAACAGCTACCGATCAATTCAGTTCCCGTATGGTTTAGTCTCTCTGATTCACCTCGGCAACAGTTCCGATTACGCGCTACCGATAACGAGATTACGATTTCGTTGGGTTTGTTGGAGTTTCGGGCGTTTTCATCCGTCGAGGGGAGTATGGCTCGATGTATCGAGCTACCCGACGGAGGTCGCCGGGAATTGGCGGAGGTCCGGGTGCAATACCGGCGCCTCATTGATAAGGTGCATGTACGCTGGAGAACGGGCGGAGGTTAATGGTACGGGCGAAGGGTCGTGGCACCCCTTGGTGCCGATTTTGGTGTTGAGTAAGAGGCCCTGTTTTCGCTGTGCACCAGGGGATGCAATCTCGGGCGATCTCCATACGCTACCGCGGGAACATTTCCCGATACGTTACTGATAGCGTATAGAGGCGATTCGCGTTAGAGGGCAGAAGTTACCGGTCAAGGGATTTGAGGTTTCGATCGCGATTTTGGCGAAGAGATCTCGAAGCGACAGTCGGCCTCGAGTCGCCGTCCCGGCAACTCGGCTCATATCTCGCGCTTCCGTGTTAATAGTTTTTTCTGTCGACACGCTCGGACCGCTCCCGATCGCGCTACGTGAGCGCGCGTTATCGCGTGCGTTCGGTTCTGATTTTCGTGAATTACGCGTTACCGTGACTGAGGAACTCTCGTACGAGGTTCCTCCACTGAGCCTGAGGATTATCAGTGCATTTGTGGTGAGTTCTCGTATTAAGAATCGTGTATTTTGCTCCCGTCGTGCTCTCGCCACATAAAAATAACAAACGATACGTTTGCGTTCCCGTAACGATTTCCCCATCTGTCGAAATCAACTCCCGACGCTCTCTACCATACCTACAGCCTGAGCGGCCGTGCACTGCCGTGCCCGTTCGCTCGAGCTGATGCTGATGTTTGTCAGTTCCGCGACCCCCAAAAGCTGACGAGTTCCACTTTTAACCCGCGTTTTTGTTCTTAATTTTGTTTCGGATTCCGTGTTTGTACCGTTTGGTGGGGATGGCGGTAGTTCCACCCATCCCCCAGGTCATACCGGTCGCTAACCCGGTGAAAAAAAGTTAGCTGGCGTCCACCGGAGCTTGCGGGTGCATCGGCGAGAGCGGACGGCCGAAGGTGACGTCGAGAGCTTTCTTTTCCCGAGGATCGAGAGATCAGAAGGAAAAGATTTCCGTCACAGTTTATATTAAAACTGGCAAACAGCGAACGGTAACGCGATAATTCTTACGATAACGATATTTAACGCAACAACTCGACTTATTTTTTTTACCGTCAAACGCATGACTGGGGTGTATATGCACCCCGTGCTTTTCTTTGTCATTAAACCGGTCCTACGGGGATAAATGGACTTTATCATACCTCAATTTTTTCGTATTTTCTTAAGAAAGTAAATAGAGTGCGAACCGTCTGATTTAATTAACATTCCATTAGTGAACAATCCATTTGAAGACTGAAAAACGGCAAAAACCTCATTTTTTGCATAGAAATTTGGGTGCGACCGGACCGCAGTCATAGGTTTTAGGGTTAAATAAAAATTGAAAGATAATCGTACACAAAAAATTACATTTATTCATTGCCGTAAGGAATTTAAAAAATTGTCGTGTATTGTTTTCCTGTACAACGAATGGTGGAAAACGTCTTAAATAATATTTGTTTTATTCTTGAATACATTTTTTACTCAGGTTAATATGATGGTAAATTATTCCCAGTCAACGAACAATGCTTTGCGATCTGTTTGTATAAAAACTCGCAATCAGCGAATCGGTAACCCGATTATTCTGATGATAACATATTTGAATGAAAATAAAAAGAAAATCACACAAAAGAAATTGCAATTACTCATTGAGGCAAGAAATTTAAAAAATTGTCCAGTGGTTATTTTTCGATTTCATATAAACACCGTAATAACAATATAAAGTCCGAGCGATATTGCTTGCTTCAATGTTTTAAAGATAAAATGTCTGTGTCCTCTTGTCAACATCAAGGGTGGTTTGTCTCGAAAGTTCGATTTTAATAATTCTCAAATTGTTCGAATATTGTATCTATATTATCGTATTTGCTGGCTCAGCAGAACCTCGGTTATCCGACCTTCGATTAACCGACGCTCCGCATTATCCGAGTCACCTATAATCCGAGTTCTCCGCATTATCCAAGGTGGATCCTCGGATAATACGTATAATCTCGGAGAAAACGGAAAAATCTGGTATGCCTATGCGTGGAATAGTCCTATATTGCTACTGTTTTCCGTATTATCCGAGATTTCACTTATACGAGGTATACCCTTTCCGCATATTACCTCGGATAAACGAGGTTCTACTGTATTTACCATGGATATGGGGATACACAGATCCCACGAGATGTGCATATTATTTGTGTGTGCTCAGAGCATTGAAGGGACAGCAAAAAAGAATGAAGGACAATAGTGAATGTTCAGAATACTCTGCAAGAATAGGCAAGGTCCTAAAACCCGGTAATATTCTCTTCAATAATTGCAGGTTGATTCCATATAGCAGAAGTAGAGAAGCGAATAAAAATAGCACCAAATCATCAACAACATCTGGTTCAAGACTATCAGGATCACAACAATCAACAGAGTTTGGGGGATCTCGCCAAAGTTCTATGCCACAAGTTGATGGTGATGTCCTCTATGAGTTACCAACACAGACATCTCACTTTCTTTACACTCATCTCAAGGGGGTTTTTCACAACAATCGGCTACAGTGATATCTTCACAAAGTTCCAGAATCACTCCTTCACAATCGTCTACTGACGACTCATCATTTGTTGCACAGGAGCTTATCAAAGTCGAATTGATAGAAATGCCGTTTCCACGGGTAGTGTCGAGTCACAAATACTTCTTTCTTTGTTGCTCGTCATCGCCAATCTTCACTGTCCCATCTCAAGCTCGATTGCAAGTATTCCAAGAAAGAAAGATTTTTATTCCTAAGGGAAATCGTTGTTGCTCAACTCATCTGATAAAAGACAAATTCTATGCTGATGATCTAGCAGCGCTGCAAATACATGCTGGTAACAGTATAATTGAAGTATCAGACTTGACGTTTTCCCTTAATGATTTGTTGAATGGTCACGAATTGAAGCAACAAATTGGGGATGATACTCTATGTAATCAACGTCTGAAAGCATTGACTGGTTTTAATTACGAAAATCTGAATAAGCTGTGTGGGAAAATGAAATCAATGAGGAATTCCAAAACCCGTAACAATTTTCAAGCACTGGCAATGTTCCTCTTCAAAATGAGGACTGGGAATTGGAATAGTATTACTGCATCTGTACTTGAGCTTGATCGTGCACACCAAGTTTCAGATTATTGTGCACAAGTCGTGAATTTTTTTGAGAAAGATATTTTACCAGAGGGTTTCGGATATTTTAGCAAATCAAGGACCGATCTTGTAGAACATCAGACTTCGGACACAGTTAAAAACCTGTATGAGCTCGAGGCCCAATTAGTGCTGATATTCGATGGAACTTACATTCGGCATCGGAAGAGTACGAACCATAATTATCAACGGAAACCTTATTCTGGCCAGAAGAAGGTACCATTACGTAAACCTTTCACTATTTGAACGACAAATGGGTACGCTGTTGAGATGGAGTGGCCTTTTGACGCCACTCAAAACGACGCTGAAATGATGAAAATACTGCTAGACAATCCGAATGGACTCCAACGAATAATGAAACGAGGTGACATTTGTGTAGTTGACCGAGGATTCAGAGATGTGGTGCATCAATTGGAAGAGTAAAAGTATATAGTATTCATGCCAGCATTAAAAGGACCCCGTGCTCAGCTCACAACTGAAGAGTCAAACAACTCTCGATGGGTTACAAAAGTTCGTTCAGTGGTCGAAGCAGTTCATGGCATCCTTGGCCAGAAATATAAGCTACTTCATCACTCTTTCGATAATAAACTCCTCCCAAATGTTCGATCACTCTTCAGGATTGCTTGCTATCTCAAAATACCTTTTGAGAGAGATTGAACTCCGATGTTGGCATTGGGAACCAAATCATTGAACAGATGAAGTCCAGGCGTAATATTGATAATTTACTTGCAGAAGAGGCAGAGTTGGAGCGTTGGAATCGTCGAAAAACGCAATTTCAACAATTAACATCAGCTGATTTGCTTGATTTCCCGGAGCTGACTGAAAAGGAATTGAAGATACTCTTTAATGATTCATACCAGCTATCTCAAGCAGTATCTTACCTTGCTGAAATGATGGAGGTGGATGGAAATATTGCACTCAATTATTTGAACAGATTAGAAGATGCGAATCATGCAAGTATTCAAATTCTCGTGAGGTCGAAACACATCAATAGCAAAACGTATAAATGCTATATTGATTACACTCGTGATTCCCAAGGCTTTTCCGGAATTCACAGTTACGTGTGTGATTGTCGAAATGGCAGCGAACCGTTGGATGCTGTTCACACATTGCTGCGATAACTTATTATCTATCGAATGTTCGATACCTATCGAAAATCATAAGAGCAGCCAAAATCCTTACAGGACTCTTCGATGTTGAAGAGGTCGATGCCGTGATTAACAGCGATAGCGATGAAGATTAATATGTTGCAATATAGATAGTAGGGGTGAATAAACTAAAATTAGCAATCAAATCATATTGTTTACATCGGTTTCTCATGCCTCATAACTACTCGAGCTATGAGCACCCATTTCTTAAATCAAAAGAACGATTTATGTATGGATTTCCAATGAAAAATGAGAAATTTTATCGTTTTTTTCAATGTGTTGCAGGTCGAATTATGACTGTTTTTTTATGTAGGGAATAAAGAGTAAAATCATGTCAATTTTTGTCATAATAGTAGAAAAATCTCTTTGCTACAAAATAATGATTTTAAAGAAAGATTCGATGATTAAAAATACAGTTTAGCATTTAAAAAACGAACAAAAAATTCCCATTAACGTTGACATGTTTCTGATTTTCGCGCCTTGGTATCTAAATACTGCATAAATCGAAAAAAAAACGTTTTTTTTCAGCAGAAAAACCCCTCGACATCGATGTAGACAGCTGTAATTTTGCACAAAATTGTTTTTAGGTTAGGAATTTTCGAAAAAATTGCCGCCTCAAAATTCGGTGGGGGCAGATTCACCATTCTTGTCCGGCTAAACCCATTGTTATGTACATGTAATGTTGTTACCACAAGAACTTGATGCTCCCCATTTTCTCAAATTTTGAAAAAAAATGTACAGTTTGTAGTTACCATGGGATAAATTGTGAATTACTAACTGATGCATCGAATTTATGCAAATTCGAAGAGCATGAAGCTCTAGACCGTGAGCAAACTGACATTTTAAGCTTTGTTTCAATTGATTTTATGAAAAAATGGCGGAGAAAAGGGAATCTTAATTTTTTTACATGAACGTAGCAAAAATGTACCAATAAAGCTCAAAATATTACCGACGATCGCGAAAATATAGTTCATCTGTTTTTCACTAGCAGCGCCCAGCTCTCATTCTTAGTGTACTGAAGACCCTCGCGTTCTTCCGGGACAACAATTTGTTTTTTTGGCAGGTCGGAAGAGGCTGGGTTCGCTTTAAGGTTTGTTTGTAAAAATATGCATTTTTATACATTTGGTGATAACATTAAATGTTTTCATTACTTTGTATGATTATTTTTTATAACTTTTTGTCGCTCAATTAACGCGAGACAAATTGGAAACGTCGTGAATCGTGGTATATAATAAATCCCAGGTTAGCAGAAGCGTCGTGAAATTAGAGACATACGCACCTCGTTCGTAACCTTAATATCGGCTCAAGGGGCCGTCAACTATGAACATCGATCCGAGTGAAAAAAAATTCGCTGGAAAAAGTATGCATAAATTGCTGAAAAAAATTCGCTGAAAAGAAAAAGTATATGTATGTACAGCCTAGCATTTTGTTTGCTTGATTTTCGCACAAATTTCCTATTTAAAACATCAATAATTTACAACGGTACTCTGAATCCTCATTTTCAAGGTACCACAGGTAATTCCGATAATTTGTCGAACCGTACCTATTTTTTCAGCTCCGTGGTAGCATTTTCTTAGCAGATATTAATATGTGATGTAATGTACTGAAAAATGATCGGGAGTTTTCATAAGCGTAATGTAATTAACCCACGAAATACGTCGAGTGTCGTGCGACGTTTTGGAAACCTGGGTCTCGATGAGATCGTCAGTGCTTGAGAGAGCAGTCACCACTCTTAAAAGTTCGCGAAACGTAAAGAACACACTTAGTTAAGGTGAAGGTAAAAACTAAGGTACTTAAGGTAAAAACCGTCTTTATTTAATTATAACCGTAAAAAAGGTACTTAAGGTAAAAACCGTCTTTATATAATTATAAAGGCACACGTATAAACGTATCAAGAACTACGGTGACTCGATACAATACTTGGTGAAAACTGTTTTGACCAAGGTTCACCTTCTCGCGCACTTGTCCAACTTAAACTAACTACTTCGTGTCTCTCGCTTGGCTGATCAGTACTAGCTTGTACGGCGGTTCTTTCTGATTGGCCAATGCAATACATTTCCTTCGTTTGGGGGAAAAGCGTTTGGGGTTGTCACCTCCCGCTAGTGCGTACGGCCGGGCGGCCCATCGGTACGCACTGCCCATCGGTCCCTAATTACACCAACGCGAAGGTAAATGGGTTTTTAATGGCCTCGCATCTGCGAGACCCTCGTCGAATTGTGGATTATTTCATGAGCGCATCACTGCATTAGCAAATAGTTATTATATGGACTTTCATGGTGCAGTCAATGCGATGTTCGAATGGTCTTCTATTTTAATGGTGGGTCCGAGATATTCCTATTGTGACAAGGTTTTCTTGAGCCTTCAATAGTCTACAATTAGCGGGCTCAAAATGCTGTAGCGACGCGAGGAATTCGTTGGGAAATGAAGCCAAGTAAATAGCAAGAGGCGAAGAACGCGACACGAGTCTCCAAATTTTTTCAAACTGCATAGGATGATCAACAAAGGGATTATAAATTTCTAGAAAAAAATTCAGCTCGACGGTAGCACTTTGCGCTAATCCCATAACAACCTTAAATTAAAAGTCGTGATTTTGTGTTGCTCTATTTCTCTGCCAAGGTTTTATGTATCGTATCGAGTACAAGTCTTTCCCGTTAAAAAGTTCTTTAGCTCAGTAACAGTGTGAACACGTTGAAGAAGGCATTCGAGGAAGGATTCGCAGCCTTGAGTTTGATCGCTGAGGGAAACGGATCAGTAACCTGCAAATAAATTTTCTAAATGTCTTCCATGCCAGGGGAGTAATAATATAAAAAAATTAGATTCGTGATCTAGTGCTCTACTATTTCTGTACCAAGATTTCATAGTGTCGCGTATGAGTATTTTTTGTACAACAATTCTTCAACATAGTAGCAGTGTGAATGTTTCTTATTGAGGAAGGGATTCGTGGAATCAAATCCAGTGTCGACTGTCATCACTGAGGAAATGGGAAGAACAACTTGCGAATGGGTTTTGCAAGGGTTCAACACAGTGATAGTGTGAATTTTTCTTGTTGGAGGAAGAATTTGAGTAAGTATTTGCAATGCTAACTTTGATTGCTGAGGGGAACAAATAAGTAACTTGCAAATACATTTTCAAATGCTTTTCACGCCAGAGTAGTAATAATACAAAAAAATCAGATTCGTAATCTAGTGCATTACTATTTCTGTGCCAAGACATCATACATAGTGTCGTGTACAGGCTTTTCCTGTGCGACAGTTCTTCAACACAATAGTGATGTGAATGTTGCTTGTCAGGGAAGGGATCCGGGAATTGAATCCAGCGTTGACTCATCGCTGACAAAATGGGAAGAGCAACCTGCAAATAAGTTTTACAAGGGGACAGTACGGCAGTCGGATTTTTGTAATTTTTCGTACTCATGGTACGTGAAGTTCAGAGCTCGAATATTAATATCCCAAAGCAGTTCGACGCCATATTCAGAAATTTTCGAGAAAATTGACTTTGAAGTTTTCGAGCGCACTCTTATCCCACAAAGATGCAACGATATTCGAACCGGGCTCGTGGCGTGCCCGGTAGCGCTCGAGTCTAGTAATCGCGGGGTCGCTGGTTCGAGTCTCACTTCGAATTTTTTTTTTTTTTTTTTTTCTTCATTTTTTTTTTATTCGCATACCTCCGTCATTTAAATATCCCGTGTCACGTCCTGAGGGGACGTGGGCATATATTTCATCGCGGTTCCCTCTTTTTAGCCTACGCCTAGCGCAATAGCTCGGGATGAGGGTGAAAAGGGGAAAGGTGCATGCAAAGATGGGAGGGACGCAGTGACTCGATTAAGAAATGAATTGATCTATGCAAATAATTAACAATTTGGGATTTATTGAAATTAACCAATTTAGTTAATTTCGTGAACATGAAAATACATAGAAGTTCGCTTACATTTATGATGCGCCGTGGATACGATAATCGGTTTACAGCGGTTGAGTTCGGGCCTCCGCAGATAGGTCGGACCCCTCGGTTGCGCACGCTCGGAGACAATGTTGAAATTACACGTTCACACATGCGAGTTTCACACGTACACATTCAACGTAGACAGTTAAATGATTTCTTACAGTTCGCGTTTTTATGAGGAACAATTTCGAGGTTCAAGTTTCGCGTTTGCTGTCAGGAGACAGATGTTCTACTTATTCCGATGAACGTTGTTGGGAGACTTTTCTCAGCGAGTGATGATGGGACACTGACTCCAAGATTTTTCTATTCTAGCTTGTAAGATCTTTGGATGCCGGGATGGTGGGAGAAGAAGTTTCTCGAAAAGTGCATTTTCGTCATGCGTTAATTTTTTTGATTGGTGAAAACGATGTAGGAAATTGACGAGTGCATATGATTGGTCGAGTTGGAAGGGGAAATATTTTTGAGGACTAGGATTGGGTGTAGGTTATGATGTGTGTGATCTCCATCTCGATTCTCGGAAACTAGTCCGCGTCTCGTTATCTGGAGCGTTGGAAAAATATAAGGAGGAAAAAGGGCCTTGGTCGCTTTGTTGGACCCAGAAGATAGGCTTTGTTGACCCAGGTGTGAGAGTGCATGGGACATACCAGCGTAGTTTTATTGCCGGGTCAACTTTTCGGCATGAAGGATTTTCTTTTGGAGAATGTATATTTTTGTGGAGTAAGGATTTGGATATTTTTGTGTGTCTTCGTGTGTTGTACGTTCTTATGGCTAAGGATTTTATCATCAACTGCGTTTAACAGTTGCGTGAGTAGAAGAGCTGTAGCGGTTCTAACCCAAGGGGAGGTGGTGTGTCAAGAGTGGTGAAGCCAAGGTGGCGCCACCGTCGAGGGGAGGTCGCCGGGCGCGTGTGACGTCACAGAGAGGCCTATGTGGAGCGGGGGGGGTCATGTGGTCCGTGCAGCGACTGGGGGGGGGGGGGTGTCGATGAGTGTTTTGTGTGTATGTGCGTGCGTGCATGCGTGCGTGCGTGCGTGTAGGAAAGCCAAGGTGGCGCTACGGTCGTGGGGAGGTCGGCGTGTGTGCGTGCGTGTAGGGAAGCCAAGGTGGCGCTACGGTCGTGGGGAGGTCGGCGTGCGTGCGTGCGTGCGTGCGTGCGCGCGTGTCTGTGTGTGTGTGTGTGTGTGTGTGTGTGTGTGTGTGTGTGTGTGTGTGTGTGTGTGTGCATGCGTGCGTGCATGCGTGCGTGCGTGCGTGCGTGCGTGCGTGCGTGTGTGTGTGTGAAGAGCGGCCTTTCAAAGCCCATTATTTATGACATGCAGCTGTTTCAATTCCGAAAGATAATGTCAAGATGTCTGCATCCACCCCATCTCAAAGCTCGCCGACACTCGACACAGGTTCTGACAGGTTTCTTGGAAAAACTATAATCTTTAGGGATCAAAGGGACCGCGGATGGGCCACTTGAGCACAGCTGCACTCTTGCGCTCTCCATGGTTCTTCGAACGTGTTCAAACCTGTTTTCCACGATTGGGGGGGGGGGTCGAAAATTTGAGTGGGGGCTTACGAGGGAGCTTATAATTTCGTGGGCCAAGCTCAGACTGTACTACTCCACTGCACCATCAACATCTAAAAAGAACTTTGAAAGTGCGGGGAAAATGGATCTCTCGAGTATCAACAAGGTCGGCCGGATGGCGGAATTCCTCCCAACGAAGAAGCTGTCAGAACTCCCCGTTAAGTCGGAACGACTAATCTCCGACATGAGGGCCATACAAACCAAATTTGGGAAACGCTACATCGTCGACATTGCGGATGAGTTCTCTGTCTTCTTACCGGCGCGACTTGTAAAGGCCTTCGATCAGGATCCGGAAATGTTCGAGAGTATGCTTCAAGTGATACGCGATGGTCAACTCTGCATGCAGTATATTGGTGGAAAATACAATAGTGTCGAGTTCCGTCGTCTCTGAACATGGTGGACGGGGAAAAAAAAATTCGTTGGAACACCATCGTCGAACGGCTGTCCGCGTCATCGAGAGTATGCTGCAACTGGTCAACTCAGTGATGGGAACTACAACCGCGTCGAGCTGCATCGTCCCCAAGCGTGGAGACAAAATTGACCACCATCGTTGAGCGGTTGTTTGATGTTTTCTTTTCAAAGTGCTGACTATGTAAAAATGTATATGTTTGGTCGAATTGTAAATAATGGGTGTTTTCGCCGTAGAATAAAGAATACAAATGACATATATTTACATCAAAATGTTTTTTTATTCATTAAAAAAAATCCCTCGCTCACGCTTCGTACACAGAGAGCCAGCTTTTCAACGACTTTACATTCGCTTTGGCGCAATTGTATTTTGTATTGAAGGAATGATGGGGACATTTAACGTTTGCGATTTTGGCAACTTCTGCAGCGATGGACAGTCCAGAGTCTCCAGATCGATGATTTTGTTGCTGAATCCGCGAATCTCGATAGCCATGAGCACTTCTCGAATCCCTTAGCATAGATCGTAGGAGCTCCTTCCAATATTCCTCGAATTGCCGTTCTAGCTGCCTCGTATGGTATGCCGCTGTGTTCCCATCGTATTCCATGATAATTGCGTTCCAGCCACTTGTTTGTCATTTTGTACTTGGCCGGTAAAGCGTCCCAGGCGAATGGTGCATCGAAGAAGAATGTCAGCGGTTCAGCGTTCTTCTCATGGAGTTTGACGATGGACATCTCCTTTAGGACGAATTCGTTGACGGGTCTCTTGAACCCTTGCACGTCGACGATAAGCTCCATGTTGACTGAAGTGGGCGCGGATCATTGGCATGACTTTATACCAATTTTTTAACCCCACCACTGATTGGATTGTACTCGACAATACGATCATGGAGGATCATGCAGTACGCTGAAGTTTGCGGTGGAATATTGTTTTTCAATTCAAATTCAAGGCGCACATCAACAGGACCGGACTTGAGCGAATCGTTTTGTTTTGAGCAGTCAATGACAACGAGGGGGGCTTTTTCTAAAAATTCCATCCTACTCAGCCATGGTTCGGCCTCTTTGTTGTAATAGGTCGGTTGAAAGTTTGCATACATCTCGTAGAGAAGAGCATATTGATTTTGATCAATGTTCAAATTCAAATTTCCATATGGATAACATTGCGAGTTGAGGTATAGTTTGACGTCGCTCAGGTTACAATGATCAAAGTGGCTCGCATTGTGTTGTTTCTTATTTTTCCGTTCCGTCTGCAACGCGAGTATGACATATAGTGGCTTCTCCAGCTGATTCGAAGTTTTCACAGACCACACGTGCTTGGAGGTGGCAGGCAGCAATGGATATTGATACAGTTCCCATTTTCGGAAACTCATGGAGATTGGTGCGTCTTTGGCGAGAAACTTTAACAGTTGAATTTTTCGCTGATCCGAGAGTGTCACATACGGCATGAGCCATTCTATTTTATGCAATACGAGTTTGTAGTCTTCGGGCGCTGTTTGTACAATGGCATTGTCGTCGGTCTTTGATCTCGTGAGAATCAACTCGTGCTTGGCATTTACGACAATTTTCCGATAATCTTCGGCAAATCCGAGGAGCATGCTGAGCGGTATACAGACATCAAAGTTTCCCGATACATCGACAATCTGCTTGGTCTCTTCGACATCGAGCCATCCAGTGTTCTCGAGCATAGAACTTTTGGCCGGTGAGAGAGATGAATATCCCTTAATTACACTCGTAATGCCGACATTCTTATTACGATCGATTTCTATGGCATTTAACTCATATCGCACTTCCTCAAACAAATGACAAATGGCATTGTTGACGAGACTTGTAGCAGTGGTTGGCGCCCCATCACGCTTTGATAATTTCCCACATATGTGTAGGGAACTCTTGCTCGGCAGGATGGTCTTGATGTTGGATGGCAATACGGACTTCATCGCTGTTATTGAAGGTTGAAGATGCAAATGGGTCATTCCATGTCAAATCGACAAATTTTTTACCTGACCCCCTTTGATTTCGCTGAAAATTTTCTATCTTTTTCTACCCCCCGAAAGTTATTTTTCAGAATTTTTTCAAATTTTTTTTCCCGACTCAAAAAAAGTTATGAATTTTTGAAAAAAACCGCTCTTTTATTTTTAAATTGCCAGAACTTTTTCAAAAATTGACCGTTTGGGAACTTTTTTTTTTCAAAATTTTTGTTTTTAAATGTAGTTTTCGAAAAAAAAAATGAAAAAAATTTCAGAATCCCAGATATATGAAATATTTTAGTTTTTTTGAAAAAACCGTAATTTTCTCAAAGTCCGACCGTTTTTTTTTTTTTTTTGCTCTAAAAATACTTCAACTAATTCTGCAATGATCCCCGTTAATCAAAAGATGTGACGACAATCGCTTCTAATTTTTTTTCTTGATTATAAAAAAATTTTTGTTGAATTTTTGCTGATTTTATATAACTTTGTTATGAAATTTTTTTTATTTCCTCGTGAAACCTCAAAAGTTGAAAAATAAAATTTTATTGGAGAATTTCAAGTGATTATCGTCCAAGAAATTGTTATTTAAAAAAAAAAATAATTTTTTTCTCTCATTGACGTTATTTTGTCATGTTTCAGTACCAAAATGACGTTAAGTTGTCATATTTCAGTACCAAAAAAAAACGTCCATAAGAGTAAAAAAATTACGTCAATGAGAGAAAAAAATTATTTTTTTTTTTAAATAACAATTTCTTGGACGATAATCACTTGAAATTCTCCAATAAAATTGTATTTTTTAACTTTTGAGGTTTCACGAGGAAATAAAAAAAATTTCATAACAAAGTTATATAAAATCAGCAAAAATTCAACAAAAATTTTTTTATAATCAAGAAAAGAAATTAGAAGCGATTGTCGTCACATCTTTTGATTAACGGGGATCATTGCAGAATTAGTTGAAGTATTTTTAGAGCAAAAAAAAAAAACGGTCGGACTTTGAGAAAATTACGGTTTTTTCAAAAAAACTAAAATATTTCATATATCTGGGATTCTGAAAATTTTTTCATATTTTTTTTTCGAAAACTACATTTAAAAACAAAAATTTTGAAAAAAAAAAGTTCCCAAACGGTCAATTTTTGAAAAAGTTCTGGCAATTTAAAAATAAAAGAGCGGTTTTTTTCAAAAATTCATAACTTTTTTTGAGTCGGGAAAAAAAATTTGAAAAAATTCTGAAAAATAACTTTCGGGGGGTAGAAAAAGATAGAAAATTTTCAGCGAAATCAAAGGGGGTCAGGTAAAAAATTTGTCGATTTGACATGGAATGACCCATATGGTTGATGAGCGTGAATCTCGCAATGGACGATGGATTCATCAAAGACCACGGGCGCCTGAATGTTTACAATTTCTTCTTCCATTTCACACAATAGATGCACAGAGCACAGACTAAATAATTTTTTACACGCTTTCGCCACGCACTTTGAGACCCAAACTCTTCAAGAGTAGCATGTTTTGAGGTGTTAGCGCTTTGGGCGCTGGTCGACGACTGATTGTTTTTATCCATGGCCGTTTATTGTTATTGGAAGATCTGTTGAAAACAATGCCCATCACGACTTTATATGCAGGCGTATGGTGATTACTTCACCGCGGAAATTTACCAAATCACCGTCTTGATCCACTATGCGAAACTGTATCGTGTCAATCGTTCGGCTCGTGATTGGCAGATAAATTACGTGGGAGGGAACTTCAATGATCTTATAGCCCGGTGGCACAGATGGAAAAAATTTATGAATTGTGTGTACTTTTTGTCCGTTAATATAGGCACCAGCGGTAATGTTGCACTCAACGCGTAGGGCGTTCACTTTGAGAATGGCTACTGGACGATCGGATTCGTGTCTTTTATTGGCCTCTAATTTGCGTGCGGTGAAGCCTAGTAGATGACCAATAGAATCTTTTGGCTCAAAATTGACATCACGATCACACTCCATCTCACTGCGTATCGTGTTATTGTTGGGTTTAATGCTGATGCTGATGTTTTTACGCGAGAGCTCTGCTTGTACAAACGTCTCAATATCCTCTATTTCATAACTGCCCGTAGGTATCGTCAACACCTCATCTCCCACGTAAAGTTTATCGTGGTCAACGTCGATATTGGGAATACAGTTGAAGGTTAACAATTCCACGAGGCCGAGAGTATAATTTTTGTGTGGTGAAAGTTCGATGGGGGGAAAGTATTGCGCCTCGAGTATGGACGATGAGCCAGATATGGTCAATGTTAAACTTTCGTCCATGATGCTGGTAAATTGACAACTGAATTCTCCACATCATTTCCCCCCTATATATAGTATATTTGTCTTTGTGCTGCAGCTGCCGACAAAGAAACTTGAGGCACAAATGTCCACATTCAATCGTATCATATTCCTGATATCTAGTATAATTATAATGAACGCTACCGACACGGAAATATCTCATGAGTTCGGATGGTGGTGGTAGATTGCCGAAACTATCAAAGTATATGACTTTCGATCCTGTCTTTTTGTAAGCGACCCAGTGTGTTCCAGGACCGACATTTTCATCCAAATTTACAATTGCTGCTTCACATTTGAGAGGTCCACTCACTGGCAATGTATCGCGCATGTAAACTCCACGAAAATGTGGAATCTTTAGGATTTTTGCATATTTGAATAGGTCACGGTCGGTGAGGGGTCGGTGTGGTAGCGTTACTTCTAGTTTTTTGGCTTAATATGAAGGCCCAATACCTGCTTATACGGTTTCAGATGTAGACCCCGACCTGATGCAATCGCTTCAATAGTTCGATTATGACGCTTACTTTCATCCAATTCACGCTTAGCTGCTTGAGCAGCATTTACAGCTTTAACTATACTAGCCGCACCACCCGACAAAGCACCCGCAGCGCTAAGACCCCCAAAAATGGGCACGAGGAAGGGCAATAAACCACCAATTTTATGGGGTACAGGTAAAACGCGAGGTGTGCGCACTTTACCACCCTGCAACTTTACCGCTGCACGAGCACCCTTTAGAGCTGATTTGATAATCTTATGCGGATCATTACTTTCAATCATTGTCTTGTTTGCAGCGCCAATTATCTTTTTCAAACAAACGCCACCCTTGCGGGCCTTCATTCCCATGCCAAATTTTCTCTTTGTCTTCATAATATTTGCCACACCCCAAGCACTGGCTTTTTCACCGATACTAGCGTCTCTCGCGGTAACACGTTGCCTAGCTTGTTCAGCCAACACTTTATCCGCCTCGTCTCGCCTCGAGATTACCTGGATTTTTCGAATACGCAATATCATGTTGTTTGCAAGCCGTATCCAATGGATTAATGCCCGGATCACCACGAGCAAGGCGCTTGGCCAACTTTGTGCCTGGTCCACAATACTGATAGCCAGGCAAATGTAGTTCAATGGGGAGTTTGTTGATTAGGCGGTTGACCAAACCTTTACCACTCTTCCCATGCACAATCATGTCTAAAGACAATACGCGACTGATGGATAATCCCTATAAGAAGCCTATTTATATGATTTCGTCGTTAGTCGTGTGTGAGATGACGTCCAGGAAGCAAACTATCGGAGGCGGACTTCCCGTGATAAATTTCGACGAGTTTGTCGAAAACCGCGGAGGGAAAAAGAAACGCCATGGGAATTTATTGCCGGATAGCATACGTGCCCTGCTTTGTGGTCCATCGAATTGTGGGAAAACCAACGCTTTGCTCACTCTCATCATCCATCCGAATGGTTTGAGATTTGAGAATATTTACTTGTATTCCAAATCGCTCAAGCAGCCAAAGTATAAGTTGCTCGAACAATTACTCGAACCTGTGAGTGGAGTTGAATATCATCCATTCGAGGCGCATGAACAAGTGATAGCACCAAGTGATGCACGATCCAACTCTATATTCATCTTTGATGACATAGCATGCGAAAAGCAGGATAATGTTCGGCCCTTCTTTTGCATGGGACGCCATGAGATTGTTGACAGTTTTTATCTTTGTCAGACGTACACTCGTATCCCCAAACATCTCGTGAGAGATAATGCAAATTTCGTGGTGCTTTTCAAGCAGGATGATATGAATCTCAAACACGTGTACAATGACCATGTTAATACGGATATGACTTATACGTGCTTTAAAAACATGTGCGTGAAATGCTGGAATTCTGACAAGTATGCATTTATCACAATCGATAAGGATAGCGATATTAACGAAGGTCGATATGGACAAGGTTTTGATTATTTTCTCACCATTGATAAATGACTCATCGCTAGTAGTTGAAGAGACAGTATTGCGCATGCCGTGGTAGTGACAACATGAAGAGCGAACAATTGTTGCGTGAAAAGGATGTATTGCGTGAAATTGCCAAGGCGAGCGATGCAATCAGACGAAAGCATCGAATGATGAAAATTGGGAAAGATAACGATCAGCAGAGAATGCAGGATGCCTTTAAGCCTATAGTGGGGCCATTGGAAAAATTGGTGGCGTATAAAAACGGTGAGGTGGTGAAGGAGGAAATTAAGGATGAAAAAGTGGGTGATGATGTTGAAGAAGGCGATGTGTTAAATAGTGTGAAACATCAAAATGAGGCACATGATTCCTTGAAGAGTGAAACACAAGATTCTTTCAAATTGATATATGAGGATGATGATGACTCGCAAAATGTCGATGAGCTGATCAGCGAATATCTCCTGCTATTACAAACAAATAGAAAGGCAACCTTGGATGTATTACACGGTGTACGAAATCTCGCTAACAACAAATTAATGATTGGCAATTCTCCGATAATTTTCGACTCTCAACACATTCGTGTGGGAGATGCGAGTTATGCGAAAACTGTTGGATTAACGGAGCTGTTGTTTAAAAAAGTGCCCAATGTCGAAACTCTCACACCGGACGATATGAAAAACTACGAAAAGATTGTAATCTCAACGAATGCGCACAAAAAATTTTATAAGCCTAGTGAGGCTATACGACGTAACACCGGCCACAAATTTAACACATATATCGCAAATATAGTCGATCATCATGTGGGACAGGGTATGCCAAAGTATAAGATAGCTAGAAAAAACACCCAATCGGACTATATTTATTGGGATAATCCAAACGAGCTATTGGATCGTCTTCGCTTACTTGTGGCATCACAAGCAGCCGGAAATTCATCACATGCGAATGAAATTATATCGATTATCGAGGAATTGCGTGAAGCGGAAATCATTTATTAACTCGACATCGGAGAATTTACACATTCTCATCATGAGTGTCGATGTGTTTGGACGTCATTCAAGTAGGAGTGTACTCCACAGTAAGCAAGGTCCTCCAGGTCGACCCGGGATTGGCTTTAGAATTACCACAGATGGCCATTATGACTTGGGGCAGAAACGATTGTGTAACATTGCAAATCCGGAAGGAGAAGATGACGCCATCACTCTAAGTGCGTTACAAAGGAAATCCCGAACTATCATTAAGAACATACGCAAAGAAATGAATGAGAGTAGTCAGTTGTTGGTTAATGGACTTGAAGCTACGATAAGAGACATTGCGAAGACACTCGAGGCCGATGTCAAAGCTCTACAAGATTTGGTGATTCGTAATTCAAACGTCATTGCTGAATTGGACGCACGGCTGAGTGGACTGGAAAATAAATGAAAAAAGGGGCGCTATCGTGCTGGAGCTACATAAAACTGCCGACGGGACTATCCGCGTCGACATGTGGACATCCGTGGCTTGGACGAGACCTGGCAAGCCGACCTCGTCGATATGTCATCATACGCTCGTCAAAACTCCAATCACAAATTTCTCCTCACCGTCATCGATACCTTCTCGAAATTCGCCTGTGCCGTGCCAATGCTGAGTAAGAATGGCAAAGATACAGCAGCGGCAATGAAGTCAATCCTCGTTAAGGGACGCATACCGCAGAACTTACACGTTGATCGGGGAAAAGAATTCTACAATTGTGACTTTAAGGCCATCATGAAGAAGTACAATATTCACATGTATTCAACATATAGCAACTTGAAGGCATCCATTTGCGAGCGTTTCAATCGTACATTGAAGAACAAGATGTGGATGCAATTTAGTCTTCGTGGTAATTATAAGTGGATCGATATTCTTGATAATCTAATTGTCGAGTACAACGATTCTGTACACCGCACCATTAAGATGAAGCCGAAAAATGTCAACGCGGAAAATGAGAAGCAATTGCAGCAAGTTTTCAAATATACTCCAATGAAAAGATCGCCGAAATTCGCCGTTGGTGATAAAGTGAGAGTCAGCAAATTTAAGACTGTTTTCGAAAAGGGTTACACCCCAAACTGGACAACGGAAATATTTACAATCTATCGTGTGAAAAAAACTCATCCCGTGACGTACCACTTGAAGGACCATAAAGATGAACCGATCGCCGGTGGTTTCTACGAACAAGAGCTTCTCAGTGTCAAGCACCCCGATATCTGTCTCATCGAAGCGGTATTGAAGAAGCGCGGTAATCGAATGTTTGTAAAGTGGTTAGGTTTCGACAATAGCCACAATAGTTGGATAAGTAAATCCGATTTGTAGTCGGTAATAAAGAAAGTGGAAAAATATGTGTGTTTTATGACTCTTGACCTGCTGGTCGTCCCCGCATCCCTCCAAGGCCTCCGACCGACTCCACAGCAGGCTTGCTTCCCCCCTTCTCGCCGTCGCCCTTTTTCGTGGAACGTGAGGAGATGGATAGAGTAAATAAACACATGTGATTATAAAAAGTCCGCTTCTTTATTTACGGAAAATAATAAATCCATTCTTGCACAATATATACAACAAAACATAATTTTAACATCGAGTGAACAAAATATATACATAATTTTCATGAGTTTTATACATCGATATTCACAAGAATGTACACAGTTTTACATGAAGGGTGTAGAAAAAAAATTTACAAAACTTTTCACGACGGGATTCTATAATGCCCCCATGATAGGGTATCAGAGGTCCCAGGTATGATATACCGCTTATCATCATGTGGACTCAGAGCAATTTTCGTCTCGCGAATGGTGTAGACTTGGTGTAACTTTGATCGAATGCACGTTTGACTACGCTCCATTTCAACTTCTTCATTCAAGCATCGGGCATAATCGTCAAACGTGATTGTCCTAGCCACAACACTGCTCTTGACACCTTTAACTTTTTTCGTGTCCTTCTTACCCTCGACACGTGTCGCGTACATTTTCGATCGAAGTCCAATGAACTCGGTCATAATTGCACCATTGCATTCGTCTTTCATGAGACCGGGTACCTTTTTGTTAACAAGCGGCATATCATACCTATTGTCCGCTGAATAGTCGCTCGTATCAAATTTTTCAATGTTGCGCTTCATGTCGGCATATACATCTTCGCTCTCAATGGCATATATGAGACTATCCATATCGGTATACATGACTTTACATCTATCTCGATACAGAGGTACCATATACTCGTGGTGAAATCCATACAAGCACGTTTTGGATATGTCGAGTATGCACATACCCACATAAATCGGCTTGTTGAATTTCACCTCGAGATTGCGCAATTCCACGGCCACGAGTTTTTCCGAAAAAACACTTCGGCTGTGGAAGTTTGGCTTCGCAATCATTGCCTCTGCGCCATATCTGCCCTCCCATTGTGTCAAAAGCTTTACATCTACATGATTGCGCACATTCTCCATCGTTTTGCCAAAGACCGCATTATTCATTAATTTGAATAAATTCTTTTCGAAATCGTTTTTGGCAAGCGTTCGAAACTGGGTATTCAACTCAATATACGAACGCAGCCATGGGGATTGTGTAAACTGTAGGACTCTGGATTTTCGTGAGGCAAAGTCCATGGTGTAAGCACTGTTGCAAATTCCGGTAGTGTATGACGTAGCACTTTTTATCGCAGACGGTTGCTAGCAGCTTTTCCTGCTGCTTACCCGGTGGTTTTTCGTGTATTGGGCAAAACGGTAGGTATTTGTGCGCATCATGTAGAGATTGGGGTTATTCCAAGTCGACTTCAAGGATGTAGTCTGTCGGTGAGTCTAGCGCGATGCATGATGGATCGAAATTGGACACGTCGTTGACCCATCGAAAATCTGCATATGGCAAGGGCTGGCACATTGCCCATCCATACAAATTATTGACATCAAAATACATCAAGTATGATGATGCTTTCGATGAATCAAACGACTCCATGTACTTGTTATTAGCGTGTGCATATCGGTTTGAACATTGACTGAGACCACCGCGTATACCCCGCTCAACGAATAAAACCATGTCGATGTCAGTTAGTAATTCAAACTTGACATTCGAGTGTTTTAACATTGCATCCCAGGTATACCCCGGCAATGTGTAGTAATACGCGGGATCTAGGCCATAGCTGCATAGCTCTCAATGCACGTATTCCGAAAGTTTTCGAAAATATCGGCTAATAACAAGACATCTGTCTTCAAGTACAAATCGCTATAGTCACCCAGCGTTCGAATGGAGAACCGCTCCCAAACGTTCTCCGCATGTGCATACTCGCTCTCACATACCGTAGCATCTGTCAGGGAACTGTAAAATGCGTCACGTGGTGGTAGGCAAGTGTCGTCTAACTTGGTCACGTCATCAATATATTCATAAGGGAAGACCCTTTTTCGTGTCAACAAATTGAAATCGTCTGTCGAGAGAGTTGTGAATTGTGTGCGTAAAATTTTGAGTTTGACGTCGGTCAAGAATGATGCTAATTTGTCGAGACTCGTGTTGAGAAATTTGTATGAGTCGATAAAGCGCAATTGGATCGTGTGTTTTGAATCGTCTGTAATGTCAACATGCTTCGTGAAGGAGATGTATTTCTCCTTTGTGATTGGAAGCACAACGGTTCTCCCTTCGAACGCTGTGGCTACTTCCTTGATTATAAAATGTGCATCGTAACCGGATAAATTGTGGAAAACTACTGGAATGAAAAATGACTATTTATAATTAAGAATGCAGTTGGAATGGGCAGGGCCTCTATAGCGCCCAGTCAGATGGCAATGATCTCGAACGCGTACATCTTCTTACGCAAATGGTTTCTCACATATGTGACATTGAGTCGCTGCTCGAAAACTAGCCCACTCACTCGGTGTTAAATGCACCATTGGTACATTATCACAGAAAGTTTCTTTTATCCGCAGTACTAGATTTTTAAGATCTTCGACAAACCATGATACGCAATCAGCACTGCGGCGTGAATGATAGGAAGACAATGAATCGTCATATGAACAACACACGTAATATCCGATACTAAACACTTCATGGTGTTGATACCTATCTTTCGCTAGGTTCTCCCCATCGGTCTTTGCCAGCACACACTCCAAATCAGCATACACGATGAAGGGATGTCGCTCTTTCCGGCTAAAGTTGCTGAACTGGAGCCACTTATTGGTGTCGTTTGGTAGTCGAATTGAACAGTCGTTTATCACTCCACAATCGACCTCATGTGATCGTAATTTTTCCTCTGAACCAAAGTAGTGCAAACACCTGCAAAAAAAAAGATTGTTTTGTTTAATTCGTCTAGCATATATAATCACATATATGTATATTATGTTAACTACATACCGATCACAGATATATTTTTTATGCTCCATTTTGGTCAGTTGTGCCCTTACGAGTCTCGACAGGTTCTTGATCCATACGAAGTGCCCCACATTGTTGTCCTCAGTATCTTGCATGTACAGCAAATTGATGTGCTTATCCTTCTTATTTTGAGTCACGCGTAGTGGAACAATGTCCTTTTTGGTAGTGGCGGTATACACGTTGATCGATACATTGTTATGAGCTTCAAATTTCTTTATTTGATGTATCGTCACCGGGAATTCGATATCCTGGAGATTCAGTACTGTCGAATAATGAGGGTAAGAAATTGGACGGGCGCTGTGTCGTTCAGCTGGGTATAGAGCAGCGACAACTGCCCATGCGAAACATGCGTTATCGTCGGATTTGACGTTAACCACAGCTCTCTTCATTATTATTTCCCGCGGTAATGATATGGAGCACCCGGCACGCATCGGATTATATTTATTCACATTTATCGTGAGGTTGAGTATTTTCTGCAGAGCCCAGCCACTATCACGTTCTTGAAATTCATCGAGTAATGTTAAAGTGGACTCCATAACACGCTGTTCATACCACTCACCCAAATCGCTTGTGCTAAATAGTTCGCAGTTTCGCGTGTTGATACTTTTATTCGCATGTTTGTCACCACTCGCGAATTCACCATTAAACACTGTATTGATTTTGATGCTGTTATGCTTGCTTATAATATTTTGCACATGTTGAAGCACTAGGATGCGGGCATCAATTAGAAAGTGTTTCGGCTCGATGTGGTTGCGATCGATGATGGAACCGGTCAATATGCGACTCTCGAAGGATGTTTCAATCTTACGCCAGATTAACTCATAATCACCGTGTCCTGTGCCCGTGTGTACGAAACGACTCCGCACACAATTCCTTAATCCTTCCAGACGCGCTATTTGGGCTATGAGTGACTGTTGATGTCCGATTAATAATCGCGGGCGCTTAAGCCGGCTTTGCGTTTCCAGCCCTTCGATGAACTCAACGCATCGTTACGCCCACGCAGCAAAATCTTCGAACGAGCGTAAAAGCACGGCTTGGTCATGCAAGATTTGCTCCATGTTGATGAGTACGAAAAAACTTCCACGATGTTAAGAGACTGACTGCTTCATGCAAAGTGTGGTCAGATTTGAGCCCAGCGGATCATTAAAAAGGCATTCGGGGGAAAAAAAGTTCGGCCCTCTCTTGGGAAAAAACAGACTTTTCCGATAACGCGTAGATTGCTCGAGGAACATGAGATAAAAAACAGGAAGTCGGGAGGCCTCAGGTCAAAAGATTTTATGGGTCCTGCAGCTCAAGTGGTCCATCGGCGGTCACCGCCTTTGATCTCTAAAGTTTATAGTTTTTCCGAGAAATCCTGACTTGTCAAGACCTGTCTAAAGTGTTGGCGAGACTCGTGACAGGAGTGGACACGCATGCAAACATCTTGACATTATCTTTCGGAATGGAGACCTCGACTTTTCAAGAGTGCAGCTGCGCTCAAGTAGTCCATCTGCGGTCCCTTTGATCCCTAAAGATTTTTCCCGAGAAACCTGTCAGGACCTGTCTCGAGTGTTGGCGAGCTTTGAGACGCCCTTCATGTGGCGCCTAGCGTTGTCATATTACCGAAAATTTTCCGACCCATATATGGTTGTCACACACGCACGCACGCCTTTCCAAGAAACCTGTCAGAACCTGTCTCGAGTGTCGGCGAGCATTGAGATGGGGTGGATGCAGACATCTTGACATTATCTTTCGGAATTGAAACAGCTGCATGTCATAAATAATGGGCTTTGAAAGGCCGCTCTTCACACACACACACACACACACACACACACACACACACACACACACACACACACACACACACACACACGCACGCACGCACGCACGCACGCACGCACGCACGCACACACACACACACACACACACGCACGCACGCACGCACACCGACCTCCCCATGACCGTAGCGCCACCTTGGCTTCCCTACACGCACGCACGCACGCACGCACGCACGCACACACGCACACACGCACGCACGCACGCACACACACACGCACACACGCAATATGTGAGTTATATTCACATATTTCAAAATTTATTCTTCTATTTATATTCCTATTAATCTACAAGGGAGTTTATGTAAATATTATTACTGGATATTTTTACGTCGCCTATTCGCAATTTCAAGCAAGAGATAATCAAAAATAAGACTTGCATTTATCATTGACAATTATAATTACATATATGTGAATTAGCATAGATTTTATGATTTTTATCCCGGGATTATTTATTTATTTTTTTATAAATCATCACCTATTATTATATATAAATAATATATGATCATATATGAGAAAATATATAATTATGTATAACTATAATGAATTTTGTACATAAATAACTATATATGGATTTTGTCCATATATAACCATATATAGATATATTATATTAATTATATATAATAATATGTGATTACCAGGTGTGTAAGTATGAAACCGGAATTTTTGTACAGAAAAAACACGTTTATTGTAATGATATGATACAAAGTAACTTATTCAAAGTATTGTCCGTCGCTATCTATACATTTTCCCATCTTTCGGGCAATTTGTGGATTCCGCGCCAAAAGAACTGTTGCTCTTTTGAGGCAAACCAGTCATCGAGCCATTTTCGTACATCTTCGTAAGAAGTAAAGCGCTGCTCAGCAAGTGCGTGTCCCATCCATGCAAACAAGTAGTAATCGGATGGGGCAAGGTCCGGTGAGTAAGGCGCGTGCTGAAGAACCTCCCAACGGAACGACTCTATCGTTTCCTGGACCTGTTTTGCTTTGTGTGCTGGTGCATTGTCATGCAGCAAAATCACCTTGTGTTGTCTTTGTTGGTATTCTGGTCGTTTTTCACGCAAAACTCGATCCAAATCGGTAATTTGTTGTCGGTAGCGTTGAGTATTGACAGTTTCCCCAGGTTTCAGCAGCTCGTAGTAGATTACGCCCTTCTGATCCCACCAAACACACAGCATTGTCTTTCGTCTGTAGCGGTTTGGTCTTGCCGTCGATGTTAATGGTTCACCCGGAGTAACCCATGACTTCTTGCGCTTAGGATTCTCGAAATATATCCACTTTTCATCGCCACTCACAATTCGATGGAGAAATGCCTTTCTTTTGAACCTGGCGAGCAGCATTTCGCATGATGTTTTGCGGTTTTCCTGCTGTCTTTCGTTGAGTTCATGTGGAACCCATTTCCCCACCTTTTGTATCTTTCCCGTGGCTTTCAACCGAAGGGAGATGGCTTCTCGGGTCACCTTTAACTGATCCGCCAGTTGTTGTTGTGTTTGAGCGTCGTCTTCGTCCAACAAGGCTTGCAGGTCAGCGTCTTCAAACTTTTTCGGTGGTCTTCCACGTTCTTCGTTCCTCACGTCAAAATCGCCACTTTTGAACCGTTTGAACCACTCGAAACACTGTGTGTTACCGAGAGCATGCTCACCAAACGCCTCCACAAACATTCGATGCGATTCGGCTGCGGTTTTCTTCAGATGAAAACAGAAAAGTAGTGCTGTCCGCAAATCGTAATTTGTTGGCACAAAACTCGACATGTTTATCTCTAATAAACTAATGTTACTGAATGAAACTCGTGTTACTGTGAGTTGGAAATCTTTGTCGGATATCAATACAATAACAAGACACCGCTGACGTGATGTGTCGGTAACTGCATCGACATCTAGCGCCACCTATGGGCAAATTCCGGTTTCATACTTACACACCTGGTATATACAACAAAAATTTATCGGGATATTTAAATGACGGAGGTATGCGAATTAAAAAAAAAATGAAAAAAAAAAAAAATGTCGAAGTGAGACTCGAACCAGCGACCCCGCGATTACTAGACTCGAGCGCTACCGGGTACGCCACGAGCCCGGTTCGAATATCGTTGCAACTTTGTGGGATAAGAGTGCGCTCGAAAACTTCAAAGTCAATTTTCTCGAAAATTTCTGAATATGGCGTCGAACTGCTTTGGGATATTAATATTCGAGCTCTGAACTTCACGTACCATGAGTACGAAAAATTACAAAACTCCGACTGCCGTACTGTCCCCTTGTTAGAAATGTTCAATACAGTGATCAGAGTTGTGAAAATAGTAATTTTAAAATAATGCATTACTCATTACTTTAAATAATGTGTATTGGATAAGTTCTCCATTACAAATTACAAAAGTAATGTGTAATGGATGTGTGTTCCATTACAAATGAGAAAAGTAACGTGCAATGAATGCATGTGCCATTACAAATTTCAAAAAGTAATGTGTAATGGTTGCATGATCCATTACAAAGTTTAAAAAGTAGTGTGTAATGGTTGCATGATCCATTACAAATTTCAAAAAGTAATGTGCAATGGTTGCATGATCCATTACAAATTTCAAAAAGTAATGAGTAATCGATGCACGTTCCATTACAAATTTTAAAAAGTAATTTGTAATGGATGCATGTTCGATTACAAATTACAATTGATAAAAAGTAATCTGTAGTGGAGAATATTCCATTACACATAACAAAATTGCCGTGCTTACATTAGAAATTTGCACATTTGCTAAAAGTTGCTGTCTTATTATTTAATTTCGCTCACTAAAAGTTCTTTCAAGACTAATTCATTTTTTTTGCTTGAAACTCAATAATGCAGACGAAAAACGTTCAAATTAGAAGTTCGCACATTACTTTCACCTTGCTGTTTTACACAGACAAAGCTATCTACATGAAAAAGTCGATACTTTTAAAGACATGGACGAAGTTGCAAGCGAAAGCTGGTTACAAATAATGAAAAAAACTGCATATTGAAATTGATCTGATATGATATATTGTCTTGCATGATTTTTCGAAGTTTTGAGATATATAAGAATTTTTCGAGCATTAACATTGAAAACTGGAAAACAAATTCTTTTTATCACAAAGCTTCCTCTTTAAAAAAGCAAAAATTATGTGTAATGAATGCGTGCCTCATTGAGCATTGAAAAAGTAATATACCATGAATAAATGCAAAGAGCAATTACTATTATTATTATCAATTGATAATGGATATCGATTATAAAAGCAACGTGTAACAGATTACGCGTTGCAAACTTATAAAACTCCACTTCAAATTCAAATAGATCGAAATTGTTTGGTCTACTGAACAATCCATTCAAGGAGTTATAAATTTCAAACGATCTATATAGTTATCTGAAATAATAAAATAGGTATATCATGCAGAAACTATATAAAGCGACATGTTTTGTTTCAGTAACTTGTATTCATTTTTGTTATATTACTTATATTCTTATTTACATCTTTTATTATTAGCTAGGTTACGTATATTTTATTAGAATGCTTATAATTGTGTTAAGTATAATTTCTTCCGCCTATTCTGCGGATTCGTGAGATACATAAAACATCATCTTAGCCACTTTTTTCTCTTTCTCTCTCGATCTTTTTCTCGCTTCTGTCGTTATAATTGTAACACGAGGTTTTTTTAACGGCCATATTTATTTTTCTAATGCACAAAACTCAATTTTGACCCCGGATTCTGAAAGAGTGCACATAAAAGTATGGGAGATCATGACTTTGTATTGAGAAGTAATTTTTTTTTTGATGATACAAATCTGGCTTGTATAAACCTTTTTTTTGTGTTGTCGAGTTTTATGCAGAAGAAAAGCGAATTTACTTAAAACAAATTGCAATTAGCGAAATAAAATAATGAGATAGCAATGTGCAAATTTCTAATGTGAGCACGGCAATTTTTCTATTTGTGATGGAATATTCTCCGCTACGAATTACCTCATTGTAATTTTATTTTGTAATGAAGCACTCATTAATCATACATTACTTTTTCAATTTGTAATGGAACATGCGTCCATTACACATTACCTTTTGAAATTTGTAATGGATCAGGCAACCATTACACATTACTTTTTGTAATTTGTAACGGAACATGCATTTATTGCACATTACTTTTCTTATTTGTAATGGAACACACATCCATTACACATTACTTTTGTCATTTGTAATGGAACACACATCCATTACAAATTACTTTTGTCATTTGTAATGGAACATATGTCCATTACACATTACTTTTGTAATTTATAATGGAGCGTATATCCATTACACATTACTTTTGTAATTTGTAATGGAACATATATCCATTACACATTAATTTTGTAATTTGTAATGTATACAGTAATGCACTATCAAAATAATGCATTATTCACAACTCTGACAGTGATAACGTCAATATATCTTGTTGGCGAAAAAATTTAGATTCATGATTGTCTACCCCACTATTTCTGTGCAAAGGTTTCTTGCATAGTATCGCGGATGAGTATTTCCTGTAAAACAGTCTTTCAACGTTGTAGCGCTGTGAATATGACTTGTCGAAGAAGCATCTTAGGGAATTAAATCTAGTGTTGCCTGTCATTGCTGACTAAACGAAACCAATAACTTGAAAAACGGGTTTTCAAATGTTTACCACAGGGATAGGGCAACTATTTTTGATTGGTGAAAGAATTAGAGGGAGTATCTGCAGCGCTGACTCTGGTTGTCGAAAAAACATAATTAGTAACCTGTGAGTGGGTTTTTAAATGTTTTGCATACCGGAGTCGTACTAATACAAAAAATTTATATTCGTGATTTACTACTTCTGTGCCAATATTTCATACGTAATGTCGTGAACAAGTCTTTTCTGTACGACAGTTCTTCAACACAGTAGTGGTGTGAATGTTACTTGCCAAAGAAGGGATTTGTGGAATTAGATCCACCGTTGACTGTCATCGCTGAGGAAATGAGAAGAATGCCTTGCGAATAAGTGTTGGAAATGTTCAACACAATGATAGTGTGAATATTTCTTGTCGTCAAAAGAATTTAAGGCAATATTTGCAGCACCAACTTTTACTAATGTTTAACACAGAGACAGTGCAAATATTTTTTTTCGGTGAAAGAATTCGAGGCAGTATCTGCAGCGCTGACTCTGATTGTTCATAAAAAAATTATCAGTAACTTGTGAATAGGTTTTTAAATGTTTTACAAGCCGGCGTGGTTATAATACAAAAAAAAATTAAATTCGTGTTGGTGTGTTCTATCTGTTCAAAGATTTCATGCATAGTTTCGTGTATGAGTATTCCCTGTACAACCGCTCTTAACATAGTAGCAGAGTGAATGTTAATTGTCAGCAAAGGAATTCAGGGAATTAAATCCAGCGTTGACTTTCATCGCTGACGAAAACAAACCAATAACCTGCGAATGGATTTTTTAAATGATTAACACAGCGACAATGTGAATACTTCTTGTCAGTGGAAGAATTCGAGGAAGTAGCTGCAGCACTGACTCTGGTTATTTAAAAAAAATTGATCAGTAACCTGCAAATAAGTTTTGAAATATTGTGCTTGCTGGAGCATTTAGATTCATGATCGTGTGCTCTACTCTTTGTGCTCAAATATCGGAATACCCATCCACGTTATGTTTTGTTCCCTAGCCATTGATCGGGTTATCTGAACTACCGCTTGCCTTTCAAATATCGAGTTATCTATGCACGTAATTTTTTGTTCCATAGCCATCGATCGAGTTATCTGACCTAGCACCTGCCTTTCAAATATCAGGTTATCTATCGACGTTGTTTTTTGTTCCTCAGACATTCATCGGGTTATCTGAACTATCGTCTGCCTTTCAACTATCGGGTTATCTGTCCACGTTGCTTTTTTTCTCTAGCCATCCATCGGGTTATCTATCCCACCGTCTGCCTTTCAAGTACGAGGTTATCTATCCACATTACATTTTGTTCTTTAGCCGTCGATCGGATTATCTGCCCTACCGTTTGCCTTTGAAGCATCGGGTTACCTATCCACTTTTTGTGTACCCCAGCTGTTGATGGGGTTATTTCACCGTTATTCTTTAGCGAGACTCTAGCGTTCTCCATTGTAGGAAATTCGAACCGCGGAGAACCTGCCGAAGGTAAATCCCGACAAAGAGAAAATGTGCTCAAAGTATTTGTTTAAATAATAGGCATTGCTTGTTAAATTTTATCGGTCTTTTGCACCGTAAGTCTCGGGTGATGCCGTTAGCTCGAGAATTTGGCCGAAATTAAATTCGTTGACGATAGATTTTATCGGGAATATGAATCCTACTAGAGCTTATTTGTTTAAATTAATTTAAAAAAGATGGGAATGCCACCACCCTTCCACAAAACAAATTTCTGTCAAACCTCGTTTGCCAGACAGGCTGATCGTAACCAAACTTCCAACAATGACCGTCGTCGATAAAAGAAAGCGAGTCGAGCCCATTTGTAAGTCCCTCTTCTTTAGAGCGAGACTAACAATCTCCATTACTCGACAATTCGATCTTCGGAGAACGCGCCGAAGTTGAACCCCGGTAGAGAAAAAAGGCTGAACGTATTTGTTTAAACAATAGGAATTGCTTGTTAAATTGTACCAGTCTTTTGCAGAGTGAGTTTGTTTGTTTGTTTCAAAACAAACCCAAACAAACTCAAATCACTATAATTAAGCAAAAAAAAATCACAGGTGTCGTTAAAACCGATTTCTAACGAGGAAAGGTCGCGAGGTCGAACTCTCCGATTTCGATTAAATTTGGCATGTTTGTAGAATGGGTAAAAATAGGCGACAAGTTTTTTTTTTATATCTGCGGAACCCGGTTTTTAAGGGGTTAATCGCACCCTCGCAAATAGGGGTGTTTTTCGTTTTTTCGTCGATAACGTTTTAACAGCACGGGATATGAAAAAAATTCAAATCGCAACACCGTTTATTTCTCCGTGTACAATGCATTGGAGATGAGAACGATGCAGATAACGACAAATTTCATATTGTTTATTGCAAAAATGCAATTTTTTTATACGTATCTCTGAACCGATTGGGATGTAAATTTGCATACATGTAGAGGATGGAAAAGTAGGGTGTTTTTCGTTGTTCCGATATCTCATAATTAAGGGGTTGAAACTGTCCTTCGATTTTTTAGTCAAGTGCATCGTATAATCAGCTAGCCTTTTGCCATTCCGGGTTAAATTCACGTCAATATAAGTTTGTTTCAATACGCGATTGCATATTTGTAAATTGCACTAACGCAAAAATTCTACCGGATTTTCGAAGTTTCGTGGTCTTTCTTCTTCGTAACCGCTTTTGTACCACGCATATTTGAAAAGGTTTGTAAACCGTCGAGATGAAAACTGGTTGAGTGTAAGAGATTGTAACTTAAGAATATTGTCTTTCAAATGCACTTGACGTCGTAATTGTATAATATTACTGTGTCAGAAAAGTGTTTGACGAAGTTTTCCCATACACGGAAGCCATAAATAATTGCTAATTATAATGTGAACCAATTGTCTAAAGAACTTTTGAAACTAGTGAAATATATTTTCCTGCTGGAATGGTTAAAACTTTAATATCTTTCCCTTGCATATCCATCTCTTTGATGGATATGCAAGGGACATTGACGGCTCCAAGAATTCAGAAGTATTACCGATATTGGACCCGTATTGAGAATATATACTTCTTGGAACCAACGCTTGAATTGATTTATCGTCAATATTCCAGATTTCGAAGCCAATAGAAATATATTTTCGGCTCTGAACATAGTTTTTCCACTCGAAGTCCAAATTTGCCAGTAAGTTCGTTTAAAAAGACCAACATAGGTGCCAAAAGCTTGGCACTCGCAGAAATCAAAGGCTGAATAGTATAACTGTGTGTTGTCGATTTTTTCGATTGCATTACTGTCTCAACGGATTTCTGCCCTTCTTGCGCCAATGGCCTGTATATAGCTCTAAATTCAATCCGCTTTTATCAGAAGGAAATGTGTTCTCAGCCCCAACGTTGGGTATCTTGACTTTCACCGTTTCTATAAATTCTTTAGCTTTGTTTCGAAGTGTATCAGCGTTTAATAATTGCTGTTTTGTTACATATTTAGTTTATCTTTCTTAACACAATTCGATGTTGGTTTTTGAAGGTTTTTCCCAAGAAGCGGATGCTTTGAAACCTACGGCTAACATTTTTACAATTTCTCGTGCACGTAAGGCCCATCGTCGAAGGTCCATATCATGGACAGGCAGCTTTATGTCGAAAGCATCTTTAAAATTGTTCAACGTGTAGTGAGCTATATTTGTTAACTTCTCTGTGTAGGTGCCATCCTTATTTATACTACGGGCCCATCGGTGTAACTACGACACTGATTCCACCTTTCTGAATTTCTTTTGAACAGATGATAATTTTCTATTCCCGTTTGTCGCGGATGTCCAGTCCTACAGCTCTTGGCTTGTATTCGTAACTCAATTCTTCTACATCGTGAGTACATACATTTTCATCAACATTGGGATCTAGGTATCGTTGTCCTTACCAATCTCCTCGACTGTCATCTTATATTGAAGCTGCTTCATAAATTTTATTGGTTGAAAGAAAATCCAAACCAGTTTTGAATTCCATTTCCATAGGTTGATCCATCGCTTCTATGATCATTTTTTTCTAAATCCTCACTGAACTCTTTTTCCCGTTCGGTGATTGGAGTTCGAGGCAAATTCATAGCACTTATCGCTATGGATAGAAGTCGAATAATATTCATTGGATTAACGTACATTTTTATTCATATTTCTTCTTGAGGCTTCTCTGTCGTAAACTGCGACAAAAATAATCGTTGCTGAATTTACATGATTTGATACTCAATTTGTCAGCACACACGAAAAAGATAACGACGACACAGGCTATTATTAGACCTGCTATCAATCTTCATTAAGGCGATCTTAATGTTATCTTGGGGTAACCGCTCTTTGCACCATAGTCGCTTTTTGCACAGATTAATTTTTTTGTTCATTGGTTCTGCTGTTTGTGAATGAGATGCAATTATGCTGCGTTAAATATAAGCTGATAAAAATGTTTTGCATCACTCCGTTCACGAGCTGCTGCAGAAACCAAAAAATGCTAAAGTCTCTGCAAGTAGTGTCTTTGATACGGTAAGGGGAGTGGAATTTTTTTGTAAGTATACAATTGTAATTCAGTTGCTTTCCGAAGCACGAAATTAGTCCGTAATTGCAAAAGCCTTACCTATTTCTGTGTCCATAATAGCGGAAAACTGAAGAGTGATTGCCACCAATGATTTACCAATTGAAATAAACAATACGGCATTTGTTGTTATATTCATCACTATCATCATGAACGTCTAGTAGTCAATAATGCAAAATGTTGTCCCTTGAAACTTTCTTTTATCTCAGCCCGTTCACGAAAGACCAAAGTTTTTAAGTGTGCGTTGACCCCTCAAGAGTGACGTTCTGCCAAAACGAGAAAATTTGTATCGACTATTTTGACTGATTGTACTTCCATTGTAATCCATTTTTATTTCTACAAATTTTCGTCCATGCTGCACGGTAAGAACTTTGAACGTTCGCGACGGGGATGGCCGGGGGGGGGGGCAAGTGCATTCACAAATATGCAATCGCGTGTTGAAGCAAGCTTATATTGTTTTGAAATTAACCCGGAATGGCAAATGACTAGCTGACTATACGGAGGACTTGAATAAAAAATTGATGGGCCATTTCAACCCCTTAATTAGCAGATATCGGAAAAACAAAAAACATGCTACTTTTCCATCCTCTACACGCATGCAAATTTACATCCCGATCGGTTGAAAATTCTCGGAGATACGTATGAAAAATTGCATTTTCGCAACAAACAATATGAAAATTGTTGTTATCTGCATCGTTCTCACCTCTAATGTATAGTACACGGAAAAATAAACATTGTTACGATTTGAATTTTTTTAAATCTCGTATCGAAAAAACGTTATCGACGAAAAACAAAAAACCCCCCTACTCTCGAGGGTGCGTTTCACGCCTTAAAAATTGGGTTCCGCACATATAAAAAAAATACGTGTTGCCTACTTTTACCCATTTTACAAACATGCCAAGTTTCATCGAAATCGGAAACTTCGACCTCGCGATCATTTTTCAGTTTAATATAGAATTTTGACGCTAATGGAATTTTTCTAGTTTGTGGTACTTGCACACTGCGCATCTTACCAGGAAAGGTTGCGGGTCGATCTCTCCGATTTCGATGAAATTTGGCACGCTTGTAGAGTGCATAAAAATAGGCGACGCGGATTTTTTTATATCTGTGGCACTCGATTTTTAAGGGTTGAAAAGCACCCTTGATGATAGGGGTATTTTTCGTTTTTCGTCGATGACGTTTTAACGGTACGAGATATGAAAAAAAATCAAATTGCAACAATGTTTATTTTTTCGTGTACTATACATTGGAGATGAGAACGATAACGTTATTGAAGAAAAACGAAAAACCCCTATTTTCGAGTGTGCGTTTCACGCCTTAAAAATAGAGTTCCGCAGATATAAAAAAATACGCGTTGCCTATTTTTACCCATTCTACAAGCATGCCAAATTTAATAGAAATCGGAGATATCGACCTTGCAACCTTTCCTTGTTAGTTACGATGCGGCTGTAAACAGTAGATATTCTGAAGGCGAAAACAATCATTTTTGAGTTCTGAGTGTAAATATTACTTTCATCACTCGAGATAGAATCAATCTTCGATATTTTGCAACTTTTAAAAATAATTTCGTAATAACAGGTCAGTATTAGACATGTTTATTCGCTGGTGGTGTATTCTAACCGCTTTCCGGTGAATGGACATGTTCATTTCCAGAGCGTGGCTCTGTTCTGATAATTCTTAAAGCCGAGTTCAAAATTTAGCACATCTGCCGAAAATTTCAAAATTAATTACTATTAAGAGATAACGAATACAATACTCATATGTATAAAAATATTATAATTTTTTGCGCAACATAGTGATCTCCGAATCTAGCATTTAATCAAAATAAATCGTTAGAGCCTGTCCAGATTATGCGTTTTACGCGCGAGTCCACTCGCGCGTTGACACTCGCGCGTAGCCGAGATACTAGAGCTACATATATCCCGTCCAGATGCCTACGCGCGTTTCCTCATTCGCGCGTAAAACGCGTGCAATGAGCGAGACTCTCGACTCGCGCGAACGACGCGCGAGTCGAGATACTCGGGTGCCATTGCCGCGTCCAGTACTACGCGCGAGTCAGTTGCGAGTGGGACGTATTTGACGATGGAGCGTGATTAACTGGCTGGATCCCTCCCAGCATAGAAACGCGCGTAAAACGCGGTATCTGGACGCAATAGAAATTGAAACGCGCGAGTGGACTCGCGCGTAATACGCCTCATCTGGACAGGCTCTTATGCTTTACAGTGTTCATCTACACTACGCGTCCGTTTACTGGCGTTTGAATGTAAATTTACTGGTAATTTTGTCGATTCCCTGGCGATTTAGTCATTTCGCTACTTAATTATCAATTCCTTCAATATTATTTGTTGCAATTACCTTGGATATTTTTTCCACTATCAGAATAATATATTTTGGTAGCTATACTGATTGAAAAAATTGTTTCGGCGATATTTCCATTTTACAATCCGTCTGGATCCTACGGTGTCGTTATTCGTCCATTCACTGGTCGATTTCCCCTACATGGCCTTAAGGACATCAGGTGAACAAAAGTAACTCGAAGAAACCTATACAATTTAATCAAATATAGAAATTGTCGGGGAAACTTTTAAAAATATTTGGGATACAAATCTTGGGTTTCATTTAGTTGTAACTCCAAGAGCGCTATTTCCAGAAGAAGTACCAAAAAGTGTGCCTATTTCGCCAGAGCGAAAACAATTTATCTAATTTTATGAGAAGCGTGGCGCTGAATTTTAAGTAGACATATTCATTCCTAGAAAACGTCAACATCAATCAAAAAACCTCTAGATCCGCTTTTGAGAAACTATTCGCCGGACCATGGTCAAAAATAATTTTTTTTAAATTTTGTTTCAAAAACTCTTTTAGAATAAGTCGGAGAAAGAACATTTTTACAATTTCGAAAACTCATTAAGTTATATTAGTTTGCAGCCAAACGCACGGCAGTAAAAAAAATCCTCTTCTTGTTAGCGGGTGTGAGTAGAAACTCTGAAATCGAATGTCATAAAAAGCCGAGACTTTTTCTGGGAGATTTAAAAGCATTAAAAGCAGTTTATGATTATTCAACAAATTATTCATTAGGGCGATACTTAAAAGGGGAACACTCAAAGCAATAAGGAATGCTTGACACTTTTTATTTGGTCGTTCGCCACGAAACACCTTTACTCCAGCAATAATGCAGTTGAAATGGCCACATATTCGGCACCTTTCTTTTGTAATGAATGATTTAAACCAATTTTTAAAATATTTCGATTAATGGGAATCACGCATCTACTCGGAATGCATGCATTTGAATGTGACGGATGTGGACAGAACAACGCCTTCCGAGCAACGATCGAAAATCAGAAACACCAGTAGGGTAAAGTGGTATAGGAATACCACTTTAACCTAAGCTTCATTGAGGTGAAAAAAAAACAAAGAAATACATTTTACGGATCAGTTTTTGTTTTAATTGGAAGAATATCTAGTGTTCTAATCAAATTTTGAGCGACAATTGGGAATCTTAATTTAAAAAAAAACACACTAAAAACTACAAACGGGGATTTGCTAACTCTTAGACATACGGGCGTTTTAGAATCAGCACGGGGATCGATAAGAGTACGCAAGCATCAATCGACACATAAATCGCAAATAAAGTTGCCCACATTTGTATGAGCGGTGCATTTCTCATGCCACCAAGCTTTACAGTTAAAACACTCGATCCAGTCCTCCCATATTGGTTCTTCGTATACTTCTTTGTATACTTTGTATACTTGTAAAAAATGTATACTATATATACTATGTCTATAAAATATATATATATATATATATATATATATATATATATATATATATATATATATATATATATATATATATATATATATATATTGTAACGGGTCGGAATTTGTTACAATTAAATTTATTTGTTCGGGGCTCGATCAGTCAGGAACTTAATTGAGACTTTTTTGTTTTCTGGTACTTTATAATAAAATGCTGTTTATTCAATTTCATGACTCGATATAATCTAAAAAGCTCGTTGTGTACAAGTGTGATTTGTTTTTTGTGTCGCTGTGTGTGTTTCGTGTGCTTATCATACGCCGCCACTCCGTCGGTAAAGTACTCGGCTCGCGGATTGCCTCAGATGATAAGGATATTTGAGCGTGGTCACCCTATCATCCGTCTATACTTTCTTCCCCCTCTCCTTTGTGTATTGTCGCTCGAGACGTAGTGAGTTACGGCACGCACTCGCCGACGGCGCTCGGAATTCGCGTCGCTCTTCCCCCTCTTACGCTACCGCTGGTCATGGCGCGCGGTGCCGAGCGCGCTCTCGATTGTCGCGCTACGGCGAGCTTTCTCCTAATTACTGTGCATGAGCGTAATCGATTATCGCGCGTTGATAATCAATTATTCTAACGATGGATCGCGACGCCAGAGGTCGCCACGTACCTTGAAATTGTGGGAACCAAGGGAAATTATTTGCACAAGTCTTTACTGGAGCGAGTATATTTAAACCGTCTTTATTCAGTTCACAGGAAAACGATTCTCTTTCGGAGTAGTCTTTTAATATTTCGCCATGTGTGTGGCCACCGAGACATAGAACGAAAGTAAGTCTGGCCATGGGTCACGAGCTCCTCGAGAGGGCTAGATGGGCGACTCGATCCGCACCGAGTGACTTCGCTCAAGAAGCTGTTTTACCAGCGGTTGCTACAGTACTCCCCCCTATTGCAGGTTTTAATTGGTCCGGGCGCGTTCGACGAAGTGGAAGCGGATGGACCTGATGCCGAAGGCTGGGATACGGCTGATGGAGCAACCTCCTGCGGGGAAGTCTCTAGGAAGGCTGGTTTTAGCCTCTCCGTATTAATCGTTGTAGGGTTACCCTTGACGTTGACTTTGAAGACGAAATCGGAAAGTCGTTCGATGACTTTGTACGGTCCCTCGTATGGTTGTTCGAGTGGCTTTTTTACGCTGTCGACCCTTACGAATACGTGCGTACACGTATATAATGTTTTGTGCGTGAAGACTTTGGTTTTGTTGTGGTGTGCCGAAGGTGTCGAGCGGATGTTCCTCATTGCCTCCCGGAAGTTTTCCATGAAGATTTGAGGCTCGATAGACGGTTCCTCGTTGATGAAAAATTCTCCCGGTAGCCTCAAGTTCGTCCCGTAGACCATCTCGGCAGCCGTCACCCTAATGTCCTCTTTAAAACTGGTTCGCAAACCAAGTAACACGACGGGCAACACGTCGGTCCAGTCTTTCGGGGCGTGGCATTTGATAGCGGCCTTAAGTGAGCCGTGCCACCTCTCTACCATGCCATTAGACTCAGGGTGGTAAGCCGTGGGCCTCGTGCGTTTGCTGCCGATGAGTCGTGTGAGAGCTTGAAATAGCTGTGATTCAAATTGGGCACCTCTGTCCGTTGTAACGACAGCAAGAGCCCCAAATCGCTCGATCCAACCGGAGAAAAAGGCTCGGGTGACGCTGTCGGCTGAGATGTCGCGGATCGGAATGGCTACCGGCCACCGCGTGAAACGGTCGATCATCGTAAGGAGATACCGGAATCCGTCTACAGTCAGTAATGGCCCAACGATGTCAAGATAGATCTGGTGGAACCGTGTGTCCGGAATTGCGACGTGCCAAGGAACGTTCCGGTTGTGTCGGCTGATCTTGCTTCTCTGGCAGGCAAGGCATGTTCGCGCCCAACCAGCAACGTCACGGTTTATAAACGGCGAAACGAAACGCTGACCAATCAGTTTTTTTGTCGCGCGTGGGCCTGGGTGTGACAAATTATGTGTGGCATCGAAGATCCGTTTTCGGAGCGTGACCGGAATGTAGGGTCGCACTTCTGTACCTGAAACATCGCAGTAGACAACCGTATCAGTGTTGTCTAACCGCAACTTTCGTAGGGTAAGTGAAGAAGACGAATGTCCTTCGATGAGCGATTTCAGTTGGTCGTCTGAAGCCTGATGGGCAGCGAGTTCATCTGTGCTGACGATGACGGGCATATCGACCACTTTGAGACGTGAGAAGGCGTCGGCGACGATGTTTGAGTCGCCTGAGATGTACTGGAGATCCGTCGTATACTGCGAAATGACATCGAGCTGGCGTTGCTGCCTAGGGGATGCCTGGCTAGATTTCTGCAAGAAGGCAAATATCAGCGGGTTGTGATCCGTTAAAATCGTGAACTGGCGACCTTCGACTAGAAATAAAAAGAATTTTAGGCTGGAGAATACGGCTTGTAACTCTCAGCCGTAGGTCAAATATCTCGTTTGGGCCGGGGTTAGTGTTTTTTTAAAGAAACCTAACGGCGCCCAACGATCGTCACTGAATTGTTCTAAAACCGCGCCAATAGCGCTGTCGGAAGCGTCCGTTTTAAGCCTTAATGGCGCGTTCAGACTAGGATGAGCGAGAAGAGATGACTCAGTCAAATGCTGTTTGCATTTCTCGAACGCGGAGTCTATCTCTGGGGTCCAAACTATCGGTCGCTTGTCTTTTTTCTTTGCGCCCGCCACTAGCGCATGAAGCGAGGCTTGGACGGTAGCCGCGAAACGAATAAAACGTCTGTAGAAGTTGATATCCCCGAGGAAACGGCGTGATTCAGTTATGTAACTCGGCTTTGAATATTCTCTGATTGCCGCGACGCGTTCCTCAAGGGGTTTCGTACCGTCCTTCGAGATGTTATAACCAAGGTACTTTACCCCAGTCGCAACGAACACGCACTTCAAAACGTTAATCGATAACACGAATTCGCCAAAACGGTTGGAAAACTTGCTTTAAGTGAATTTCATGTTCGCTAGCGTTGGCCGATGCTACAATTACGTCATCGATGTAACAGTGGCAGATGTCCAATCCTCGTAAAACGGTGTCCATTAGGCGTTGGAACGTTTGGGCGGCGTTCCTTAGCCCAAAGGTCATGACGTTGAATTCAAAGAGGCCACAGGGTGTTATCACGGCCGTCTTCGGGCGGTCCTCCGGTGCCACTGGGATCTGGTGGTACGCGCGTAGCAGATCCAACGTCGAGAATATAGAACAACCGACGAGCGAGTGTGTGAAGTCATGGGGATGGGGTATGGATGGGGCCTTGTTGAGGTGCCGATAGTCTCCGCAGGGCCTCCAGTTTCCGTCTTTCTTCGGTACAAGATTCAATGGACTGGCCCAAGGACTGCTAGAAGAATAGCAAATGTTGAACGTTATGCTGTGGTGTCTTGTTTTTATTGGTTGATACGGTGATGTCGATAAAGTCGTGGAGGCGCTGGCTGAATTGAACATTCGGATCGATGGTCGAGACGCTCGGCTGGCTCACTTGGCTGACTTCGGCAGGAGTGCGTAGACGTATGAGATTGTCAATAAGCTGTCGATTCCGAATGTCAATGAGAAGACTGTAGTGATGAATGAAGTCCGCTCCGAAGATAGCGTGGGAAACGTCAGCGATGATAAAAATCCACGGAAGAGGGCAACGTAATCCCAGATCGACAAAAATTATAATGTCACCGTACGTATTAATAACAGATCCATTGGCAGAGAATAGTTTAAAATCTTTAGAATTTTTCGGATTATCTCTCGCAAAAGATTTAGGTAAAATTGAGACATCTGCACCAGTGTCGATAAGATACTTTATCTTGGACTTAGGATCCACTACGGTCAAGCGATACTGGCGTCGACCGTTCGCTGTCGCCAACCAGCGGAACGGACGTTCTAGTTTTCCGAACCATTGTTAGAGTTGGCTTGCGTAAAAGGCGCACGGCAATTTCTGGCTCTGTCGCCGAAGGCACGGTGGTAGTAACACGGACGATTAGCGCTGTTACCTCGAGAAGGTGTGCGGCTCCGTGGGGCTGATCTGCTTCGCGTGCGAGGACAATTCCGTTGATGACCTCGCTTAATGGCTGCGATGTCGAATGCCAGACCTTCGATGAGTTGGGTCAACTCAGCGACTGCCGAAATCTCGCTGCACCGCGTCGAACCTGTTGAGGCCTCGCTGTGTCGCGCTGGAGCTGTCGAAGCTACCGCCAAAACACTTGGTTTAGTTATTTCAACGATTTTGTTGGCCTAAAGGGCCAGCTTTGAAATATCGGCTACGTCGCTAATAGCTAATATGCCCTTAACACTGTCGGGCAAATGTTCTATAAACAATGTTCCGTTGAAGAAAGTGAGACGGTTTCTCACCGACAAGCTGTTGGCCGTGCAGGAGCTTTCGTAACTTCGATTCGCTCGTCTCATCGAAAGATCCTACGATCCGTTGTTTGATAGCCTCGTACTTTCCGTTAGCTGGCGGAGAGGATATTATGTCGGATACGAAAGGAAGGACTGTCGTGTCCAAATTAACAATAAAATACCTGAATTTTATGGCGTCGTTTGATATTTGCGAGATTGCAAATGCTGCCTATGCTTGAGCAAACCACAATACAGGATTATGCTTCCAGAAGAGTGGCAGTTTTACGGCCCGCGTTGCACTGATCGTCGCGTTCTGTTCGGGGACGTGAAGCGGTATCGGATCGTCCACCGGGTTTCCCGGATCGCGTACAGTGGCCATGGTTGCCTCGGTATCCTCTCTTCCCGGCGAGTTACTTGCTTCGGGTGGCGGCGATCTTGGTAAGACCATTAATCCGTATGATAAAAGATTTTCTGACACACTACGGTTCGGTCGCTGTCCGAAATCGTTCGAACCGTTCGAAGGGACTCAAAATCGTCCAACACTCGCGGAATACGCGAGATCGCGAAATGGTCGCGAACGGCGTGGTTTCGCGTGAACGGAGGCGAACGTGAATTTTTAAAACGCAATTAATCACGTCGGTGTCACCAAAAATATACTGTGGGAACCAAGGGAAATTATTTGTACAAGTCCTTACTGAAGCGAGTAAATTTAAAGTCTTTATTCAGTTCACAGGAAAACGATTCTCTTTCGGAGTAGCCTTTTAATGTTTCGCCATGTGTGTGGCCACCGAGACATAAAACGGAAGTAAGTCGGGCCATGGGTCACGAGCTCCTCGAGAGGGCTAGATGGGCGACTCGATGCGCACTGAGTGACTTCGCTGAAGAAGCTGTTTCACCAGCGGTTGCTACACAATGGTCAATGCTCGAATTTGAGATACGCTCTTGACCTTTAGGGTCTCCTGATACACGTCCTTTGACCGATGTGTTGGTCTAGTGGTTAGCGTGCTTGCCTCTGGAATCAACACATCGGGAGGTCGCGGGTTCGAATCACCGTCTCGTAGTTTCGGAGAGAAGTAAAAACACAGGCGTGACGTAGCTCCAGTTCTACGCGCGTGTCGCGCACACGGACTGGTACGTGTGTGTGTCGTGCGCGTGCCACTGTAGCCTGTGAGTTATTTCTCGACGAAACGCGACTAGCTCCGAGACTGTGAAGCGAACTCGGGACCGGCTGTATTGGTATAGGTTTTCCGCAGTTTCCCTATACCCAAAAGCAGAAATGCATGGCGAATGCGATACAGAGCGGGAAGTCGGCTGCGGCCGCAAGGTGGGGATATATGGAAACTGGAATATGGGGTTATGTATCAAGGGGGAAGATCCCTGTACAGATGGAAGTGTAAAAAAAAAAGATACACGTCCTTTGATATCCTTGTCGCTATGATTGTGTGCTACAGGTGTGTGTGTGTGTGTGTGTGTGTGTGTGTGTGTGTGTGTGTGTGTGTGTGTGTGTGTGTGTGTGTGTGTGTCGTTTGCAAGTTCCCTACCTCCTCTCTCTCTATATTCTCCTAATACTAATTTTATATCTATCTTCTCGTAATTTATTCCTCCTCCTTTTATTCTTAATGTTTTTAGTGATCCCTTTTTTATTCTTATCACGTTTTCTGTTTGTGTATTTATTGACTTAAAAAACCATGTCCTAATTCTTTCCTTTTTAAGTTTCTTAAGGGTCCCCTCTTTCAGCTTTTCCCCTCCGAGAAGGTGGTACTCTGCTGAGCGGTACTTGTTGATCCACAAGGGATTAAAGAAGTGACGTTCCTCCAACTTTCCTCCTCTTTTATACCCATATTTAATTGTTTATTGTTCCCCTTCCCTTGCTAATTACCCATCATCCCCTCTATTGTTAACCTTTTTTCATACTTTAAATAAATTTTACTTTCGCTTTGTTTTTTTGGTTGTTTTCTCTGTTTTCTTTCCAACGTCTTTTCCCCTTCCCTTACTTATTACCTATCGTTACCTTTTTCTACTGTTTTTGTTTTTTTCTGTTTTTCTCTCCCTCGTCTTTCTTCCTGCTCATTGTTTTGTGACCTTGTACACTGTTTGTGTTCCCTTGTGTCCTTAAAGGTCGTACCCGTCCACTTGAATTGTTATGATTTATGATTCCCCTCCCCTACTCTCATAATGAGTCGGTTCGTTTGAAGTTGTGGTGGGGGTACGGCGCCTGAAACGGACATGTACGTCTCAATATATACAGGGTGATCCAGAATAGGTGTATCAGCGGGAAATGCCGGGTTCGGCAGGTTACTCCGAAGATTTCTACCGAGCCGTTTTCTTTTTTTCGCCTCCGTCATCAAATGGGAAGCATTAGAAAATAGGCGTTCGATCTTCGAAATTAACGCTCGAATCCGCCATGTTGGACGATCGAAAAGGGCAGAAGAGTAGACGAAGGGCCACGAAGTCGTAGCCGACGTCAAGAAGGTTCTGCGAAACAGCAGCGTTTGACAAATGCCAGCGCGCATGATCTGACGTTTAGCGAAACATTCGCTACGTTGCCTGTCAACCTATTCGGCCCGAGAATCGTGACACACGATTTGACGTTTCACCTATCGTCTGCTATCGTTCGGCGTATTGCGTGCCAAAGCGTGAAGCGTGCCGCAATTAATGACATTTACGAATTTTGCAGCGATTATCCATCGAGAGCGCCTGTTCTTTTTGCTTCCTTAAGAAATAAAAATTAACAAAACCAAAGAAATGTCAATGATTATCGAATTTCGATAAACCGAACGATTTTTCTTGCGTATTGAAAAAAAATCAATACATAAGTTTTTATTAACAAACTCTCAATAACTTGACGATACATTTTCGAGAATTGGATGTTTTCGGGATTCCATTTCTCATTCGACCACTCCGTTCAGTATCATAGTCGGATTGATCTCCAAAAATACATTTTTCTGTACGAATATCATCTCAAAGTGTGTTCGAGCTGGGTTAGGAAACATGAGGAGAAGCTTTCCATTTCCTCATTAGGGGAGACGAAATCAGTCGGTTCCGGCAGACGAAAATCGATACGACGTTTTTTTGGGATTGAAAATAGATGAGAAGATCTTCTGCACCGCCTGAGATACAATTTTTCACGTACCGATACGGGTTGATTCTGGAAATCCCAAAGCGTTGCGAATCTGTTTGCGGTTTCTCTTAAGGGGTAACATCACTCGAGCGGCAGAAAATTAGGCCTAACTTTGACAATTTATTTTGGCAGCATGAAAAAAGGCAAGGATTTCTTATGAGAGGGTTTATGTAAGACATATTAAAGGATGTAAAAATTATTGTAATTTTCATACAAAATAGCGACGACAGAGCCCATCTTGAAAAACTTGTCTTTCAAAATGGGAGGCCGGAATACGCGAACCCTTTACATGAATCGATTTGAATTTTGATCGCAGCTTCATAATTACATTCTCTATGGGATTAAATGTAAACTTTTTTTTATAAACACTTTATCGCTTATCTTTTGGGCAAAAAATCGATTTGTTTCTTTCAATGTCCGCCATTTTTTCAAAATTTGATCGAAAAATCCCTACGTCGTCCCATAGAGAATGTAATTGTGCAGATACTATCAACATTTCAAATCGATCCGTTGGAAAGGTGTGTACTCCGTTCTCCCAGTTTTAAAAAACATGTTTTTCAGGATGGGCTCTGTCGCCGCCATTTTGCATGAAAATTATAATACATTTTTTTTATCCTTTAGTATGTGTTAAATAAACCCTCTAAAAAGAAATCCTATCCTTTTATCAAATTCCCAAAATAAATTGTCAAAGTTAGACCTTATTTTCTGCCGCTAGAGTGGTGTTACCCCTTAAGAATATTAGAACACCAGCGTTATGTAAAGGGTCAACATTTGTGCTACTTTATAATGAAATGTTATTTATTTATTCATTTCACTTGTCATCAGAGTAAATGGACAATTCATGCGGTGCACGAATCGTTGTCCGAATTGACTTCATCTCCTATCGCGATCGGGAACGAGATGAATTTATCTCGTTTCAATATCATCGGAAAGGAGATGAAATCAATGGTGAACTCGTCGTGATGGCTTCGAGTATGTCCTACGGACACTAGAAGAATCATTGACAGTATTGATTTCATCTCCATTCGCGATCGGGAACGAGATGAAATCATCTCTTTGCGATATTATCGGAATGGAGATGAAATCAACCGCGAACTCGTTGTGACGCTGTCGAGTATGTCCTATGGATAATGCACGAATCGTTGTCCGAATTGATTTCATCTCCTATCGCAATCGGGAACGAGATGAATTTATCTTGTTTCAATATCATCGGAAAGGAGATGAAATTAATGGCAAACTCGTCGTGACGGCTTCGAGTGAGTCCTACTGACACTAGAAGAACCATTGACAGAATAGATTTCATCTCCGTTCGCGATCGGGAACGAGATGAAATCATCTCTTTGCGATATTATCGGAATGGAGATGAAATCAACCGCGAACTCGTTGTGACGTTATCGAGTATGTCCTATGGTTGATGCACGAATCGTTGTCTGACTTGATTTCATCTCCTATCGCGATCGGAAACGAGATGAATTTGTCTCGTTTCAATATCATCGGAAAGGAGATGAAATCAATGGCGAACTCGTCGTGACGGCTTCGAGTATGCCCTACGGACACTAGAAGAATCATTGACAGAATTGATTTCATCTCCTTTCGCGGTCGGGAACGAGATGAAATCATCTCTTTGCGATATAACCGGAAACGAGATGAAATCAAAGGCAAACTCGTCGTGATAGCTTCGAGTATGTCCTACGGACGCTAGAAGAATCATTGACAGAATTGATTTCATCTCCGTTCGCGATCGGGAACGAGATGAAATCATCTCTTTGCGATATTATCGGAATGGAGATGAAATCAACCGCGAAGTCGTTGTGACGTTGTCGAGTATCTCCTATGGATAATGCACGAATCGTTGTCAGAATTGATTTCATCTCCGATCGAGATCGGGAACGAGATGAATTTATCTCGTTTCAATATCATCGGAAAGGAGATGAAATCAATGGCGAAGTCGTCGTGACGTTGTCGAGTGTATCCTATGTATACTTCACGAATCACTGACAGAATTGATTTCATCTCCGTTCGCGTTCGGGAACGAGACGAATTCATCTCGTTCCGATATGATCGGAAACGAGATGAAATCAAAGGCAAACTCGTCGTAACGCCTTCGAGTATGTTCTACGGACACTAGAAGAATCATTGACAGAATTGATTTCATCTCCTTTCCGATGACATTGAAACATGTTAAATTCATCTCGTTCCCGATTGCGATAGGAGATGAAATCAATTCAGACAACGATTCGTGCATTATCCGTAGGACATACTCGACAACGTCACACCGAGTTCGCGATTGATTTCATCTCCATTCCGATAATATCGCAAAGAGATGATTTCATCTCGTTCCCGATCGCGAATGAAGATGAAATCAATTCTGTCAGTGATTCGTGAAGTATACATAGGATACACTCTACAACGTCACGACGAGTTCGCCATTGATTTCATCTCCTTTCCGATGATATTGAAACGAGATAAATTCATCTCGTTCCCGATCTCGATAGGAGATGAAATCAATTCGGACAACGATTCGTGCATTATCCATAGGAGATACTCGACAACGTCACAACGACTTCGCGGTTGATTTCATCTCCATTCCGATAATATCGCAAAGAGATGATTTCATCTTGTTCCCGATCGCGAACGGAGATGAAATCAATTCTGTCAATGATTCTTCTAGTGTCCGTAGGACATACTCGAAGCTGTCACGACGAGTTTGCCTTTGATTTCATCTCGTTTCCGATTATATCGCAAAGAGATGATTTCATCTCATTCCCGATCGCGAAAGGAGATGAAATCAAATCTGTCAATGATTCTTCTAGTGTCCGTAGGACATACTCGAAGCCGTCACGACGAGTTCGCCATTGATTTCATCTCCTTTCCGATGATATTAAAACGAGACAAATTCATCTCGTTTCCGATCGCGATAGGAGATGAAATCAAGTCAGACAACGATTCGTGCATTATCCATAGGACATACTCGATAACGTCACGAGTTCGCGGTTGATTTTATCTCCATTCCGATAATATCGCAAAGAGATGATTTCATCTCGTTCCCGATCGCGAACGGAGATGAAATCAATTCTGTCATTAGTTCTTCTAGTGTCAGTAGGACTCACTCGAAGCCGTCACGACGAGTTTGCCATTGATTTCATCTCCTTTCCGATGATATTGAAACAAGATAAATTCATCTCGTTCCCGATTGCGATAGGAGATGGAATCAATTCGGACAACGATTCGTGCATTATCCATACAACATACTCGATAAGGTCGCATCGAGTTCGCGGATGATTTCATGTCCATTCCGATAATATCGCAAAGAGATGATTTCATCTCGTTCCCAATCGCGAACGGAGATGAAATCAATTCTGTCAATGATTCTTCTAGTGTCCGTAGAACATACTCGAAGCCGTCACGACGAGTTCGCCATTGATTTCATCTCCTTTCCGATTATATTGAAACGAGATAAATTCATCTCGTTCCCGATCGCGATGGAAGATGAAATCAATTCGGACAACGATTCGTGCATTATCCATAGGACATACTCGACAGCGTCACAACGAGTTCGCGGTTGATTTCATCTCCATTCCGATAATATCGCAAAGAGATGATTTCATCTCGTTCCCGATCGCGAATGGAGATGAAATCAATTCTGTCAATGATTCTTCTAGTGTCCGTAGGACATACTCGAAGCCGTCACGACGAGTTCACCATTGATTTCATGTCCTTTCCGATGATATTGAAACGAGATAAATTCATCTCGTTCCCGATCGCGATAGGAGATGAAATCAATTCGGACAACGATTCGTGCACCGCATGAATTGTCCATTTGCTCTGATCACAAGTGAAATGAATAAATAAATTACATTTTATTATAAAGTAGCACAAATGTTGACCCTTTACATAACGCTGGTGTTCTAATATTCTTAAGGGGTAACACCACTCTAGCGGCAGAAAATAAGGCCTAACTTTGACAATTTATTTTGGGAATTTGATAAAAGGATAGGATTTCTTTTTAGAGGGTTTATTTAACACATACTAAAGGATAAAAAGAATGTATTATAATTTTCATGCAAAATGGCGGTGACAGAGCCCATCCTGAAAAACATGTTTTTTAAAACTGGGAGAACGGAGTACACGAACACCTTTCCAACGGATCGATTTGAAATGTTGATAGTATCTTCACAATTACATTCTCTATGGGACGACGTAGGGATTTTTCGATCAAATTTTTAAAAAATGGCGGACATTGAATGAAATAAATCGATTTTTTGCCCAAAAGATAAACGATAAATTGTTTATAAAAAAAAGTTTACATTTAATTTAAAAAAACGGCTACGTACGCCCATAGAGAATGTAATTATGAAGCTGCGATCAAAATTCAAATCGATTCATGCAAAGGGTTTGCGCATTCCCGCCTCCCATTTTGAAAAACAAGTTTTTCAAGATGGGCTCTGTCGTCGCTATTTTGTATGAAAATTACAATAATTTTTACATCGTTTAATGTGTCTTACATAAACCCTCTCATAAGAAATCCTTGCCTTTTTTCATGCTGCCAAAATAAATTGTCAAAGTTAGGCCTAATTTTCTGCCGCTCGAATGATGTTACCCCTTAAGAGAAACCGCAAACAGAGTCGCAACGCTTTGGGATTTCCAGAATCAACCTGTATCGGTATGTAAAAAATTGTATCTCAGGCGGTGCAGAAGATCTTCTCATCTATTTTCAATCCCAAAAAAACGTCGTATCGATTTTCGTCTGCCGGAACCGACTGATTTCGTCTCCCCTAATGAGGAAATGGAAAGCTTCTCCTCATGTTTCCTAACCCAGCTCGAACACACTTTGAGATGATATTCGTACAGAAAAATGTATTTTCGGAGATCAATCCGACTATGATACTGAACGGAGTGGTCGAATGAGAAATGGAATCCCGAAAACATCCAATTCTCGAAAATGTAGCGTCAAGTTATTGAGAGTTTGTTAATAAAAACTTATGTATTGATTTTTTTTCAATACGCAAGAAAAATCGTTCGGTTTATCGAAATTCGATAATCATTGACATTTCTTTGGTTTTGTTAATTTTTATTTCTTAAGGAAGCAAAAAGAACAGGCGCTCTCGATGGATAATCGCTGCAAAATTCGTAAATGTCATTAATTGCGGCGCGCTTCACGCTTTGGCACGCAATACGCCGAACGATAGCAGACGATAGGTGAAACGTCAAATCGTGTGTCACGATTCTCGGGCCGAATAGGTTGACAGGCAACGTAGCGAATGTTTCGCTAAACGTCAGATCATGCGCGCTGGCATTTGTCAAACGCTGCTGTTTCGCAGAACCTTATTGACGTCGGCTACGACTTCGTGGCCCTTCGTCTACTCTTCTGCCCTTTTCGATCGTCCAACATGGCGGATTCGAGCGTTAATTTCGAAGATCGAACGCCTATTTTCTAATGCTTCCCATTTGATGACGGAGGCGAAAAAAAGAAAACGGCTCGGTAGAAATCTTCGGAGTAACCTGCCGAACCCGGCATTTCCCGCTGATACACCTATTCTGGATCACCCTGTATATACACACTATATACTACATAGAGAAAGTAGATGCACGATGATAACGCTAAGGTCATGTTAAAAAAAAATACATATATGAGTCAGTCAACTTTAATTATTATTTAGACTTATCAACATTTATTAATCTTTTAATTTTGAAAGTAAACAAATCAGTTTTTTTTTATTGTTACTATACAGTATGTATTTTTAATTAAACTTTTATTTTTCCCATCTTACCCCGTATGCCAGCAGGATGGAACAGCGCTGGAAGAATGATATCGCTGGACGAATAATCTTGCTTCCATATGATTTAAATCATTTGTAAGTTGTTTTTCTTCCCCTGGTAGAAGGACCAGTTGAAGACGAACCAAAGGCTTTACTAGTTTCATTTCACCCTTTAAAACGTAAATAGTGCTACGTTGTAAAATATTGCGGCTTTAGGATAGCTTGTATTCTTCTTACCCCATTAGATGGTTAACGAATTAACAAAAATCACATAATAACCTTGGAAATTTCTGGCAAACCGTTCTTATTATATTAATAATTAATACTTTCATTGTGATTACCTATCTGTCTCTAATCAATATCAGCAACTCACATGAACTGAAACGATGGTAAACTAGACCACAATTTAGATCGTTTTCTCAAAAAATCCATAGTGGGTTCTCACTCGAGACGCGTGCTTCCCCCACAGTTAATACTTCCATGCTCATCCATCTCCCCGCCTCCCCATCAGACTCCAACGGGAGCACTGTGCTCGCACACACTGTTTAGTAGCTAGGCTTATGATTTATCTTACCCCGCGTATTCGTCTTTCCTCGAATCCCCCTATGTTTAAAAAATAATATATATATATTGTAATGAGGCCCTCTATTTTTTCCTTGGTCGTTCTTCTCCCTATTTTTTTCCCACGATCCTTACTGCTGATGCATCTGTGCAAGTGGCCCTTTACCAAATTTATAGCATCCGTCTACCTACATTTGGAATATCATTCCCACGAATGGCTTTCCAAATTCTTGGAAAACCTATAACGAAAGCCCTCCTTCATGTTCCTGGGGACTAAAATCCAGCTAGACGATCCTTTTAATCCAATCATTCAAAAAAAATTATTAAAGTTCGTGCAGACTGTGAAAGATAAGAAAACGTTTTGAAAATTTTGTTTACTTTGTTTTTTCGATGGCTACTATAAATTGGCTGATGCGAAAAAATGTTGAGCTCAAGATCTCGAAACTAGAGATCCACACCTTCCATTTGCTTTTTTTATTGTGCTGTACGACCATTTTTCGAGGAGTAACAGCTATTTGAAAATGACCCTAAAATTGGCGGACTTTTTCAATATCCTTTAATTCTTTTGCCTAGTGTATATACATATTGAATTTGCGATACACATGACAATATAATTTTTATAAAAATACATAATCTGATTTCTCGTAATTTCTTATTTATGCGTATGTATGCAAATCAATGTATGCCTGAACATGGTTATATATCATTATATGCAATAGTATATGAGTACATATAATCATATATGATTACATGTGATCATATATGGCTATATATGGCTATGTATTACTACATATGATTATATAGAGACAAATTTCGTTCATGATCATTTATGACAAGAGCATACATGATTATTTTTGTTTATACAGGGTAAGGCACTAACTGTTGCTACCTTGAATATCTCTGTAATTATCGACGTCACAAAAATATGGTTGAAAGAAAAGTTGTACCGTACGAAATGGGTCATCAAATGCGACCATTTTTTTATCTCAGTGGAGGCGCTGTCGCACAGTAAAGGGCACCTCCACTTTTTTAAATAGGACGGTACATTTTTAGTCCAACTATCTTGTAGAGCATCGAAAACTGCATAAAAAACATTTAGGGGTCAAAGTCGTTCAAGGTCATTTAAGATCAAAAAGTGACATGAACTTTATTTTTATGTGAAATTACCTTTATTCACAGTAGATGTTCAAAGTGATTGCCATTGGAATCAATGCAGTATTGCAATCTCCTCACCACGAATTTCTTATGACTTTGGCACTTATCGCTGAAGCCTTGCCATTGTCTTGTATGTAAACAACGGCACCAAACATACAATGTACACGGAACATTATACAATATTTCGCCCAAACAAACCCAAGATAACGATAGTAAGAATGGTGAGTAATTTACGGAGAATGTCAAAAAATGCAGTGAAAGCTAGAGACTTATACGTTGAAAGATTTTCTGAACGTTCGCATCCTACACGCCGTACATTTCAAATTTTGTACACGAAACTGAGGACAACTGGATCCTTAACCCGTCGGGAAAGTAACCGACAAAACCGAGTTACTAACGAAGAGACGGAAATTGGTGTTCTTGCCGCCGTTCATCGAGACCCTTGTGCGAGTTCTCGTCAAATTGCGAGGGAATCTGGCGTAAGCCAAAGAAGTATTCTACGTGTTCTACATCGTCATAAATATCATCCTTACCACATCAGTCCCCACCAGGAATGAACTGGTACGGATTTCATGAATCGCACTGAATTCTGCCGATGGGCTCAACGCCAGATTCAGAGAGATGACTCATTTATTAATCGGATTTTATTTACTGATGAGGCAACATTGACGAATCATGGCAATATTAACTTGCATATCATGCATTTGTGGTCAGTGAAGACGCCACACGACGCATTTGCTCGAGTTCGAATTTTCTCAGATAGGTGCTACGCTCGCGAGACACCTGCTCTGGTTAACGTGCCGGCCACTCATGGGACGTTTGGACTCAACAGGCCACGGGAGCTCGATCGGTACGCAAAGCAACTTCATCGAACATTTGGTGAGTTTTTCTCAAGAAATCTCTCGGGTCAGTTTCAGTGTCGCGTAATTGACATTCGGGCGTTACGCGTGCACTTGGCCTGTGAATTGGGAGTTCGTTTGGACAATTTTCGGTCATTTTCGTGTGCGCACAGTGGCTTCGGACATTTTCGGTCATTTTCGTGTGCACGCAGTGACTTCGGACATTTTCGGTCATTTTCGGGTGTGCGTAGCGACATTGGACATTTTCGATCACTTTCGGGTTCGCGTAGTGACGTTGGACATTTCTGGCTTCACGTAGTGACGTTCGGACATTTTCAGTCACTTTCGGGTGTGCGAGTGTCTGGACGTTTTTGGTCATTTTCGGGTTTGTGCAGTGATTTCGGACATTTTCGGTAACTTTTGGGTTTGCGAAGTGATTCCGGACATTTTTCGGGAATTATATCTCACAAGAAGTCGAACTTTCGCACGCGATCAGCTCATCGGAGTCTTTGCTCTCTCATCGATCGGGTTTCGGGAAATTTTGGACAGTTCTTGTTTCAAAGAATCGTTTTCGATCATTTTCGGGTTTTACACATCGAGTGGGTTCAGGACTTTTTGGAACATTATATCAACTAATCGACTTCAAGATTTTTCGGGCCTTACTACAGTAGTACTTCGGAGATTTCGGACGGGTTCTTAGTACTATACTCGCGGGTGTTTCGTCTTTTCTCAGTGACGAGAGCGCATAAGCCTCGCGTTTGGTGTCCAGTTCGGATTACCTACGAGTAATTCGGGGACAATACGTCGCACAGCAAGGAATTCGGATATCCGAGTTTTTCTAACGAATCGGGCTCGGGCTCGTGAGAACGTGGAGACTTCCCGTTCTCAGAACAAGTCAACGGGCAAGGACTCATCATCAGGAACTTACGCCTCACTGGTATACGCAGTCTCATCGGGGCCATCCATTTCGCGGCCTTCTACAGCGGGACCGGCTTCATCGGGTGCATCCACAGCATCATCCGGGTATGCATGCTCACACTGCAACCGTGCTCACTTCATCGTGGCGCTTCATCGTGGCAGATGCAAGGAGTGTGATCGTAAACATCATACGATGATCCACACCGGGTGGTCAAAATCTGGGGACCAACGAGCCACGGTTGCGGCTCAACGCAACCCACAGTCGTCCTCTGCGGGAACACCGAGCACATCGGGAGCTACTCGACCATCGGGCTCAACACAATGAGAGACGGGGGCATTAGCTTGCTCGGGTGCTAGCTCATCAACGCTTCCGGGATTTTCAACTCTGCTGGCCACGGACTTGGCAGATCTCGAATTAGCATTTGGGGCAACTCACCGGGTACGAATGCTAATCGACAACGGATCGGAGCTCACCTTTGTTTCGGAGAAGTTGGCGAGACAACTCAAGCTTCACCGGGACAACGCGGCCATTCCTGTCATTGGGATTGGCGGGACTCATTCGGGCTTGACTCGGGGTGCAGTCACCTACACTTTACATTCAGTAAACTCAAATCATGAAATAAATGTTCAAGCGCTCATTTTACCTAAGCTAATGCCTATCCTTCCTTCCTTCTCAACATCCGGATTACATTGGCCTCATTTGGACGGGCTGCAATTAGCAGACCCAGATTTTCTCTCACCAAGGGCGATTGATTTCATTTTGGGAGCAGACTCATACTCTCAATTTATTCGTCCAGAAATTCGAAAAGGAGCAGACGGGACTCCTATGACGCAGAATTCGATATTCGGGTGGTTCGTTCTTGGCCCAATCGCCAATCGGGCTTCATGTTCGAGATTGTCGCAGCAAGTTTCGGTAGATCACAACTTCGAGGAAGTTCAGGGTCTTCTCACTCGATTTTGGGAACAGGAAGAGACTCCCAGTGTACCTGCTCTTCAATTTACGCCTGAAGAACAGGAATGTGAGTCTCATTTTGTGCGGACTCACTTGCGGGATTCAACGGGACGGTATATCGTTCGATTGCCGATAATTTCATCTACGAGTCAACTCGGGGACTCGTACGGTAGGGCAGCCCAGAGCCTGCAAAGGCTATTACGATGACTATCACGGGATACCTCATAGCAGAAACTATATTCAGAGTTTCTGCAAGAATATGAGGAACAGTCTCACATGATACGGGCTTCACGTGCGCTTTCTCAAAAATCCCGGGTTTATTATCTTCCTCACCACGGGGTGTTGAAAGAATCGAGCACTACAACGAAATTGAGGGTTGTTTTTAACGGGTCAAGCGCTACGAGAACGGGAGTATCACTCAACGACATTTTGCACACGGGTGCGAAATTGCAACGGGACATTTCAGACGTTCTATTATGGGTACGACGACATCGATACATCTTTGCAACGGATATTACGAAGATGTTTCGTCAAATTCAGGTTCATCGGGACGATTGGGATCTACAGCGATCAGAGTTCGGATCTCATCACACAGGCACATCAACTCATCGGGATTTGCACGGCGGGCGGCTTTCCACTCGCCAAGTGGCAAAGCAATCATCCCTGCTTCTCAACTCAATCGGGGTCGATATCAGCACAGAAAATGCTCACTCGTTTAAGGATTGCGAGACAAAGGTACTCGGACTTACATGGATTCCAGCCACGGACGTGTTTGAATTCACAACACTTCCACTCTCAACCGGGAACAAGATCACAAAGCGGGCTATTTTATCTAAGATTGCCCAGCTCCATGATCCCTTGGGATTTCTCGCACCATTCGTGATTCCGGCGAAAATCCTCTTGCAAAATCTGTGGCTGGAGAAACTCGATTGGAATGACGACGTCTCATCTCGAGTCCACGACTCTTGGCTTACGTTTCATCGGGAATTAGCGGGTCTGGGAAACATTTCGGTTCCGAGATGGATTCATCTCACTCCTTCGTCATCCGTGCAGATACACGGGTTTTCTGACGATTCACAACTCGCAATGGGAGCGGTTGTTTACGTTCGGGTATCGGGACCAGAATCAGCAACACGGGTTACGATGGTTTGCGCAAAAACTAAGGTTGCACCTATCAAACGCCTAACGATTCCACGTCTGGAACTCTCAGTGGCTCTTCTCCTGGTAAAATTAGTACGGTATGTGCAAGATACTCTCAAGCTCACTGATTCGCAGGTTTTTCTGTGGACGGATTCATCCGTCACACTCACTTGGGTAACGAGTCATCCCTCTCGATGGAAAGATTTCGTTCGGAATCGGTCTCATCGGCTCAAGAGCTCCTTCCTAGTGGACAATGGAAATTCATCCCTGGCCGGGACAATCCTGCGGATTGTGCATGACGAGGGTTAACCGTTTCTCGGCTCGAGCGACATACACTTTGGTGGGACGGGCCTCACTGATTAACAAAATCTCACTTCCATTGGCCTTCTCACATCACCGGCGCGGATCTCACAACGGCGCTTGAAGAGCGACCAGGCCTCACGCTCACTGTCTCAGCAGGCTCAACTTCACCGGTCTTATGGAACCTCATCGATCGATACTCATCTCTCACTCGGCTGTTGAAAATCACCTCACTCTGCTTTAAAGTATTTACGACACTTCGAAGACAAAACCAAGTGAGACCGGGCTCACAAATCTCCCCGGGCGGCCTGGAACACGCACGGCTTTTTTAGGCTAAAGCCACACAAGGTAACACTTTTCATTGGAGCTCACACTTCTCTCGTCGGGACAGGCACTTCCAAAATCGCATCCTCTCACGCGATTGACGGGATTTATACTCAGACGGGGTTCTGAGAGTAGAAGGGCGGTTACAGCACTCAGCCTTACAACCTGAGAGCAAACACGCCGTCATTCTACCGCGGGATTCGGATCTCACACGACTTCTCATAGCAGATGCTCATCATCGGACTTTTCACGGTGGAGCTCAGGTTACATTGGCATACCTGCGCACTCACTACTGGATCATCGGCGGGCGGGCACCAGTACGCTCATTCATCTTGAGATGCGTGAAATGCGCGCGTCAAAGAGGGATAAAATCTCAGCAACTGATGGGACAATTGCCTCTCACTCGGGCTACACCTTCACAGGCGTTTCTCTACACGGGAGTAGATTACGCCGGGTCAGTCTCTCTCAAACTCGGACGAGGGCGAGGCTCTCGATCTCACAAAGGCTGGCTGTACATATTCGTATGCTTCTCAACCTCAGCGATCCATCTCGAAGTTGTTTCAGACATGACTTCCGAGGCGTTCATCGCAGCGTTTCGGCGATTCACTGGAAGACGGGGCATCTGTCACACTTTATACAGTGACAACGGGACGAACTTTCAAGGAGCCGACGCAGAACTGCGCAGACTCTTCATCAGCGGGACTCGGGAATCTGAAACAACTGCTCAGATATTGGCCAATGACGGCACACATTGGGTGTTTAACCCTCCGAGAGCCCCTCACATGGGTGGGAAATGGGAAGCTGCAGTCAAATCGGTCAAATATCATCTTCGGAGGACGATCGGGGAGACGGCGCTCACGTATGAGGAATTTACGACTCTTCTTACACAAATTAAGGCCGTTCTCAACTCTCGTCCATTGGAATCTCTCACGGAAGATCCGGACGATCTCTCCGCGCTTACACCGGGACATTTCCTCATCGGGGAAGCGCTCACCGCAGTTCCGGAGCCATCGCTGCAGGAAATTAATCCCGGTCGGTTCTCCAGGTGGCAGCTCATACAAGAGCGGCTGCAATACTTTTGGGATCGTTGGTCAACAGGCTCCCTACAACGGCAACAAGCCATTTCAAAAACCTGTTGACCGACGAGAGGACTTCACCTACTAAATGGCCTTTGGTACGGGTCTTGGAACTGCATCCGGGACAGGATGGGCTCATACGGGTGATCACTATCAAGACCGCCACGACCACACTCAAGCGGCCTATTGCCAAATTGGCCCTACTTCCAATCTCATCCGGGTCTCAATAAATCGACAGCACTGCTGCCGATGGCGGGCGGAATGTTCAGGAATTACGATCCGCTCGTAATTCCCGAATTGTTTATAATTTTCCGCGGGAATCAGACGAGCGAGTCACGCCGGGATCCTCTCGTAGCTGTCGTCGATGGCGCCACTTTTCGGGGCATTTCCTCTCATCGATCGCGTGATCGTGCGGCTTTTCCCTCACTCGCTCTCATTCTTTCCTCATCGATCACAGAGGCCACACGCGTCGTCTCACGGGTTGGTGAGCAAACGGGAAATTTCCTCATCGTATTTTTCGGGGCCATAGTTCCTCGGAACGACATTATTCGGGACTCATTGAATAACTCGTAATTCGGGCGATATTATTCGTTACGGGCGGATCGTCGAGATCTCGGTCGATCCGATCCTTCTCCCGCGTGTCGGGACGCGTCTCACGGCGGCGGCCATTGTTCGCCCTCGTTCGGGAAAGTTCTCATCCGCGTCTTTAAAAACGGGCTTTCCTCATCATTTACCGGGCTAATTTTCCACACGTGTACTGTAACTTTGTATTATATCTTGTTAATATACTTTTATATTATTTTTCCGTACATCAAGAACTTGGCGCCTTTTCTTTTTCCACCTACACCAGATCTTCCGGGTCCTTCTCAAACAGTGACCTTTACTGTGCGACAGCGCCTCCACTGAGATAAAAAAAATGGTCGCATTTGATGACCCCTTTCGTACGGTACAACTTTTGTTTCAAACATTTTTTTGTGACGTCGATAATTACACACATATTCAAGGTGGCAACAGTTAGTGCCTCACCCTGTATATGTCCATTTTTTCCCGGGTCGGTATATAGAAATTTGATGATCATTGACAATTTGCTTGTTTTGTTAATTTTTATTTCTGAGGAAAACGAAAAGAACAGGCACTCTCAATGGATAGCACGATAAAAATCGTATAGCTCATGAATTGTGGCGTGCTTCACTCTTTGGCACGCCGACCGATAGCAGACGATAGGTGAAACGGCAAATCGTGTGGCTTGTCACGAGTTTTGAACCGGATAGGTTGACAGGTAACGTAGCGAATGATTCGCTATACGTCAGATCACGCGCACTGGCATCTGTCAAACGCTGCGTTTTCGCAAAACCCTCCTGACGTCAGCCACGGCTACGTGGCCCTTTTTCTACTCTTCGGCTCTTTTCGATCGTCCATCATGGCGGATTCGAGCGTTCCTTTTGAAGATCGAACGCCTACTTTCTATTGCTTCCCATTTGATGACGCGGTCGCAAAATAAAAAACGGCTCAGTAGAAATGTTCGGAGTAACCCGCTGAACCCGGGATTTCCCACTGATACACCTATTGTGGCTCACCCTGAATTGTTATCGCTCTCATTCACAAACTATTTGAAGGAGACAAAAAAGCCTTGACAGTTACACTTGGGATACGCCACTGAACCCGCCAGTTCCGGGTGTACAGGTTATCATGAATCACCCTATAGCAACATTTCTCCATAGTAGAAGAAGAATTATTTAAAACGGATATGTACATTCAAATATGTATCTCATTTTACTCTTCTAAGCTCTCCTAGGCTGGGCGTTCTTATTCAGAAACCTGCGCGCGAAATAACTCGAGCTCGGGGTTGGAGTCGGAGTGGGGGAAGCGCTCTAGCAAAAAAAGCGTTCTTATTACGGGCGTTCTTACTGGAGGGGTCGGACTGTAATGACTTTTTTGAGGTATCAAAAAACTATCTATTTGCTGTTACACATTGTACCTAGTTCAACGTTGTCCAAAGGGCATCATAAAGACGAATTACATAGGATGTCTTTTTCGTGACATCTTTCAGATATCGGCAATATGCTGTCTTTTAAGATATTTGTTACTGGCGGGAAATCGGAAAAAGGCATCCAAATGTTGTCCTGAAGACGGCACCTAACGGATCACTGTAATACTTGCGCTGACGCGCGTACCTATGGTGTGAATATAGTGTTCCATTAAATTTCATATCACCGCCAAAAAAGTGTGTGCAACAATAATAAGTTTTTAACAATTAAGCTGTTAAAATATACACACGTGAGTATATATGCCTTTTATCCTATTATTCTTTTTACGTCTGTGAGTACATATATATTTAGTATACTTTCTTTTTATTCTAAAAGCGGACGCTAGCTTTTTAGGTTATCCAAGGGATCGTTTGGAACAGGTGCTTTACTTCGAGTGTAGACTTGAAATTTCGAGTAAGTACAATATTCTTTTTTATACTTTACGTTTCTATGCATTCCTTTATATTTCAAAAGATTGCTCTTTTGCAATATATGCAGTTCTTTCTAATATAAGAGAATGCATAGAAATGCGTAAGTGCGAAAATAATGCGTAATGACAGCTACGACAAACTATAAGAAAATGCTGCATGTGAAGCCCGGTAAGAAACGAGAAAATTCCTTTAAGCGTTATCGGAAAATGAGTATGGACTAAAAAACCGAAATATCGTTATTGTACTCAAATTTCTTGTTGCACATAGATTTTAAATATACATCAAATTCTTGCTCTCATCCGTGTGACGACTCGATATATTTGAATTCTTCCTAGGGGTAAAGTCTCAAAAAAATTCATTGGAGATATGAGAATGTTTGTAGATGCTCGAGTTACAAACTCGTTGGGGCGCGTATAGAAGTTCTCGGCAATCCCGAACTGCGAAGTGCATTCCGTCACCAATATTGCTAAGATGCACGTGCCATAAATAGCATCGTCCGATCCTAGATCAGAATTGACCGTTATATTATCCGCAGACACGGTTTAATTGCGCTTGACAGCGCTTGCTTAACAGTTTGCTTGACTTGTCGACAATCTGTACTATTGTTAAATGATTTGAACCAGATTATTTCCACACGAGCAATTTTACCACGAATAGAATACTACTCGAGGAAGACTGTTGCTTCGAGACTTTTTCGCAAAATCGCGATCGAAACGTCAAATCCCTTGACCGATAACTCCTGCCCTCTAACGCGAATCGCCGCTATACGCTATCGGTAACTTATCGGGAAATATTCCAGCGGTAGCGTATGGAGATCGCCCAAGATCGCATCCCCTGGTGTACAGCGAAAACAGGGAAAACATGACCCTTCGCCCGTAACCCTAACCTCCGCCCGTTTTCCAGCGTTCATGCACCTTATCCGTGGGGCGCCAGTATTGCGCCCGCCGGATATACCTCTGCCGATTCTCGGCGACCTCCGTCGGGCGCTTCTCTCCGTCGAGCAGCTCGATACTTTGAGCCCTACTCCCCTCGACGGATAAAAACGCCCGAAACCCCAACAAAACCCAAACGAAATTTCGATCTCGCTATCGGTAACGCGTAATCTGAACTGTAGCCGAGGGGAATCGGGGAGACCAAACCATTCGGGAACAAAATTGATCGCTAACTGTTCGGGGAGTCCTTTGTGACCGTGAGTTTCGAAAAATCACGTCACAGCATCATTGTTGAAACTGATTGCTGGGAATTATCTGTTTACACATTTGAATATAAAAAAGTTGCCAGCAGCAAGATTCGAACCAGGGACGACGGGCATGTGCAGCAGAGACCTTGCTTGCTGCGCCACGCCCTCTTTAAAACGTCTTAACAAAGAAAGATATTTAAATGGACTTGAACGATACGGAATATTTCAATGCCGATTTTCTGGACAACGGTGAAGAAGTGCATCGTACTGGTTTGCCACATAACACCTCTGGCCATGAGCTTTTATTACACGCAGTATGAATCGAATCTGAATTTGACAACTGACAGCCTCCCCTTGGCAAAACGAATCCACTTGGCCAAATCACCTCTGTGCCATTGAATGGAATGTCATTCATTTTCATCAGAATCACTTAAATTTTGCAAGTGTTCAGTTTACATTTCAACCTAAAACCGATAAAGCGTTAGTTAGTTATCTTCCATCGTGTAGAACATGTTATCGTATTTTCTTCGTGCATAAATTAAACATTGCTTACGAAACACGGAATAAATACGAGTAATAGGGTATAGGGTTTACAGCGCATGCGTTACATGTGGTAGACAGAGAGACAGTATGCCCCTCTGTCTCGTGCTCTGTCTTCGTTGCAGAGCATACCTGTCTATCGTCACGCACCTCGCAGCCGTGATCGGAATGAAGAGCACGACCATTAAGCGGACGTACCCCCACCACCGTCGTTTTCAGACCTATATGTAAGACCGTGGCATGAGCACATCAAAAGAATATATGTTCTTTAATTATGTGTGGCACACCGATACGTCGCGCTACATTTTCTGTGCCAAATATTAACACGAGACATGTGCTTCCATGTAATATATGTTCTCGGCTTCCCCCATTCCTACTTTGCCCAAACGAAATTTGAAGAAAAAAAAACATTTTTTGTCTTATGATTCTTGAAAGTACATATATTCAAAAATATGCTGGCAAAATTTTAAGTAAGAAGTTCGAAAGTTTATGGAGTTACACTCACTTTAGTGAGAACAGGTAACGTGACCGGTTAGGATCCTCAGTCCTTACAGGTGTGGCATCGTTCACAATAGATGAAGTTTAAGATGTTATTTTGTGAAATATAATGAAGTTGAAAAACCTTCATATCGCCTTAGACTAGATACTTTAACATAAGTACCAATATTATAGAAAAAAAACAACTTTATATCAAGAAAAACGGAATGAAAACTTTGAACTCGTTTTTCTCGAAACAACTTTTTCCGATCTCGTCCCAAAAAATACTCAACAACCTATCAACGAATCTTCAATTTTTTTAAATATTTTTCTAATCGCATTTTTTGAGGTTATACGTAGCAAATCTTTACAATTTTGATAAATAGTATTTCTAAAGACCGCTTGCATAAAAAATGCGCCTTGAAAATAAAAAAAAATGTTCAAACCGTCGCCATTTAAGCACCCGTTACGTAACGGAATCAAGGCGGCGAAGGAAGGGAGGATCCGGCCAGGCGTTACGGTTCTGGTACGTGGGGGGAGGGGGGTCGAAACTTAGGTAATTAGGGATTAGGTAATTTGTGTACGCCCCCTAACTTCAATTTTTTAATAATATTAAATGATCTTTCACTTATAATGCACTAGGTAATGTTTTATTTCTAATGAACTAACCCACCTCGAAACCGACATAACAATATCTTATCAAATTTTTAATTATAAAAATTAACTTATTAACAGTCTAGAATCTTTAATATCCCTGAATATTACCCACATTCAATTATTATATGGTAAGCATAGTCGATGGAACTTTGTGCTGCAATACGAACGAGTTCGAACGCACGTTCGTATTGAAAGTAACGAAAAATGTTATCATCTATGTTTATCATAAAGAAATAAAAAAATTGGTGATATTGAGCTATATTAAATATTCTGGACTATTAATAGTCTAGAATATTATATCCTTTCGATAGTACTCTTCTATGCTGTTTAGATGTCGTTTTGTTAACCTTATTCGGATGCGTATTGGACGACTGTTAGATAGCAGTGGTATCTCGGCATTTTTGTGCCTTTCAGAGGCTATCTTTCAGATATATCGATTTGATAACTTTACGCTGGGGGGCGTACACAAATTCTCCAACGCCAAATTCCCCAAATTTCGACCCCCCCCCCCTTTCCCCGCGTACCACGACCATAATGCCTGCCCCCTTCCCCTCCCCTACCTATATTCCGTTACCTAACGGGTGCTTCGTCGTCAATAATTGCGATTTTTTCAGAGACATATCTAATTATGAAAGGATCGGGTTTATGCTCATTTTATTAAGTATGTTTATATATTTATCTAGTTTTATACCAATTCTTATGAAAAATCTTCAAAAATAACCGATATATAAGCCTTGATTTCAAGAGGAAAAAAAAAATTCTCTTCATCGTCCCATCAATATCTTTATAAAAGGTTATCTGTGAATAAAAAGTTAAAAGTGTATCGATATCTATACAAATGTAGCTATCGTGATGCTTAGCCGTTTTTTATTTTAGTTTTTTGTACAAAATGCTGATGGTTTGAAAATTTTTTTTACTTCCAAGGCCCTTTTTGTATTCAAGCAGTCTTTACAAATCGTAATCATCAAAATTTCAGAAATCAGCTCTGTACAACCTAAGTCACTGCGATTACAAAAATGTCAAAAAAAAATTGAAAATCAGGTGATAAATTTTAGAGTATTCGCTGAGACAAAGTCGAAAAAAGTAGTGTCGAGGAAAAAGCGTTCAAAGTTTTCGTTACGTTTTTCTTGAAATAAAGTTATCTTTTTTTCTAGAATATTGATACTTACATTAAAGTGTCTAGTCCCGGGCGATGCAACGGTTCTTCATCTTCATTATATTTCACAAAATAATAAGAGCCGGCACTTCATCTATTGTGAACAATGCCACACCTGTAGGGACTGAGGGCACTAACCGGTTGCGCTACCTGTTCTCACTAAAGTGACTGTAACTCCGTCAATTTTCGGACTTGTGACAAAAAAAATTCCAACATATTTTTGAATATATGTACAAGAATTATATAAAACAAAACATTTATTTTTCCAAATTTTGCTTGGGTATAGTCGGAAAGGGGGAAAGCTCCTGTGCAAGTTCTGGCACAGTGACTTCCCCCCTTTAAGGGGTCAGTCCACTTTGAAAATTTCAAAAAATCGAAAGCAAGCAAGACTTGAAGAAATCGACGATGATGAGCAATCAGAAGGGATTTTGTACGGTGCAGGAATTGCCGATTGAGTTTAGATCAGAGTTTTTCATAGTATAAACTTCAAACGCGTTTTTCTCGAAACAACGTTTTCAAAATCTTGCTCCATCGTATCTCTAACACTAATAAACCTATTCTCTTGAAATTTGAACCACATATTGTAAACATGATTCGCAACAAGATGACCCTCGATGGGTTTAAAATTTTGATTTTTACTCTTTTTTTTCGAAAAACTGCGAAGAAACGCGTTTTTAAAATACTTTTTTCATTTTTCATCTGCCATTTTTTTATTTTTTGATAAAACTTTACATCCGAGGGTCATTTTGTAGCTGGTCTCATACTGAATCTAATGGACTTTGATTTTTTTTATTCAGACAAGCCGTTGCCAAATGGACCTTTCCAGACTCAACATGGCGAACCTGATCCACACTGGAAGTCCTGACCATAGCCTAATATTATCTGGGGAAGGCAGATAAGAGGCATCCCTCGAATATGACTTTGAACCTTTACCAACCAATGTTTTAACTGCAACAAGTGCGATTGATGAAGATTTGAGTAACAAAAATTGATTAGGAAGATGTGTTGGCGATTTTGATTAAATTAATAACGAAAGCAACTCCTTTGGAAAATTGTCTCATCATTCCAAGTGGACGAAAAATCGTCCAACTACCAGTATACATTGCAGCTTGAATTTGTAATTAATGTACATCACTACTTTACATTTTGAGTGCAATAGGGATCGCTCTTGGCCCTAATGCCCATGCGCAGGCTAAGAAAAAGGATAAAGCGGGTGCCGCGATATCTGACCAAAGAGCGCAAGAGCGTACTCGAGAGGCGAGAATGCTTCGTAGACCATCCCAAAGCGAAGTTTTGGAGCCTAGGATAGATGATTTAATATAAGTGCAAAAAATTCAATTTTAATCATTGGATTTCATTATTTAATTTGGAGTCTGGGATAGATGATTTATACGTAGTATAAATCATAATGTAAGTGCAAAAAATTAAATTTGAATTATTTGTAATATGTTGTTAAATCTTTGAACGTGTTTTTTCTCACAACCATGTTTTTCAAAGTTGGTGATCAAAATATCATTAGAATCGCTGAACCAATCGTTCTAAAATCTTAACTTCTCTTTTTCAACACAATTTACTAGTATTTAATCGTACAGTTTTTTTGTCGATCAACAGTATTGATTTTATAACCGAGGCAATGCGATTTTTTTCGTTGCAATCAAAATTTGAATTCCTCTCAGCCAACATTTTTAAAAATTTATAATTTAACCTATCCCTACGATTAAATACTAAATTATGTTATAAACCAACAAAATTTTTTTTTTATTACAACAATCCAGTCCAGAGATATCGTAATCACGGCAAAACACCTTTTTCAAAATGCCCATTCGGAAGATGATTGTAAGGGATACAAAAATCAATATTTTTGCAAAAAAAAATTTAAAAATCTTTAATACATACTGTTTCAAACGTACGAAGTTTCATCTAAATACATTCATATGCGTCTTCACGAAAAAATCATGAAAAATAATTTCACGGTCTTGCAACGGGTAAAACTCCCTATACCCAGGACCCACTTTTCAGGAAATGACAGTGTTCTGGGCGGAAATACATAACATGAAAGTGTACTTTCTCGCAATGCATTTCCGGCCAGAACATCGCCGTTTCTAAACATAGATTGTAAGCCGTAGAAAACGATTTTGTGGTTTCCCGGTCTTTTCCAAGGAAGGGCCCGATCAGGTAAATCGAATAAGGAAAGCTTTGGCAGGGCCGGCCACAAAGTTGGGAATGCCCCGTCATATTTCTGCATGGATCTAACTTTTAAAAAATAGTGCTTCGGTTTAGTGCCTCGAGTATGTGGGTTTAGTTGGGTTTGGAACTCTACACCGACGGATTTTTCGTCTCGCATTTTTTTTTTCAATTCTGTGAGAAGAACTCAAATTATCTCGAACAGTAATGGAAGACCGCAAACTTTAAGGAGGAATTGTCACGGCGTGACAAATATGAGGATAAATCGAAACGAGGTCACTTCATGTGCGCAGTGTTGCCCATTAGGGACAACCTGGGTCGTGTTTTGCGTCAACGAAGAATTCTGCGCGATAAGCTAATTTATCACGAAGATTCTCGTGTCCGTGTGCGTTACAGTTCACTTGCAAGTATAGGTCGAACGTTCTAATTCAAACACATGTCATGCGACTTACGAGTGAAATAAAACGTTCACTTAGCATAGATAATAAAAATATGCGATTTAAATGGCGACAATCCTAACCCTTGATATGCGGTAGGCTATTTTTATTGTGTTCTTAGAGTTCCGTAGTCACTACGAAGCCTCATGTTACCATGTCCGTCCGTCTGTCACAGCAGCCTGTACTCCTTCCTTTTATTTTAGCAACTCCTCGGTTTAAAAATCTGAAATAATTTATTAAATGAGCATTCGGTACGTACTTTCGAGTAGAATGATAAAGGTTAATGTAAAAAAATATTTGAGTAAAAAAATTATTTGTAATTTTAAAACAATTTTAATTGTATACAAATATTGTTAATGCTTGAAACTTCTTTCATGTTGAATATGCATATAATTGTTGCTGCAGAGCGCTACTTTGAGTTAGCATTAGCGGAGCAATCTCAAACAGGGTTTTCAAGCTATCGAAATATCCCTATTGAAATTTTAAACAAACATTAATATTATACAGAGTTATTTGTCATGTGTCGGTATATTAGCACTTTTTGAAACTTGTAAAAAGAGGAGGCAGAAGCCGTAACTCCGCTCTACACTCTAGGTGTATCACCGAAAAATAAAAATTTGTCGACAGGAAAATGTCAACTGATTGATAATATTGTCATTGCTTGTACGTATAAGGTAAGGAAAAATTATCTTCAAATGTTCGGTAAGAAATACGCTTCTATAAAACTCGATCTTTGTTGTCTCCAAAGAGCTAAGCGAAACAAGAGGGAAACTATCGGTACTTGGGGTTAGACAAAACGGTGGCGGAAGTGCGTCATGTAAGCCGTCTTAAGGTCGCATTTTCTTTTTACCTTTTCGAGTACCGCCCACAGCTACTTGTTGCAGTCTGCAGATACATTGACCTCAAACGCGTCCCCTAGTATAAGTAAAGAGAAGCTGAAAAATTGTTTTAAAAAAGCCAGAAAACATCTAGGCTCGTGGAATAACAAAAGCAGCTGAAAATTGGAAGATAATTCCAGTACCTCAACCATACTGCAATGCCGAAACATGATTCGAATTGCGCGCCAGTGAGAGGCCATCTTAAGGCGTTACTCCTTATGACTGGACTTCCGTCTGATTTGCTAAGCATTTCATGATCTCCTGTATCTCTTACCTGTTTGGATGCCGCCAATAACAAAGCTAACCAGGTTAGCTCCACCAACTGAATGTGACGTCACATCAATAGAACGTAACTAGCATTATGAATATCGTAGTGCCTAAAATCGCGAATTTATTTTTTGTATGTTTTAGTAACAGCATTTAAAATCAGAAGAAAAACTTTTATGAAAACTTGAAATGTTTAAAGTAGACGTATATTCGTTAAGGAAGACACGATTTTCGTTATTTTGAAGGAAAAAATGCAATGTTGCTTGCTGCCAAAAATTATATTCGACGCAGGTGCGAAAATGATCTTTTCAAAAAAAAAAGAAATGTTTATAGTCGACGTCTATTGGTTAAGGAAGAAGAAATTCTAACTCGAATTCCGTTATTAAAAAAAAAAAAGTTTCGCTTGCTGCAGAAAATGATATCTGACACAAGTACGAAAATGATATTTCGGTTGAGCTAACAACCAATCCAAGAAAAGTAGCCCCTATAAATGATATAGCACCACGCATTGTGTAATTTGAACAATTGCATTATGTGACAAAATAACTGAGCAAAGTTCCAAAAGATATCGCGTAGCGAATTGATGATAAATGTAAGGAAACGCGGATATGTGCCAGCTCACGCAGAGTATGTATTACATACGTATGGAGCCCAATAACGTCATCTAGCGGTAGGTAGCGGCACTCCCGTATGGAAATTTATATATGCAAAATATACGCACAAAATATATGCGCCACATATTTATATTGATCCCATATAAAGCGCCAAAAAGTTCTATACCGGCAATATAATGCGTATATATGCACTCAATATATGGCGTATACATGTCTAATATTCGTATAAGAATGTCCTAATAGATGGCGCATATATGCTCAAATGGATGGCGCATATATGAACTCGATAAATGGCGTATCTATGGCCAATAGATGCGCAAGTATGTCCCGATAGATGGCACATGTACGCTCAGATATATAGCGCATATATGTGCCATATATAATTTCACCAGTAAACGTATATGTTACATATAAATGCTGTGTAATCTTTTTTGAAATCACATATTTATTTTGAATATGTAAATGCTATTCTAATTTATGTCTGCTTATAAAATAGCTTATATATGCTTACATCTGCATATATAGCACATATATGACACATATTTGGCGCATACATGGCAAATACATGCTGCATATGCAGCACACATATGCTACATGTATAGCACATATATGGCTCATATATGACGCATATATAGTACATATATTAGTTTATATACATTTTCATTAAAAAAGAGCGCCAAATTCTAGAATATGTGCCATATATTTTCCAAATCCAAAAAATATATGGCATATACGTCGCATATATTGTAATTACAAATGTCTTATAATGATAATATACGACGTGCATATATAAATTTCCATGAAGGCTATCTCGCTAAAAACCGACGGGGCACTACAGCAGACAATACAAAACCAAATTTGACTGGCATTCTTCGACTGGGAGTCAGTTTTGACTCTTGAATCTCTAAGATGTATTCAAACGAAGCAAGTATATGGTATAATTTGATGGTATATTATAAACTAGCTTATGCCCGCGGCTTAGCCTGCGTGGGATAAGTTTTTCGGTTTCCCCCCTCTTTTCCTGATGATATTAAGTAAAAATGAGTTTGGTGTATTTTATCTACAAGCTATTTCGATTTTATCTACAAGGAAAAATCGATTGAAGGCTAAATCTACCACCTTTTATTCGTCTTTTGAGAACCACAATTTTTTTTGGCACTGATCCGAATTTCCGGTGTTAAAAAATGTTGATTGTTGAACAACGGGAACAAATTTTTGTTTAATGAAAAAAAAATTAATTTAAAAAAGTTTTTTTTTACAAAAAAAAATTAATTTAAAAAAATCGAAAAAAAATTGGTAGATTTTTCTTTTCTAGCGCTGAACGTTTTTCATGATACGACGAGCGATGGAGTTGTTGGAATTCAGAGTTCTTTGAATGTGTGCATGTGGAACACACACACAAAGAAGCGTAAATCCAACCGAGTAACCTCTACGTGGTACGCTTTAGGTTACGCTAATGCGGGTGGTGAATAAAATGTTTTAAAAAAAAATCTTGATCTAATGATCGTGGGACGTGTGCGTAGGGTGTCGTATCGTATCGTAGGGATGTAAATTGTACACACGCACACATTCAAAGAACTGTGCATTCCAACAACTCCAATCGCTCGCCGTATCATGAAAAACGTTCAGGGCTACAAAAAAAAATCTAACAATTTTTTTTCGATTATTTTTAAATCATTTTTTTTTTAATTTTTATTAATTTTTTTTTTCTTCATTAAACAAAAATTTGTTCCCGTTGTTCAACAATCAACATTTTTTAGCACCGGAAATTCGGATCAGGGCTAAAAAAAATTGTGATTCTCAAAAGACGAATACAAGGTGGTAGATTTAGTCTTTAATCGATTTTTGGCCAAAACCACAATTTCGATCATTCGGAACACAATGAAAAAAAATCGCAGGGGTTTAAACTTTTGAGGGCTTTTTTAGGATACTTTGAGGTTATAAAAAAACCGATATTCTTTTTTATCTATTCGATATTGGCAAAATAATCCTTAGTAAAAAGAATATTCGTAAATATGCCATTTTTCACGTTTTTTGAAATCCATTTTCCCGCTTAAAAAAAATCTTGATAAAAAAATGATAAAAGCATCTTATAGAGAATACTTCAAAGTTTCCAAAACCCTCTGGTTTTTTTCTGTGAGACCATTAGTCTCCGAGTAATCAGTCATCAAAGTCGAAAGTGTCATTCTTGCTTTGAACATCGATAACTCAGCGAGAAAAAAATCGGACAGAGCTCTCCCACCGCTCAAATTAAAGAGGAAGAATCCAGCTAGACGATCCTTTTAATCCGATCATTCAAAAAAAATTATTAAAGTCCGTGCAGACTGTGAAAGATGAGCAAAAATTTTGAAAAAAATGTTAGCTTTGGTTTTTTGATGGCTACTAAAAATTGGCTGATGCGAAAAATGTTGAGCTCAAGATCTCAAAACTAGAGATTCACACCTTGAATTTGCTTTTTTTTATTTTGCTGTGCGACCATTTTTCGAGGAGTTACGGCTATTTGAAAATGACCCTAAAATTGGCGGACTTTTTCAATAGCCTTTAATTCTTTTGCCTAGTGTAGTTCAAGACCATAGAAAAAAAAACCAATTGCAATAAGTCAAGCTTTTTGTAGCCGAAAATGATTATCGTAACAGCGTATCAACGAATGTATTCTTTGAAGATTATTGACGATAATAAAAAAATCATTTTTACGGGGATTCTTGTATTTTTTATTTTTGTTTGCATTTATCGACGTATATATCGAGACCGATAATTGTTGCTGCGATAACCAAGACCGTTTTTTTAATAGTATATTCAGTATTTATACATAAGTTTAGAATATATTCATTATTTTAGAACAACAAAAATGTATGTTTCATTCATGCAAATTCGTTAGTTACGTATTAACGAAATAAAGAAGACAAAAGTCAGATGAGGCACCTCTAAATCTTGAAAGACCGGCCTGCCCTTTCGCGAGGATTATTTTTTTTATGTCCAAGTATAGTTTAAGATTGTGTAAAGCTGAAAAAAATATCAATTTATTTTGAAACAGTCTAACATATAAATACAGGGTGGGGAAAAAGAATGGAAACCCCTGGATATTTCAGAGGGTTGGTTAAAAAAATAAACATTCAAGGTCAGATCTTAGATAACTGTCAACGAGGAATCCAATGGTGACCTTCAATTTGACCTCGAACCTCATCTTCAAGGTTATTTCAAGGTCAACTTTGTTTTTTTTTTTTAATGGGAACCCTTATTTTTGACATCGGCAATCGAAAGAGCGGGAAATTTTACGTTCAAATATGTACTCAGGTCATTGGTCAGGTATGACCTTGACGGTCAGCTCAAGGTCATTTGAACTTAAGAGAGGTCTGGGTTGGGTCAACGGGACAATAAGCGAAGCATTCACCGTAGCAGAGACATTAAAAAAAAAGAGATTGAACTTTTCTCTGGCCGGAAATGTATTCAATCGTAATTAATTTTTTTACTATAGTAAACGAATTGTCTGTCGATTGACAAATTTATTTTATAAAATACTTTTAAAAAATGGTTTTTAATCAAATAGCTGCTGCTTTAACGCTTAATCTATGAAAAACTACTAACAAGTAAACCTACCCAAGTCAAACCCACCGAATTTAATAAAACTTGGCAAACGAGTAGAATATTGGGGTTTGTGGGTTTGGGATTTGGGGTTCGTGGGTTTAGGGTTTGAGTTCGTGGGTTATGGGTTTGGGGTTTGGGGTTTGTGGGTTTGGGGTTTGTCGGTAATCAGAAAGGTCATTGTGAAGATCTAATGTATCAACATTTTTTAACGTAAAATTTCCCGCTCTTTCGGTTGCCGATCTCAAAAATAGTGGTTTCCCCTTGCAGATAAACTTCAAGGTCAAATTGGAGGTCACCATTGGATTCCTCGTTGAAAATCGCTCCAAGAATGATCTTGACCTGAGAAAATACTGGATCGTCCCTTTAACCCAACCCACCTTTTTTTAAGTTCAAATGACCTTCAGCGGACCTTTAAGGTCACACCGGCCCAATGACCTGAGTACATATTTGAACGTGAAATTTACCGCTTTTTTTATTGCCGATGTCAAAAATAGGGGTTCCCACAGGGGGGAATGGTACAATGATGCAATTGCGTCATAACACGAACATACTTTGACGTGAATTTAGACCGAAATGCCAAAAGGCTAGCTTATTATACGATGCTCTTGGCTAAAAAATCGACGGGCAGCTTCAACCAGTTGAGATATCGGAAAAAGAAAAAATCCGTATCCGCACTTTTCCATTCTCTACATGTATGCAGATATACATCTCAATCGATTAAAAATTCTCGGAGATACGGTTGAAAAAATTGCATTTTTGCAATAAATAATATGGAATTTGTCGCTATCTGCATCGTTCTCATCTCGAATGTATACGAAAAAATAAACATTGTTGCAAATTAAAGTTTTGTCATATCTCGTACCGTTATAACGTTATCGACGAAAAACGAAAAACACCCCAATGTTCGGGGGTACGTTTCAACCCTTAGAAATCGGGTTCCGCCGATGTAAAAAAATAGGTGTCGCCTATTTTTACCCATTCTACAAACATGCCAAATTTCATCGAAGTCGGAGACATCGACCTCGCAACGTTTCCTTGTAAGTAAATCGCTTTCGGACTTCCAAACTTACAAATTTGGCGATAATTGTATCAGTGTCTGCCATATCAACGAGTTTTGCGTTCGCAGACAAACGGCGACACAAGATGGACGGGTTTGGCCCATTGTATTCAGTAGATAATTTTTTATCCGTTTCACCGTCGAAGATAAACGTTCCCCGGTAGCGTTACTCTAGAAAAGAGCAAGATACATTCGAATAACGATATCCATGATCGGAAACGTTGCAACAAAATTCTTCTCACGTATAATCATTAAACTCTTTCGAACGTTGGTGCTATCCTTCGTCAATTCCCTTTCTCGGATGGAATTCCGAAAGTGCAAACATTCTTCTCCAAAATCTTTGGCGAGATCGGTGCAGTATATCATCTGTAACTCTTCGCACTGGGTCATTATCTCTGCATCTGTGAGTACCGGCAATCGGCTGACCAAACGTTAACTTTTTTGTACGCTACACTCCTTCCCAATTCGCCTGACAATCGATCGAGTACGACGGGAAACGCATTTATACGCTTATTTTCTTTCCCATAAAATATCGATTCATCGTTGTTTACCCGGTCGAACTGAACGGGCATTCCTCTGGTTCGCCGATTTTTACGCGGATGTTTGTTGCAATAAGACAACTCTTTTGCTTTGGTTTCATTGACCGAAACAATCACGCAAACCGACAATATACTCTTGGAGTGCATCATACAGTTGTACGCCTATTATCAAATCGATGTCACCACGTTGAAGATTATTATTTGTTTTTTCGAAACGTTCCAAGATATCACTCGAAGTTGAGACCATTATTATAGCGGTCTCAAGCAATCCAAATTGTTGCAACACCTCGAATTTCGATTTTACTCTTGCCCATCAGAACGTAGATGCACTTACAAATGCGTATGTGTTGAAGGAGCATGAAAAATTTATTTCCCCAAACAGGGTTCAGCAGCTACTTGCCTCACCCATTAAATTCAGCGAATGCGCCGCGTACGGCACGTAAACCGCTACAAGACTACGTCCGATAATTTTGGCTAATACCCCACCATAACAGCCCAACATATTGCTTAGTATCGTTGTCCATGATGTTGTATCCCCAGCTCGAGAACCCGGGATGGGTATTTTGGGATCGTTGCGAAATTAAGAGTTGGAACTCAAGTTCGTTGAATAGGAATATAAGTTTATTACTGGGCTGGTCTTATAATTGAATTTACAGTGTGTCGGTCGTACCTTAGGACCGAACCGTTCAAAAGCCAACCAAGGACTGTCTGTTCCCTGGTGTCTTCTCTTAATTGTCGACTCTGATTGTCGTAATTTGCCCCAGATCAAGCATCATAAGATGCTTGGTCAGGATGTGTCGCAAAGTGTCGTTTTGACGTTTGCATTTTGGCGAAAGTGTAACTCTCGCAAGGAGGGCAATAAAGTGTCACTCTCGCAAGGAGGGCAACAAAGTGGAACTCTCGCAGTTGCGCAAATACTTGTTGTATTGCACAAGTTTGCGGACACAACATCCCTCCCCTTTAAAAGATCAAATCTCTCCTGGGATTTGTTTTGCATTAATGGTTGGTCCTTCGGTTTACAAATCTTTATCCATGTTCCCGTGTGATTATCCCATATATATCGTTATTATTTTTTCTTAAAATAATTCTCGGATAATTATAATACATTTTTTTTTCAATACATTTTTCGTATGATCATTTTACACGGAACTCGTTGTTGCTGTGTTTCGCTTGATTTTTAGTGTCAATTTGGGCACGGGCAGCTTTCTTTTTGCTGACTGTGCTTCGCTTGGTTGCGCCGGCTCGGCGCTGTTGTGGTCCTCGTTGCGGACTGGTTTCCTTGCGTGCTTTATTCGGTAATAGCATACATAGGCTATTCCTAGTATTATCGGCGCGATTGTACTTAGCGAATAGTTACCTATTATATGTTTATATGTATTTGAATCGCTTGACTCTTTGTTTAACTTAATTTTTATGTTTTTTACGCGTTCGCTGATCCTGTTTAATTCTTTTGGATCGTTTATGATTTCGTGCGGTAATACAATTTTTGTCGATGTATGATCGAGTATGTTCATATCTGTAGACAAAAATGATAAATTATATTGCGGTAGGAAATCGGCGTATACGTTCTGTCTTATTTCGCCGACGGTTTCTAGTCTAAAACTAGGGGCGGTGACGGAACATTTTCCGTCCAAAGCCAGAGTCCCTGCACCCGTAAGGGTCGCGTGCGCGGTTGGTTGTTTTCCGCAATGGATGAGAAGCGTTTCGGGCTCCGGTGCGACGTATAGCCACCTACCATGGCGTTCTAACGCAATAATTAGAGTGTTATTTATCTGAGCAATTCTTTGGTCGCAATTCGCATTTTTATCTTTAGGTGCAATGTACAATGCCACCTCGCACGATGCGCAAGTATGAGCGGGACGCGCCGCTTGCTTTGGCCGGCAATAATAATGTGACTCTACGGCCTTACAATTTTCTAAATCATTTTTTGTTATGTGTAAGCAAGATTCTCTTGTGGCTTCGACCGCGACAAGGTCATTCTTTATTTCTACAAATTGATAACTATGATTTTTTATTTTGGCAGGCAGAGGATAGGCTTTGCTTATTTTATATTCCTCAGTGCCAATTAACGGTATTTTTATTACAAGTACAATGTACGTTTTCGTACTATACGCGCCTACTTCTGACAACTCCAATAATGTTGGCATTTGCGCGTAGTTTATCGCGGTAGGGAACGTATGCCCTATTGGCAAATTGGGTAAAGCGTCAGTCAAATAATTTGTCAATTGTCTTGGAGATAGTATGCTTGGGCTCACCATTCCTCTTGTGAGTCCTATTAAAAAATTAACTATTTGTCGTACGTCATTCAGTAATGATTCTACGATGAGGCTTACAGCCGCTATTCGTTCATCCAATTGTTGTCGGGTGTTTTGGTCGTTGTACTGGTTGACCACCCGTTGTTCGATCTGTTTCACGAGAGCTTGTAGCACCTTCTGATTATCTTCCAAACGGTTTGATGATCGATTAAAAAGGTCTATTGTTGAGTTCAAAATTTGCACATTTCCCTTTAAGGCGTCTTCTACTGTTTTTTGCTTTTTATTTATTTTGTTTATTTCGTTGCTGATTTCGGATGCGTCTTGTGCATCCATATTTCCTGTGATTGCTTTTATTATTCCCCCTAATCCGTCTATCAAGCCTCGTCGATAACGAATTTTTTTAATTCCTGTTATGTCGTATGCGGCTTGTAGTTCGTTGTTGATTTTATCGACCATGCGAGTCGTTGTTTTTGTCGCCATATGACAGAGTAGGTTGGCCCGCAGGTCTTGAGCGCATAGGTCTACTATTTTCTTCATAGCTTCGGTGATCTGCGCTTCCTGTTCCGCTATTCCATTTAGATCCATTTTTACCGCTAGTTTCCACACGTCGCGGGTTATTGACATGGTCCCGATTTCCTCATAAAAAATTCCGGGTGAGACCGTAAACTTTTCTATCCGGTATGATTTTTCCGGCGTATCAGCTTCACCTGAACTCGACCCTGGGGCCAGAGATAGTAACCTGCGAAAATGATTCGCGTGGTTAGATACTTCGGACCTGTCGTTTTTTTTCTTGAATAGGGAATTTCTATAGATGTACATATAAGCCTATTATTTTATCCTTAGAATTCTTTAATTCTTTTCATTGAAGACTTTGACTCGGGCTCGTTGCTGAGTCCTGAGTTTATTGCCCTTTCTTTTTCTGCAATTTTGCGTTTTCGTGCTTCGATCGGGTCGCTCGTTCGGTGCTTGAACGGCGACGTTTTCATTGTTACTTCGACTTTCAACGGGAATCGACGATCCATCGGTGAGTTTGACGCTTCCTTTCTTTCATTGCATACATTTTTGCACGACTACTTTATTATAACTTTACTTTTCTTCCCCTTTGTTTTCCAGATCATTATAATGGACTACTCGCGGTATGAGGGAGAAACGGTGGTTTTCGGAGCTGAGGAGGATGGCCTCGAGTTTGTTGTCGTAAGTAGAGCAATTCCCCCTCCTTTTCCGTTCTTTGGAAGAAAATGTCTTCCTATTAATGTATTTTCTTTCGTTTCTTTTTCCTCTTAGACCGCTCGGACTCCTAAACGGACGCGTACCTCCTCGAAAGGATGGTGGCGGCGGTTGTTTATCCAACACGCTGTCGGAGTTCGCCGCCGTCGCGCCCGGGTCCGGACCAATTTACTGCAGCTCTGGGCCGAAGATCTCGAAAGTCTGGAGGCAATGGAGTGGGGCTGGGAGCCGGCCGACTTGTTCGGATTGTGCCGGCTCTTCTACGACAGCCTGGAAGAGGGTTGGTGGCTCAGTCGGCCCACCATGTGGTGGCTGCCAGCCCTCTTTCCCACCCCCGGGTTGGAACCGGACCCCATTTGGGTGTTCGGTTGATACGACAATTTACAAGAAAATACACTGTAACAATATATTGCATTTCTTTCCTTCAAATATGTATTTGAGTTGTGCGTTTTTATTTTTCCCTTCCTCCTTTCAGGGCGTCTTGTGGGAGAGCCTTCGTGGCCTCCCTTGATTTTAAAATTAAACATTTTTTTTCTTTTTTTTTTTGATGCGCGTTCTCGTCTTCCGCACTTCCTGTGCGATATATCTATATATATTTCTTTTTATGTTATTTTTCCTCTCTCTTTTTTTTTTTGATGACGGGGCTTCATGCGGTCGAGCCGCGGGCCCCCCTTTCTCCGCCCACCCGCTGGCCATCGAGACGGCTAGTGGGTGATATATTTTTTTAGGCGGTTCGCGTGTACGCGTATTTCTTTGCGTCCGCGGCCGATACGGTAGGTTTCACCTGCCTCTCGGCTTTGGACCATGTAAGGCCCTACCCATTTCGGGGTAAGTTTGGCCGATCTGCCCCTCCTCACGGTCTCGTCGTAGAGGAGGACTTTATCACCCGGGCGGTACTCTACTTTACCGGCCGTGTGATCGTAATGATGCTTCGATTTCTCCTTTCCTTTTTTCAGCTTTTGTTGTGCCTGTTGCCATGACGCCCTAGTAGTGTAATAAGGGGGATTTTGGATAAAGTGACGGCGAGGGGGGTGCGGGGACGGGGGAGCCCGGGACGGGGGGTAAGGGGAGGGGTTTGTTCATGTGGTGGGGGAAGTATGTGGCGCGGAGTATGCGGTGAAGGGGAGGGGGTGAGGAGCCTATAGCAAGGGGAGGGAGGTGTCTGGCTGTCGCGCGAAGGTCTAGGGCCCGTTTGGGGAATTGGGGGAGGGGGATTTGCGGCTCGCGGATAGAGGTGCGGTGAGTGACGTCACGCGGGGAAGAGGATGCCCAAAACCATGGGTCAATGCACAAAAGCACGAGAGGATAACAGTTGTAGGTACGGGCCAAGGGGGGCACCGGCAGCCAGGGGACATCGTACACGATGCGTCGCTTTTCTAAGGGGCGTTATTGATACAGGTGAATCGTTTCCAGACAATGGAGGAAAATTTCTCTCACCATGTGGATATGCATGTGAAAGCCAGCGTCTATGATACACTCTCGGCAACGTAAGGCAATTGTAATGCTAGTTGTCAAATGAGACTTTACAGATAAACTTTTTACGCAGCTATAGTAACGGAGGCATTCGGTCTTGTATTAATTCCGAAAGATAACGTCGAGATGTTTGCATGTGCGAGTATGTATGCAGTGCACCCAGCCAAGAACCCGTGGGACTTGACGAAGAATGAGCTCGAACACGTTCCAAAGACCTTGCTCATAAAATATTGGAGTCGACACATTGGTATGCTGTGGGATCGTTTGCCGGAACATCATCGAAACGACAGTGAAATATTATCATATCTTCCATGCATGAAGCATTACAATACACCTGAGATGTTGGATCATATTGATGGCCCCCCACCTCCGCAACGGAATTGTGAAAAGTGTTGTGAGGGAGACAATATTATTCGTGAGAAAAAATAAACGTTCCTCGAAACATTTGAAGTTGTTTCGTCGATGAAAAATGGATTTCTCATTGTCAGCAAAACGGCGGAATTCTTCCCAACGAAGAAGCTGTCTCAAGGTTCCATCGTGTTATCCAATCTCCGACATGAGGGCTGCCCATACCAAATTAGCAAAGCGTTACGTAGTGGACATCATGGACGAGTTCGCCGTCTTTTTACCAGCACGGCTCATGAAGGCCTTCAATCACGGTCCAAAGATGTTCGAGAATATATTGGAAATGGCTCGCAATTACGAACTGTACATGAACTATACATGAACTATTATGGCGGACAATACAGCAGCATCGCGTTCAATAAACAGTGAGCACACCATTGTGCTGGTCGGAAATGATGAGTTCAACGGCATCACCATCATTGGTCGCTAACATCCTTGAGTTTTCAACCCGCTCACAACAATGTATAAAGGATAGCTTTCATCGAATATAAAAAATATTCCACGTTGCTGTTGGATGTAAGAATAAATACAATCGAAAAGAATAAATATCAAAATGTTTTTTTTTTTATTTAAAAATGTTTTTTTAAATCCTCCGCTCACGCAGCGCTTCGTATACACTCAACCAGATTTTCAGCGATTTTACATTCGCATTGGCTTAATTGTATTTCATATTGAAGAAATGATGGGGACATTCAAAGTCGGAGATGTTTGACAATTTCTGCAGCGAGGGACAGTCCAGGGTCTCCAAGTCAACAATTTTTGTTGCAGGATCCGTGAATCTTGATATCCATGAGCATTTTTCGAATCCCTTCACGTAGATGGTAGGAGCTCCTTGCAAGATGGTTCGAATTATCGATCTAGCTGCCTCGTATGGTATATCACCGTGATCCCATCGTAATCCGTGAAAATTGCGTTCCAACCATTTGTTTGTCATTTTGTACTTGGCCGGTAGAGTCCCATGCAAATGGTGCATCGAAGGCGAGCGTCAGCTGTTCAGCATTCTTCTTATGGAGTTTGACGATAGACATCTCCTTCAGGACAAATTCGTTAACGGGTCTCTTGAAGCCCTGCACATCAACGATAAGCTCCATGTTGACCGAAGTGGATGAGAATCATCGGCATGATTTTACACCATTTTTTAAACTCCATCACTGATTGGATTGTACTCTTCGTGAGACGTTCCAGAGACTTCCGAAGACATTCATAAGACGTTCGAAGGCATTCAAGAGACGTTCGAAAACATTCATAAGGCGTTTGACGACATGCATGAGCGGTTCAAAGAGTTTCAAAAGACTTTCTACAACGTCATGACACGTTTGAAGATGTTCGTGAGACCTTCAAGAGACTTTCGAAAACGTTTAAAGACTTTCATGAGAGGTTCGAAGACGTTCAAAAGATCTGTGACGATGTTCATAATATGTTTGAAGACATCGATGAGGGGTTCGAAGACGTTTAAGAGACTTTCAAAAACATTCACGCGGGGGTTGGAAGATGTTCAAAAACTTTCGAATTCGTTCAACAGACATTTGACGACATTCATAATACGTTTGAAGACATTCATGAGGGGTTCGAAGATGCTTAAGAGAGACTTTCAAAGACATTCACGAGGGGTTTGTCCGAAGACATATATAAGACGTTTGAAGACATTCAAGAGACGTTCGAAAACATTCATAAGGCGTTTGAAGACATGCATGAGCGGTTCAAAGAGTTTCAAAAGACTTTCTACAACGTCATGACACGTTTGAAGATGTTCGTGAGACCTTCAAGAGACTTTCGAAAACGTTTAAAGACTTTCATGAGAGGTTCGAAGACGTTCAAAAGATCTGTGACGATGTTCATAATATGTTTGAAGACATCGATGAGGGGTTCGAAGACGTTTAAGAGACTTTCAAAGACATTCACGCGGGGGTTGGAAGATGTTCAAAAAACTTTCGAATTCGTTCAACAGACATTTGACGACATTCATAATACGTTTGAAGACATTCATGAGGGGTTCGAAGATGCTTAAGGGAGACTTTCAAAGACATTCACGAGGGGTTTGTCCGAAGACATATATAAGACGTTTGAAGACATATATAAGACGTTTGAAGACATTCAAGAGACGTTCGAAAACATTCATAAGGCGTTTGAAGACACGCATGAGGGGTTCAAAGAGTTTCAAGAGACTTTCTACGACGTTCATGAGACGCTTGAAGATGTTCGTGAGACATTCTAGAGATCGTTAACGATATTCATAATACGTTTGAAGACATCGATGAGGGGTTCGAAGATGTTTTAGAGACTTTCAAAGACATTCACGAGGGGTTTGAAGACGTTCAAGAAATTTTCGAATCGGTTCAAGAGCCTTTTGACGACATTCATAATACGTTTGAAGACATTCTTGGGGGGTCGAAGACGCTTGAGAGACTTTCAAAGGCATCCACGAGGGTTTCGAATACGTCCAAGAGACTTTCGAATACGTTCAAGAGACTTTCAGAGACATTCGCGAGAGGTGCGAAGACGTTCAGAGACTTTCGAAGACATTCAAGAGATCTTTGACAATATTCATAATACGTTTGAAGACATCGATGAGGGGTTCGACGACGTTTTAGAGACTTTCAAAGACTCACGAGGGGCTTGAAGACGTTGTAGAGACATTCGACGACATTCATGATACGTGTGAAGACATTCATAAGGGGTTCCAAGACGCTTGAGAGACTTTCAAAGACATTCACGAGGCGTTCGAAGACGTTCAAGAGAATTTCGATAGCATTCATAATAGGTTGAAGACATTCATAAGGGGTTCGAAGACGCTTAAGAGAGACTTTCAAAGACATTCACGAGGGGTTCGAAGACGTTTAAAAGACTTTCGACGACACTCATAATACGTTTGAAGACGTTAAAGAGACTTTCAAATACGTTCAAGAGACTTTCAGAGACATTCGCGAGAGGTGCGAAGACGTTCAGAGACTTTCGAAGACATTCAAGAGATCTTTGACAATATTCATAATACGTTTGAAGACATCGATGAGGGGTTCGAAGACGCTTGAGAGACTTTCAAAGGCATTCACGAAAGTTTCGAAGACGTTCAAGAGACTTTCGACAACATTTATAATACGTTTAAAGACATTCATGAGGGGTTCGAAGACGCTTGAGAGACTTTCAAAGACATTAACGAGGGGTTTGAAGACGTTTAAAAGACTTTTGAATACGTTCGAGAGACTTTCAGAGACATTCGCGAGAGGTGCGAAGACGTTCAGAGACTTCCGAAGACATTCACAAGACTTTCGAATACGTTCAAGAGACTTTCAGAGACATTCATGAGGGGTTCGAAAACGCTTGAGAGACTTTCAAAGACACTCAAGAGACTTTCAGAGACATTGGCGAGAGGTGCGAAGACGTTCAGAGACTTTCGACGACATTCATGATACGCTTGAGTACATTCATGAGGGGTTCGAAAACGCTTAAGAGAGACTTTCAAAGACATTCAGGAGTGGTTTTAAGACGTTTAGAGGACTTCTGACGACACTCATAATACGTTTGAAGACGTTCAAGAAACTTTCGAATACGTTCAAGAGACTTTCAGAGACATTCATGAGGGGTTCGAAGACGCTTGAGAGACTTTCAAAGGCATTCACGAGGGTTTCGAATACGTTCAAGAGACTTTCAGAGACATGCGCGAGAGGTTCGAAGACGTTCAAGAGATCTGTGACGATATTCGGAATGTGTTTGAACACATCGATGAGGGGTTTGAATACGTGTAAGAGACTTTCAAAGACATTCACGAGGGGTTGGAAGATGTTCAAAAACTTTCGAATTCGTTCATAATACGTTTGAAGACATGCATGAGGGGTTCGAAGACGCTTAAGAGATTTTCAAAGACATTCACGAGAGGTGCGAAGACGTTCAGAGACCTTCGAAGACATTCAAGAGATCTTTGACAATATTCATAATACGTTCGAAGACATGGATGAGAGGTTCGACGATGTAATAGAGACTTTCAAAGACATTCACGAAGAGTTTGAAGACGTTCAGAGACTTTCGAAGACATTCAAGAGATCTTTGACAATATCCATAATACGTTTGAAGACATCGATGAGGGGTTCGAAGACGCTTGAGAGACTTTCAAAGGCATTCACGAGAGTTTCGAAGACGTTCAAAAGACTTTCGACGACTTTCATGATACGTTTAAAGACATTCATGAGGGGTTCGAAGACGTTCAAGATACTTTCGACACCATTCATAATACGTTTGAAGACATTCATGAGGGGTTCAAAGACAAGTACCTTTCAAGACTTGAGAGACTTTCAAAGACATTGACGAGGGGTTCGAAGACGTTTAAAAGACTTTCGACGACACTCACAATACGTTTGAAGACATTCATGTGGGGTTCGAAGATGCTTAAGAGACTTTCAGAGACATTCGCGAGAGGTGTGAAGACGTTCAGAGACTTTCGAAGACATTCAAGAGATCTTTGAGAATATTCATAATACGTTTGAAGACGTCGATGTGGGGTTCGACGACGTTTTAGAGACGTTCAAAAGACTTTCGACGACATTCATGATACGTTTGAAGACATTCATGGGGGGTTCGAAGAAGCTTAAGCGAGACTTTCAAAGACATTCACGAGGGGTTCGAAGACGTTCAAAAGACTTTCGACGACACTCATAATACGTTTGAAGACATTCGTGAGGGGTTCGAAGACGCTTGAGAGACTTTCAAAGACATTCACGAGAGGTGCGAAGACCTTCAGAGACCTTCGAAGACATTCAAGAGATCTTTGACGATATTCATAATACGTTCGAAGACATCGATGAGGGGTTCGACGATGTTTTAGAGACTTTCAAAGATATTCACGAGGGGTTTGAAGATGTTCAGAGACTTTCGAAGACTTTCAAGAGATCTTTGACAATATTCATAATACGTTTGAAGACATTCATGAGGAGTTCGAAGACGCTTGGGAGACTTTCAAAGGCATGCGCGAGGGTTTCGAAGACGTTCGAGAGACTTTTGAATGCGTTCAAGAGACTTTCAGAGACATTCGCGCGAGGTGCGAAGACGTTCAGAAACTTTCGAAGATATTCAAGAGATCTTTGACAATATTCATAATACGTTTGAAGACATTCATGAGGGGTTCGAAGACGCTCGAGAGACTTTCAAAGGCATTCACGAGGGTTTCGAAGACGTTCAAGAGACTTTCATAGATATTCGCGAGAGGTGCGAAGACGTTCAGAGACTTTCGAAGACATGCAAGAGATCTTTGACAATATTCATAATACGTTTGAAGACATCGACGAGTGGTTCGCCGATGTTTTAGATACATTCGACGACATTCACGAGGGGTTTGAAGACGTTCAGAGACTCTCGAAGACGCTTATCAGACTTTCAGACATTCGCGAGCGGTTTGAAGACGTTCAAGAGATTTTCAAAGACATTCACGAGGCGTTCGAAGACGTTCAAGAGACTTTTGGCGACATTCACAATACGTTTGAGGACATTCATGAGCATTTGGACGACGCTTAAGAGGCTTTCAAAGACATTCGCGAGCGGTTTGAAGACGTTCAAGAGACTTTTGACGACATTCATAATACGATATTCGACGACATCCATAAACCAAAGATATTCATGTCGTTTGAGTTTCGCTGGAATTGTTTGGGTTTGTTTGGGATTTTCACAGTTTTGGTAAAATGTGTTTGGATTTTGTTTGGGATTTTCACAGTTTTGGTAAAATGTGTTTGGGTTTGTTTGGGATTTTCTCAGTTTTGGTAAAATGTGTTTGGGTATGTGTTTTGGGCATTCATGAGGGTTTCGTGAAACCCAAACACATTTTACCAAAACTGAGAAAATCCCAAACAAACCCAAACACATTTTACCAAAACTGTGAAAATCCCAAACAAAATCCAAACACATTTTACCAAAACTGTGAAAATCCCAAACAAACCCAAACAATTCCAGCGAAACTCAAACGACATGAATATCTTTGGTTTATGGATGTCGTCGAATATCGTATTATGAATGTCGTCAAAAGTCTCTTGAACGTCTTCAAACCGCTCGCGAATGTCTTTGAAAGCCTCTTAAGCGTCGTCCAAATGCTCATGAATGTCCTCAAACGTATTGTGAATGTCGCCAAAAGTCTCTTGAACGTCTTCGAACGCCTCGTGAATGTCTTTGAAAATCTCTTGAACGTCTTCAAACCGCTCGCGAATGTCTGAAAGTCTGATAAGCGTCTTCGAGAGTCTCTGAACGTCTTCAAACCCCTCGTGAATGTCGTCGAATGTATCTAAAACATCGGCGAACCACTCGTCGATGTCTTCAAACGTATTATGAATATTGTCAAAGATCTCTTGCATGTCTTCGAAAGTCTCTGAACGTCTTCGCACCTCTCGCGAATATCTATGAAAGTCTCTTGAACGTCTTCGAAACCCTCGTGAATGCCTTTGAAAGTCTCTCGAGCGTCTTCGAACCCCTCATGAATGTCTTCAAACGTATTATGAATATTGTCAAAGATCTCTTGAATATCTTCGAAAGTTTCTGAACGTCTTCGCACCTCGCGCGAATGTCTCTGAAAGTCTCTTGAACGCATTCAAAAGTCTCTCGAACGTCTTCGAAACCCTCGCGCATGCCTTTGAAAGTCTCCCAAGCGTCTTCGAACTCCTCATGAATGTCTTCAAACGTATTATGAATATTGTCAAAGATCTCTTGAAAGTCTTCGAAAGTCTCTGAACATCTTCAAACCCCTCGTGAATATCTTTGAAAGTCTCTAAAACATCGTCGAACCCCTCATCGATGTCTTCGAACGTATTATGAATATCGTCAAAGATCTCTTGAATGTCTTCGAAGGTCTCTGAAGGTCTTCGCACCTCTCGTGAATGTCTTTGAAAGTCTCTCAAGCGTCTTCGAACCCCTCACGAATGTCTTCAAACGTATTATGAGTGTCGTCGAAAGTCTTTTGAACGTCTTCGAACCCCTCGTGAATGTCTTTGAAAGTCTCGCTTAAGCTTCTTCGAACCCCCCATGAATGTCTTCAAACGTATCATGAATGTCGTCGAAAGTCTTTTGAACGTCTCTAAAACGTCGTCGAACCCCACATCGACGTCTTCAAACGTATTATGAATATTCTCAAAGATCTCTTGAATGTCTTCGAAAGTCTCTGAACGTCTTCACACCTCTCGCGAATGTCTCTGAAAGTCTCTTAAGCATCTTCGAACCCCACATGAATGTCTTCAAACGTATTGTGAGTGTCGTCGAAAGTCTTTTAAACGTCTTCGAACCCCTCGTCAATGTCTTTGAAAGTCTCTCAAGTCTTGAAAGGTACTTGTCTTTGAACCCCTCATGAATGTCTTCAAACGTATTATGAATGGTGTCGAAAGTATCTTGAACGTCTTCGAACCCCTCATGAATGTCTTTAAACGTATCATGAAAGTCGTCGAAAGTCTTTTGAACGTCTTCGAAACTCTCGTGAATGCCTTTGAAAGTCTCTCAAGCGTCTTCGAACCCCTCATCGATGTCTTCAAACGTATTATGGATATTGTCAAAGATCTCTTGAATGTCTTCGAAAGTCTCTGAACGTCTTCAAACTCTTCGTGAATGTCTTTGAAAGTCTCTATTACATCGTCGAACCTCTCATCCATGTCTTCGAACGTATTATGAATATTGTCAAAGATCTCTTGAATGTCTTCGAAGGTCTCTGAACGTCTTCGCACCTCTCGTGAATGTCTTTGAAAATCTCTTAAGCGTCTTCGAACCCCTCATGCATGTCTTCAAACGTATTATGAACGAATTCGAAAGTTTTTGAACATCTTCCAACCCCTCGTGAATGTCTTTGAAAGTCTCTTACACGTATTCAAACCCCTCATCGATGTGTTCAAACACATTCCGAATATCGTCACAGATCTCTTGAACGTCTTCGAACCTCTCGCGCATGTCTCTGAAAGTCTCTTGAACGTATTCGAAACCCTCGTGAATGCCTTTGAAAGTCTCTCAAGCGTCTTCGAACCCCTCATGAATGTCTCTGAAAGTCTCTTGAACGTATTCGAAAGTTTCTTGAACGTCTTCAAACGTATTATGAGTGTCGTCAGAAGTCCTCTAAACGTCTTAAAACCACTCCTGAATGTCTTTGAAAGTCTCTCTTAAGCGTTTTCGAACCCCTCATGAATGTACTCAAGCGTATCATGAATGTCGTCGAAAGTCTCTGAACGTCTTCGCACCTCTCGCCAATGTCTCTGAAAGTCTCTTGAGTGTCTTTGAAAGTCTCTCAAGCGTTTTCGAACCCCTCATGAATGTCTCTGAAAGTCTCTTGAACGTATTCGAAAGTCTTGTGAATGTCTTCGGAAGTCTCTGAACGTCTTCGCACCTCTCGCGAATGTCTCTGAAAGTCTCTCGAACGTATTCAAAAGTCTTTTAAACGTCTTCAAACCCCTCGTTAATGTCTTTGAAAGTCTCTCAAGCGTCTTCGAACCCCTCATGAATGTCTTTAAACGTATTATAAATGTTGTCGAAAGTCTCTTGAACGTCTTCGAAACTTTCGTGAATGCCTTTGAAAGTCTCTCAAGCGTCTTCGAACCCCTCATCGATGTCTTCAAACGTATTATGAATATTGTCAAAGATCTCTTGAATGTCTTCGAAAGTCTCTGAACGTCTTCGCACCTCTCGCGAATGTCTCTGAAAGTCTCTTGAACGTATTTGAAAGTCTCTTTAACGTCTTCAAACGTATTATGAGTGTCGTCGAAAGTCTTTTAAACGTCTTCGAACCCCTCGTGAATGTCTTTGAAAGTCTCTCTTAAGCGTCTTCGAACCCCTTATGAATGTCTTCAACCTATTATGAATGCTATCGAAATTCTCTTGAACGTCTTCGAACGCCTCGTGAATGTCTTTGAAAGTCTCTCAAGCGTCTTGGAACCCCTTATGAATGTCTTCACACGTATCATGAATGTCGTCGAATGTCTCTACAACGTCTTCAAGCCCCTCGTGAGTCTTTGAAAGTCTCTAAAACGTCGTCGAACCCCTCATCGATGTCTTCAAACGTATTATGAATATTGTCAAAGATCTCTTGAATGTCTTCGAAAGTCTCTGAACGTCTTCGCACCTCTCGCGAATGTCTCTGAAAGTCTCTTGAACGTATTCGAAAGTCTCTTGGACGTATTCGAAACCCTCGTGGATGCCTTTGAAAGTCTCTCAAGCGTCTTCGACCCCCCAAGAATGTCTTCAAACGTATTATGAATGTCGTCAAAAGGCTCTTGAACCGATTCGAAAATTTCTTGAACGTCTTCAAACCCCTCGTGAATGTCTTTGAAAGTCTCTAAAACATCTTCGAACCCCTCATCGATGTCTTCAAACGTATTATGAATATCGTTAACGATCTCTAGAATGTCTCACGAACATCTTCAAGCGTCTCATGAACGTCGTAGAAAGTCTCTTGAAACTCTTTGAACCCCTCATGCGTGTCTTCAAACGCCTTATGAATGTTTTCGAACGTCTCTTGAATGTCTTCAAACGTCTTATATATGTCTTCAAACGTCTTATATATGTCTTCGGACAAACCCCTCGTGAATGTCTTTGAAAGTCTCCCTTAAGCATCTTCGAACCCCTCATGAATGTCTTCAAACGTATTATGAATGTCGTCAAATGTCTGTTGAACGAATTCGAAAGTTTTTTGAACATCTTCCAACCCCCGCGTGAATGTCTTTGAAAGTCTCTTAAACGTCTTCGAACCCCTCATCGATGTCTTCAAACATATTATGAACATCGTCACAGATCTTTTGAACGTCTTCGAACCTCTCATGAAAGTCTTTAAACGTTTTCGAAAGTCTCTTGAAGGTCTCACGAACATCTTCAAACGTGTCATGACGTTGTAGAAAGTCTTTTGAAACTCTTTGAACCGCTCATGCATGTCTTCAAACGCCTTATGAATGTTTTCGAACGTCTCTTGAATGTCTTCAAACGTCTTATATATGTCTTCGGACAAACCCCTCGTGAATGTCTTTGAAAGTCTCTCTTAAGCATCTTCGAACCCCTCATGAATGTCTTCAAACGTATTATGAATGTCGTCAAATGTCTGTTGAACGAATTCGAAAGTTTTTGAACATCTTCCAACCCCCGCGTGAATGTTTTTGAAAGTCTCTTAAACGTCTTCGAACCCCTCATCGATGTCTTCAAACATATTATGAACATCGTCACAGATCTTTTGAACGTCTTCGAACCTCTCATGAAAGTCTTTAAACGTTTTCGAAAGTCTCTTGAAGGTCTCACGAACATCTTCAAACGTGTCATGACGTTGTAGAAAGTCTTTTGAAACTCTTTGAACCGCTCATGCATGTCGTCAAACGCCTTATGAATGTTTTCGAACGTCTCTTGAATGCCTTCGAACGTCTTATGAATGTCTTCGGAAGTCTCTGGAACGTCTCACGAAGAGTACAATCCAATCAGTGATGGAGTTTAAAAAATGGTGTAAAATCATGCCGATGATTCTCATCCACTTCGGTCAACATGGAGCTTATCGTTGATGTGCAGGGCTTCAAGAGACCCGTTAACGAATTTGTCCTGAAGGAGATGTCTATCGTCAAACTCCATAAGAAGAATGCTGAACAGCTGACGCTCGCCTTCGATGCACCATTTGCATGGGACTCTACCGGCCAAGTACAAAATGACAAACAAATGGTTGGAACGCAATTTTCACGGATTACGATGGGATCACGGTGATATACCATACGAGGCAGCTAGATCGATAATTCGAACCATCTTGCAAGGAGCTCCTACCATCTACGTGAAGGGATTCGAAAAATGCTCATGGATATCAAGATTCACGGATCCTGCAACAAAAATTGTTGACTTGGAGACCCTGGACTGTCCCTCGCTGCAGAAATTGTCAAACATCTCCGACTTTGAATGTCCCCATCATTTCTTCAATATGAAATACAATTAAGCCAATGCGAATGTAAAATCGCTGAAAATCTGGTTGAGTGTATACGAAGCGCTGCGTGAGCGGAGGATTTAAAAAAACATTTTTAAATAAAAAAAAAAACATTTTGATATTTATTCTTTTCGATTGTATTTATTCTTACATCCAACAGCAACGTGGAATATTTTTTATATTCGATGAAAGCTATCCTTTATACATTGTTGTGAGCGGGTTGAAAACTCAAGGATGTTAGCGACCAATGATGGTGATGCCGTTGAACTCATCATTTCCGACCAGCACAATGGTGTGCTCACTGTTTATTGAACGCGATGCTGCTGTATTGTCCGCCATAATAGTTCATGTATAGTTCATGTACAGTTCGTAATTGCGAGCCATTTCCAATATATTCTCGAACATCTTTGGACCGTGATTGAAGGCCTTCATGAGCCGTGCTGGTAAAAAGACGGCGAACTCGTCCATGATGTCCACTACGTAACGCTTTGCTAATTTGGTATGGGCAGCCCTCATGTCGGAGATTGGATAACACGATGGAACCTTGAGACAGCTTCTTCGTTGGGAAGAATTCCGCCGTTTTGCTGACAATGAGAAATCCATTTTTCATCGACGAAACAACTTCAAATGTTTCGAGGAACGTTTATTTTTTCTCACGAATAATATTGTCTCCCTCACAACACTTTTCACAATTCCGTTGCGGAGGTGGGGGGCCATCAATATGATCCAACATCTCAGGTGTATTGTAATGCTTCATGCATGGAAGATATGATAATATTTCACTGTCGTTTCGATGATGTTCCGGCAAACGATCCCACAGCATACCAATGTGTCGACTCCAATATTTTATGAGCAAGGTCTTTGGAACGTGTTCGAGCTCATTCTTCGTCAAGTCCCACGGGTTCTTGGCTGGGTGCACTGCATACATACTCGCACATGCAAACATCTCGACGTTATCTTTCGGAATTAATACAAGACCGAATGCCTCCGTTACTATAGCTGCGTAAAAAGTTTATCTGTAAAGTCTCATTTGACAACTAGCATTACAATTGCCTTACGTTGCCGAGAGTGTATCATAGACGCTGGCTTTCACATGCATATCCACATGGTGAGAGAAATTTTCCTCCATTGTCTGGAAACGATTCACCTGTATCAATAACGCCCCTTAGAAAAGCGACGCATCGTGTACGATGTCCCCTGGCTGCCGGTGCCCCCCTTGGCCCGTACCTACAACTGTTATCCTCTCGTGCTTTTGTGCATTGACCCATGGTTTTGGGCATCCTCTTCCCCGCGTGACGTCACTCACCGCACCTCTATCCGCGAGCCGCAAATCCCCCTCCCCCAATTCCCCAAACGGGCCCTAGACCTTCGCGCGACAGCCAGACACCTCCCTCCCCTTGCTATAGGCTCCTCACCCCCTCCCCTTCACCGCATACTCCGCGCCACATACTTCCCCCACCACATGAACAAACCCCTCCCCTTACCCCCCGTCCCGGGCTCCCCCGTCCCCGCACCCCCCTCGCCGTCACTTTATCCAAAATCCCCCTTATTACACTACTCGCCCTCAGGCGTTCACGTAATTCTGCTGCATAATCGTCGTATGAATATGTTGCTCTCGGTATTTCTCGCAACGCGGTCGGTAATTTAGCCTCTTTACCGAATACCAATTCATACGGCGTAATACCTGTAGCCGTGTGTGGCGTGGTATTATATGTGAACATGGCGTATGGTATCCATTCGTCCCAGTCCCTTTGATCCTCACGTACAAAATTTTTCAGGTATTCCGCAAGGGTCCTGTGGGATCTTTCCAGGGCTCCATTCGATTGTGGATGGTATGCCGTGGTTTGCAACTTTTTTATTTGTAGGAGATCACACATTTCTTTAAATATGTTGCTTAGAAAATTTGTGCCTTGATCCGAAAGAATTTCGGACGGGGCACCAAATTTACAAATGATTTCCGTTACGAGGGCCTTTGCTACCGTTTTGGCTTCTTGGTTTTCTAACGGAATTGCTGCACTATATTTTGTTAATAAATCCTGGAAAGTCAGGATGTATTTGTTGCCTTTTTCTGTAACAGTCAAGGGACCTTCAATATCGACAGCACATTTTTCGAACGCTCGGCCCGGTGTGTCTGTTATGACCATCGGTACCTTCGCATTTTTTCCTGATTTATTTCGCTGACATTTGTCGCACTCCTGAATGTGTGCGGTGACGTCTCGTTTCATTCCTGGCCACACATACTGTTGTCGTATTCGCTGCAGCGTCCGTGTGATGCCTTGGTGCCCACCTAGAGGGGCATCGTGATATTCCTGCATTATCTTCTCTCGGTCTTCCTTGCTGGGAGTGCATACGCCAATGCTGCCGTTTTCTTCGTCGCTCACGCTCGTGCTCGAGCATCGCGACTCTTTTAACTCACGGGGAGATTCCCCCTGTGCCGCGCTTCCCCAGGCGGCTTCTCCTCCACGTGCTGCCTCGTAGCACGGAGAGTTGTATTCTCGGCCTCTCCGCTTTGTGCGGATATTCGTAGCGCTGTCCTTCTTCTTGCGCTCTCTCTCCCGGGCGCTCTTGCTCGGGTTGCCACTGTCCGAATCCATACTGTCGGACTCGGTCTCTTCCCTCTCACTTGCGTAACTGCTGGCGGCCATACTGTCTTCCTTTATTATTTCTCTCGCGCGGCCGCGCGGAGTCTTCTCTCTTTCTCTATTTAATTTTTCTTGCTCACTTTTGCCTGTTGCTATCACTCTTTCTTTATCTTCTGTCTGTGTCGCGCTACCACATTTCCTTATATTTTTTCCTTTATTATTTTTCTCTGTTTCACTACCGCGCTTTTGTGTAATTTTTTCTCTCTCTTGTGCTTGAGCTCGTGTCAAGGCATATATGCGGCTTAACGCATCTGCGTTTGTGTTTGATTTTCCCGTTTTATATTGGATCTTATAGTTATATTCCTCCAATTTTATTCGCCATCTCATAAGCCTTGATCCTGGATCCTTTACGCTGAATAACCATGTCAATGGTTTGTGATCCGTAATTATGGTGAATTTTGTGCCATAAATATACGGTCGAAATTGATGTACTGCCCATACGATTGCAAGCAGTTCCTTCTCTGTAGTCGAATAATTAGTTTCGGCTTTGTTGAGAGTTCGGCTTGCATAGCATATGGGTAAATCCTCTCCAATTTTCCCTTGAGGCAGGATTGCACCAATTGCCCTATCCGAGGCATCCGTGGTCACGATAAACGGTTTCGTGAAATCGGGATACTGGAGTATGGGCGCCGTGATCAGGGCTTCCCTTAAACGGTCAAATGAGCTTTGGCATAATTCAGACCATTCGAATTTCACACCCTTTTTGATCAAATTCGTCATTGGTTTAGCGATCTTGGAAAAATCTTTAATGAATCGGCGGTAGTACCCGGCTAGTCCCAGGAATGATTGTATTTCTTTTACATTTCTCGGTATTGGGAAATTTTTTACCGCTTTTAGTTTTTCAGGGTCAGGTTTCACACCGACTTCTGTTATAATATGACCGAGATATTGCGTTTCCTTTCGCATAAATTCGCATTTCTTGGGTTGTATTTTTAAATTAGCCTCTCTTAGCCGCGTCAGCACTTCACGTAACCGCTTGTCGTGCTCGGCAAGTGAGGCTCCGTGTATGACAATATCGTCCAAATATACGTAGCATTTTAGGCCCTGCAAACCGGCCAATACTGCGTCCATTAATCTTTGGAACGTAGGAGGTGCATTTTTTAAACCAAATGGCATTCGATTATACTCGTAATGCCCTAGCGGCGTTGAAAAAGCCGTTTTCGGTTTATCTTCCTCTGCCATTGGGATTTGATGAAATCCCGAAGCGAGGTCAAGGGTCGTGAAGTATTTTGCCTTTCCCAACTGGTCCAGTATCTCTGCGATATTGGGCAGTGGGTAAGAGTCGCCTTCTGTAGCCTCGTTTAATTTCCGGAAGTCAACGACCACCCTTTTTTGGACTATTCCGTCCGCATCTGGTTTTTTCGGCACGACGAGCAAAGGGGCATTCCATGGGCTCGTGCTGGGGCGGATTATATCCTCATCTAGCATTTTTTGTGCCTGTCGTTGAATTTCTTTTTTGTGCTCCTCCGGCAGTCGATAAGGTCGCACCTTTATCGGCATTACCCCGTCCTTGAGCGGTATCCGATGCTCGACTGCTTTCGTACAACCTAGTAGTTCTCCTTCGAGATGAAATACGTCGGGGAATTCCTCGCAGATTTCTCGCAAAATTTCTTCTTCTTCTGTGTTTAAATGCGAGTTCCCCTTAACCTCGCGTCATAATTTTTCCATCCTTTTCTTTCGTATTTCCGCGTTTTTTCCGGCGTCTTCTTGAGTTTCCTCTTCTTTCTTCTGTTTGTCACAGTTTTCTTTTCCCAGGCTAACCTTGTCGATTTCCATTTTTTCCAGCTCGACCGTAGGTCTTTTAATAATTTGCTCTTTCTCGAGCACATTCATTATTATTACAGGGCAAGTGTTTGCCTCTGCCTTCACGATGGCCTTTCCCATCGTGATTCCCTTTTGGATTTTTTGTTCCCTTGTAAATCCTTGGCCTTTTTCCTTCGTCCTCGCCTGCACAATACATTCTGAGCGGGCGGGTATTTTTAAATATTTTGTGCCGTGTACAAACGGTATTTTGTGCCCTCGAATTTCTATCATTTTTCCTTCTAGTATGTTTATTCCCTTTTCGACTATACAGTCCATTCCAAGGAGTCCGTCTACTGCTAACGGTACTTCCTTGCCGACCACGTGGAACTTGTGCGTTATCACAGCGGCCGGGGTGTCCAGTTTTAGCTCAGCTGTGCAGAGCGTGCGAAACACCTTGCCCCCGAGGCCGTGAAGTTCTATTATCTCGTCCTCGATGGGTGTTTCCGGATCCAGCTCATTCACCTTTACTATGCTGCACTGGGCCCCTGTGTCACAACGGAGCGTCAGCATTTTGTCGCGAGCCTGCTTTGACGTTATATGTAGGTCACTGGCGTGTACTCGCGGCAGCTGAGCGCTGACGTGGTAAATTCTTCTCGGCGCCTTGTCATTGTGTACATATGGCTTTCCGAGTAGAATGTCCATTATTCTTCTTTGCGAATATTTTTTCTCGTTCACTTGAACGCATTTTGTTTCTTTCTCTATTGAGAGAACGCCGACTGCTAATGAACTGACTGTTCTTTTGGGCGCATTTTCTTGGTTTTTTTCATTTGGCCTATACTCATTTTGTTTTCTTGGGAACTTATTGTTTGGTGCGTAATTGTAACGCTTCTGCTGGTAACTCGGGCCTTGCCATCCTGGCCGTCGTCTACAGTCGTTGTATCTGTGACCCGGTTTTTTGCAATAATTGCAAATTATTTCTGCTTGATTTATTGTTTTCGTTGGCACTGGCAAGCTATAACGCGCTTGTGTTTGCGCCTGATGCGACGCGGGCCTTTGAAACGGGAACGATTTTCGCCCCTCGTGGGCGTGTGACGGCGCGGACTGTCCACTACTGTGGGAAACGCTCTTCGCGATAGTTTTTGTTCCTTCGACCGATTTTTCCTCTTCGATTGCTCCGCGGATTGCTTCTCCTAGATCGTGGTACCCGCGTGACCTGACCATTATCTGCAGGTCCTTGCGAAGTCCGTGTTCGAAATTGTTTAGGGCAAAATGCCTAATTAGCTGTTCGATTGCTTGTCTACCAATTTCGGAATGGACCATGGGCGTGCAACCCTTGATTAAATCCATCATTATAGATTCGACGCGGTTTGCGTAAGCTTGTACAGTCTCGTCATGTTTTTGTCTACAGGAATTGAATTCGATTTGTAGCGCAGGGACTGTTCGCTTCGCCTCGTACAGTGATTTTAATAACGTCAGCAAATCGTCGAACGTCTCTATGTTTTTGTAACGCAGGTCCGCCGCGGCTTTGCCTTGTAATTTGAGATGCAATATAGCTTGTAATAAATCCGCGACATTTTCGGGACGGACTCGAGTTGACGCGTATTTTATTGCTCGTATAAAATCTGTAACGGCTTCCGGTTTTGATGCGTCGAATACGGGGATGCTCATTCGAGCCTCTTTCATTGACATATAGTCATCGTGTTCGGCCATTGTTACTGTCCGTTGGTTTAATAGCGTAAAATCTTGGTGATTTAATTCGCGATTTCTTTCGGTTTCAACGGGATTAAATGCTTCGTCAGCACTGGACGACGCGTCTGACGAATTGTGTTCCGAAGGCTGATTATGCTGACGCTTCGGATTTAAATATTTCGCGTACGTTACGGGAGTCAAATCTAGTTTTTCGGTGCTTGGATTTTCCCTACGACGCTTTCGGCCTAAATCACTCTCACCGTCGTAACTTACGACAGTGTTAAAAAACGAATCTAACGATCGCGATAGTTCGTCTCTCCCGGGCAATCGATACCGGTCTGCTTTTTCTTCGTCCGACATAGACGAATTCTCTGGCTTTGGAGGAGTTTACTTAATAAATGTTCCGTCACTTACAGGTAGATGATCGCAAGATGCATGCTGATAGATGATCTTCTGATCGTCCTGGTCTTCGTTCCTTCGTTTCGTACTCTGCTTCTGGGTACGATTTTTCTAATTGTTGAGTCCTTCTTCCGTTGATCCTCGGGATCCGGGTTTTCTGGGATTGGCTCTGCTTGGCTGTAGCCTTTCCTCTGGATTCCTCTTCCGACTCGGTCGGGATGTCTCACTCTAGCACACGAGTTGACTCGGTCACTCGCTTATGGTGCTTGAGTGGTTGTTGTGCGTGTCCACACACAAGGAACGAACTTTTCGGCAGATCCCACCGCTGCCACCAATGTTGTATCCCCAGCTCGAGAACCCGGGATGGGTATTTTGGGATCGTTGCGAAATTAAGAGTTGGAACTCAAGTTCGTTGAATAGGAATATAAGTTTATTACTGGGCTGGTCTTATAATTGAATTTACAGTGTGTCGGTCGTACCTTAGGACCGAACCGTTCAAAAGCCAACCAAGGACTGTCTGTTCCCTGGTGTCTTCTCTTAATTGTCGACTCTGATTGTCGTAATTTGCCCCAGATCAAGCATCATAAGATGCTTGGTCAGGATGTGTCGCAAAGTGTCGTTTTGACGTTTGCATTTTGGCGAAAGTGTAACTCTCGCAAGGAGGGCAATAAAGTGTCACTCTCGCAAGGAGGGCAACAAAGTGGAACTCTCGCAGTTGCGCAAATACTTGTTGTATTGCACAAGTTTGCGGACACAACAATGACAATCCATGATATCCATATCTTTTTCGAACAATACGTGCATGGTCGCTTGCTCTATCTCAGTCACGCTGTGACCTTCGATCGGAATAACCTGTATAAGATGGTTCGTGGGATCTCCGTTCTCGCATTCGTACCGGTTAATAAACGTTAACTAATCCGAATGCGAAATATCAGGCGTCGAATTTACGCTTCTTGCATAATATTTAGAGGCCTTCATTTCCGAGATGAAGTTCTTGAAAAGATCAGTACACTCTTCGCAAATATCTTTAGAAAAATAGAATACGTTTATTTGTTCTGGATTTCCAAATCGATAAATGTGATTTTGAAGGAACGCACTGTTTCAAGCCATCAATTCAAGAATACCCAAATAACTGCCATTGCTGACCGATTCAAATTTCTTGTCTGTTCCCCGAAAAGCCAAGCCTCGGGATGCACGAAACGTTATCTCGATTATACCGCGAGTCAGCACTTGTCACCAGTAATTCCATTCTTACATGTATTGCATAAGTAACTTGCTGTCGATTTTTCCCAGCACATTCCCTCGCATCCTAAGCTTTCGTGTATTTTCTCGATGATCAAGACCTCTTTCGTGTTTCGCTATTCGCACAATATTCTTACAGCCGTTTAAGCCTACTGTGAACGTATTTAGGTACTCATGGCGAGAATAGTTTGGAAGGTATGCAAAATATGAAACCTTTGGAAACGAGATGTGTCATCTATTCTCGTTCGTGCATTCCACTGCTTGGTGTCTTTTGGAAAAAAAAAACATTTGCGCTTCTCAATGTCTTGTTTTCGAGCCGTTCAAACGTTTCGAAGCTACGAAATATCCGCTCTGGAGTGCTTCGCCAGATTTTACAAAATGAAATCAATCTTTTTCGAATTCCGTGTTGGCCAAAGACCCTAGTCCAAGACCAAGAAAAGCTTCGAGAATCCCGAACAGAATTCGTGGAGTTTCCAAACAGCATTTTTTTGACTGGAGCTTTCTCAAATAGATAGGAGCAGTTTTGTTGTACGCCATTTTGGCGCACACTAATTTTGACGTCGTATTCGTCCATTCATCTTCGGCATCTAAAACAAAAAAAACATTAACTTTATTCGTTTATCCACATTACACATGCTATGCTTCTCGAAGTTCCTCCGTCGGTCTACCGACGCATACCTGAAAAAGGGAACCTCATTATTTAAAAGATTATCTTTATTATTATACTTATCGTTTCCGTCAACCCTCCGATGGTTCCCCAGCGCCTACCTGTAAGAAAAAGGCGGAAGAAATTATCATTAATATTGTGTTGTACGCCATTTTGGCGCACACTAATTTTGACGTCGTATTCGTCCATTCATCTTCGGCATCTAAAACAAAAAAAACATTAACTTTATTTGTTTATCCATATTACACATGCTATGCTTCTCGAAGTTCCTCCGTCGGTCTACCGACGCATACCTGAAAAAGGGAACCTCATTATTTAAAAGATTATCTTTATTATTATACTTATCGTTTCCGTCAACCCTCCGATGGTTTCCCAGCGCCTACCTGTAAGAAAAAGGCGGAAGAAATTATCATTAATATTGTGTGCATATTATACCTATAGGAACAAAACTTTATTTTATTTTATGACGAATTAGAATGCCATGACTTACCCAGTTAATTGATGGTCGAACCATCCGCGCTGCGATACCTGAAAAGAAAAAAAACCGAAAGAATAATTACACCTCATTTTCACGTACTTTTTTGGTAATTAATTATGCTAAAACGCTTGTGATTATTCATAGCTAATTTTTCACGAACATTCATTTTTAACAATCACTCATCGTACTTGCCTTCTGAATGTCACACATACGCGTCGAGTACACTGTGAACACGACATTTCAAACTCCCGCGACATCAGCGCCGCGACTTGCGACGGGAGATACCCGAATCGCGCCGCGACTAGCGGGTTTGTCCAGCTGTGGAACTCACACATCCTTCCACGGCATCCACACGACGCGCAACATAAAGGCACATCGTGCCTTGTTCACCGGAGACCAATCAGCGCGGCTCCCTAGTCGCGCCGCCACCAGTTCAGCGTAGCGCGCCCGTCAAGAAACAAAAAGACCGCGCGTTACTAGGATACAAAATTATTATCCTTCTAACATTCCTCATTCCTTTTTCTGTTTGCCTAGAATAAAGACATATTTTAATTACTACCCGCGTCGAACCGTTATTCTCCCTCAACGGACTTTCGAACCGCCACACAGCCCGCGACACCAGCGCCGCGGTTCGGGACCTTGCCACACTACGCCGCGCCATGTGGAGACAGAGCATAGGTACCGGGGTCTCGTGCTCTACTACCCGTGCCTGGACTTTCGGCGGCGGACCGCCGCTCCGGGCCGGGTATGTAAGGCGGAGCGCGAGGCCGCTCGGCCTCATTTCTTTTTCCACTGGAGAAGTGGTAAGAACTCTCCCGGGCTAAGTACCCAATGAAGAAGTGGCCTCAGCGTTCCCTCTCCCCTCGGCTCTTACTCGCTGGAGAAGCGACCCTCACCGAGTACCTTTTTCCTTCACCCCCCGTACACCGTACTCGTACTGCGAATTTTATTTGATTTTTTTACATGTTTAATTTTTTTTTTCCCCATTTTCGTTTTCGTATTCGTATTTCATTTTCTTTATTTATTATATTTGATTTTTTTTTCATTATTATTTTTTTTTCTTTCCTTAATGACACGGCCGACCGACAATGCTTTCCGCAGACGGCGTCTTCGTCGCGCCATCACTACCGCGAGTGGTACGGCGCATGTCACGCAGTACGGCGAAGACCCCCGGATTACTTTGCGCACTCCAAAGTAGGATCTTGAGAACACCCCTCCCACCCTCACGAACGCCGTGGTATTTAAGGTTCCCCCGCTGCGGCCGCCCGCTTCCCCTCCACTTCCACGCCCCATCTTACCCCCTTCATACCCCCCAACCCCCCGGGTTTCGAGTAAGGCCGAGTTCGATACGGTGTTCGACCGCATAGCTGACGAACTAACCCGCGCTCTTCAACCGATTTCCCTGCGACCTCCCCCCCACCCTCTTCCACGCCGCCACCTACTCGGAAAGTCCTAGCACCTCTCCCTCTCCACGCCCGCACCCGATAACTTCTGCCTATCCTTCCCCCCCCCCTGCCTGCAACCCCCGACGACAACCCTGGCCACCTCATAACCGGACTACGCTATGCCCACCCAACAGCCCTTTAAGGGCTAAAGCCCAAAAAAACCCAACGTAGCGTTGGGCCCAGGACTTGTTCGACTCCACACTGCCAGGTGTTATCTTCGGGACTAAATCGCATGAGTTGGCTGTTCGTCCAGCCCTCCTCCCTCGTACCACCCGCCAATTGTTGAGACCGCGCTCGGAGCTCCTCTCGGAACTACATCATCCAAATTTGGTTTTTCGTTAACAGTTTGTTGCTTCTTCTCTTCATTTACGTCATTACATTCTACAGTTACCGGCAAAAAAGAGATCGCTATTACAGTATTGATGTTTGCCATGCTCTATCACTTCGCGGAGCGAAATTTTCCTATATTTTGTTGACCTTGTACGTCCTTTTGTTAGTGTATGTTGGATTATTCACCGGCTCATTGCTCAGTTGAGAAAAATCGCGTGCGAAGATGGCTGGCAAACAAGTTTGTTCTCAAATCCGAAAATTGATTATAAAAGACATTAGAAATGGTTTTTCACAACGAAAAATAGCTGACAAATCTAGAGTAATCAAAACTCGAGCGCAGAAACTGTGGAGGAAGTTTTGCAAGACTGGTTCTGTCAGGGACAGGGAAGAACGAGGAAGGAAACTGGCGACTACGTATTGAGAAAATTCTCGTATCCGACGGGAATGCAAGAAAAATCCATCTTCAACAGTACGGGCTATTCAAGGAAACCTTCAATTAACTCTGTCACATAGAACGATTCGGCGCACACTTCGGGAAGCCAATTTGGATGGCCGATTTCCTAGTAAACGGCCTTTTATTAACAAGCGTGATAAAAAGAAACATTTACAATTGGCAACAAAAATGGTGGACAAGCCAATCACGTTTTGGAAAAAGTTTCTTCGGTTTAACGAGAAGAAATTTAATTGTTTAATCGAAAAAGATTACTATGAGTGTGGAGAAAAACTGGAGAAAAACACCAAGAGCGTCACGCACAGAAAACTGTGAAACACGGAGGCGGTAATAGTATGGTTTGGGGTTGCTTTGCTTGATCAGGAGTAAGCGAATCAATGAAAATCAATGGCATATTGACTGAGGATAGGTTCATTGATATCCTCAATGAAAATTTGGAAACGTCCTTGCTGCGGAATGGATTAGAAGAGGATTTTATTTTCCAACAGGACACCGACCCCAAGCATACAGCGAAAAAAACAACTCGTAGAATCCAACAAGATATAAAAATCCTTGAATGGCCTCCACAATCTCCTGATTTGAATCTCATAGCAAATCTAGGGTCAATTTTGGACGAAAAGATCGACAAAACAAATGGGACCAACAAAGATAACTATTTTGCGGCGCCAAGGAAAACCTGGGAGGCAGTAGACCAAGACCTTCAAAACCTCGTCAAGCGTATGCTTAGACGAACTCCAAGCAGTAATAGAGGCTTGCTAAAAATATTATGCTAAAAATATTAACCGTGGTTTGGAAATACTTATTCTCAACTGCTTTGTATAAAATAAAAAAGGTCTCTTTTTTGCCCACATGTATTTCCCAGTATTTTTGTATAATGAAAGTCAAATGAATCTGGAAAATGAGAAGAGGGATTGCAGGATTCAGGAATCAAGGAGGTATGTTCAATTGTCGGGGTTCGTCGATATTTACCTCGTCCAAACGTTCAATTGTAGTAGCACTGGGTACTTACGCCGTCGTTTCAACCCCTTCGTGATGTACGAAAAAATGTCAATTCGCGGTATTTTTTAGCTATAAGGGATACATTTTTTTCAATCTTCAAGGCGGTTATCCCATGTGACTGGTACAAATAATCGAAATTTTTGGTTTGCATGAATTGCAAAAAATGTGTACGTGTTATATGGACCCGGCATAGCAGACGAATGGTGAGTCAAATTTTTCTTTGTGTAGATCGTAATTGAACTTTTAAACGCGTTTTTCTCAAAACTGTATTTTTCAAATTGCCTTCCATGGTATCTCAAAAACTATTGAACGGATTTAGCTCAAATTTTTATGGTATAGTCACCACATGTATAGTTCTCACCCGAACCAGAATATTTTTTATATCTGCCATAGTTTTTTTGAAGTGGAAAAGTTTTTAAAAAATGACGAAACTGGAAACTTAACTTTTAAGACCGTGCCAAAAATCTATTTTTCGATATTTTTACTTTACTCTAGTATCGGCGATAGCGTCAGGTCTACGACTCAAAATACCGTCTGATTTTTTTATTTCAGATGAGCCAAATTCCCGGAATCATGGCAGTCGTCAACCAACTTTTTTTGTACACTTAAGTGTCTTCCAGGCTGTGTAAAGTCGATTGAACTCGTTATTTGTGTTTAATACAATTCTAAGGGACTGTAAAAATGTTAATAAATGTGTAGTAAAAATTCAGATATAGTGTTTTTTAGGCGTCTTCTCACTTTACAATTTAAAAAAATCGACTTTTTTTAAATTATTGGAGTACAACTTTGCAGTGACCGTTGTACTTAGAGAGCCACTGCGGCCGAAGTAGTGGCCCTAGCTCAATAAAAAAAGTGGCATTTTAAACTAGAGGCTTTGCCAATGTAAACAATTTAAAAAAGCTAACGGATACGTGTATGCATTATAAAGTTATAGGCACTCAAACATGGCAACCTACGAACCGAATTCTCAGCATTTCCGGGAGGTTATGATTTACTTCTTCAACATCAAGAAATCTGCGGCTGAAGCCCACCGTTTGCTTGTAGATGCTTACGGGGAGGATTCTATTAGTGAGAAAACGTGTCGGCGGTGGTTTCAACGCTTCAAAAGTGGAGATTTTGAGGTCGAGAACAAGCATGGTGGCGGAAGGCAGAAAGTTTTTGAAGACGCAAAATTGGAGACCTTGCTGGACCAGGATTCGTGCCAAACTCAAGAGGGACTCGCCGAGACGTTAGGAGTAACCCAGCAAGCAGTTTCAAAACGTCTCCGGGATATGGGTATGATCCAAAAGCAAGGAAACTGGGTCCCGCATGAGTTGAAGCCGAGAGACATCGAGCGCCGATTTTTCACCTGTGAACAACTGCTCCAAAGACAACAAAGGAAGGGATTTTTGCACCGGATTGTGACTGGAGATGAAAAGTGGGTTCACTACGATAATCCAAAACGCCGAAAATCATGGGGACTGCCTGGTCATATTCCGTCATCGACGCCCAAACCGAATATTCACGGATCCAAAGTGATGCTGTGTATCTGGTGAGACCAGCTGGGCGTTGTGTACTATGAGCTGCTCAAACCATCCGAAACCATCACAGGGGAACTCTACCGACGTCAGTTGATGCGCTTGAGTAAGGCACTCAAAGAGAAACGGCCACAATTCAACAAAAGACATGACAAGGTGATACTGCAGCATGACAATGCCCGACCCCATGTTGCAAATGTCGTGAAAAAGTACTTGGAAACACTGAAATGGGAGGTTTGATCCCACCCGCCGTACTCTCCAGACATTGCCCCTTCCGACTATCACTTGTTCCGGTCAATGGCACACGATTTGGCTGACCAGCACTTCGGTACTTACGAAGAAGTCAAAAATTGGGTCGATTCCTGGATTGCCTCCAAGGACCAAGACATTTATCGACGCGGGATTCGAATGCTACCTGAAAGATAGGCCGAGGTCGTAGCTAGCGACGGGCAGTACTACTTGAGCACGTTCATCTGCTCCGCTTGGAGGGGTGCCGCGTACCTGGCTTCAGCAGTTACTAACTTTTATGAATCCAGTATCCCTGATTTAAGTCCTTTCATTTATGGTCCTTATTTTTCGAATTGAACCTTTACACGTGCATTCTTGGGGAAAAAGTAAATGAAAACGACGCTATACTGCTCTTTCAACATCAGTCGAGTTTGAAACTTCGAAGCGGCAACATCTCTGCACTCGTGATTGTTACAATGGATAGAAAGTCCTCGCAACGAAATTCTTCATGGAGACGTCCAGTCCGAGAGAGAAAAAAGCGAAAATTTCAAGGAGTGCTTCCACGTGGCCATGAGGCAAATACGAGTTATGTGAGTGCATCTGCAGATGAATTTAAAAAATCGGATCATACAATATTCTTGTTTTTTCCATTTACGAAAGATGTTCCATTTACGAAATACGGACAGCGAGGATTCGGTTTTAAAGTATGTATTACTTGTGATTGCGGAGAAAAGTATATCAACTCATGTCCGTTAATCTCAACTGGGTACGAAACCAATCGTCGTCTAGTGTATGTTATGCGTTTGATTGGTGTTGGATTGAGCGGCATCAACACGTTTTGTGGCCTCATGGAACTAGGACATGGAATCAATTCCACTGTTTATTATCAAATTTGATCTCCATCGCAGTGCAAAGTGTGTTCGATCTAGTGAGGTGCAAGTCTGTTAAAGAATAAAAACTCTTGAATGCTCAACACGGAGAACCCGAAGACGTTTTAACCGTTCCAGGTGACGGCTCCTGGGGAAAAGAGGATTTTTTTCTCTTATTGGCATTATTTCATTAATCTATACACGCAGTAAAAAAATGCGGAGGGCGTTGGGAAATCAAGTTACTGCAAAAGCTGTAATTGGAACAAAGGAACAGAACACACGGTTGAATATGAAGCGTGGTATGAGAAGCACCAAGAAATCTGTAGTACTAACCACACAGGTAGTGTTGGAAAAATGGAAGTCGACGGAAGGGGAAGTCGGGGCAAGATGATAACGCTAAGGTCATGTTCAAATAAAACAATGCGTTTATGAGCCAATCAAGTTTAATTATTTTTAAACTAATCAACATTTATTAATCTTTTATTTTTCAATGCAAAAAGATCAGTCTTTCTGGTTTGTGCCATACAATATATTTTTTAAATTAAACCTTTATTTTCCCCGTCTTACCCCGTATGCGGAGCAAGATGGAACAGCGCTGGGATAATGATGGGACACGAATTATTGGCATCTTTCGCATATAAAAGTGGTTTCATTCTCAATACCATCAATTTGATAAACCAATCGTCTAAGTTCTGTAGGATTAGTCCGAATAATCTTGCTTCCATATCATTTTGATCATGTGTAAGTTTTTTTCTTGCCCCGGTAGAAACACCGGTTGAAGAGGAACCAAATGCTTTACTAGTTTCATTTCACGCTTTCTAACGTAAATAGTGGTACGTTATAAAATGTTCCGGGTTTGCGATAGCTTGTATTCATCTTGCCCCATTAGACGGTTAACGAATTAACGAAAATCACGCAATAACCTTGAAAATTTCTGACAAACCATTCTTATTATATTAATTATTAGTACGTTTATTGTGTTTACCTAGCTGTCTCTAATCAATATCAGCAACTCAAATAAACTGAAACGATGTTAAGCTTTACCAAAAAGTACATAATTTTATCAAAAAATCGATATTGTTTTCTCACTCGAGACGCGTGCTTCCGCCACAGTCGATACTTTCACGCTTATTCACCTCACCGCTACCCCTCCAAACTCCAACAAGAGCACTGTGCTCGCACACACTGATTAGTAGCTAGGCTTATGATTCATCTTACCCCGCGTATTCGTCTTGCCCCAAGTTCTCCTATATGTGAGATGTTACTCAATACAACATTGTATGGTGAAGACTTTATTGTCAAAAAGTGGGAGTGCGTATTACACGTTGCGAAAAGAATTTTTAAGCGTGTTAAGGATGCTCAGAAAACTGTTACACAGACGAGAAGGAACCTCCGGCAAAAAAGTGCAGCCAAGAACGTTGTAGTAAAGAAGAAAAAGGTCGTTATAAAAAAGTTCCTGCCGTTAAAACTCAAGAAATAACGATACAATTAATGAAAGAATTGTCAACAAACTATGGATTAGCAATTCGAATATACGCAAATTCTGTGGAAGATATACGCAAGGAGATTTGGGCAGGATACTAGCACAAAGTTTCAACTGATAGCAATCCACAGCATTCATACTGTCTGGACTCCTCGTGTAAATATAAGAAAGCCGTGAAAGATACCACAGTTAAAACTTTTAAACATCCTCCTGCTCTCGCCAAAAATGTTCAAGAAATTTTGAAACTGATCTACGAAGATTTGACTGAGGAAGAATTACTTGAACGATACCTCGGAAGAAATACTCGAAACAACAACGAGAGTTTTAATAATTGCGTGTGGGCAATGGCACCTAAACACATTTTTAGTGGAAAAAAATAGTTGAAATTGCTTGCCAAACGGCGGCTTGCATTTTCAACGAAGGTTACAACCGGTTTTGAAGATTTTGGAGGTGATGGGCGTCAAACTCGGTCCGATCGCTGCACAGTACGTCGCTAAACATGATAGTGAGCGTATACGCGTAGCGAACCGCTGCAGCTCCGGTGCCTCACAAGAAGCCAGAACAAAACGCAAAAACGCTATTTTAGATGAAAATGAACACTATGAAGAAGTAGAAGGCATACTCTATGGTGCAGGCATCGCTGATGAAGCACAGGTAAGATTTTTTTACGATTTTTCATTTAAAAAAAACATTTAACGCGATTTTCTCGAAACAACGTTTTTCGACGGCTTGTTGATAAAATCTTTGAAATTACTGAACCGATCCTTACAAAATTTTAACCACATATTCTTTACAACTATAGCTATAGCTATAGAGTAAGTCCGGGGTAGTTGGCCACAGATTTTTCAAAGACCCGTCAAAATAAAAGTACAGATGTTTCTAAACTTATCTTCATTTGTAATTAAACTTTGAATATTTTAGATCAGCACCTTTAAGATAATTTATGAAATTAAAACAAACTCCTATCAGATCAACCTCAAAATTACTATTTTTTCAAAATCTCGTTTGACTGTCTCCCCCGGAGTATCTGGGTGTGATGGCCATACGGGCCATTCATAAAACACGTGACGCAGTGAGGGAGGTGGGGGGGTTAGGCAAATCGTCACACTTTGTCACAGAGGGGTGGGAGGGGGGTCGAGCAAAAGTCACGAGACGCTATAAGCATATTAAATCTGGAAAAGGGTGATACTGAGACGCTGAAAATGTTCTGTACTGCCCACCCAAAGTTCCGACTACGAGGAAGTCGCAAGTTCTCTGATATTGATTGAGACTCACCTGAAGCATCCTCGGGAACACATTGCATTCTAGGTGCATCGTGATAAAAGATTATCACATTATTTATTATTAATGTACGTGGGGTCGTCCATTAAGGCCTTAGGCCACTCTAGAGGCCGAAAAAATAGGCTTTTTGGGGACTTTTTTTTTCAGAAAAACTACAAAATAAATCGAGATTACAAAAAGGGGTGTTTATCATACATATCGGTGACTGTATACAATAATTTTTTTGAAGCGATTAATTTCAAAATGGCGGCTGTACAGCGTTTATCTCAAAACTGCATTTTTTAAGTTGGCCGGAAATATAACTCAGACAATTTTCAACTGATTCACTTGAAATGTTGAATATATCTTGAAAAATAGACTGTTTATGGAAGTACGTAGGATTTTTTTTATATTGCATAGTGTTACATCCTAGCGAATGTGCCTTCTCTCGGTTATTCCCAATATCCTCATTTGCCGTCATAAGCGTATTAAATGTATAAATCTAAGAATAAGACGCGTAACAACATTAAACGGAACTTGCGTACGTTCCGCGAGCATATTTTTCATTTATTTTATTCAGTCGGTTCGCCTCGTGTTATAACCTCGCATTTCTTCAAGGCGTAAATATCGAACTCCCAGAAAGAAATACGAGGCACCACTCGAACGAGATGAGAAGACTTTGCGACTAGCCTAAATAAGTCCCGACCGATAATTATTTAACATGGTGCCGGCAGGAAATGAGAACTCGCCGACGCTCGATCTCTTCGCGCACCCGATATAATCTCTACCATAACACAGATCATGTGCACGCTTAGGTCTCAGATACCGAGCTCTGTATCCCATGCGCTTTTTCGCCGAAACACCGGACAAAGGTCTTCTACCTTCCACGCGTGCAAATTTTATATAAGGAATGATCGAGAACGATTCTGCGAATCATGAATATCGCGACCAATCACGCTAAACCTTAAAGTTCCTTCTCCCACAATTCATCCCCACTTAATTTTCTCGTCAAGAAAGACTTCCTTCCTGAAGTCAGTCTCCCAACAATTGCCATCGCGTTCAGATCAAGTCTCCCAACAATTGCCATCGCGTTCAGATCAAGTCTTCCAACAGTTTCCATCGCGTTCAGATCAAGTCTTCCAACAGTTTCCATCGCGTGCAGATCTCAGTCTTGCAAAATCGTCTTCACTTCTTAATCTTGTTCTGACAGAATTCGAAGTGCAGTACCGATATCATAGAGCTTTGAATATTATACATCTTCGGGTTTTGACCGAAGTGTCGTATAAACGTTTAGACGACTCTCGCGGCCTCGAGTCTATAAAATAGTTCAAGTGCTGTTTACCACGCGTATATACATAAACACTCTCAGCGCCCCAAGAGTCTGGTGCTGGTGACCGCTTTCCGAACGCTAAGCGTGGCGTCCATCAACGAGACCCTTATCTGCGAGCGACAACCGATATTCTTGCGAGCGAGCGTACCTACACACCGATACACTCACGAACACAGCGACCAATGTAAGCAACCAAATTTCATTTTATGTTAATCCGATTGTTCCCCCGACTTCATAGTTATTTTCATTGTCATTTTATCTGTATAAGTAACCTTATTCATCCGATCACTTATTTGTAATAAACCTTTAGTTTAGTTTGTACAAATTTGTCGGATTATTTCTCGATACCAAATCACTGCATGATTTCCTAATTTCAACTCATTCCAAGCACTACCCCTTTTTACCCTCATCCCGTGCTATTGCGCTTGTCGTAGGCAAAAAAGGAGGGAATCAAAAAATATATGCCCACGTCCCTTCAGGACGTGACACATAGTCCTGTTATTAAAAATTATCTGACGATTTTTTAGGCGAATTTTTGGAAAGTGAAAAATTTCGTCAGATAATTGTTTATAACAAATGAACTATGCAATATAAAAAAAATTCCACGTACTTCCATAAACAATGTATTTTTCAAGATATATTCTACATTTCAAGTGAATCGGTTGAAAATTGTCTGAGTTGTGGTTCCGGCCAACTTAAAAGATGCATTTTGAGATAAACGCTGCACAGCCGCCATTTTGAAATTAATCGCTTCAAAAAAATTATTGTATAGTCACTGATATGTATGATAAACACCCTCCTTTGTAATCTTAATTTATTTTGTAGATTTTCTGAAAAAAAATCCCCAAAAAGCCTATTTGTCGGCCTCTAGAGTAGCCTAAGGCCTTAATGGACGACCCCACGTATAAATTGTACGTTTTTATATATTACATATATATTTACCTAAAGTAAACAATATAAATTGTTCGTTCTGAGATAGCTTATTAAAATGGTTTTAGTATTTTACTTGCTCCTTTTTGTTGAAAGAAAAACGAGAGCAGAAGGGGGGGCAGGCTCCATGTCACGTCATTTTCAGAAGCGGAAGGGGGGGGCACCGGCTCCCGTCACGAAACGTCACAGAGGGAGGAAGGGGGGTCGAATATTGATAAAATTTGCGTCACGTGTTTTATGAATGGCCCCATAGGAGTAGAGGTTAGATGGCCAGTTAAACAGCGTTATGCTTTCGGTTTTTTCTTTGGTTTTAGGTTTTGATGTTTTTTTCTTTTAGCCACATCTAGAACACATATAATCGAAATCAGTATAATTTTTGTGTACTCAACGTTGGCACACTATCCACCTAAGCCAGTCTTCAATGAGACGAGGGTCAGAATAATTTTCTCTGCAAGATTTTTTGTCATTGTTCTTATATGGCCTTCTAAGGTCTCCCCAGGTATTTCGTAGGTCCTAGCGACCGCACGAACCGACAATTCATCATTTTTTATAGCACTAATAGCTGCTTTTAATGATTCTGGCGTCCAGTTCCGTCGTAGAGCAATTGTTTTTCTCTTATACTTATTAGGCATCTAAAACAAATGTAGAAAAAATGAATTACTTGAACGCATTACAACTAATACTATGGCCATCACGCACGGACTATGTGGCCATCTCTCCTAATCTCCCGGCAGACATGGCCACATCTAAAATGTAAAAATGGAGAAACAATACATGCGATATCTTGAGGATATAACAAAACACTGTTCGTGAACTATTCAAGAAATACAAAAGTAACTATTACTTTTACGAAATAACATCACCACAATGTAAAACATGAAACCTTTAAAAAAAATTAGCAGTAGACAGAATAATTAAAAAGGATTTTACTTACTTTAGATTTTTTTTGCCAAACTTTTGCTCGTATACTTATACCTACGTACGATGCGAATTAAGGTAGAACGAGCGCGTGCTCTTGATTTCTACAGATTTTGTTCAAATTTTAACCAGACATTGTTCATATAATTATGCATGTTTGGGTGAAATTTCAGAACAGTCCACTATTTAGATTGGTAGATAATGGGTTTTGAAATTGCATCTTTCAACACTGCAGGGTCTGGATTGACCGAAAGTCAGGTCACATAATTCTCCGTACCATTCTATTGGGTTTATAAATTTTGAAACAAAATTATGTTTAGATAGCACACTAGTTACGGAACGAGCGAAAAAAGTTTGGATTGCCTTTACTATTTAGTTTTGCTAAAAACTTTCAGTAACGACATAATAATTCTCGGTACAAAATATTTGTCCCCTATAACAAGAAGACATGTAGCAACACCGCAGAACAGTATTGTTCAATATTTCGAAAAAAAAAAATGATCGTGTTCCTAAAGTTGAAAACTTTTATCATAAAAAAACATTTGCATTATAAATATGAATATTTTATATTGTCATTAAAAAATAAAAGTGTCGGTTAATTCATAACTACACTGAGAAGAAAAAATCATTGATCCAACATCATTGGTGTTATTGAATGAAATTTTGTTGATTCAATTGTGAAATTCTTGGTGTAAATAATTGGATTTATTAGTTCAAACAAAACGCTATTGACTTTAATAACATAACAGAATTGAAAGTTTTTTTTTCATTCCAAAGATATTTTGTTAGCTGTGAACAATATATTATTGAAACTATCTAAAAAATTATCGCGAACAAATTATATAGTTTTGAATGCATTTTCTGCAACGAACAAAAAAATCGTTTCAATTCATAACATGAATATTGTTGTTTCAAGTACACAAGAAAAATTGAATTTCGCTCGTTTGATTCAGATCAAATTTCTATTGAGTAAAGATGTTATTTTATTTTTTTCACCATATCCGATTTTGATTTTCAAGCACATTATTCGTTAAAATGTAAATATTTTATTTTGATTGAAAAGTATTAAGAAAATGTTTGAATTGGTTAAAAAATGATGCGAAAATAAAATTTATTTTTTGCGTATTTGGTTGAAAAAATTCAACCAAATCATGGCCGAGCGCCACCGAAATTATAGGTGTGCGGAAACCCGTAGTTCTCGGAGTAAGCGCTAGAAGCAGCACGCGCGCGAATTTCTCGTAAGCGTAGCGCGAACCGAAAATCGACTTAAACGCCGGAGAAACTCTAAAAAGTATCGCTTCTTGGCCTGTGGCTAAAATCAAAGTGTAGTATCGGTTCTTATCAGTTGAATATCTGATGTTCTCTTCATGGATATTTCATTGGATATCTGATATTCTCTCCACTATTGTCGTGGATGATCATTCTAATGCTCACTTTTTATTTAAGATTTAAAACGAAATTAAAAACTTACATCTCATGGCATATTCGTTTCGATGTAGTAAAGAAATAATTCATTCTATTGATTATTTTGTCCAAACAAAAAATGTTGTAGCAACTGCTTAATTATTTCATTCATACATCTACGATTGTATATAGAATGGTTTCCATAGAATATAATTTTATTTACACGATAATGTAGATATTCAGATAACAGAAGAGATTTTCAAATAAAATAATATGTCATTTGAATCAATCACATTTTCCAATATTTTCTAGTATTGTAACAATCTTATATATCGGTGGCACTCCGCGATCAGACATTTATTTGAATCAACCAATATATTTTTTTGATGCAATTGGTTTTTACTCTCAGTGCGATTAAAATTTTTGTTTCATTAAAAATTACTTCCAAATAAAAATTTGTGTCGCAGTATTATTTTATATATGATGCGCAAACTTACGTCATTGGATACGTGGAACGACGCGGTGTTGCCATATGTCTTCTTATTACAGAGGACAAATATTTTTTTAAGAAAATTACTCTGTCTAAATTGCAATGCAGACCCAGCAGTGTTAAAAGTTGTAATTCAAAAGCCTAGTATCTCCTAATCTAAATAGTCGACTATTCTGAAATTCCACCCCAACATGGATAATGATACAAACAATGTCTGGTTGAAATTTAAACAAAATCTATAGAAATCAAGAGCTCGCGCTCGTTCTACCTTAAGGGGAGGTACCTGAGTAAACGGCAAGAAAAAGAGGTAAACGGCGGAAATTTTTATCTCAAAAACTAATGTTTCGTTTGGATCCGGGTTTTTTTTTATTGGAAAATATGTACATTGGCTTGGAAGCGATTCAATCGCGATGATTTCGAAACATAGTTTTCAAAGTCGGTGCCAGATGTATCTCGAAAACGGCCTGTCCGATTTTGTCCAAATTGGGTACAATATTCTTTGATTGTTTTTCCCGTTCGCCACGTAGGATTTTTTTGAAATGTTCATATTTGACGGAATTGCGACCGTTTTTTTTTAACATTCGTTTTTCGTTCGCAATTTCCGACGATTTTGGATTGCATACACGTTGCATAAAAAGGCAATGGTTCAATCAAATAAAAAACCCCTACGTGGCAAACGAGGAAAACTATCGATGAATATTGTATCCAAATTTGGACAAAATCGGATAAGCCGTTTCCGAGATACATCTGGCTCCGACTTTATAAACTATGTTTCCAGATAATTGCGTTTGAATCGCTTCCAGTCAACGAATTTATTTTACAAAATTCCTAAACATACCTCAATGTACATATTTTCCAATAAAAAAAAACCCGGATCCAATCGAAATATTGGTTTTTGAGATAAAAATTCCCGAAGTTTGCCTGTTTTTCTCGCCCTTGACTTAGGTACCACCCCTTATGCAGTAACATGTGGAACCTAGCGCGCGATTCTATGAAACATTTCTATTGGCCATCTCTCCCTTATGGCCAACTCCCTCGGAATTACCCCAGTTGTAACGAATATTTGTTTAAAATTTTATAAGGATCAACATTTCATTTCATAAGGATTTTTTAAAATTTTGATATTTACTATTTTTTGCCAAAAACGGTGAAGAAACCATTTTTTTTGTTTTTTTCGAAAAATGTCGGCCATTTTGTTATTTTTGCATATATCAAAAACCGTGTCATATGCGCTATAGCCATTAACATACTGAATCTAAAACCGTTTGATTTGTTTGTTTCAGATGATCCATCTCCGAGATTTCAACAGCGCAGACCTACAACTTTTTTAGGACATTTTTTTAACTACCATTTTCGTCCATAAATAGTGACTTGAATAATTTTTTTAAAATGTATTTCGAAAGTGTATTAATTAAGTGTAACAACTTTTACATGAATATCTATAATATAAACCTATCAAAAAATTCGTGAAAATAGCCTTTTGTTTATCGTCTAAAGTAAGAAGACGCCTTAATGGCCCAAGAAATAAAAATTCCAAAAAAAAGCGAAAAAAATAGTTGCGACATGGGATGCTCTTGAAATTTCCAGAGCAGGGCGCCACGCAGCTTATTAATGCTTCATAATTTTTTATTTTACAAATACAACGCATTAACCGACAACCGGTATGCTCGTTTAGTCGTTAGCGTGCTTGCCTCTAAACCAGAACATCGGGAGGTCGCGGGTTCGATTCCGTAGTCCCGGAGAAATATAAATACGGGCGACACGTAGCTCCAATTGTACACTAATGCCATCAAAGAACAGATATTACATGGAACAACAGGTCCCATGTTAATATTTGGCCAAAAAAATATAGTTAGTGTTTGCGCCGGTAGACTGCGCGACGATGTATCGGTGTACCACACACAATGGCAGAGGTTCAAGGCACGCCTCTCGCGGTTGTCTCTCTCTAGCGTATGACTATCGGGCTATAGTGCTGTCCCGCTCGTATTAATGGTCGACTGACCGACCAAGCATTGGACGGTTTGGTAGGAGCAGCTCATCATTTTAACTCACGTTGTAATATTCCTTTCACGGACGGCCGTATTTTGTGGGGGCGCAAGGAGGGCCCGTCTGAATCAGTGGTTAATTATAGTGGCGATTAGTAAAAATAAGTCACAATCAATTGTTATACCCAACAATAAGCTGGAATAAAAAAATTTGAACAAATCTGGTACATTCAGACATTTTTTCATTTTTCCTCAAAGGTCGCGGCTACGAAATGTTATGTTTAATATTTTCTTTAAGGATCCCCCCTCCTGCCCGTTTTTATTGTCGTTACGGAATCTTAAGATTTTTTTACACGCGTGAACAGTTTACATCAGGCATCTATAGTTTTTTTAGTGTATATACCCAGATAGACAGTCGTGATCATCACACCGTGCATACAATTGATGAAGCAAATTTTACAGCATATTGACTATATGTCATGATGCAAAGCCGTGAACTCATTTAGTACAGTGAATGTACAAAGCATTTTGATCTCAATATATCGTTTACAAATGCATCGTACGTTTGAAGTACGTTGAACTTATATCGCTGTGCTCAAGTGTCCACAATGAATATCTGCAAATTTTACGTCATATGGAAGTCATCCAATGACTTGTGTTGATGAATTCACTGGGTAAGCACTGGTAGTAGACATGCCGTGCAAGCCATATGACGGCGATATGCATGTTTGTCAGTGATACATTCGATGGGCGCAACATGACGGCGATATGCATGTTTCTAAGTGATCCATTCGTTGAGTGCAATATGACGGCGATATGTATATTTTGTCAGTGATACATCCCAGGAGCACAATATGATGGCGATATGCATGTTTCTCAGTAATACATTCCATGACGGCAATATGCATGTTTTCAGTGATACATTCGGTGAGCGCAATATGACGGCGATATGCATATTTCTCAGTGATACATCCCATGAGCGCAATATGACGGCGATATGCGTGTTTCTGTGATGCACCCTATGACGGCGATATGTATATTTCTAACAAGAAGAAGGCAGCGCCTGGATGTCGCAAATCGGGTTTTCCTTTCGCGTGGTGAAGGTTGAAGACCTCCGAATTAACGTCGTTTTTTATTTTTGTTCCAATAGGCCTTGGTTGCTGAGATATCGCCATTTGAAAATTTGGGAGTTTCGTCTCGCGCGTAGAGTACGTTGAGCGTTGACGCTTGAGACAAAAGCGGCCGTAGCTAATACGGTAAGACGACAGACCGGCACTCTGAAAGTTCACGGTTCGCGTCCCCATGCTTTTTTTTAATTCAATTTTTAGTTTATTTTTATAATCTCTCATAAGACTTTGCATGTGCAGGTAAATAAGAAAATGCGAAAATATATATTACTAGTTTTATTTATTTATTATATTAAAATAATTAATCCAATAATGAAGTCACAATTACATAGCAAAATAATATTGTATAACAAATAATTAATCTAATTCACAGGGAACCATATTTAAAGGTGTATATCTTCAACCCATAGAACCCGCAAGGTTAAATGTGGTTGCGGTGGTATTACGTTCATTTTATGTTCGTGGTGTCGTAAGCCTTTGTGCTTCCCTTGCTTTTACGATGGTTTCCACCCTCCAATTTGTCAACATACTGATCTGATAGAAGAAGAATCAGAATATTTACCTGCCGCGAAATTTGCAAGTGTGAATTAGATTAATTATTCATTTTTTATACCATATTATTTTGCTATGTAATTGTGACTTCATTATTGAATTAATTATTTTAATACAATAGATAAATAAAACTAGTAATGCATATTTTCGAATTGACTTCTTTACCTGCACATGCAAAGTCTTATGAGAGATTATAAAATAAAATTAAAAATTGAATTAAAAAACGGATGGGGACGCGAACCGTGAACTTTCAGAGTTCCAGTCCGTCGTCTTCCCGTATTAGCTACGGCCGCTCTTGCCTCAACCGTCAACGCTCAACGTACTCTACGCCCGAGCCAAAACTCCCAAATTTTCCAATCGCGATATCTCAGCAACTAAGGCCTATTGGAACAAAAAACAAAAACGACGTTAATTCGGAGGTCTTCAACCTTCACCACGCGAAAGGAGAACCCGATTCACGACATCCAGGCTCTGCCTTCTCCTTGTAAGTGATACATTCGATGAGCGCAATATGACGGCGATATGTATATTCATCAGTGATACATCCCATAAGCGCAATATGACGGCGATATGTATATTCATCAGTGATACATCCCATAAGCGCAATATGACGGCGATATGCATCCAAATCCAGAATGATACAAATAGGCAGACACAAAGAAAGTTTGCACAAGTGTTAGAATGGCTAGGTAGGTAGCGCGCTTAGCTCTCGAATTAGAAGACGTGGTTCAAACCGTAGGTAGGTACAAGAATTAACTAGGCAGAATACATTTTAATCCATTAATCATATAGGCAGGAACATAAATAAAGCGTATGGGGATATAAAAATCCTACCAAATTTTGTTAATCAATATTTTTGGTGTTTTTTTATTTTTCACGCGATGACACTCATATGAGCTCCATATGAGCACAGCATAGTTACGTCACGCCATGCCGCTAATATGAGCTTCGTATGAGTACAGCATAGTTACGTCACGCCATGCCGCTAATATGAGCTTCGTATGAGCACAGCATAGTTCTGTCACGCCATGCCGCTAATATGAGCTACGTATCAGCACTACAGTTTCTTCACGCCGTGACACCCATATGAGCCCCATATGCACTCACTTATTGTTAGATATTCATGAGTCAAATTTGCTAGTCTGATGAATTCACTGCATGCATATTCGCGTGAGAAAAACTTAGCTTCATTTGGATGTATTAGTGTGAATCATCATGTGGTGCAAATATGACTTCAACGGGAGCACTCATAAGGGATACACAGCTGTGAGACTTTCTATGCCGCAGTGATGATGTACATATAATGCCAATATGAGGTACATCCGTCTATCTGGGTAACTTCCATAACTTGGCTTGAAATTTTACGAGCATACTGGGATGTATTTTCACTTGTTTATAGACGAAAATCAGTTAATTGTTAAATATTCAAGTCCGTGAAAAGAATACCTTAAGACGGGATATATATTTAAAACGATAAAAAAATCGATTCCTATTTTTAAAGATAACATTTTTTTAAAAAGCAAAACTTATTTTTTAATGTTGTGCGACGAAAATTGGCCAAGATATTCACAAGTAAAGTTCAACGGAGAGTAAACAATGCCATAGTAGTTTCGGCGTCTAGACGAGCGCGCGCTAGGGTTCGAATCCACACTCGGGCATTTGGATTTAAACTTTTAATATTTTATTTTGAAGTTTGAGTTTTGAACGTTATCCGGTCGCCCAAATAAAGTATTAAATAATAAATAAACATGTTAAACATTGTTATCCATTGTTTACTCGAACGGGAGATGTAAAGATCTTTAGGTCTTTATATCTTCCGAGTTAACAATGGACAATATTGTCTATCATTTTTCATTTATTAATTAATACTTTATTTGGACGACCGGATAAGGTTCAAAATTCAAATTTCAACATTCGAAATTGGAAGTTTGTTCTTACAATTTCAATTCCCATTTAACAAAAATCAAAGGGTTTGCATCCACTTGCGCGAACGGCGATTCGAACCCGCGCCCACTCTCGCTTGGACGCCGAAACTACTATTCTATTGTTTACTCACCGTTGGAATTTACTCGTGAATATATCAGCCAATTTTTATCGTACAGCATTTAAAAGAAGCGTTTTGCTTGGAAAGAGGTACCTTATATGCTCACGAACGGAAAACTAGTATGTAAGATACACCCTGTATATGTAGAATATTTTCCGGAAGTTTCAAAGCGAAATTCGGAAAAGTTCAAACGTTACAGCCCGTGAACGCTGTAACTAATCGCTCCGATTCGGAGCGGGCATAATCTCAAACCCGTTTTTTTCTATAACTGCATTTTCGAAATTGGCGTGCAGGATTACTCAAAAACTCTTAAGCCTATTGAGTTGAAACTTGGTAGAAATATTGATAATATTTCTGCCTTCTTGACTTGACAAGAAATATTTTTGAAAAATGAGAAAACAAAAAACGACTTATTTAATTTCAATTTGACAGAATTTTTGCGTGACACGTTGTTTTTTTTTGTAAATGCGTGCAATTCTCTCAAATATGCAGTTTCTTCATTTTAATGATTATTAAATAAGAACTATGTTCTAACTGAAAAAAATTTTAGTAGATGTACTAGGGCGGTTCTAACGCAGGGATCTCAGGGGGGAGCGGGGCGGCGGGGTCCAGCGCGGGGAAGCCAAGTGCCTGGAGGCGGGGGGGGGTCCAGCGCGGGGTCGTGACGTCATGCCATGGGTCTCTGTGGGAGGGGGGGGGGGGGGTCCGAAGTGTCCATGTGGTCCGAAGAGCGACTGTCGAGAGGGGGAAGCCGCTGTCGACGAGTGTTTTGTGGGGGCGGGGGTCAGGTAGTGGTGAGTTAACGTTGAAAACCCATAAATCTCCTAATTTATTATGGACAGAAAAAAGATTAGCATCGATGCAGTGTTTTTCTTTCTACACTATTTAGTCCGTGTGAAAATAAAACACACACGATATGTGTGTGCTGTCTGCATCATCGAGAGTATGTTGCAACTGGCGCGTAATAGTCAATTCTACATGCAGTTGTGGAAAATACATCAGCGTCAAGTTCCATCGTCTTGGAGTATGGCGGAAAAGAGCAAATTCGTTGGGGCAGCATCATTAAGTGGAACAGCCGTCCAGATCACAGTCGTCTCACCATCGGTTCGACGTTTTAAGTGTTTGACTATGTAAAAATGTATTTAAGAAAAAAAACTGTTTTATCGAAATATATGAGAAGGAGAAATGCTAAACAATTTTCGTCGTAGAATAAATAAAGAATATAAATGGTATATATTTTCATCGAAATGTTTTTTATTCATTTAAAAAAAATCCTTCGCTCACACGACGCTTCGTATACACTCAACCAGATTTTCAGCGATTTTACATTATCATTGGCGCAGTTGTATTTCGTGTTGAAGGAATGATGGGGGCATTTCGAGTTTGTGATTTTCGGCAACTCGTCCAGAGTCTCCAAGTCAATGACGTTTGTCGTGGGATCCGTGAATCTCGATAGTCATGCGCATTTCTCAAATCCCTTCGCATAGATGGTGCATCCTTGCAAGATTTCTCGAATTGTCTTTCTAGCTGCCTCGTATGGTATGCCGCCGTGATCCCATCGTATTCCATGGAAATTTCGTTCCAACCATTTGTTTGCGCAACTTAACTCCAAAACATAGATGAATACGACGTATTTTCGTGGGAAAAAAACGATTAACTCTAGGGGTCTATCGTCGAAAGCCTTTGATGCCAATGGACCACTTGATCACAGCTGCAGGATCCATAAAATACATCTTTTAACCCGATGCATCCCGACTTGTTTTCTATGTCGTTTCTTCCTCGGGCAATCTATACCAACGCAATATCGGAAAAAAATCCGGTTTTTCCCCGAGATGTGGGGAAAGCTGAAATTTTTCATTATTCCGAACGGCGAGCCATTTTTTTTATTATCTGCTGCGCTCCAAACTGGCTACACTTTGAACGAAGCAGTCAGTCAGCTAACATCGCGGAAGTCGTCTCCAACTTACTACTATGGATAACAACATTGAACAAAGCTTGCACGATCAAGCCGCGCTTTTAAGTTCGTTCGAAGATTTTACTGCGTGGGAGCAACGGTGCGTCGAGTTCATCGAAGTGTTAGAAACGCAAAGCCGAACTAAGCGCCCGCGCTCGGTAATTGGACATCAACAGTCACTGATAGCCCAAATAGCGCGTCTGGAAGGAATGAAGAATTCTGTACGCAGCCGTTTTATACACACGGGCGCAGGGCATGGTGATCATGGATTAATCTGGCGTGAGATTGACACATCATTCAAGAGTCGAATATTGACTGGTTTTGTAATCAATCGCAGTCACATCGAGCCAAAACAATTTCTTAATGATGCTCGGGACCTAGTGCTTCAACATGTACAAATATTATCTGCAAGCACAACAGTATCAAAGTTAATACGGTGTTCAATGGTGAATTCGCGAGTGGAGATAAACATGCTAATAAAAGTGTCAACACGCGAAACTGTGAACTCTTTAACACGAGCGATTTGAATGAGTGGTATGAACAGCGTGTTATTGAGCCCACTTTAACCTCACTCGACGAATTTCAAGAACGAGACAGTGGCTGGGCTCTACGGAAAATACTTAACCTCACGATAAATGTAAATAAGTATAATCCGATGCGTGCTGGGTGCTCCATATCATTACCGCGGGAAATAATGTTGAAGAGGGCTGTGGTTAACATCAAATCCAACGATAACGCATGTTTCGCGTGGGCAGTTGTCGCTGCTCTATACCCAGCCGAACGAGACAGTGCCCGTCCATCTTCTTATCCGCATTATTCGACTGTACTGAATCTCCAGGATATCGAATTCCCGGTAACGATACATCAAATTAAAAAATTTGAATTTAATAACAATGTATCGATCAACGTATATACCACCACTACCAAAAAGGACATTGTTCCAATACGAGTCAATCAACACAAGAAGGAAAAACACATCAATTTGCTGTACATGCAAGATACTGAGGACAAAAATGTGGGGCACCTCGTATGGATCAAGAATCTGTCGAGACTCGTGAGGGCGCAACTGACCAAAAAGGAGCATAAAAAATATATCTGTGATCGGTATGTAGTTACCATAATATATATATATATATATATATATATATATATATATATATATATATATGTATATATATATATGTAATTATATATGCTTGACGAATTAAACAAAACAATATTTTTTTTGCAGGTGTTTGCACTACTTCGGTTCCGAGGATAAATTGCAATCGCACGAGGTCGATTGTGGGGCGATAAACGACTGTGCAATTCGACTACCAAACGACACCAATAAGTGGCTCCAGTTCAGCAACTTTAGCCGGAAAGAGCGACATCCTTTCATCGTGTATGCTGATTTGGAGTGTATGCTGGCAAAGACCGATGGGGAGAACCTGGCGAAAGATATGTATCAACATCATGAAGTATTTAGCATCGGATACTATGTGCGTTGTTCGTATGACGATTCATTATCTTCATATCACTCGCGTCGCAGTGCTGATTGTATATCGTGGTTTGTCGAAGAACTAAAAAATCTAGCACTGCGGATAAAAGAAATTTTCTGCGACAACGTGCCAATGGTATATTTAACACCGAGTGAGTGGGCTAGTTTTCAAGCCGCGAGGCAATGTCACATATGTAAGAAACCATTTGCGCAAGAAGATGTACGCGTTCGAGACCATTGCCATCTGACTGGACGCTGTAGAGGCCTTGCCCATTCCAACTGCAACTTGAATTACAAACAGTCATTTTTCATTCCTGTAGTTTTCCACAATTTATCCGGCTATGATGCGCATTTTATAATCAAGGAACGAAGACAGCGTTCGAAGGAAGAACCGATGTGCTTCCAATTACAAAGGAGAAACACATCTCCTTTACGAAGCATGTTGAAATTAAAGACGATTCAAAACATAGGATCCAATTGCGCTTCATCGATTCATACAAATTCCTCAACACGAGTCTCGACAAATTAGCCTCATTTTTGACTGAGGACAAACTCAAAATTTTACGCATGCAATTCCCAACTCTCTAGACAGACGATTTCAATTTGTTGACGCAAAAAGGGGTATTCCCTTATGAATATATTGATGACGTGACCAAGCTAGACGACACTTGCCTACCACCACGTGACGCATTTTATAGTTCCCTGACAGATGCTATAGTATGCGAGAGTGAGTATGCACATGCTGAGAAAGTTTGGGAGCGGTTCTCCATTCGAACGCTGGGTGACTATAGCGATTTGTACTTGAAGACAGATATCTTGTTATTAGCTGATATTTTCGAAAACTTTCGAAATACGTGCATTGAGAGCTATGGCCTAGATCCCGCGTATTACTACACATTGCCGGGGTATACCTGGGATGCAATGTTAAAACACTCGAATGTCAAGTTTGAATTACTAACTGACATCGACATGGTTTTATTCGTTGAGCGGGGTATACGCGGTGGTCTCAGTCAATGCTCAAACCGATATGCACACGCTAATAACAAGTACATGGAGTCGTTTGATCCATCGAAAGCATCATCATACTTGATGTATTTTGACGTCAACAATTTGTATGGATGGGCAATGTGTCAACCCTTGCCATATGCAGATTTTCGATGGGTCAACGATGTGTCCAATTTTGATCCATCTTCCATCGTGCTAGATTCACCGACAGGCTACATCCTTGAAGTCGACTCGGAATATCCCCAATCTCTACATGATGCGCACAAAGACCTGCTGTTTTGTCCAATACACGAAAAACCACCGGGTAAACAGCAGGAAAAGCTACTAGCAACCGTCTGCGATAAAAAACGCTACATCATACACTACAGAAATTTACAACAATGTTTACGTCATGGACTTTGCCTCAGGAAAATCCATAGGGTATTACAATTCACACAATCCCCATGGCTACGTTCATATATCGAGTTGAATACTCAGTTTCGAACGCTGGCCAAAAACGATTTTGAAAAGAATTTATTCAAATTGATGAATAATGCGGTGTTTGGCAAAACGATGGAGAATGTGAGCAATCATGTAGATGTAAAGCTTTTGACAAAATGGGAGGGCAGGTATGGCGCGGAGGCAATGATTGCGAAGCCAAACTTCCACAGCCGGAGCGTTTTTTTCCGAAAACGTCGTTGCCGTAGAATTGCGCAATCTCGAGGTGAAGTTCAACAAGCCGATATATGTGGGTATGTGCATACTCGACATATCCAAAACGTGCTTGTATGGATTTCATCACGAGTATATGGTACCATTGTATCGGAATAAATGTAAAGTGATGTATACCGATACAGATAGCCTCATATATGCCATTGAGAGCGAAGATGTATATGCAGACATGAAGTGCGACATTGAAAATTTTGATACGAGCGACTATTCAGCGGACAATAGGTATGATATGCCGCTTGTCAATAAGAAGGTACCAGGTCTCATGAAAGACGAATGCAATGGTGCAATTATGACCGAGTTCATTGGACTTCGATCGAAAATGTATGCGACACGTGTCGAGGGTAAGAAGGATACTAAAAAAGTTAAAGGTGTCAAGAGCAGTGTTGTGGCTAGGACAATCACGTTTGATGATTATGCCCGATGCTTGAAGGAAGACATTGAAATGATGCGTAATCAAACGTGTATTCAATCGAAGTTGCACGAGGTCTACACCATTCGTGAGACGAAAATCGCTCTAAGTCCTCATGATGATAAGCGATATATCATACCTGGGACCTCTGATACCCTACCATGGGTCATTACAGAATACCGTTGTGAACAGTTTTCTAATTTTTTTCCACAACCTTGATGTAAAATTGTGTATACTTTGTGAATATTGATGTATAAAACTCGTGAAAATGATGTATATATTTTGTTCACTCGATGTTAAAATTATGTTTGTTGTATATATTTAATTGTGTAAGAATGGATTTATTATTTTCCGTAAATAAAGAAGCAGACTTTTTATAATCACATGTGTTTATTCACTCTATCCATCTCCTCACGTTCCACGAAAAAGGGCGACGGCGAGAAGGGGGGAAGCAAGCCTGCTGTGGAGTCGGCCGGAGGCCTTGGAGGGATGCGGGGACGACCAGCAGGTCAAGAGTCATAAAACATACATTTTTTTCCATTTTCTTCATTATCTACTACAAATCGGATTTACTTATCCAACTATTGTGTCTATTGTCGAAACCTAACCACTTTACAAACATCCGATGACCATGCTTCTTCAACACTGCTTCAATGAGATAGATATCGGGGTGCTTGACTCTGAGAAGCTCTTGTTCGTAGAAACCACCGGCGATCGGTTCATCTTTATGGTCCTTCAAGTGGTACTTCACGGGATGAGTTTTTTTCACACGATAGATTGTAAATATTTCTGTTGTCCAGTTTGGGGTGCAACCCTTTTCGAAAATAGTCTTAAATTTGCTGATTCTCACTGTATCACCAACGGCGAATTTCGGTTGTCTTTTTATTGGAGGCTTATTAAAAATCTGGTGCAATTGCTTCTCATTTTCCGCGTTAACATTTTTCGGCTTCATCTTAATGGTGCGATGTACCGAATCGTTGTACTCGGCTACTAGATTATCAAGAATATCGATCCACTTATAATTACCGCGAAGACTAAATTGCATCCACATCTTATTTTTCAATGTACGATTGAAACGCTCGCAAATGGATGCCGTCAAGTTACTATATGTTGAATACATGTGAATATTGTACTTTTTCATGAGGGCCTTAAAGTCACAATTGTAGAATTCATTTCCCTGATCGACGTGTAAGTTCTGCGGTATGCGTCCCTTAACGAGTATCGATTTCATTGCGGCTGCTGCATCTTTGCCATTCTTACTCAGCATTGGCACGGCCCAGGCGAATTTTGAGAATGTATCGATGACGGTGAGAAGAAATTTGTGTTTGGAGTTTTGACGCGCGTATGATGACATATCGACGAGATCGGCTTGCCAGGTTTCGTCCAAGCCACGGATGTCCACATGCCGCCGCGGATAGTTTCGTCGAGCAGGCTTATGTAGCTCTAGCATGAGAGCGCTCCTTTTCTCGTTCATTTTCCAGTCCACGCAGTCGCGCATCCAATTCAGCAATGACGTGTGAATTACGCATCACGAAATCTTGTAGAGTTTTGACATTGGCCTCGGGTGTCTTTGCAATGTTTCTTATCGTAGCTTTAAGTCCATTAACCAACAACTGACTACTCTCATTCATTTCTTTGCGTATGTCCTTAATGATAGTTCGGGATCTCTTTTGTAACGCACTTAGAGTGATAGCATCATCTTCTCCTTCCGGATTTGCAATGTTACACAATCGTTTCTGCCCCAAGTCATAATGACCATCTGCGGTAATTCTAAAGCCAATCCCAGGTCGACCTGGAGGACCTTGCTTACTGTGGAGTATACTCCTACTTGAATGACGTCCAAACACATCGACACTCATGATGAGAATGCGTAAATTCTCCGATGTCGACTTAATAAATGATTTCAGCTTCACGCAATTCCTCGATAATCGATATAATTTCATTCGCATGGGCCGAATTTCCGGCTGCTTGTGATGCCAAGAGTAAACGAAGACTATCTACTAGCTCGTTTGGATTGTCCCAATGAATATAGTCCGATTGTGTGTTTTTTCTAGCCAGCTTATACTTTGGCATACCCTGTCTCACATGATGATCAACTATATTTGCAATATATGTGTTAAATTTGTGGCTGGTATTACGTCATATAGTCTCACTAGGCTTATAAAATTTTTTGTGCGCATTCGTTGAGGTTACAATCTTTTCATAGTTTTTCAAATCGTCCGGTGTGAGAGTTTCGACATTGGGCACTTTTTTAAACAACAGCTCCGTTAATCCAACAGTTTTCGCATAACTCGCATCTCCCACGCGAATATGTTGAGAGTCGAAAATTATCGGAGAACTACCAATCATTAATTTGTTGCTTGCGAGATTCCGTACACCATATAGTACATCCAAGCCGGCCTTTCTATTTGTTTGTAATAGCAGGATATATTCACGGATCAATTCATCGACATTTTGCGAGTCTTCATCATCATCCTCATATATTAATTTAAACGAATCTTGGGTTTCACTCTTGAAGGAATCTTGTGCCTCGTTCTTCAATTGATGTTTCGCACTATTTAACACATCTCCTTCTTCAACATCATCACTCACTTTTTCATCCTTAATTTCCTCCTTCACCACCTCACTGTTTTTATATGACACCAATTTCTCCAATGGTCTCACGATAGGCTTAAAGACATCTTGCATTCTCTGCTCATCGCTATCTTTTCCAATTTTCATCATCCGATGCTTTCGTCTGATTGCATCGCTCGCCTTGGCAATTTCATGCAATACATCTTTTTCTCGCAACAGTTGTTCGCTCTTCATGTTGTCACTGCCACGGCATGCACAATACTGTCTCTTCAACTATCAGCGATGAGTCATTTATCAATGGTTAGAAAATAATCAAAACCCTGTCTATATCGACCTTCGTTAATATCGCTATCCTTATCAATCGTGACAAATGCATACTTGTCGGAATTCCAGCATTTCACGCACATGTTTTTAAAGCACGTATAAGTCATATCCGTATTAACGTGATCGTTGTAGACGTGTTTGAGATTCATATCGTCCTGCTTGAAAAGCACCACGAAATTTGCATTATCTCTCACGACATGTTTGGGGATACGAGTGTACGTCTGACAAAGATAAAAACTGTCAACAATCTCGTGTCTTCCCATGGAAAAGAAGGCCCGAACATTATCCTGCTTTTCGCATACTATATCATCAAAGATGAATATAGAGTTGGATCGTGCATCACTTGGTGCTATCACTTGTTCATGCGCCTCGAATGAATGATATTCAACTCCACTCACAGATTCGAGTAATTGTTCGAGCAACTTATACTTTGGCTGCTTCAACGATTTGGAATACAAGTAAATGTTCTCAAATCTCAAACCATTCGGATGGATGATGAGAGTGAGCAAAGCGTTGGTTTTCCCACAATTCGATGGACCGCGAAACAGTGCATGTATGCTATCCGGCAATAAATTCCCATGATGTTTTTGTTTCTTCTTCCTCCCTCCGTCTTCGACAAACTCGTCGAAATTTATCACGGGGAGTCCGGCTTCGATAGTTTGCTTCTTGGACGTCATCTCACACACGACTAACGATGAAATCATATAAATAGGATTCATATAGGGATTATCAATCAGTCGCATATTGTCTTTAGACATGATCGTGCATGGCAAGAGCGGTAAAGGTTTAGTCAACCGCCTAATCAACATACTCCCCGTTGAACTACATCTGCCTGGGTATCAGTATTGTGGACCAGGCACAAAGTTGGTCAAGCGCCTTGCTCGTGGTGATCCGGGCATTAACCCATTGGATACGGCTTGCAAACAACACGATATTGCGTATTCGAAAAATCCAGATAATCTTGAGGCGAGACATTTGGCGGATAAAGTGTTGGCTGAACAGGCTGGGCAACGTGTTACCGTGAGAGATGCTAGTATCGGTGAAAAAGCCAGTGCTTGGGGTGTGGCAAATATTATGAAGACCAAGAGAAAATTTGGTATGGGAATGAAGGCCCGTAAGGGTGGCGTTTGTTTGAAAAAGATAATTGGCGCTGCAAAGAAGGCAATGATTCAAAGTAATGATCCGCATAAGATTATTAAATCAGCTTTAAAGGGTGCTCGTGCAGCTGTAAAGATGCAAGGTGGTAATGTACGCACACCTCGGGTTCTACCTGTACCCCATAAAATTGGTGGTTTATTGCCCTTCCTCGTGCCCATTTTTGCTGGTCTTAGCGCTGCGGGTGCTTTGTCGGGTGGTGCGGCTAGTATAGCTAAAGCCGTAAATGCTGATCAAGCAGCTAAACGTGAATTGGATGAAAGTAAGCGTCATAATCGGACAATTGAAGCAATTGCATTAGGTCGGGGTCTACATCTGAAACCATATAAGCAGGGATTGGGCCTTCATATCAAGCCAAAAAACTAGAAGTTACGCTACCTCACCGACCCCTCACCGACCGCGACCTACTTAAATATGCAAAAATCCTAAAGATTCCACATTTCCGCGGAGTTTACATGCGCGACACATTGCCAGCGAGCGGACCTCTCAAATGTGAAGCAGCCATTGTAAATTTGGATGAAAATACCGGTCCTGGAACGCACTGGGTCGCTTACAAAAAGACTGGATGGAAAGTCATGTACTTTGATAGTTTCGGCAATCTTCCACCACCATCCGAACTCATGAGATATTTTCGTGTTGGTAGCGTAAATTATAATTATAAGGGATATCAGGAATATGATACGATTGAATGTGGGCATTTGTGTCTCAAATTTCTTTGTCGACAATTGCAGCACAAAAACAAGTATATACTATATATAGGGGGAAAATGATGTGGGGAATTCAGTTGTAATGTACCAGCATCATGGACGAAAGTTTAACATTGACCATATCTGGCTCATCGTCCATACTCGAGGCGCAATACTTTCCCCCCATCGAACTCTCGCCACACAAAAATTATACTCTCGGTCTCGTGGAATTGTTAACCTTCAACTCTATTCCCAATATCGACGTTGACCACGATAAACTTTACGTGGGAGATGAGGTGTTGGCGATACCTACGGGCAGTTATGAAATAGAGGATATTGAGACGTTCGTACAAGCAGAGCTCTCACGTAAAAACATCAAAATCAGCATTAAACCCAATAATAATACGCTACGCAGTGAGATCGAGTGTGATCGTGATGTAAATTTTGAGCCGAAAGATTCTATTGGGCATCTACTAGGCTTCACCGCACGCAAATTGGAAGCCAATAAAAGGCACGAATCGGACCTTCCTGTCGCCATTCTCAAAGTGAACGCCTTACGCGTTGAGTGCAACATTAGAGCTGGCGCTTATATTAATGGACAAAAAGTACACACAATTCACGAATTTTTTCACATCTGTGCCACCGGGCTATAAGATCATTGAAGTTCCCTCCCACGTAATTTATTTGCCAATCACGAGCCGAACGATTGACGCGATACAGCTTCGCATAGTGGATCAGGACGGTGATTTGGTAAATTTCCGCGGTGAAGTGATCACCATACGCCTGCATATAAAGTCGTGATGGGTATAGTTTTCAATAGATCTTCCAATAACAATAAACGGCCATGAATAAAAACGATCAGTCATCGGCCAGCGCCCAAAGTGCTAACACCTCAAAACGTGCTACTCTTGAAGAGTTTGGGTCTCAAAGTGCGTGGCGAAAGCGCGTAAAAAATTATTTAGTCTGTGCTCTGTGCATCTGTTGCGTGAAATGGAGGAAGAAATTGTAAACATTCAGGCGCCCGTGGTCTTTGATGAATCCATCATCCATTGTGAGATTCACGCTCATCAGCCATATGCAGCCAAGCGCGATGGGACGCCGACCGCTGCTACAAGTCTCGTCAACAATGCCATTTGTCATTTGTTTGAGGAAGTGCGATATGAATTGAATGCCATAGAAATCGATCGTAATAAGAATGTTGTCATTACAAGTGTAATTAAGGGATATTCATCTCTCTCACCGGCCAAAAGTTCTATGCTCGACTACACTGGATGGCTCGATGTCGAAGAGACGAAGCAGATTGTAGATGTATCGGGAAACTTTGATGTGTGCATTCCGCTCAGCATGCTCCTCGGGTTTGCCGAAGATTATCGTAAAATTGTCGTAAATACCAAGCACGAGTTGATCCTCACGAGATCAAAGACCGACGACAATGCTATTGTACAAACAGCGCCCCAAGACTACAAACTCGTATTGCATAAAATAGAATGGCTCGTGCCGTATGTAACAGTCTCCGATCAGCGAAAAATTCAACTATTAAAGTTTCTCGCCAAAGACGCACCAATCTCCATGAGTTTCCGAACATGGGAACTGTATGAATATCCATTGCTGCCTGCGACCTCTAAGCACGTGTGGTCTGTGAAAACCTCGAATCAGCTGGAGAAGCCACGTTATGTCATACTCGCGCTGCAGACGGGACGGAAAAATAAGAAGCAACAAAATGCGAGCCACTTTGATCATTGTAACCTGAGCGATGTTAAACTTTACCTCAACTCTCAATTTTATCCATATGGAAATTTGAATTTGAAGATTGATCAAAATCAATATGCTCTACTCTACGAGATGTACGCAAACTTTCAACCGACCTATTACAACAAAGAGGCCGAACCATGGCTGAGCAGGATTGAATTTTTAGAAAAAGCGCCCCTCGTTGTCATTGACTGCTCAAAGCAAAACGATTCTCTCAAGTCCGGCCCTGTTGACGTGCGCCTTGAGTTCGAATTGAAAAATAATATTCCGCCACAAACTTCAGCATACTGCATGATCCTCCATGACCGTATTATCGAGTACAATCCAATCAGCGGTGGGGTTAAAAAATTGGTATAAAATCATGCCGATAATTCGCGTCCACGTCAGTCAACATGGAGCTTATCGTCGATGTACAGGGCTTCAAGAGCCCCATCAACAAATTTGTCCTAAAGGAGATGTCCATCATCAAACTCCACGACAAGGATGCTGAACCGCTGACGCTCGCCTTCGACGCACCATTTGCATGGGACTCTTTACCGGCCAAGTACAAAATGACAAACAAGTGGTTGGAACGAAATTTCCATGGAATACGATGGGATGACAGCGGCATACCATACGAGGCAGCTAGAAAGACAATTCGAGAAATCTTGCAAGGAGCCCCCACCATCTATGCGAAGGGATTCGAGAAATGCGCATGGCTATCGAGATTCACGGATCCCACGACAAACGTCATTGACTTGGAGACTCTGGACTGTCCATCGCTGCAGAATTTGCCGAAAATCACAAACTCGAAATGCCCCCATCATTCCTTCAACACGAAATACAACTGCGCCCATGATAATGTAAAATCGCTGAAAAGCTGGTTGACTATACGAAGCGTTGTGTGAGCGAGGAATTTTGTTTAAATGAATAAAAAAACATTTCGATGAAAATATATACTATTTGTATTCTTCATTTATTCTACGATGAAAATTGTTTTGTATTTCTCCGTCTCATACATTTCGACAAAATAGTTTTTTTTAATTCATTTTTTTACACATAGTCAAACACTTAAAACGTCGAAAACGATGGTGAGACGACTGTGATCTGGACGGCTGTTCCACTCAACGATGCTGTCCCAACGAATTTGCTCTTTTCCACCACACTCCAAGACGATGGAACTTGACGCTCATGTATTTTCCACAACTGCATGTAGAATTGACTATTACGCGCCAGTTGCAACATACTCTCGATGATGCAGACAGCCGTTCGACGATGATGGTCCAATGAATTTCGTATTTTTTCCACCATGTGTTCTCAGACTTGGAAAAAGTCTATGCTGTTGTATTTTCCACCTTTGTATGTCATCCAGAGACGATGATCACGTGCCGCTTGCCGCATTCGCTCGAACGTTTCCAAATCTTCATCGAAGGCCTTCACAAGTCGCGCTGGTAAGAAGACAGTGAACTCATCCGCGATGTCCGCGAGGTAGCGTTTCCCAAACTTGGTTTGTACGGCCCTCATGTCGGAGATTCGATGATCCGAGTGAACGCGGAGTTCTGACAGCTGCTTCGTTGGAAGGAATTCCGCCATCAGGCTGACTTTGTTGATACTCGAGAGATCCATTTTCCCCGCACTTTCAGAGTTCTTTTTGGAGAGATGTTGATGTCGCGGTGGAATGGTGCAGTCTGAGCTTGGATTACGAAATTATAAGCTCCCTCATAACCCTCCCACTTCAATTTTCAAACTTCTCCGCACTTTTCCAATCATGAAAAACAGGTTCAAATACTTTTGAAGAACCTCGTACGTGGAGAATTTCCCCCACGACATTTTTTCACACTCCCAAAAACGGGTTCAAACACGTTTGAAGAACCCCGTACGTGGAGAATTTCCACATCATTTTTCACATTCCCGACGTTGAGGTGGGGGGCCATCGATGTGATCTTTCATCTGTGGTGTATTATAATGCGCCATACATGGAAGATATGATATCACTTCAGTATCGTTCCGATGATGTTCTGGCAAACGATCCCACAATAAGCCAACATATTCGCCCCAATATTTTAGGAGCAAGACCTTTGGAACCTGTTCGAGCTCGTTTTTGGTCAAGTCCAGGGGGTGCTTGGCCGGATGCACCGCGTACATACTCGCACTTCTGAACATCTCGACGTTATATTTCGTAATGAAAACGAGTTCTCGATACATCGAAACATTTTTCTTCCGAGTGCAGCTGTGCTCCGGTGGCCCATCTGGGGTCAAAAACCCTTTGACGATAGGTCTCTAAAGTTTATAGTTTTTCCGAGAAATCCCGACTTGTCAGAACCTGTCTCGGGTGTCGGCGAGAGTCGTGACAGCAGTGGGCATGCATACAAACATTTTTAAGATTTCGGAAACGAAACCAAGCGCATCACACCTGCATCACATAAATAAACAGCTTTAAAAAGCCGTCCCCTTCATGTATCGCTTCAAATTAACGAAATTTTCCTACCCATACATGGCCATTACATACACATGTGTGTGCGTGCGTGCGTGCGTGCGTGCGTGCGTGCGTGCGTGCGTGCGTGCGTGCGTGCGTGCGTGCGTGCGTGCGTGCGTGCGTGTGTGTGTGTGTGTGTGTGTGTGTGTGTGTGTGTGAGTTTTATTTTCACACGGACTAAATAGTGTAGAAAGAAAAACACTGCATCGATACTAATCTTTTTTGTGTCTATAATAACTTAGGAGATTTATGGGTTTTCAACGTTCACTCACCACTACCTGACCCCCGCCCCCGCAAAACACTCGTCGACAACGGCTTCCCCCTCCCGACAGTCGCTCTTCGGTCCACATGGCTACCCCCTCCACAGAGACCCATGGCATGACGTCACGTCCCCGCGCTGGACCCCCCCCCCCGCCTCCAGGCACTTGGCTTCCCCGCGCTGGACCCCGCCGCCCCGCTCCCCCCTGAGATCCCTGCGTTAGAACCGCCCTAGTACATCTACTATGTTTGAATTTTTTTGCGTGTCGTTGTTGTTAGGGAAACGATGGAAGCTCAGCTTGGGACTCGTCTTAGGAACATTTTTGCATCCATTATAGGCACATCTGCTAGTTGATGGCATTGTTAACAATGTTGACAACTGACACACAATTTTAAACAGCCAATTTTTCGTGGGCAAATCGTCTAACAGAATAGCACGAAATACACGAATACACGATTAATTAACTAGTTAAATTGATATTCAGTATTAACAATCGCGAAAACGTCCGAGGTCTGTCAAATCTTTGACAGATGTAAGCAAAGTAGCAACAGAATTCTGTACCGCGCAGCACGTTCCTTGGAAAAAAATCTCTGAGAGCATGCTAAAAAGAGATGGAAAGGAGCGAGAGAGTAAGAGCGAAAACAGATCGATTTAAAATCGGGGCTCCTTGGCATAACGAGCACGTCCCTTAGACCGCTCGACCGTCGCTGCTGTTAACGGAGACTTTGTCCTTGGAGTGCCACATTTCAGGTGTTTACATTTTATTTTTTTTAAGGAAACGAGTAAAGCTTTTTGAGGGCGATTTTTTCTTGCTTTTATTCATGATATACAGAACGTTAAAAAAAAAATTTTGAAAAAAAAACCAAAATGGCGGCCGTTGCAGCTGCACAAAAACAGGTCCTCAAATCGCGGGAGGTAAACGGCTGACATCACTGCCCCCTCTTTGTTGATCTGAAACACAAATTCAAAGCATATTAGCAATCTGTGACCCTTTGGTCATGGAATGACGGATGGGTTTTTCGTTTAGTACAAATTTCGGAAAATGGCGGCAATTTAAAAAAAAATCGAATTTTCGCGTTTTTTTCGCATAAAAAGATAAATAATAAATGCAAAAATGTATCTATAAAAAAAAACGATCCGTCATTCCGTGAAGACATATTTTCTGAGTATGCTCTCCAAATTTCAGATCGATATGTTAATTACAGCGGTCAGGAGAATGTCAGCCATTTTTAAAAACGTGTTTTCGAGAAAAACGTGTTTTCGAGAAAAACGCGTTTAAAGTTTTGTAATGTGTTTACACAAATGTGTTTATAATTACCGCTAATCGGCAATGCCTGGTCCATAGAGGCATCCCTCCTCTTCTTCTAGCTGCTCTTGTTGAGCTCAAATTGATTTTTTGAAAATTTCAAGGACAAAGTCTCCCTTAACATGGGAATCTGCAAGAGAGCGAGCGAGACGCGACATCACCTCAACCGTAGTTGGCTCTAGCATAGGAAGAGGTGGAGCTGGGTGGAGCCAAGCACGCCTGCGGATCAGTGCAGCCAGATCGCGCGCAAAAGTTACCCCCTCTCTAATCTCTTGTGCGCCCATCACACAATCATGGTAGCGTGTCCGTGAGCGAGCGACGCTCCGACATCTTCGGAAAGAGCCGAGCGCGGTCGGCGTTTCCCGACCGCGCCTTCGGCAGCTACACCAATACATGGACGCTGAGCACGTTCATGTGCGCCCAAGCGGAAACGAAGGCTTCGAGGGAAAAAGCAATCTGAGCACGACTCGCGCGTGACGTCACCCGACGGCACGAGCGAGGCTTTTAGATAATTTCAATGCTTATTTAGCTCTTGATTCTCTGCGTTATTAATGTATACAAAAAAATGTATCGCACACTCTGATCGCTTATTTTTTAGTTTATACGTCAATTTAAATATAATAATAAATCTAAATTAAAACTGTTCAGGAATTACGATCCGCTCGTAATTCCCGAATTGTTCATAATTTTCCGCGGGAATTAGACGAGCGAGTCACGCCGGGATCCTCTCGTGGCTGTCGTCGATGGCACCACTTTTCGGGGCATTTCCTCTCATCTATCGCGTGATCGCACGGCTTTTCCCTCACTCACCCTCATTCTTTTCTCATCGATTACACGACCACACGCATCGTCTCACGGGTTAATTGGTATACGGGAAATTCCTCACCATATATTTCGGGACCACAGTTCCTCTGAACGACAGTATTCGGGACTCAATTAAAAACGCGTAATTCGGGCGATATTACGGCGTTACGGGCGGATCGTCGAGATCTCGGTCGATCCGATCCTTCTTCCGCGTATCGGGACGCGTGTCATGCGACTTTTTGGAAACCTGGGTCGCAAAGGGATCGCCAGTGCCTGAGAGAGCAGTCACCACTCGTTAGATTTCGCGAGACGTAGAAAACGCGACACAGTTTAACGTAAAAGCAGAGTTTTATTAGTTAACAGTACACAGCTACAGTTTGATTGCCGCTTCGAACACTAGATCAGTATGGAACTGGTCTGTTAACCGACGCACCCCTCGACACACGTACTTAAAGAATGTCTGTGTCTAAGGTCGAAGTTCCCTCCTTATATAAAGGAAAAACTGTTGGGCGGTGCCTTGGCGCAGTTCCCTCTCCAAAGAGAAACTCCAGGAGTGGGGCAGTTCTTCTGACACTGGGCCTGGATCTTCGGCGCATAGGTCCTAATGGGCTCGGTAGTTAGTGAGAATCTTCCAGGCGATTCCCGGGTGCCGTGGGTTGGATTATTACTTGAGTATACTAATGGCCCTGTCATTAGTGGGAATTTCCGAAGTTGTCCGAGGAACTTCGATGAGGCCCCTTAATGGGTCTTTCTATTGGCACGTCGTTTATGGGGGTTTTCCATGCGGATCCTTAATAGGGGTTCTTAATGGCCTCTAAATGTTGTCGTGACGAAGGAGACTACGGTATAGAAGGATATAAATACTGTCGCGACAAAAGATCCTTAGTATAAGGGATGTGAAAGTAATATAAAGAATAATACAATAAAAAGGAGTGATGCCGGGGCGAGGGTCGTGACACGCGTCTCACGGCGGCGGCCATTGTCCGCCCTCGTTCGGAAAAGTTCTCACCCGCGTCTTTAAAACGGGCTTCCCTCAACATTTACCAGGCTAATTTTCCATACGTGTACTGTAACTTTGTATTATATATTGTGAATTTACTTTCATATTATTTTTCCGTACATCAAGAACTTGGCGCCTTTTCTTTTTCCACCTACACCAGATCTTCCGGGTCCTTTTCAAACATTTTTGGTCTTTCGAGCCGGATCTGGTGGGGGATTATGTGCCAGTTCTTCGAGAAAAAGTGCAGTAAAACGTGTGTGAGAAAATTCGGAACAATTTTTGGGACTCATTTCTGGACGAATCGGGACTCAGTGAGTTTTTCGGGAGTGAAAATCGAAGCTCGCAACAGTTTTGCTCAGCGAAGACGCCACACGACGCGTTTGCTCGAGTTCGAATTTTCAACGGCTTTGTTTCACGCGTCTAGTGCGCGCTCTCTCACTCTCATTCCGCCATACGCGGCGTCTCTCGGGTATATCACGCGTCGATAGTGCGCGCTCTCTCCTTCTCAGAGAGAAGTGCTCTCATTGCCTATCGGTCAGTCACGTTCAGACTTCGGGCAGAGAAAATCGTGCGCGCTCTCTTCCGCTCACATTCAGCCTTCTCATTGGCTCTCGCTCAGTATCTCGCGGGCTTCGTACAGTGTGGGTCGTGCGTTCTCTCTCAGATATACGTGACAGACACACAAGTGAGATTTTACGCGCAACGCTTGGGATTCTCTCATCGACAATCATACGCGTCACATTTTTCGGGACATTTTTCTCAGAGAGGTACTACGCTTGCGAGACACGTGCTCGGGTTAACGTGCCGGCCACTCATGGGACGTTTGGACTCAGCAGGCCACGGGAGCTCGATCGGTACGCAAAGCAGCTCCATCGAACATTTGGTGAGTTTTTCTCAAGAAATCTCTCGGGTCAGTTTCAGTGTCGCGTAATTGACATTCGGGCGTTACGCGTGCACTTGGCCTGTGAATTGGGAGTTCGTTTGGACAATTTTCGGTCATTTTCGTGTGCGCGCAGTGGCTTCGGATATTTTCGGTCATTTTCGTGTGCGCGCAGTGACTTCGGACATTTTCGGTCATTTTCGGGTGTGCGTAGCGACATTGGACATTTTCGATCACTTTCGGGTTCGCGTAGTGACTTTGGACATTTCCCGCTTCGCGTAGTGACGTTCGGACATTTTCAGTCACTTTCCAGGGTGCGAGTGTCTTTGGACGTTTTTGGTCATTTTCGGGTTCGCGTAGTGATTTCGGACATTTTCGGTCACTTTTGGGTTTGCGAAGTGATTCCGGACATTTTTCGGGAATTATATCTCACAAGAAGTCGAACTTTCGCACGCGTTCAGCTCATCGGAGTCTTTGCTTTCTCATCGATCGGGTTTCGGGAAATTTTGGACAGTTCTTGTTTCAAAGAATCGTTTTCGATCATTTTCGAGTTTTACACATCGAGTGGGTTCGGGAGTTTTTTAACATTATATCAACTAATCGACTTCGAGATTTTTCGGGCGTTACCTCAGTAGTGCTTCGGAGATTTCTGTCGGGTTCTCAGCACTACACTCGCGGGCGTTTCGTCTTTTCTCAGGGATGGGAACGCGTAAGCTTCGCGTTTGGTGTCCAGTTCGGATTACCTACGAGTAACTCGAGGACAAGATGTCGGACAGCGAGGAATACGCCGTTGCTGTGGATCACATGGTTGAACCGGAGAACATCGTGGTCCCGGAACCTTTGGCAAGCGCAGCCGCGCCGCCGAAACGGGAAGCAACGGTGACTGAGCCGAAACGAGAGAAATATCCTGCGGCCTCACGCAGTACCTCTCGAAATCGGTCTCCTGCTGCTCAAGATACAAGCTCATCATCGCGGGATGGCGTGAAGGGACGAAGCACGGGATCTGCACGTCTCAAAGTGGCTACGCAGGAAGTTCAGGTCTCAATACTGCGGGACCTACTCGGGAGCCTCACTCGGGGGTCATCGGAGCCTCTCTCATTGGAGGAGGTCGAGGAGACCAGACAGTCAGCCTTGGCCGCTGGAAAACGTTTGCCTCCGTCCACGACACGCTCTCAGAGCAATTTCCGGACAAGCCGCTGGTCCAGGCACACATGGAGGCAGACCAATATACGCGGGCCTACACTCTCCGTATGGAGGTTTGCCAACGGTTGGCGAGACTTCGGGCGACCCTCAACGCAGCGTCCGCAACGGCATCGGGATCATCTAAACCGGGCACATCGGCCTCATCGGAACTTCGAACTCCGCTTCCGAAGATCTCACTACCAAGGTTTTCAGGAGAATATTCGCAATGGGTCCCGTTTCGGGACATGTTCACAGCGCTCGTTCGGGAGAATTCCAAAATAACCGATGTTGACACGATGCATTATCTTCTCACCGCGGTTACGGGAGAAGCATCAAAGCTCATTTCGAGCTTGCCAATCACCGGGGCCTCACTCAGCACGGCATGGAACACGCTCCACAAGCGTTACAACAACAAGCGCGCACTGGTCTCTGCTCATCTGGACGCCTTACTGGGTACGGAAACGGTTTCACCACGTCCAGCAAAGGAGCTCCATGGCAAAGGAGCAAAGGAGCTACTCTCCCTCAAGGCAGCGTACAACGCACTCGAACCACTGGGAGGTCCAGTGCGCCACTGGGATTGGGTCATCGTACACGTCGTCTCGAGGAGATTCGACGCTCATCTGCGGGAAGCTTGGGAGCTCAAGGCGGGACGATCGGACGAGCCTCCCTCGCTCTCAGATCTCCGGGATTTTCTAACCAACCGAGCTCGAGCTCTCGAGAACGTAGAGACTTCACGTTCTCAGACCAAGCCAACGGGCAAGGACTCATCATCGGGAACTTACGTCCACCCCTTACTTACATCCATGTCGCGGCCTTCTACATCGGGACCGGCTTCATCGGGTGCATCCACATCATCATCTGTTTATGCATGCTCACACTGCAAGGGTGCTCACGTCATCGTGGCGTGCCCGGGCTTTCGGCAACTCTCAAATGAGGCAAGACGGGAAGAAGTCACCCGTCAGCGCCTGCGTTTCAATTGTCTGGGGAAACACAGCGTAGCGGCGTGCCAAGGGACGACCAGATGCAAGTAGTGTGATTGTAAACATCATACGATGATCCACACCGGGTGGTCAAAATCTGGGGACCAACGAGCCACGGTTGCGGCTCTACGCAACCCACAGTCGTCCTCTGCGGGAACACCGAGCACATCGGGAGCTACTCCACCATCGGGCTCAACACAATGAGAACCGGGGGCATTAGCTTGCTCGGGTGCTAGCTCATCAACGCTTCCGGGATTTTCAACTCTGCTGGCCATGGGCTTGGCAGATATCGAATTAGCATTCGGGGCAACTCACCGGGTACGAATGCTAATCGACAACGGATCGGAGCTCACCTTTGTTTCGGAGAAGTTGGCGAGACAACTCAAGCTTCAACGGGACAACGCGGCCATTTCTATCATTGGGATTGGCGGGACTCATTCGGGCTTGACTCGAGGCGCAGTCACCTGCACTTTACATTCAGTAAACTGAAATCATGAAATCAATGTTCAAGCGTTTATTTTACCTAAGCTAATGCCTATCCTTCCTTCTCAACATCCGGATTACATTGGTCTCATTTGGACGGGCTGCAATTAGCAGACCCAGATTTTCTCTCACCACGGGCGATTGATTTCATTTTGGGAGCAGACTCATACTCTCAATTTATTCGTCCAGAAATTCGAAAAGGAGCAGACGGGACTCCTATGACGCAGAATTCGATATTCGGGTGGTTCGTTCTTGGCCCAGTCGCAGCAAGTTTCGGTAGATCACATCTTCGAGGAAGTTCAGGATCTTCTCACTCGATTTTGGGAACAGGAAGAGGCTCCCAGTTTACCTGCTCTTCAATTTACGCCTGAAGAACAGGAATGTGAGTCTCATTTTGTGCGGACTCACTTTCGGGATTCAACGGGACGGTATATCGTTCGATTGCCAATAATGTCGTCTACAAGTCAACTCGGGGACTCGTATGGTAGGGCAGCCCAGAGCCTGCAAAGGCTATTACGAGGACTATCACGGGATACCTCATATCAGAAACTATATTCAGAGTTTCTGCAAGAATATGAGGAACAGTCTCACATGATATGGGCTTCACGTGCGCTTTCTCAAAAATCTCGGGTTTATTATCTTCCTCGCCACGGGGTGTTGAAAGAATCGAACACTACAACGAAATTGAGGGTGGTTTTTAACGGGTCAACGCTACGAGAACGGGAGTATCACTCAACGACATTTTGCACACGGGTGCGAAATTGCAACGGGACATTTCAGACGTTCTATTTGGGTACGACGACATCGATACATCTTTGCAACGGATATTACGAAGATGTTTCGGCAAATTCAGGTTCATCGGGACGATTGGGATCTACAGCGGATATTTTGAGTCGATCAACGCGGGAACATAATTGCTTATCGACTCACAACGGTCACATACGGAACGAGGCCAGCTCCGTTTCTCGCCGTTCGCGTTCTTTTGCAGTTGGTGGAGGACGAGGGCGACAAGTATCCCGAAGCGGTCGCTCCTCTTACAATGGGGCGATACGTGGACGATATTTACGGGGGAGCTGATCAGAGTTCGGATCTCATGACACAGGCACATCAACGCATCGGGATTTGCACGGCGGGCGGCTTTCCACTCGTCAAGTAGCAAAGCAATCATCCAAAGCTTCTCAACTCAATCGGGGTCGACATTAGCACAGCCAATGCTCACTCGTTTAAGGATTGCGAGACAAAGGTACTCGGACTTACATGGCTTTCAGCCACGGACGTGTTTGAATTCACAACACTTCCACTCTCAACCGGGAACAAGATTACAAAGCGGGCTATTTTATCTGAGATTGCCCAGCTCTATGTTTGTTTAGGATTCCTCGCACCAGTCGTGATTCGGGCGACAATCCTCTTGCAAAATCTGTGGCTGGAGAAACTCGGTTGGGATGACGACGTCTCATCTCGAGTCCACGACTCTTGGCTTACGTTTCGTCGGGAATTAGCGGATCTGGGAAACATTTCGTTCCCGAGATGGCTTCACTTCACTCCTTCGTCATCCGTGCAAATACACGGGTTTTCTGACGCTTCACAACTCGCAATGGGAGCGGTTGTTTACGTTCGAGTATCGGGACCAGAATTAGCAATACGGGTTACGATGGTTTGCGCAAAAACTAAGGTTGTGCCTATCAAGCGTCTCACGATTCCACGTCTGGAACTCTCAGCGGCTCTTCTCCTGGTAAAACTAGTACGGTATGTGCAAGGTACTCTCAAGCTCACTGATTCACAGGTTTTTCTGTGGACGGATTCATCCGTCACACTCACTTGGGTAACGAGTCATCCATCTCGATGGAAAGACTTCGTTCAGAATCGGGTCTCATCGGCTCAAGAGCTCCTTCCTAGTGGACAATGGAAATTCATCCCGGGCCGGGACAATCCTGCGGATTGTGCATCACGAGGGTTAACTGTTTCTCAGCTCGAGCGACATACACTTTGGTGGGACGGGCCTCACTGGTTAACAAAATCTCACTTCCATTGGCCTTCTCACATCACCGGCGCGGATCTCACAGCGTCGCTTGAAGAGCGGCCAGGCTTCACGCTCACTGTCTCAGCAGGCTCAACTTCACCGGCCTTATGGAACCTCATCCATCGATACTCATTTCTCACTCGGCTGTTGAGAATCACCTCACTCTGCTTCAAAGTATTTACGACACTTCGAAGACAAAACCAAGGGAGACCGGGCTCACAAATCTCCCCGGGCAACCTGGAACACGCACGGCTTTTTTGGGCTAAAGCCACACAAGAGACATACGTTTCATTGAAGCTCACACTTCTCTCATCGGGACAGGCACTTCCAAAATCGCATCCTCTCACGCGATTGATGGAATTTATAAACTCACACGGGGTTCTGAGAGTAGGAGGGCGGTTACAGCACTCAGCCTTACAACCTGAGAGCAAACACGCCGTCATTCTATCTCGGGATTCGGCTCTCACGCGACTTCTCATCGCAGATGCTCATCATCGGACGTTTTACGGTGGGGCTCAGGTTACATTGGCATACCTGCGCACTCACTACTGGATCATCGGCGGGCGGGCACCAGTACGCTCATTCATCTTGAGATGCGTGAAATGCGCGCGTCAAAGAGGGAAAAAGCTCAGCAACTGATGGGACTATTGCCTCCCACTCGGGCTACACCTTCACGGGCGTTTCTCTATACAGGAGTAGATTACGCCGGGCCGTCTCTCTCAAACTCGGACGAGGGCGAGGCTCTCGATCTCACAAAGGCTGGCTGTGCATATTCGTATGCTTCTCAACCTCAGCGATTCATCTCGAAGTTGTTTCAGACTTGACTTCCGAAGCGTTCATCGCAGCGTTTCGGCGATTCACTGGAAGACGGGGCAGCTGTCACACTTTATACAGTGACAACGGGACGAACTTTCAAGGAGCCGACGCAGAACTGCGCAGACTCTTCATTAGCGGGACTCGGGAATCTGAAACAACTGCTCAGATATTGGCCAATGACGGCACACATTGGGTGTTTAACCCTCCGAGAGCTCCTCACATGGGCGGGCAATGGGAAGCTGCAGTCAAATCGGTCAAATATCATCTTCAGAGGACGAACGGGGAGACAGCGCTCACGTATGAGGAATTTACGACTCTTCTTGAGAACGGCACAAATTAAGGCCGTTCTCAACTCTTGTCCATTGGAACCTCTCACGGAAGATCCGGACGATCTCTCCGCGCTTACACCGGGACATTTCCTCATCGGGGAAGCGTTCACCGCAGTTCCGGAGCCATCGCTGCGGGAAATTAATCGGTTAAATCGGTCAAATATCATCTTCGGAGGACGAACGGGGAGACAGCGCTCACGTATGAGGAATTTACGACTCTTCTTGAGAACGGCACAAATTAAGGCCGTTCTCAACTCTTGTCCATTGGAACCTCTCACGGAAGATCCGGACGATCTCTCCGCGCTTACACCGGGACATTTCCTCATCGGGGAAGCGTTCACCGCAGTTCCGGAGCCATCGCTGCGGGAAATTAATCCCGCTCGGCTCTCCAGGTGGCAGCTCATACAAGAGCGGCTGCAATACTTTTGGGATCGTTGGTCAACAGGCTACCTACAACGGCAACAAGCCATCTCAAAATGGCGTCATCCATCTCACGAGATTCTGGTCGGGCCCTGTTGACCGACGAGAGGACTTCACCTACTACATGGCCTTTGGTACGGGTCTTGGAACTGCATCCAGGACAGGATGGGCTCACACGGGTGGTCACTATCAAGACCGTCACCACCACACTCAAGCGGCCTATTGCCAAATTGGCCCTACTTCCAATCTCATCCGGGTCACAATAAATCGACAGCACTGCTGCCGATGACGGGCGGAATGTTCAGGAATTACGATCCGCTCGTAATTCCCGAATTGTTCACAATTTTCCGCGGGAATTAGACGAGCGAGTCACGCCGGGATCCTCTCGTGGCTGTCGTCGATGGCGCCACTTTTCGGGGCATTTCCTCTCATCGATCGCGTGATCGCGCGGCTTTTCCCTCACTCACCCTCATTCTTTCCTCATCGATTACACAGACCACACGCGTCGTCTCACGGGTTAATTGGTATACGGGAAATTCCTCGCCATATATTTCGGGACCACAGTTCCTCTGAACGACAGTATTCGGGACTCATTTAAAAACGCGTAATTTGGGCGATATTACGGCGTCACCGGCGGATCGTTGAGATCTCGGTTGATCCGATCCTTCTCCCGCGTGTCGGGACGCGTCTCACGGCGGCGGCCATTCTCCGCCCTCGTTCGGGAAAGTTCTCATCCGCGTCTTTAAAACAGGCTTCCCTCAACATTTACCGGGCTAATTTTCCACACGTGTACTGTAACTTTGTATTATATATTGTTAATATACTTTTATATTATTTTTCCGTACATCAAGAACTTGGCACCTTTTCTTTTTCCACCTACACCAGATCTTCCGTGTCCTTCTCAAACAACAACTTATTTATCTTCTAAAAAATTGTTTACGCTTTACTCACACCAGTCCTCATGCCAAGTAACTTATAATTCATAAAAGTAAGCGGAAATATATTTATATTCGTATTATTATATTAAATCTCATACTTTCATCAAGCGATAAAGCATTATCCCCAAAAACAGGCCAATCATCCATCCGGCCGCGAATCGTCAGTATCAAAAAGAGAATACATTCTACAAGCGATGAGATGGTCCCGTTGGTAGCGTTCCTGGCTTCGGCCCGCAGGGGCGCGGGATCGTTCCCCGCGCTCGGTGTTTTTTTTTAATTTTTAATTATAATTGCCATTAATTCTTACTTGATTAGTGATTTTTATTTTTTTTTACTTCCATCTGTACAGGGATCTTCCCCCTTGATACATAACCCCATAGTCCAGTTTTTTTATATCCCCACCTTGCGGCCGCAGCCGACTTCCCCCTCTGTATCGCATTCACCATGACATTTCTGCCTTGGGTATAGGGAAACTGCGGAAAACCTATACCAATACAGCCGGTCCCGAGTTCGCTTCACAGTCTCGGAGCTAGTCGCATTTCGTTGAGAAATAACTCACAGGCTATAGTCATACTCGCACGACACACACACGTACCGGTCCGTGTGCGCGACACCCGTGTAGAACTGGAGCTACGTCACGCCTGTGTTTTTATTTCTCTCCGAAACTACGAGACGGTGATTCGAACCCGCGACCTCCCGATGTGTTGATTCCAGAGGCCAGCATGCTAACCACTAGACCAACACATCGGTTTATTAGTTATTTTTATTAGTTATCGTTATTATTTTAATTAGTTATCTTTCAGTGGCGAAAAATTTATCGCGCACTGTGACCGCTTATTTTATTAATTTGTACGTTAATTTAAATATAATAATAAATCTAAATTATAACTATTTATCTTCTAAAAAAATTTTCACGCTTTACTCACACCCGTCCCTATGCCAAATAAATTGTAATTCATAAAAGTAAGCGGAAATGAATTTATATTCGTATTATTATATTCATTCTCATACTTTCATCAAGCGATAAAGCATTATTCCCAAAAACAAGTGAATCATCCATCCGGCCGCGAATCGTAAGTGCCAGAAAGTGCATTGTTAACACAAGCGATAAGATGGTCGCGCTCGGTACTTTTCTGTTTGTTTTTTAATTATTAATTTCTTTTTATATGGGGAGAATTGTTTATTCGTGAAACACGCTCATTGAAAGAACATTATTCTGAAAATAGGAAAACTGCTCATGATGTTCTACGATTAAAAAATTGTTGTCCTGTCAATGGTGAGTGTTCACAAATAAACAATTCACCCTATTACAATGAAAATTACCTGTAAATGTAAAAGCATACAAAAATGCCACGTTTTGTACTTCTTTCCACGTAACCCATGAAGTAAAGTACAATGGTACGCATTTTTTTTTAACGTGGTGTCCTCAGGAGGTATAATCCACGACGAAAAAAAAACCTTAAAGAAACCTCTAAGTCCAAGTTTTTCATCGATTGCATAAAAATTATTGAAATGAACACTTTATTAACATTTTTCGCGAATATTGCACTAAGATCACTTCTTATTTTCCTGTGAGAAAAAATTCATTCACCCCGGGAAGTTGTAAACGTCCCAGTCATCGTCCTGGTCGTATGCTCGGACTCGGAGCTTTTCTTTTGGTTTCTTGCCTGCCTCACTGTACACATTTTCCGGGTTCATTAGAGACAGATAGTCTCGAGTTATAGTCATTGTGGTCGCACTGTCCCCCTACCCCTCAAAGCCAACTTTACGACGCAGATTGAATTGAGCATACTCGAACTGAGGCATTTCCTTTTCTTTGTTTTTGTGTCTGGGATGAGAGAGAACGCTCTTTCAGCCACAGCATTCGAATGAGGCAATGTCCTCACCGTACCCAGCAACAAACGCAAAGTTTCGTACCGGAGAATACCGTCAGAATTGGCAACAGTGCAAATTACCATCCACATCTCGTTGAATGACAATTTACACCATTCTTCCTTCTGATGACTGTTCTCTTCGTACAAGGAGTGCCATTCGTTGCGAATTATTATTTCGTCGGAAACGCGAAGTTGACGACAAACGAACAATACGCGCGCAACGGTCGACTCGCGATCCACATCTAATAACGCGAGGCCCTTTTCGAATACCGTTAAATTCTTCAAAAATTCATTGTCGAAGGGTCGTCTATCGCGAATTTGACTCGAAGCCGTGACGTAAAACCGAAGGCAGTTTTGGCGGAACGTGTCGACTTCAGCTTGTGGAGTCCCTCTGCTCTGTGCATCCGCCAAATATTCTTTGCAATCATCCCCAATATCAATATCAATCACTGCGCGCTGATTCGCGCAAGTTTCGAATTTGATATTGCGAGCGTGAACGTCAAATATTGCCGGCTGTAACAGAGCGGGTTTGAGAAACCTCTGGAGGATCTCTACAAGCATCGTCTTTGAAGAAGGTTGCAGACGATGCATTCAAGTTTCTTCGCTTTGAAAGTACTCGTTGATTTTGTTGAAAGATTCGAGTGCGAATCCCAAAAAAGAAGATAAGTTTTAGTTACCGGATTTTTTGCAACCTCGAGAAGTTCTTCTGCTTGTTTGGCCTTCTCCAATGACTGATCAGCCAAAAATGCTATCAACGTCGGCCAATTTTCGATAATTTTGACAACGACGGAATGGCGTGAGAGCCATCTCGTTTCTGCGTATCTCGTGATTTTAGCCGGACGATCCTGGAAGCTATCTTGGAAATCGCGAAAAACTGCTGTTCGTTTCGGACTGTTGTTCAAAAAGGTCGCGATACCTCTGATGAAACGATCAATTTCTTTTGGAATAGCGGAGAATGCGGCGCTAGCAATCAACGCGAGAGAATGGCAAATACACGGCTGCGTTATGAGATCGGGGTTATTTTTCGACAGAAATGTACAGAACGACAAATGGTTGCCGACCATCACGGATGCGTTATCGCACGCGAGACCGAGAATGCTGCGCAAGGTAATTTGTTTCCGGAAAAGCTCATTTTTGAACGCTTTGTACAGTTCAATGGCCGAACAGTTCGCCGCGTTCAAATGAAGTATCGTCAACAATTATGTCCTTACCGTCAGCGTACTCGGCTCTACGTAACAGACCATTCACGACATCCATTTATCGTTTATACACTCTGATGTTTCGTCCACATGAATTGAAAATTTGTTTTCGCGTAGTACTCGCGTTATTCGGTCGGCTTCTACTACGCTAACAACCCTGTCGATTAGCTTTGTTGCTTTTGTTTTGCCGACTGTCATAGCCTGCAACACAGCAGGCTCATGACCGATGAGTTTAAATAGACTGAGCATATCCGGTGCGACCCTCATCGTAATATTATACTCAGCCAAAAAAGTCGCGAAGCGAAACTCAGCAACTTGTACTCGTTCATTGAAGTCAAATTCAACGCCAGAGGCAGCTGAAAAACTCTCTTGAGTACAAGTTGCTCCCGGAACACACGCAGAAGGCGTAATGTTCCCCGAATCGAGCGATCCTACACCCAATACACTCATGTTTTTCACATGCACTTCTGACTTAGAATGCCTCTCTATCTCATAGTTGCCACATGACAGCGTTGTTCCGCACGCAAGGCAATACAATTTATCAGGTTGCGATGCAACAGCCTGAACCCATTTTTTCCACTCTGGATGCTGATCGTACCATTGATGTTGAAAATGTTTCTTTTTAGCGAGTTTCGGCTTTTTTACCGCGGGCTCATCCATGAGGAAAAAAATCAAGAGTTGAAAAAACACAACCCAAATATCGAATAAATGAGAAAAAATAATTTAAAAAACACCAATGTTACGAGGCACAGAGCAAAAAAATCGCGTTTCACAAAAATCCCGAATCGCGTTGCAAACAAGACCCGGATCGTGGTTCACAAAAATCCCAAATCGCGTTGCACAAAAATCCCGGATCGCGGTTAACAAAAATCCCGAATCGCGTATCACGAAAATCACGAATCGCGTTGCACCAAAAATCTCGGATCGCGGTTCACAAAAATGCCGAAACGCGTATCACGAAAATCACGAATCGCAAATTACGTACGTACATATAATTTTTTTAATTATTCCGATCGTTACGCATACAATACGAAATACGAGACTGTCGAAACAATCCAGTCGAACAATGACGAAACAGCATGCTTTCCCTTATGAGGCGTTGAAATTGATATATAAAAACAAAAACGAGCGAGCGATGTTTCTTGGAAAAAAAGTGGCAGGTTCAGATTTTTTTACATTTGAATACATTGTATGATTTCTCGAATAAACTATCCGCGCGATAGAAGCCAGGAACGCTACCACCGGGACCATCTTGTCGCTTGTGTTAAAATTGCACTTTCTGGCACTTACGATTCGCGGCCGGATGGATAATTGACTTGTTTTTGGGGATAATGCTTTATCGCTTGATGAAAGTATGAGAATGAATATAATAATACGAATATAAATTCATTTCCGCTTACTTTTATGAATTACAATTTATTTGGCATAGGGACGGGTGTGAGTAAAGCGTAAACAATTTTTTAGAAGATAAATAGTTGTAATTTAGATTTATTATTATATTTAAATAAACGTACAAACTAATAAAATAAGCGGTCACAGTGCGCGATAAATTATTCAACACTTAAAGATAACAAATTAAAATAATAATGATAACTAATCAAAATAACTAGTCAAATAAGAATTAATAGTAATAATAAATTTAAAAAAAATACCGAGCGCGGGGAACAATTCCGCGCCCCTGCGGACCGAAGTCAGGAACGCTACCGACGGGACCATCTCATCGCGTGTAGAATACGTGCACTTTCTGGTACTGACGATTCGCGGCCAGATGGATGAATGGCTTGTTTTTGGGGATAATGCTTTATCGCTTGATGAAAGTATGAGATTTAATATAATTTTTAAAATTTATTGAGATTTAAAATAATATAAGCACATGAACGTGCTCAGCGTCCACGTATTGGTGTAGCTGTCGAAGGCGCGGTCGGGAAACGCCGACCGCGCTCGACTCTTTCCGAATATGTCCGAGCGTCGCTCGCTCACGGACACGCGCTACTATGATTATGTGACGGGCGCGCAAGAGACTAGAGAGGGGGTAACTTTTGCGCGCGATCTGGCTGCACTCCTGCGGATGTGTCCGTGAACATCGATACAGGCAGCGCTTTAGGTGGTTGGGGGAGTAACTACGAAATCCCCCCAAGAAATCTTGCCAAATCGCCCCAGAAGACCTGTTGTTCCATGTAATATATGTTCCTTGATGCAACGCACACAGACTGAAACGTGTGTGTGTCGTGTGTGTATGCCTGTAACCGGCGATTTATTTCTCGACGAAAATCGCGATTAGATCTTCGAAACTGGGAAGCGAACCTGGGGCCGGCTGTGTTAGTATAGGTTTTTCGCCGTTTCCCTATAGACATGGCAGAAATGTCATAGCAAAGGTGATACAGAGAGGGAAGTCGGCTGCAGCCGCTAAATGAGGATGAGGAGTGCAATACGGTGGGAACATAATAAGGGTAAAGAGCCCGTACAATTAAATCAACGATAAAAACAAACAAGAAAAAACGCATTAACTGTTTTCTGTTTAAAAGTATTACAGTGTAAGAAATAGTTTTACCTGATAATCTGATGAAAAAAAAAATCTGCAAAAACTTGCGAAAAGTCCTTGAATATCGCGGGAGATCGGTGTTTGTGCATTAGCGTACGAAATGCAATAGAACTCGCGTGACCGAACGTGGCGCAGCGGGCTTAAAGCGCGCCATACACGCTAGGGTATACCAGAAGGGTTTACCTCTACAGTTCGACTGTACAATTAAACAGGAACCTGTATGGCACAAAACTGAAGAAACCTGCAGAATTTTGTGACATACACGTTCCTATTTAACTGTACAGTCGAACTGTAGAAGTACACCCATCAGGTATATTCTAGCGTGTATGACTCGCTCAAGATCGATATGGGTGGAAGAAAGAGGAAAGCGCGCGTACTTGGCGATCTTGCCAGCGCATGGCGCCGTTTTGGTGGCTTTGCTCACGGCTACCTAGGCCTAGCGAGCCCAATTTTTAATCACGGTCTTACATACAAGTCCCGAAACTATCTCGAATTCCAATGGTGGGGCTAGGTCGTGTTTTGTAAACGGTTTTTAATATCAGGTTGATAAAAAAGTTTTGTCGCAATAATTTCAATATAATTTATTTATTTATATATCTTATACAAAACATTTCTAATCAACAATATATTCGCCATCGGTTTCTATGACACTCGACCATCTAGTTGGCAACTCATTTATTCCCTTTGTCCAAAACTGCGGCGGCTGGAACTCAAAGAAATTTGAAATATCCCTTCTGAGATCGTCGACGTTTTCGAAAGTTTTGTTTCTCAAATATGCCTTCAAATGTCTGAACAAATGATAGTCATATGGCGCGATGTCGGGAGAGTATGGTGGATGAGGAACGGTATTCCAGTGAAGCTCAGTGATTGTTTTGTGGGTTTCCTTTGCGACATGGGGTCTCGCGTTGTCGTGGAGAAGGTGCACAGTCGCGCGTCTTGGCCATTTTTTTCTTATAGCTTTTGCCAATTCCTGGAGATTTTCGATGTATCGTGTAGAGGAGATCGTCTTACCTACAGGGAGAAAATTGTGAAACAGCATTCCCTTTGCGTCCCAGAAACAGCACAACAAAACCTTTTGTGAGTGACGATCAGATTTCGGTTGGTGTGGCGGTTTTTCTCCGATAGGAAGCCACTAGGCTAAACGCGTTCTGTTATCATACAAGACCCAGCTTTCATCTCCCGTCACAAGATCTTCTAAAAACTCCTTGCGATGGTGGCGAAGCAGGAGAGACTGGCAGATGGTCACGCGACAGTTCTTATTGTCGTCGGTGAGACGGTGTGGTATCCACCTTCCTGTATCCCAAGTTGTGTAAGTGATTGACTATTGACGATTGGGTGCAGCCAAGTTCTCTTGCTAGCTCGTGCGTACTTGCTTCTGGTTTTTCTTTGATGCAGCGGAGTAATGCTTCATCATCGATGGTCGACGGTCGTCCAGAACGTTCCTTATCTTCAAGGCTTGTGTCTCCAGATTTAAAACGATTGAACCAACGCTGGACTGTTCGATGAGAAACTACGTTCTCGCTGAATGCATCCTGTATATTTTTAGCAGTTGTGCTTGCGTTCGTGCCGCGCCGCCACTCGTAAAAAATGATCGCTCGAAGCTGCTCCTGCGAGATCGAAGCCATTTCTGTCCACTAGAACGCGCGCTCGCCCTTTTATACCCTGTCACGCGGAAGAGTAGAAAACATTCTAGAATATTCTCGACATAGCTCGATGTCATATTGCGTCAATACGTAAAAAGACATTTTAAAAATTTTTGCGACAAAACTTTTTTATCAACCTGATATTATAGTGGCCGCTAGAGTCGCCGGTGTGAGGTTACCCGCGCACACGAGGGCCGGCGGTTGCGACGGAGGGGGGTGGGGGGTCTCTGTCTCACAAGGAGACAGCACGACCGTGGGGTCGGGGATTTGCAATCGAATTTACAATCGGATTTTATAAACAAGCAGAATCGTAAAATTAATTCCCGGGAAGATTGTATAAAAATCCATTCAATAATTCACCATCAATTATCGTCACCAATATTCCGAGACATGATTCAATACGCCTGATTTGCCTCAAAATTATCAGTTACTAGAAACATTTTCATGAATATTAATGGGACATGTTTTTGTACGGATGTATTGCAAACTGCCTGCGATTGTAAAAAATCCGTTTTTATATGTTGCGCAAGATGTCGCAAAAATCATTACTTTGTTTCTATGATAATTACCACTGCGGTTTTTGTATATAATTATTATATGAATAAAAGTTGAATTTTTCCTAATCGACTTGGTTATTCTCATTAAAAACCCAATGTTCCTCCTCATATACTTTACAATGAAAAATAAAAAAACCCACCATTATGAATTGTTTTATTGGAAGAAAAAGAAAATAATTTTTAAAAAATAATGTGAGTAATTTTTTTAAAATAATGTAGGGGCGAGAAACGTTTTGAATAATTGTTGGGATAAGAAAAAAAAATAAGATGCGAAAGAGGAATCGAACGCGAGACCTCCAGCGCAAAAGACCGAGCCCTAACCGTTTAGACTAGACGGCGGCTCGACAAGTGCCTGACATTTTAAACTCATAATGCGGCTAAAAAAATTTGAATCTATTTTTCTCGGAATTTTCCCAATAGTGCGTCCTACTACTTTAACCACGTGAGGTGCTAGCGGTCCTCTTTCACCACAAAAAAATCGGCTAAATCCCCGACCCCATGGTCGTGCCGTCTCCTTGTCAGTCCCACTTGTGCAGTGAAGGTCTTACATTATAAATCAAATATCATAAATAATGTCTGGACAGGCGTGAGAAGGTGAAGGGAGAGGAAGTTCGAATTTTTTTGAATCTAAAAAGATGAAAAAAAATCGATTTACCGGGGATCGAACCCGGACCGCAAACATTGTTAATCCGTCAGGCTGCCAACTCAGCCACGACGCTCATTGTGGATATAGAAACATTTATGATACAAACTTGTCTATAATGATTAGTGTTGAAAAAAACCGTAGAAACGACCACGGCAAAGGCTCAAGATTTCTCTTTGAACCTTCCACGGTCGTTTCGGCGTTTTATTTTTCAACGCATTTCGTCTTTAATTTTTTAACCCGCATTCTCGGCATAAACAGGCAACCGAGAGAAAACAATGATCTCGATACATGTTTTTCACTTTGAAATTCATTTAATGCTTATTTTAATCCGCAGTACGGCCACACAAATATGCCGAGCTCGATCGGACGGAAAACCTCGCTCCGTTCGGCTGTCGAGTTAGCACGATTTGCGAGGGGCGGAGACTTTTCCCCCACCGACCTACCCACTCGTGTTCAGGCTGACTGCAATGCCGACTTGAGCGGTGATCACGACTCGCGCGGCGACAAGGGAATCTGCAACCTCGACAGAGGCGATGATCACAAAATTATATTTCCGAACTCACCGCCGCGATTTAGCGCTATTTCCGAGGCACGCCGAAAACGGGATCGTACAGGTCCCTACTAATCTCCGGTATTTGTTCTTTGATTTCGTTTCTTGTGTTATAGAGTCGATGATGTATGATAAGGTGTGACTGAAGTATGCAACGTTGGATCAACACACGTTTTTGTTAATTATTTCTTTATTCGTTACCCCGTGCTCTTCGTGTTTCCGTGCCGAGTGTTGCGATCGCTCGGGTTCGCGCGCGGCGTCGATGATACGTTACACAAAAAGGGAGGGGGTAGACCCGAAGCATGGCTCTAGCAGGAAGCGAGAATACGGTGAGCGGGAAACTTAAGGGGGGATTGTCTTTTTTTTCGCAAAATTTACCGCTTTTTGGGAATTTTTTTGTGAAGAAAGTATACAACGGAAAACTTGTGAAACTTGGCATATAGTTTTATTGATCTGTTTACTGCATACAAAAAAATTTTTAAACAATTTCATCAAAAAATCCGCCTCCCACCCCCCTCGACGCGCGATGGTCCTTTTTTGATGGTGTGCACGATTACAGCCTTCACGTTCATCCTGCAACAAAAACCCAAAAAGCATTTTACTTTAGACACATATAGCTATCGTTTGATGAAGCAAAAAAGCAATACGTTTAATAGTTTTTTATTTATAACAAAAAATCGATCAATTTTTTTCGAAAAATCGATACTTCAAGTTCAAAACGTCACCAAATCGTCAATTTTTTTTTCCCTTCATCGAACGATAGCTATATGTGTCTAAAGTAAAATGCTTTTTGGGTTTTTGTTGCAGGATGAACGTGAAGGCTGTAATCGTGCACACCATCAAAAAAGGACCATCGCGCGTCGAGGGGGGTGGGAGGCGGATTTTTTGATGAAATTGTTTAAAAAATTTTTTGTATGTAGTAAACAGATCAATAAAACTATATGCCAAGTTTCACAAGTTTTCCGTTGTATACTTTCTTCACAAAAAAATTCCCAAAAAGCGGTAAATTTTGCGAAAAAAAGACAATCCCCCCTTAAAAACTTTGGCGCATAGCCGAAACACTTAGTCCGACAATTAGTCGAACCGTACCTATTTTTTCAGCTCCGTGGTAACGTTCACTTAGCAGATATTAATAATGTACTGAAAAATGATCGGGAGTATTCCATAAGCGTAATCTAATGAGCCCACGAAATACGTCGAGTTGCCGATTTTTTTAAACATTACTGTGGATCGTATTTAAACTGCACAGGGTGATCAGCAAAGAGGTTATCAAGGTCCAGAAAAAATTTCAGCTCGGTGGAAACATGTTGACTTAAAGCCCCACACCACGGTTCGTGCACGGTACGAGGGTGTATTTTTCGTAATTATTTTCAAGCAAGCGATTAATGGAATTTAAAAAATTAACACTCATGGTCAATATATACATATACACATTTAGAAACTAGACATATAGGTTTACAGCATCACGTAAGGGAATTTCGATATAAAAAAAAATGGCGGACCAGCGAATTTATTTTCCTAGTTTGATGGAAAATGTTCATCATTTATAAAAAAAAATAACAAAAATAGAAGGGGGCCCGTTATAAAAAAAAATCCCTACGTAGTGCCATAGAGACTGGATTTTCGAACAGTTTGAGACTTGGCGCATGCAAATTGGATGAATAATTTTTTAAATATGCTGTGAATCAGGTTGAAAAACGTAGTTTCGAGAAAAAACGCGTTCAAAGTTTTGCTAAAGGATAATTCAACAGACAAACTAAATTTTTTACTTGTTTTTTTTTTGTTTCTCGCCGTTAGTCAGGTATTCCTGGACCATACAACAGCTCCTCAGCACCCAGAGACTCATCATTTTTTTCATAGTTTGCACGCAGACGATCCTCATGCGTGCTTTTTTCGGCTTCGTGATCGGCTTCGCATATTCGCTTCTCGTTGATGTTTTGATAATATTGGTAGAGTGTTTCACCAATTTTTATGTTTAAGGCGTTACCCCCACTTGTAGCGCAAAAAAGGCCTTTTTCATGAATTTTTTTAAAGAAAACTACAAAACTTTTTTAATCAATCAATATACCATCTTAAAGAACACATCTTAAAGAACTTTTAGTAATTTTTTTATTGAAAAATATTACATTGTTTAGTGGCAAATGGCCGTCAATGAAATAATATTTTTATATACACGGTTTGCGGTGACCAACATTGCGGCGAAGTGGATCATCTGAAAAAAAAATGCGGATGGATTTAGTCAAATATAAGTATAAACTAGTCTTTAATCGAAGGATTTTAAAAAATACTCATTTTTCACAAAATGGCGGACAGTCAAAGTTAATGGTTCGATTTTAACGAAAAAAACGGCCGTTTTTTTGGCTATAAAACGGCCATTTTTTTCGAAAAAAAAATCGAACGATTAAAGACTACATTTTTATGTATTAAATAAGCCTGCAAAATTTCAAGAAGATCGGTTCATTAGTGTTCGAGTAATCTTGGTCACCGACTTCAGAAATGCCATTTTGAGAAAAACGCGTTTAAAGTTTCAATTTCAGTTTACGCGAAGAAAATATTTTTTTTGTAAACTTACATAGAGTCATCTATTCCGGGCATCAAAAAAACTGCATTTCAAATTGCACTTCAAAAAAATGCAATAAAAAAAACGATTTTTTCAAAATCGCAAGTGGGGGTAACCCCTTAATATCTCCAATACATTCATGACGCCAATATGACCATTGTTAAAAGTATTGAAGCAAAATTAGCGGCAGTTTCAATTGTGGGTCTGCCGCTCCATGATGTCTTTGGCGCAAATTTGCACATAACAGAGTTCAAACACTCGTTATTATTCTGGTGGAGAGCGCCTAAACATCGTTGAAAAAGCTCGTGTTTACTAAGATCCACGTATATCGGTTTTATTGCCTCAATGACATTTGCAGGCAATGCAGGTTTATGTGTGTATTCGTTCAAAGTTCCTTTGGCATTTGCCTGATGCTACGAACACCACGAGTGTTCTCCTTCCGGTCAATACTGTTGTTGGGGACTTGCGTCTGTGGATCATATGTGATAGAATGTAGCCCAGACAGCTTTTTTCATATCTTCCATCGAATCACTACTCCGATGAATTGCAAAACCGTAGAATGCAGTTAATTCTTCAATGAGCTTTCCAGTCAGCTTTCCCCTTCCACCGAGGCCCTAATTCCCTTTTTTACAATTTCGCAATCTTGTTCCCATCCGTTTTTGAGCATGGTTGACACATTCTTTTTTCTTAACACTATACGGAAGAGCTTGCACGATTTTGTTGCAAGTTTTCGAATCGCCACCTCCGATATAATTTACGTACTTCGTTCCGTGTAATTTCTCCGCTCTTTGAAACATTCCAAGCGCAGCATCAGTTTTCATTTTTCCTGCACAACCGACATAATTTGCGTCACAGGATTCAGCGTGGTTTTCTAGCCAATTTTGATATTCCTTTGAATCAGTTTTGTTTCTCCACAGAGCATATGCCTTGCAGTATGCAGATTTCACACAAATATCAATAACTTTTTTAGAGTAATAACCGATGAGTGTCGTGACACGATGTAACGAACTAAAACCGCTTTTGCGCCAAGTGCCACCACCAAAAACTGTCAATCCATCTACTTTTCCACACTTTTCGGCGGTTAATTTGTTGTCTTTACAATCGAGTCTTGATGACATTGTCTTTATAGATTCTGTGGCATCGCGAATCTGTCCCACAATAGTATCGTAGAAAGATCGAAAGATAGGGCGCGGCAAGTCCCTGAAAGCACAACATTTCTCTGCTCCAGCCAATGACATTCCAAGCAATCGCATCGCAAAAATAAATCGACGCTGAACTTCGTATGCATTTTGGATTAACGGGCATGACGTGATTTCTTTTGGCGTACAGGACTTGCAGTTTACCACAATTTTAAATCCAAGCCCTCTTCGACTAGGTTCGCAAAATTCTACATTACTGACACGTAATTTACATTTCACGTGCTCACTTATTGCTGTGAAAACAGCAATTAAATTTATCAGTTTGTACCCAACACTTGGATTTATTATAACGGAATATAGTTGGCCACTGCTCAACTTTCTCGCAGAGCTGCTAGCTCTCGGCTCTTCTCTCTCCACTTCATATATATTAGGTGGACCCGATTTCTTTCGTTTCCCATCACCCCTTCTTGTTTGTTCTCCGACAACATGTCTTTTTGATTTTTGATCCATCAGGATACACGGAATACACAATACGAATCAAATGATATATACGAACCGTACGACTGCCGGCAATCAACTGACTTATTCGTGTCGGATTCTTCTACAGTCGGTTAACCCTTTAACTGCCATTGTAGCAAATTTGCTACGTTCACTTTGACCCCGTCGGTAAAAGCGTAAGGACGCTATAGTGGACAAGCTACTTCACAGTTCCATCAATCTATGCTAGATGCAGCTACAAATGCCGGGATAGCTCGAAATTCAAACGTAAACATATGAATTATGTTAATATGGCAACAATGTTGCCGTGAAAATTTACAACGCTTGCCCCAGCATTTGATCTGCTGCCCGTTTTTTGTCCAAAAAAAGTAAGAAATGAACATTCTTGAAATATTTTTTGATAGAATTGTGTAAAGTTTTATAATACTCCACCTTTTGTCCATTTCCTTTGGAGTATCACCACCAGTATGCCGACAGCGAGATGCGAACGCGGAAGGAGATCCTGTTGAAACCGGAATCAACACGAACCACCAGCAAAAAGGAGCGGGTACGCGATTACCTACTGAGGAATGGCCTGCTCTATAAGCGGAGAGAAGGCCGAGAACTCTTCGTGGCACCGAGGACGATCAGAAAAGGACTCCTGGTACGGTACCATGACCTGCGGAGTCACCCGGGCGTAGATCGAACGAATGCGCCGTTGAGGAAAGACTTCTACTTCTCGGGGATGCGGCGCTACGCGAGGGCCCACATCAACGCATGTATCGTGTGCGCAATCTCAAAGTTCAGACGTAGGAGACCGGCGGGCGAGCTCGACCCGATAGCCCCAGAAAACCGACCGTTTGCGTTGATGCACGTGGATCACATAGGACCACTCATGACGTGACGGTCGGGCAATAAATACATATTCGTAATCGTCGATAATCTGACGAAGTACATCATATTGAGCTCTTGAGAGCCTCATGAACAACTTCGGGGTGCCGGATCGGATCGTGAGCGACAGAGGTACGTGCTTCACGGCAAAACCTTTCGTGGAGTTCTGCAAGCGGCACGGAATCCGGCACACACTCAACTTCCCTCGACACCCGCAGGCGAATGGGCAAGGCGAGCGCGTCAACAGCACCCTAGCAGCAGCGTTAACTGCCAGCCTCGAGGACGACGAAGGGCGGGACTGGGACCGCCGCCTCCGAAAAGTCTAGTGTGACTTGAACGACACCCAGAATGCAGCCACAAAGAAGAGCCCGTTCGAGCTCTTCTACGGCTACACGGCACGACGAGAAGAAGGTCCACTGCGAGATCTACTGGACTCGGGGGGGGGGGGGGGGGGGCACTATACCCCTCCCGCGGAACTGCAGGAGGCAGCGCGGGGGGACATACGGTCTGCGCAGCAGGAGTCGAAGCGCAGATACGATCACGGGCGCGTTAAAAACCCCGAATTCGCCATAGGAGGCCTCGTGTATATGAGCGCGCCTCCCGTCAACACAGGAGAAAGTCGCAAGCTGCAGCGACGGTATCGGGGGCCGCTCACAATCAATCAACGCCTGTCGGGGGACACCTACCGCGTGGCCGAACTGTGAAACCGCGAGGGTCATCGATATGCTACCACCGCGATAGACTATCACAGTTCGCGCCTCAAGGCCAACTTCGTTTTCATTACGCGAAGATGCCTATGTCTTTCGAATTATAATAATACAGCGTATCGAACGCTGCTGGAATATTTTCGTTAGAAAGTATACCACGTAAGAACTTTTCGGGTTCTCTTGTTAACGTTCTCGCTAGAGAAATTATTTCGCACGCTTCCACGCGAAATTGGAGATAGAGCTGTACTCGCGTACAATAAGCACCTTCGACACGCTCGGTCAACCCGCACGTCAATAATCGCTCTCTCTCTCTCTCTCTGTCACTCACATCGTGACAGAGGACTCCTCTCATACTTGCTTCTTTCAAACGAATAACACGCAGTCGTTATTCTCTTTCGAGTCCGTACAAATTTACTGGATCAAAATAAAGTAAAAAATGACCGTTTTCGATTATCTGCTCATCGTGCAAACCGCGCAATTTAATCAAATAAGGAGAATTTTGCCGAACTACAAAAAGCTCGGCAAGGACAAGTTCACCGCCTCGAAAACGCGCACACGCCTTTCGAGCTCACAAGAACTCTGGTCGGCTTGTTGCGCTCGAGACGTACTATTGCAACAGAAGGCGTCAGAAGCGCAACTCGAACACGAGTACTTCGCTAAGGACGAGTTCCTGAGTGCCGAAAATGATTACGAAGACGCCCTGGATCAACTCACGGAAATTCTTGATCAACAAGAGAAACAACAACGGACAGCTCCAACGATCTCGAACTCCACGATGATTGGAGAAGCACCCGGACCATCCACCTTCGCGCTCCCGCGTATCACCATCCCGAAGTTCAACGGCGAGCCAACCCGGTGGGAGAGTTTTCGGGATTCTTTCAAAGCGCTAGTTGGTGAGAACGTATCGCTTGGAAAATACTCAACGATGAGTACGACAACATGCGTGCGTTAGTTCTCGCGCACATTCACGCGTTCGTAAGTTTACCAACTATGAAATTAGAAACCGAGTCTGAATTAAAACGCCTACGCGACACGGTCAACTCCTCGCTAAACGCGTTAAAAAACTTAGGACGTCCTGTCGAATACTGGGACGATTTATTAGTTTATTTGGTTGCGCAAAAACTCAGTACACGTACGCCTACCGCCTGGAATTTGAGTCTAGGTGCGTCAAACGATTTTCCATCGTTCCAATATTTGAAAGACTTTTTAACTGAAAGAATTCGAGGTATTACGCCAGTTCAAGTCGGCACCTCACATAACGCGTCCCGCGCAAATCCGTCCCCCAATATATCGAATGCCAAAGCGAACGTACACAACGCTACTTCAAAACAGTGCCCGGACTGTTCGGGAAATCATTTGCTTGCGTCTTGCCCCACGTGGCTGAAAAATCGATCGACGATCGCTTCGCGACCGCTAAACGCGTTCGCGTTTGTTTCAATTGTTTAAAGCCTGGCCATTTTCCAAATCAATGCCAGTCGCCAAATCGCTGTAGCAAATGTCAAAGATTACATCACACTAGCATACACCGCGTGTCCGTTCCTCGTCAGGAATCGACGACTCCTTCGACTAGCGAAACTGCTGCCGAAGCAACGACCGACGCTGCTGACGTCAATTTACTTCCGTCAAACACCGCGTCTTCTCCGGTCCCCAATCCTCCTTTCGCACAGAAGGAAATCCCTGCTCAAAACGCAACGATTAACACAACGCACGATTTTCCGAACTCCGTCTTACTCGCGACCGCTTGGATCAAATTACGCACTCCAGAAGAGCGCGTCATGAAAGTGCGAGCCTTACTCGATCAAGGGTCTACACATAGGTTCATTTCTGGAGCAATGGCTCAAAAATTACGTACTTCGCGCGATCGCGCGAATCTCAACGTCACGTCATTCGGAGAAGCATTTTGCGGACGCGCGACTTCTCGAGTACACCTCACTCTCGAGTCGTGTAACGACCAAGGCACTCGCTTACCTATGGTCGCTTACGTGTATCAAAAAATAACTTCGTATGCTGCGCGGCTTTTGCGTCAAGTAGGCTCTTGGACGCACCTCAATGGATTAGCTCTCGCCGATCCCGATCCTTCCAGCAAGGAACCAATAAACGCTTCAATCGGAGCCGATCTTTACGGCTACATCCTGCTCGAATCTCTTCGAAAAGGTCCGATTGGGTCACCGACGGCCAACTCACTACTTTGGGATGGATAATCTCCGGCCCCACGGATACAACGCGCGTTACGCCCGCGTTGATAAATTCTGCGACACATTGCGCGCTCGTCACCGACGACGACGCGTCAATCAAACGGTTTTGGGAAATTGAAGAAATTCCCGCAAAACAATTTCTTACGCCCGAGGAGGAGGAATGCGAAAACCATTTCATTAAAACGCATTCCCGCGATCCCTCCGGTCGCTACGTTTTACGATTGCCTTTCTGCGGTAATTCCGTTCCCGATCTGGGCAACAGTTTCCAGATCGCGCTTACCCGCTAGGATCACGAAACGCATCTCAAGAAAAAACCGGAGCTTGTAAGCGAATACTCCGGTTTCTTAAAAGAATAGTAATCGCTGGGATATATGGAAAAGGTCCGCGAACCTGACGCGATGCTTAACCCAGTTTACATTCCGCATCATCCTGTTATCCGTGATAGCAGCTCCACTACGCGACTCCGCGTGGTCTTTAACGCGTCTAGCGTCACCTCGAACGGCACGTCTTTGAATGACCATGTGCACATCGGCCCCAAACTACAGCGCGAAATCGGCGGCGTCCTATCAAGCTGGCGGTGACACCGTTTCGTTTATATCGCGGATATTGATAAAATGTTCCGCCAAATCCTCGTTCACCGCGACGACGCCGATTATCAACGCATTGTCTTTCGACCAGAACCCGACGGTCCAGTACAGAAATAGCGTCTGTTAACCGTAACGTACGGTACCGCGAGCGCGCTATATCTAGCCAACCGCGTACTACTGCAACTCGCCGACGACGAGGGCAGCGCGTTTCCCACTGCCGTCGACGTAATCCGCAATTCGACTTACGTAGACGACGTTTTATTCGGCGCCGATGATCTCGAAAGCGCACGAACAATCCGCACTCAACTCGGGTCATTGCTAAAACGCGGTGGGTTTAATCTACGCAAATGGTCCGCGAACGATATTGAATTATTAGCGGACATTCCTGTGGTAGGTCACGACCTCGCGATCGACCTATCAAACGACGACTCGGCCGTATTAAACGTTCTTGGCATCACGTGGCTTCCCAAAGAAAACGCGTTTAGCTTTCAAATCGCAGAAATTCCAGAAACGCGCAGTACTAAGCGCTCGGTGCTTTCGCTGATTGCACGTTTGTTCGACCCACTCGGTTGGGCTTCACCATTCATTATTAACACCAAGATATGGCGTTAATAATGCCATATCTTGCATTATGCAAGATTTATGGCTTGCAAAAATTGATTGGGACGCCGCAGTTCCTCCATCGCTCCTGGAAAGGTGAAATTCTTATCGGCATGATCTGCCTAAATTATCAACCTTACGCATTCCTCGCTGGATCAGCATCACTGCGCAAGAACATTGTGCTATCGAGCTCCACGGATTCGCGGACGCGTCACAACGCGCGTTCCCCGCGGTCGTGTATGTACGAGTCTTGAACTCTCCCTCCGATATATCCGTTTCACTATTAGCGGCTAAATCTAAAGTCGCTCCACTTCAAACAGTCTCCATTCCGCGACTCGAACTGAATGGAGTCGTATTGCTTGTTCGACTGATTGAATACGTCAAACAACAATTAAAATTCGAATGAATTCCCGTGCATGGTTGGACCGACTCAACCGTCGCACCCGCGTGGCTCACTCAGCACCCTTCCCGCTGGAAGCCTTACGTCGCAAATCGGGTCTCTGAGATCCAAACTAAAATGCCCGAGATGAAGTGGCATCATGTCCCTACGCGCGATAATCCCGCGGATTGCGCGTCGCGGGGAATTCCCGTTGATGAATTTCTGCAACACCCGCTCTGGTGGTCAGGCCCATCTTGGCTTCACCAGAATTCTGCGTTTTGGCCGAATGCACGACCTTGCGCGACCTCGGACGACTCAGTCGATCCACAAATCGTTCTCCAAGAACAACGCTCCTCAGCGACGACTCACATCGTACAAGATACGGAGGAGTGGGCCTTTCCCTCACGCTTTTCAAGCTGGGGAAAACTGTTTCGAGTTACGGTTATTCTTTTCCACTGGCTACGAAAATACCGAACTCGCAAACTCGACCAACCCGCAGCCTCAACTACTCAACCAGTTGAGAACTTAAACGAAGCACGCGACTTTTGGGTCCGCCGCGTTCAACACACGTCCTCCAAGGCGGAAATTCAAGCGCTGAAGTCAAATACGGCACTGCCGCGCTCAAGCCCCCTCAAGCCGCTTAATCCGTTTCTCGACGGGAACGATCAGCTGCGTCTTGGCGAGCGGTTGCGTCACTCGTTCCTTTCTTATGACGAACGATTTCCACGCATTCTACCTCGGCATCACATAAGTGAATTAATCATCGATCAAACGCATTTACGCTCTTTGCACGGAGGCAGTCAGCTCACGTTGCAACTCCTTCGCCAAAATTATTGGATTCTCGGCGCGAGATCCCTCGTTAAAGCCCGGATCAATAGGTGTATAACGTGCGTCCGCGAATGCACTGTTACTGCCAGTCAACTCATGGGAGACCTTCCCTCTCCCCGAGTCAATCCGTCGCCTCCGTTCTCACATTGTGGCGTGGACTATGCCGGTCCATTCCAGGTAATCCCGTATGTAGGACGAGGCCAAAAGGCGCGAAAATATTACGTGGCACTCTTCGTTTGCCTCGCAACACGCGCCTTTCACCTCGAATACGTCGATGACTACGCGACTTCCGGTTTCCTTGCCGATTTTCAACGATTCATGAGTAGACGCGGTCGACCGATCGACGTTTACAGCGATAACGGAACGAATTTTCAAGGCGCTAATAAAGAATTGCGCCGAACCTTCGTGGCCACCCTCAAGAATTCTGCCTTACGTGATAACCTCATGATGGATGGAATCCGTTGGCATTTTATTCCGGCCTGTGCGCCTTACTTCGGCGGACTGTGGGAAGCTGAAGTGAAAAGCTTTAAGCATCATTTGAAACGCGTTGTCGGCGCTCATACGTTGTCTCAGCTCGAGCTGTCAACGCTATTATGCAAAATCGAAGCGTGTCTCAATTCACGCCCACTGTCACCCCTCCGCGATGATCCGGTGAGTTTCGACGCACTCACTCCCGGACATTTTTTAATCGGTCGCCCTTTACTCAGCAACCCCGAGCCCTCCTTGCTCGACTTAAAGGGAAACCAGCTTTTCCGTTGGCAAAAGGTGCAGGCTATGCACGAGCATGTCTGGAAAGCTTGGAGGCAAGATTATTTGTGCACGCTGCAACAGCGACCAAAATGACGCACGTCTTCGCCGTCCCTAAAAATCGGAGCGCTCGTACTCCTCAAAAACGAATTACTCCCGCCGTCGCGATGAGAATTAGCTCGCGTACTCGATACGCACCCAGTGCCGGGATTCTCGAACGTGTTAGCGACGATTTTCGCTGTCGCTATCGTCCATATCGACAAGTTTCGTTAAGAGCTATTCTGTACAGCTCAGTTATCGACATGTCAGCGTACGTCATATCGTTAAGTTCCGAAAACTGTCGCTAAGCTAACGACGGCCTTTTGAAGCCTCGCTACTCAGTTAGCGATATTCCATACATACACATATATACTCACATGCATCAAATATGATTGTGTATGGTTTGACTCCCCGAGTTTCTGCGTGGCCTCGAGAGAAATCCAGTGCAAATCGCAATCTGTCGTTTCAATTGCGAAAACCGTTGTACCCCAAAAGAGAATCGAATCGTTTAATAATATCTAAAGATAACAATATAGTGAGCGGAAAATAAAAATGGTGTGAGACATATATTTAGCGAATTTGTGTGAACGGGTTTACAAGAGTTCAAAACTTTCTCAATCTACAAAGTCACATTGAAAATCATGTAAGTAAATCATAGTCGTTGGCATGAAAAGGCTGTCACGTTTCTTGATACACATGCGTTTTATATGAATTTATCATTTTTGCATCCCAACAAAAAAGTATAATGAGTAAACATTAAAATGTATTGTAATCTGTTCGTGTTGTGATTATAAGGTTAACTTGAATTCATAGTGCACGCATATGCACTGCAAACTGAAAGTATTAGGAGTACAACTTTGCAGTGACCGTTTTACTTAGAGAGCCACTGCGGCCGAAGTAGTGGCCCTAGCTCAATAAAAAAGTGGCATTTTAAACTAGAGGCTCTGCCAATGTAAACAATTTAAAAAAGCTAACGGATACGTGTATGCATTATAAAGTTATAGGCACTCAAACATGGCAACCTACGAACCGAATTCTCAGCATTTGCGGGAGGTTATGATTTACTTCTTCAACATCAAGAAATCTGCGGCTGCGGCCCACCGTTTGCTTGTAGATGCTTACGGGGAGGATTCTATTAGTGAGAAAACGTGTCGGCGGTGGTTTCAACGCGTCAAAAGTGGAGATTTTGAGGTCGAGAACAAGCATGGTGGCGGAAGGCAGAAAGTTTTTGAAGACGCAGAATTGGAGACCTTGCTGGACCAGGATTCGTGCCAAACTCAAGAGGAACTCGCCGAGACGTTAAGAGTAACCCAGCAAGCAATTTCAAAACGTCTCCGGGATATGGGTATGATCCAAAAGCAAGGAAACTGGGTCCCGCATGAGTTGAAGCCGAGAGACATCGAGCGCCGATTTTTCACCTGTGAACAACTGCTCCAAAGACAACAAAGGAAGGGATTTTTGCACCGGATTGTGACTGGAGATGAAAAGTTCGTTCACTACGATACTCCTAAACGCCGAAAATCATGGGGACTGCCTGGTCATATTCCGTCATCGACGCCCAAACCGAATATTCACGGATCCAAAGTGATGCTGTGTATCTGGTGGGACCAGCTGGGCGTTGTGTACTATGAGCTGCTCAAACCATCCGAAACCATCACAGGGGAACTCTACCGACGTCAGTTGATGCGCTTGAGTAAGGCACTCAAAGAGAAACGGCCACAATTCAACGAAAGACATGACAAGGTGATACTGCAGCATGACAATGCCCGACCCCATGTTGCAAATGTCGTGAAAAAGTACTTGGAAACGCTGAAATGGGAGGTTTTATCCCACCCGCCGTACTCTCCAGACATTGCCCCTTCCGACTATCACTTGTTCCGGTCAATGGCACACGATTTGGCTGACCAGCACTTCGGTACTTACGAAGAGGTAAAAAATTGGGTCGATTCCTGGATTGCCTCCAAGGACCAAGACTTTTATCGACGTGGGATTCGAATGCTACCTGAAAGATGGGCCGAGGTCGTAGCTAGCGACGGGCAGTACTTTGATTAAAAAATATGTAGCCACTTTTTTATAATAAAGCCTTAAACTTTTGAAAAAAACGGTCACTGCAAAGTTGTACTCCTTATAACTAACCTCAACGTTTTTCACCGGGACTGCTTTTTTATGTGATTGAGCCCTTTGGAATATATCCTTCAAATAAAATATACTTTTTAAGTTATGTTCTAGAATGGCTGATGGTTACCTTACACTAGATTTACTGAACATGGAAGCACGCCGTCAACGACTAGAGCGAAGGTTAAATCGACTCGAATTACGAGAAATACAAGATCCATTCGATTTAACAGATGTCGAATTTAAGGAGCGGTATCATTTAAGCCCTGCATTGATATCAGATCTCATTGACATATTAGGACCACAAATAAAGCGTACAACGATCACAGGACTGTCTGCAGAAAAATAGGTACTGAAAGATCTACAAACTGTATGCACAGGCCGTAACACTATATTTTTTTATTATCCGATAGTACTGTCAATGTGCCCAATTATATCTTACAGGTATTATCAGCAGTGAGGTTCTGGCTGCTTACAACGTCTGGTAGGCGAGCAATTGGGTATTGCAATGAGTCAATCATCGGTCAGTAGGTGGTTACACTAGGTTACTGATCAATGATTTGATATTCAGATAATGTGTACAGTTTCCAATGACGCCACAAGCCAGAGAAATTGCGAACGAAGTATTTTTGAATGCAGAAAAACCGTTTCCAGGTGCTATGGGAGCTGTAGATTATACGCATATCGCAATATACGCTCCCAAAAACCACGAAGAGGCGTATATTAATCATCACGGATATCGTTCGGTAAACGTGCAAATGGTACTGTTTCATACTTTTATACATTTATACGTAGACAGTATAGCATGAGCACCACCTCATTAAATGTAATTATTTATTATCCAGACATGTGATCCAAAGTTGAAGATTTTGAACGTTAATGCAAGGTATCCGGGAGCACGACACGATGCTTATATATGTGCTTCTTCTCCAGCGCGGCGTGTTATGGAACAAGCATATAATTGAGGTGAACGGAGAAGTATCTCATTGGTAGAGAAATTTCACATCATATTTCTAATGTTTTATCATATTTAGTAGCCTGAAAATAGTGTAATATATTGGATCTCGATGCCGATGAGCATATTAATTGATGTTTATACAGGTGATTCCGGATATCCATTGGAACCTTGGTTATTGACGCCTCTGCCTAATGAACCTGAAGGCACACCTCGATTTGCATACAACAAAGCAGTATGCAGTGCCAGGAATTGCATTGAACGGTTGTTTGGTGTACTAAAAGGCACCCGAAGATGGCTTTCCAAACATAGAGCTCTACAATATCAGCCCGGATTTGCAGGACGCATTGTCAATGTCTGTGCAGTACTCCATAATATGCTACAAGCTAACGGCTTGTTGAATGATCCTGTCTGGATGGTCGATGGAGATCGAATAGAAAATGCAGGATATTAGCTGCCATTAATAATTGCAATGATAATAACAATGATGAATATTTGCGACCATTTGCTGTTGCACAACGGATTCACGACTGTTTAATAACAGAAAGATTTAGTGCGTGATTTTTCCACGGTCGGCCATTATTGTAAATGTTTCAATTTTCATATTCGAATTTGTGAATGCCTTTTTCACAATTCTAAATTATTAACATGATGACAAATGAATCACTTCAGGGTATTTGAGCAACTCAAATAATTATTTATCAAAATAACTATATTCATCGGGGTAAAATGGCAAACGATTCAAATTTGAAACGTACAAAACCATTCGTATTAAAAAAAAGTTCTTCCAATCTTTCTTGACAGCCAACTGCTAGGAAACCATTCTGAATTCTATGTTTAAACTGCATCTGATATCATTTTTAAGATCTATGTAACAGATTACTTTCCCTTTCTCACTTCGTTGTGATCATTGTACGTTCTGAGTTTAAGCATTTTTACTGTACAGACGACGCAGTGTCAGAAATAAAAACTAATTAACTACTTTTCTGAGTGTGTCGATTTATAAAACGTAATATGTTTTGACATTGTATATATTTCACATCTATATTCATTACAACTTTTGGTTGCCCGAAAAATCAATGCTCTGTAAAAACCATTACATTTTATCTCTAAGGTGAAAATGGGGTTTCAAGAAGGTTTCATGTCACCGTAAGGTCCAGGGTATAAGAACTTCGATCTTTGAAAAATTATTTTCAAATGTCACATAATGATGAATGTTAGCATAAAAATTCAACGTACTGGTATATTTTTATAAAACTCTTTTCTGAAAAAACAAGGAAATATAGTTTATCGTTATTTTTAGCTTTGGTTTGTTTTTTTTTTCATTTGTTTTGTTTTTGGCCGAATTATCTCAAAGGCAACTTATGTCGATTAATATATGAGAACGCACGTCACGTATCTTAAGTATAATAAAATGTGTATAATATAGTATTTAAAACGGCATTATCAAACATAATCAATTTGCTATTAATTATTGGCATACAAATGAAAGCAATATGTTCGTTAACTTAGTAAATGTCTATTCCATTCCTGAAGATAAATCGGCAATATATTTTCCAAAACTTCCACTAGTCTACCTAAAATTGGTATTCTCGTTGCCTCGTGCTCAGCTTGCATCGTCACAGCATCAGCTAGCTTTTTTTTAACGCCTTTAGCTATTTCTGTAATGGCAACAGCAGAAATCATCGATACTTCAGTTTGGGTTTTAGCTGCATTCGCGAATATCTGTAACAGTGTATACGAACTCAGTTATATAGATTTGCTTTACATTGTAAGTCCCATCGATTTGATCATGACGTGTACCTTGAAAATTACAATAGCAGGTGACGATAGATTAATCAATATTGAATTTGAGAATTTGTTTTACCATCATAGCATCAACTTGTCCTTGAGAAATGGAACGAAAGTGCTCCCGTGTCGAAAGTGTCTCTGCCAGTTTTGAACGCTTGGCTGCAATTCATAAACATTTTGATAATATAAATAACGTGGCGGGTCTAAACTTCTACCATTTGCATATATCTTCTTGTCGTAATTTTTCCAATTAATGAGCCAATACAAATTATTCTCGTACGATTTCGCGCATATTTCCATGTAGTAAAGTCGAACCTCGATATAACGAATCTCGTGGACCGTTCGTTATATCGTGTTTTCGTTATATCGAGATCATGTTCTTCAAAATGTACTTTGAAAAAAAAAAATATTAGTACTATAAATGTAGGGATATTTTTTAAAGAAAGGACGGATTAAATGAGAGCAATTTTCAAAAGCAATTAGCAATAAGAGCACAACGTATGTTATTATGTCGTCGTACCAAGGGTTCGGATGTCTATCGGAAGGGAATGTACAAATCTTCGTTGTTCGAGGATTTCGCTATATCGAGGTTCAACTGTATAGAATATCTTTCCGTGGGAATTTGCTTACTTCTTTGCAAAATAGTGATTTCACATTCTAGGTTGCCTTTTCCGGTATAGGTGGCTATTTTTCGTTTTCCACCTTGTAAATTGGAAGCACTTTGATGTTGAAAAGCGTTCTTTTAATAATTTGCTACCATCCGTTTCAAGAAACTCGCGTCCTGCTACAGCGCCGTCTTCTATACTTTCATTATCATCTGTAAAAGCATGTATTATCAAGTTACTCCGATTTATTCACTATCATAGGAGGATGAGTGTAAAGATAACTTCGATCTCAACTTATTTGAATTAATATGCCAATTTTTTTACTACCTGAGAACCTCGTACCGTTTTTTGAAGAGCTTGCTTCGGTGCAAATAGTAGGTACTCGCGGCTTCAACTTCAACAAAGCCGTTTCACCACGGTCAAGTTTGTTTTGCAAGTCCTATAATTAATAGTTCAATCCTTTCATTATTAATAACTTTTTTCGAGGTCTACCTAGTTAAGAATAAAATTAAAATAGTTTTAACAAACCTCCTCTTCCAGTATACTATCAGCACATTCTTGACTGCCTTCAACATAGTCTGAACGTATGATTCCAATGACGACAACTCGAACTCGGTTAAACTGAGTGTCATGATCGGTTTGTTGCCTGTTGCCGTTCAAGCCTTGCGTAAAGTTTTTGCCTTTAGTAATGTCCGATTTTTTACGTCTCTTCATTAGTGCAGCCAGATCGCGCGCAAAAGTTACCCCCTCTCTAGTCTCTTGCGCGCCCATCACACAATCATAGTAGCGCGTGTCCGTGAGCAAGCGACGCTCGGACGTCTTCGGAAAGAGCCGAGCGCCATCGAAGTTTCCCGACCGTGCCTTCGGCAACTACACCAATACATGGACGCTGAGCACGTTCATGTGCGGCCAAGCCGAAACGAAGGCTTCGAGGGAAAAAGCAATCTAAGCACGACTCGCGCGTGACGTCACCCGACGGCACGAGCGAGGCTTTTAGATGATTTCAATGCTTATTTAACTCTTGATTCTCTGCGTTATTAATGTATACAAAAAAAATGTATCGCACACTCTGATCGCTTTTTTTTAGCTTATACGTTAATTTAAATATAATAATAAATCTAAATTACAACTTATTTATCTTCTAAAATATTGTTTGAGCTTTACTCACACCCGTCCTTATGCCAAATAAATTATAATTCATAAAAGTGAGCGAAAATATATTTATATTCGTATTATTATATTCATTCTCATACTTTCATCAAGCGATAAAGTATCATTCCCAAAAACAAGTCATCTATCATCATCACAATCATCTATCCGGCCGCGAATCGTAAGTGCCAGCAAGTGCATTTTTAACACAAGCGATAAGATGGTCTCGTTGGTAGCGTTCCTAGCTTAGGGGCGCGGGATCGTTCCCCGCGCTCAGTACTTTTCTGTTGTTTAAATTATTAATTTCTTTTTGTATGGGGCGAATTGTTTATTCGTGAAACACGCTCATTGAAAGGACATTATTCTGAAAATAGGAAAACTGCTCATGATGTTTTACGATTAATTTTTTTTTGTTCTGTCAATGGTGAGTGTTCACAAATAAACAATTCACCCCATTATGATGAAAATTACCTGTAAATGTAAAAATATACAAAAATGCCACTTTCTGGCACTTACGATTCGCGGGCGGATAGATGATTGACTGGTTTTTGGGGATAATGCTTTATCGCTTGATGAAAGTATGAGAATGAATATAATAATACGAATATAAATATATTTCCGCTTACTTTTATGAATTACAATTTAGTTGGCATAGGGACGGGTGTGAGTAAAGCGTAAACAATTTTTCAGAAGATAAATAAGTTGTAATTTAGATTTATTATTACATTTAAATCAACGTACAATCTAATAAAATAAGCGGTCGGAGTGCGCGATAAATTTTTCGACACTATAAGATAACTAATTAAAATAATAATGATAACTAATCAAATAAGAATTAGTAGTAATAATAAATTTTAAAAAAATACTGAGCGCGGGGACGTTCCCGTGCCCCTGCAGACCGAAGTCAGGAACGCTACCAACGGGACCATCTCATCGCTTGTAGAATATGTGCACTTTCTGGTACTGACGATTCGCGGCCGGATGGATGAATGGCTTGTTTTTGGGAATAATGCTTTATCGCTTGATGAAAGTATATGAGAATGAATATAATAATACGAATATAAATATATTTCCCCTTACCTTTATGAATTACAATTTATTTGGCATAGGGACGGGTGTGAGTAAAGCGCAAACAATTTGTTAGAAGATAAATAAGTTGTAATTTAGATTTATTATTACATTTAAAGTAACGTACAAACTAATAAAATAAGCGGTCGGAGTGCGCGATAAATTTTTCGACACTAAAAGATAACTAATTAAAATAATAATGATAACTAATAAAAATAATCAAATAAGACTTAATAGTAATAATAATTTAAAAAAAAAGCACTGAGCGCGGGGAACGATCTCGCGCCGCTGCGGACCGAAGCCAGGAACGCTACCAACGAACCATCTCATCGCTTGTAGAATATGTGCACTTTCTGGTACTGACGATTCGCGGCCGGATGGATGATTGGCTTGTTTTTGGGGATAATGCTTGATCGCTTGATGAAAGTATGAGAATTAATGAGTCAAAGATGTGTGCGGCCATGTTGATGACAAATTGCTAGTTGAAGATTCGGCTTCAGTCCGGCCAATAGAGGTTTTCCAAGGTCAGCGATGGAAATAAATTATGCTTTCTTACGTTTCGACCCTTTGGTTCGGGTCCTCTTCAGAAATTATATTTTTCTCTATAAATTTTGATGCACAAATTTTACAAATTAAGTTTGAAGGAATTAAATACACGTATGTTTTATGTTATGATTGTGTTATAAAATTGTTGTGTCGTTTTGTATAACTATTATGTTAATGCTGTTTTGGTTATAACTATATTGATTTGATATGCATAAGTTCTTGTATTGCGTTAATTCTTCTTATTCATCGGTGTTTGAAATGAGTGATGTGTGAGAGTGTGGTTTATTATACTATGGAGTTATAAAGAAATGAAATATGAGAAACGACTAACCTCGATGTTGTTGATGTTTCTAGCTTTTGCTTATATTTGGAAGGTTATTTCAAAAGACAGTATTTATGGAAGTAAATACTGTTTGGCTGGAGTATACTCAATAGATGGAAGAATTTATCGTTTTTTAGCGATTTTTATCATCTGTAAAGGATTAATAATTATAAGAAAGGTTTGTGTTTTATTTGTGAAAATTTAATGTACCTGATTGATTTAAAAGAAATTTTACTAAAGTATCAAATGACTGTGATGATTACCTGTTAAGTTTAAGATTTTTAAAAATTTTCTTCCAAAATAAACAAACACTCGAAATTTACATTTCTGAGTTACATATTGAGTTGTGTGATCACGGAGAGTTTGAGAGAAACTGAGTGGTGTTTTAATGTCGTGAAGCTTATTAGTCTTTATTTTGCGAATCGGGGGAGAAAGATCCTATAGGCAGTGACGTGTCAAGAGAAATAAAATTGGTGCGTCATGTTAAGAGTATTTGAAATTGAATTATGGTGTCAATAATTTAAAAATTGTTATGTCAAGTAAAGTATTGTAAAATATTTTAATAGTTATTTAATGAGTGATAGGTCGAGCTTAGTTTTTGTATGTCAGTTCTAAAATTTATGGCGTTGGAGTGTGCCTTAATTTGGATCATTTCTAGGATTAGTCTTTTTTGAGCCAATTTTCATTGTTTAAAACTTTTACATTGTCGAATTGAAAGTCATGTTTTTGTTCTCTTGCATGTTGTGCTAAGGCTGTGTGTATTGTGGTAGTATGTTTTAGGCTATTTTTATGTTCTTTTATTCTGGTTTCAGGGTATCTTTTGGTTTGGCCGATGTATGTGGCATTGCAATCGTTACAATCGATTTTGTAAACTATGTTGGATTTTTGGTTGTTACTTATGTTGTCTTTGGTGGAGCCAGTAATCGATGAAATGTTGTGTTTATTGTTTGTGACTAATGTTATGTTGTATTGTTGGAAAAGACGCATTGGTTGATGATGGATGTTTTTTGTGTAAGGAACATTTATTAGTCTGGAAGAATCGAAATTGTTGTTATTCTTTTTTTGATTGTTGATTGTGGAAAGCCGATGTTTTATTATTTTTTCTGTGAAAGAGATCGGATAGCAATTTTGTGTCATCGTGTTACCAATAAGTTTGAGGTTTTCTTTATGAAATGAAGGATGAGATAATTTTATTGCTCTGTCAACTAGCATGCAAATTATGGCTTTTTTGGGAAAGTTGGTGGTGTGAAAAGAAATTTATGAATCTGCCTGACCAGGTTGGTTTCCTATACCAATTGGTGATAATTGAATTTTGTTTATGGATTAAAAGTATATCAAGAAACGGGATTTTTATCTACTTCATTTTCTTATGTAAATTGTAATTTTGAGTTATATGAGTTAAAAATATTTTTGGTGGATTCAATTTTGTCTGTTGGTAGAGCAATAATAATATCATCAACATATCTTTTATATAGTGGTAACGAAAATTTTAATTTTTCCAGACAATTTGTTTCAAGATCAATCATGACAATGTTCGATAGTATTGGAGCCAGAGGTGAGCCCATTGGTAACCCTGAGATTTGTTGGTACATTTTGTTTTGAAATGTAAAGAAAGTTGAGAACATGATGTATTCTATGGCTTTAATTATTTCGTTTAAAGGAAATGTTTTTGAAAATAGATTTGATCTTCTTTGAAGGTTTTGAATAACAAGTTGTAATGGGATGTTGGTATAGAGAGAAACAACATCAAACGAGACCAATTTGTAGTTGAGTGGAATTGAGATGTTAGAAAGTGAATGTTTTAGGTGGAAACTATCTTTGACGTGTGAAGTAGTCGTATTGATCAATTTAGAAAGTTTAGATTGTATAAATTCAGCTAGTTTATGTGTTGGACTATTTATTGATGATACTATTGGACGAAGTGGATAATTTTTTTTTCTGAATTTTTGGCAGACGATAGAGACGAGATAGGTTGCAATTTTTAGCTTTTAAGTATTTGTATTTTGTTTCATCAATGATTTTTAGGGTTTTCTATCTGGAGAGAATATTGTTAATGCCTTTTTGTAGAGTGTTGATGGGATTTCTATTAATTAATTTGTAAGTTGAGGAATCTCCGAGTAAATTATGAGTTTTTGTAATGTAATCTGATTTGTTAAGAATGACTGTTGAATTTCCTTTGTCAGCTCGTGTAACTAAAAGTTGAGGGTTGTTTTTTAAGAATGAGGACGTGTGTTTTATAATTTGATTAGTGTTGGAAAATGATGTTGGAATATTTATTTTGTTTAAGATTTTAGTGAATCTGGTTCTAATTTCGATTTGTCTAGGTTTGTCGAGTAAAAAATCTAATTTGGACTCAAGTTCGGAGATTGATTTGTGGATATAAGTTTTTATGTTTGAGAGTTTGAGGTAAGGAAAACAAAACTTTTCACCTAGAGACAAGAATGTGGAAATGTGTAGCGGAATATCAATGTTGGAGAGATTCATACGCCATTCTTTCGTTTTATTTAATGTGATTGTCGAATTTATATTATTCAGAGGATCAGTGGAAAGATGATTATTTGTGTCCTGTTGTCTATTAGTAAGAGTTGAGTATAAGATGTTGTGATTTTGTGTTGATTGATTTATGTTTTGATGGTTTAGGTGATGTATATTGTTTTTGTTCAGATGTGTTTGTGATGATATTGTTCTTAAAAATTCGTCATGATTGAAAATGTGAAGATGTATATTCTTGGTTCGTTGAAATCTAAGGTTTTGAAGTTTTTTTTGGTGTTTTTCATATGAGAGTTTTCATATGAGAGCTATGAGAATTAATATAATAATACGAATATAAATATATTTCCGCTTACTTTTATGAATTATAATTTATTTGGCACAAGGACGGATGTGAGTAAAGCGTAAACAATATTTTAGAAGATAAATAAGTTGTAATTTAGATTTATTATTATATTTAACGGAGACTTTGTCCTTGGAGTGCCATATTTCAGGTGTTTACATTTTATTTTTTTTAAAGGAAACGAGTAAAGCTTTTTGAGTGCGGTTTTTTTCTTGCTTTTATTCATGATATACAGAACGTTAAAAAAATTTTTTTGAAAAAAAAAAACAAAATGGCGCCGTTGCAGCTCCGCGAAAACAGGTCCTCAAATCGCGGGATGGAAACGGCTGACATCACTGCCCCCTCTTTGTTGATCTGAAACACAAATTCAAAGCATATTATCAATCTGTGACCCTTTGGTCAAGGAATGACGGATGGGTTTTTCGTTTAGTACAAATTTCGGAAAATGGCGGCAATTTAAAAAAATCGAATTTTCGCGTTTTTTTGCATAAAAAGATAAATCATAAATGCAAAAATGTATCTATCGAAAAAACGATCCGTCATTCCGTGAAGACATTTTCTGAGTGCTCAGATTGCTTTTTCCCTCAAAGCCTTCGTTTCGGCTTGGCCGCACATGAACGTGCTCAGCGTCCATGTATTGGTGTAGTTGCCGAAGGCGCGGTCGGGAAACTTCGATGGCGCTCGGCTCTTTCCGAAGACGTCCGAGCGTCACTCGCTCACGGACACGCACTACTATGATTATGTGATGGGCGCGCAAGAGACTAGAGAGGGGGTAACTTTTGCACGCGATCTGGCTGCACTGCTCTTCATAGCTAGAATAAGTAAAAACCCCATTATCGCAGATATTTTTCACTAAATTCTTTAAACTTTGTATAAGTCGGTGAAGATTGCGGTGGGTAAAAAAAAAGTATTTGTACACGTCGTCTTTTTTAAATTATCTTTTGAAAAAAATAAAATACTTTATGAAGTTTCTGTGTTCGATAGCTTATTCCAAGTATACATGGGTCTGTTAAAAAAAATCTTGGGAAAACACGACCACAACAATAAAGCCAAATTAACAACAGTTTCGTGTGAGATGTACCATTTTTTTATACCCACTGTATGTTATAAAATGATAAGGATTAGATTACCCATACCACTCACCACTGTTCCGAACTTTTCGAAGCGCCGTTCTTAGTATTAAATTACGTTGCTACTCCATCCATTTTTTTCGGCTTTCGTTCTTTCTATTCATAACCTGAAATCTGCCTTCCGAAAGACCCTTATTGAGCTTTAAAAAATCAAGCATTTCTGATAATTGCGCGGAAGATGCTCGAGCACTCCTAGACTTCTTCCTGAAAAATAGAATAAATCAATTGTTTATAAAAAAATTTGATGGATGTGTCTAACCTTGTATTGCTATATTTACAGCGTTTGATTTGATGTCTCTTGTTGCATCATGAAAAACGTTCAAAAAAATTGTATCGATGATCCTTAATTCTAACAAAGAAAAGAAAATTTTGCTAGAACGGTAAATTATGAACTTCGTTTACTGTATTTCACTCCTACAAAACAATGGTGTTGTGTTTAGTCGAATTTGAAAAACTAGGCCGATTTACAATTATCACCAAAAGCCTCTAGAAATTGGGTGGTGAAAATTTGTCACGTTGCCACATCTATCGAATATTGTACCGAATTTGATCGGTGGCCCGTGATGCATTCGACGTCGATGAATATCGTCAACTATCGGAAAGTAGCAACAACGATAATCATCGCTAGAGAGTTACAGAATCCCAGCACTGGTCCCGATGGTCTAGTTCGCGTCGTAACGCTACGTACCGCGAAAACGATTTTAAAGCACCCCATTACGAAAGTGTGTCCCCTTCCTTGCGATTCAGCTCCAAGCGCACCGGAACCTTAATTGGTTTTTTTTTCTAGATCATAAGTTTTCGATTTACTGTCGGGTTTCTCATGTAAAATCCTTTGTTAGTTAGTAAGTTCTCTTAATTAATGTCGGGTCTAAAATTGTACTTGCGAAAAGATCACACGGCAAGCGCTGCGAGAATCTTGAAGCATTTCGATCCATTCGAAACGAGGCGAGCAGTATGTTCGAATTTCCATCAATTTGGCGTATTCTCAAATATTAAATTTAAAGTGTTTACAAATTCCTGTTGCTATGCGCGATTGTAGTCCCGGCTCTTCGCGCCGGATTATGACGTACGTACGCAAAAACAAGAGCGATTTCGTACTCCCGAATTACCCTTCGGCCCTCGCGATCCTCGGACCCGGTAATACACGCGTTCTTACCGACAATCGAGTAATCCTCCGAGCGCCGAATAGCAAAGATAATCGCGCGATACTCAATCTCGTTTTTCGTCCTCTATACGAAATTTCAATAATTCACGCAACTTGCGCTACCGCCAAGTTGCGCTTAATATCAAAACCTCGCGTAACCCGCGTCTTCATCCGCTGTGTGATCCACGCGTAGACACTTAATAAACATTTTAGTAAAACGTAACGACTATTGCAGTGTTTCTTCGTTGTCGGCGCGACCCAAGTTTCCCTTATCCTCCAAAATTATTCCCGTGTTTGAATCAGCGCCCAAATAATATTAAATATACGATCCCACGTTTATCGAAGGACGTGTCCGATCAATACTGATTGGATGACGATTTATGCAAGTGCTTCAATTAATTTGTCCCTGTAGTCCCCCACAAAATAATAATGAAGTGATCAATAAAAATTCAAACGTTTTTTTCCAACAAAATTAGGTTCGTTTATTATCACAAGACTTTCTCTAAACTTTTTTGTAATTAATCATTGATTCACTCATTGAAACTCGTCTGTGCATTTATTGTTTTTGTTAAAACATTTCAACGTTTTTTTAAAACGTTTGTTATCTTAATCAATGAAATTTAGATACTTTGTGAGTTTTGTGAAAATACGATTAGATTGGTTTAATATAACGTACAATAAGAATTCGAAAATGAATATACGGCTTTTTACTTTTCACGGGTGAACTGTTAGTTTGTGCGTGCCGGTACAATGTATATGTATAGGTGTATCTATCCCTAGCACAGCAGTGTATATGCTTCTCTTCGCGTGGTTCCCGTCGGGCGTTGCTGCTATCGACCCTATAGTGGGGCGCACCTCACGCTGCAAAATAAACGACGGTCATCGATCCCGAATCGGCCAAATAGATGAAAGTAGAGTGTAATATCAAAATCGCAGATGATTAGTTGATGTATGGCCCTGAACATAATTCGTGCAACCTCCTTGCATTCATTTTTTCGATAATATGAGAAATGGAGAAGCCGAGGGGAAAAAAGAAAGTATACCAAATTTCTATCGAAGACAAACTAAAGATAGTTCAATGTTTGGAGGCTGGAGAAAAAAAGCTCTCGCTCCAGAATATGGAATATCGCATTCGGCAATCACTTACATTGCTCGCCAAAAAAGAACATACAGGCCCATTCGATATTGTTGAATAATCAATAAGATAATTCCATGACAACGAGAATGGATGCGATTGACGATTCCGCTTTAGAGAAAGCGACTTTTTAGTAGTTTTGTCAAAAACGAAACCGCGGTAAACCAGTCTCTGGAAACGTGCTCCAAGAAAAATCCCTCATGCTAAATAAACAATTGCACGATTCAGAAAATTCCACTGCCAGTTCAATATGGGTCAGACGCTTTAAACAGAGACACAGTATTCGCGAACTTACTATACAAGGGAAACCGTTGTTATCGGACATTCGGGAGAGTACAAATTTTCAATGAAGTTTAAAAGGAAAAGAAGAGAAGAGACTACAACTGCTGGACGGAAAATACTGGAGGATCGAGTCACTGTAATGGCTTGTGTGAATGCAACTGGAATTCACAGAATAAAGCTATTGGTAATTGGGAAATCGGAAAAACCCCGTTTTTTACAAAACGTTGTGAATTGGCCAGTGACTTATCTACGCCAAAAAAGTGCGTGGTTTGATCTATCAATCTTTGAAGACTGGTACAGGACAGAATCTATTCTACCGGTTACATCGAGGAAGACAGGAGAAATTGAATATTTGTTTGCTCTTATTGGACAATGGCCCTTCGCACCCACCGCTTGAAGAGTTAAGATATTACTAAATGGACCGTCGGGCAAAAAGTTAGTCTAAAATGGGCGAATCGTGGATTTACAAGATCAGATCGTACATGTTTAGCCGATCAGCCGGTTACCGACCCGATGCGAGCGGACGCGATCAAGCGGGTGTGAGCTTTGCGAGCAAAAAGGCAAAGTAGCTAGAGGGTAAAGAGTACGGAAGTGACAAAAAAAAGTTCAGAAAGGCGCAAAGTGCTAGTGGAAACGTTAACGAAAAAGCGAGAACACCTGGGAGAAGGACCCAACGGAAAGAAAGTGTGGCGGAACACCGAAAGAGGGCGATGTTGGAAAGGCAAAGAGCGGTGGTGAGTGCGCCGAAAAAAGGACGGAGAAAGAAAGAAGCGGTCGATAAGGACGGGAAGGGAACTATCGACGGATACGTATTAAGGAGGAAAGTGGAAGTGGAGACAGGTGGCACTGCATTCACAACGCGGAGTAAGGTCCAGCACTCACCAATGGGAAAAAAAGGAGAACCGGCAAATGACAGTAGAGACATAAAGACGAAGGAAAATAGCGAAAATGTGGAAGCAAACGAAGAGCAGGCAGACGGGCGCAGATCGGAAGAGAAGAAAGAGAGCGCCAGGAAACGTGAAATCATAAGGACACACCAAAGCGAAGGAGAAGAAAGCGAAACACCGAAAAAAGGAAGATCTGAAAAGGAGGAGTGGGGGAAAAACAACGGCGAGAACAGCGACGAGATCGGAATGCTGGCAAAAATTAAGGAGATCATGTCACGAGCTGAGGAAAGGACAAGGAGGATGCTACAAGAGGAAACCGAGAATATCAGGAAAGAAATTACACCACTGCCATGTCGTTGTGAAAGTATGAACAGAATAATCAAGGAGCTACTGGCGGAAGCGGAACAGTGGAAATACAAAATGTACATGGATAGAGCGGTATGACAGGAGGAAAAAGAGCAATTGGAGAAAAGAGTGCAAGACATGGAAAAAGTTATCGAGAGGTCAATGGGGCAGGAAGGAGAAAGAGAAGAGAGCAACGGCGCGGCAAACAATTTGTTGATGTCACAGGTGTCAGACAGATTGATGGAGCCGGACGACAACAACAACCTCAGTATAGAGAGTGAACAGCACAAGAGAGAAGCGGGACGGGGAAGAAGGAGAAAACCAGAGGCACTGACAGCAAGAGAATGGCAATGGGAACGACTGGAAAGGATGAAAAGGAAACGAAACATTGAGATAAGGGGAATAAGCGGGAGAGGCTCCGAGGTGGGAGTAGCGAGAGAAATCTCAAAGTTAATCGGATCAAGAACGGGGTGGAACCCGAATATCGTAAAGGTCCAGCGGCACGGAGGAGGAAAAGTGGCGACGTTGCGGTACGCTGAAACGAAGAAGGAGATAATGAGGAGGAGGAGAGCGTTCGGAGCATTAGTAGTACGGATAGAGGACGACCTGACAACGCGGGAGAACGAGATCCAAGAGTGGATCGCAGAACGAGCCGAAGAAGAGAAACGCAGCGGGAAGATTGTAAAAACAGGATATATGAAATTGTGTATCAATGGGGTATGGTGGCAATGGGTCGAACTGGAAGGAAAATTAAAAAAAATGACATTTCGGAGCGCGGGAGAGAGGAGGGCTTAAGGTAGTAACGTGGAATATAGCAGGAGGGGGGAAATTAAAGGGAGTATCAGAATTTCTCGAGGAGTTTGATATTGTATTGATTCAGGAAACATGGATGGAAAAAAGGAAGGAAAATGCGGCGCTCAAAGGACTCAACAAGGAGTGTAAATGGTGAGCGAAGGCAGCGGAAAGAGAAGGGACAAAAGGGCGAGCAAGCGGCGGGCATCTAGTCGGAATAAAGAAAAACGTAAAGTAGAAGTATGAAAGCAGAAAATAGACAGAAAACCACACTACAAAAAATTATGGGTAATTAAAGTCTATAATAACGTGGGCTTCAAAGAGATAGAGGGGGAACTCAAAAGATGGATAGAGGTGAGAATGGAGGAGGGGGCAGGAGTAGTCATCGCAGGGGATCTAAACGCACGAGGGGGGTGGAAAAGGCCCTAGTAGTATGCGAAGAGAAAGGAGGTCTTAAAGGAGAAAGGAAATCGGAAGATGGAATAACGGCGGAATTTGTGAAAGGATTAAGCAAGGAAAGGAGAGAAGATCTACGGAAAATTCTCAACAAATGCTGGGCAAAAGGGGAACTACCGGAGGGGTGGAAGAAAGCAAGGATCTACCCAATCCACAAGGGGGGGGGCGAAGAGGTAGCGGGGATCTATAGGGGGGTCTCACTACTGGGCATAGGGTACAAAATTCTAACAAGTGTGATGGCAAAAAGGTTACGGGTATGGATGGAGAGAGAGGGAATTTTAAGGGAAAGTCAAGCAGGGTTTAGACCAGGGAGAGGAACAAGGGACCACATTTGCGTCTTAAACTCTCTCATAAACAATAAGTTAAAACAAAAAAGGGCAAGCTCTTTGTAGCCTTCGTCGACTTTAAAGCAGCTTTCGACAGGGTCGACAGCGTCATTTTAATGAGGAAACTGTGGGAAAAGGGCATAAGGGGAAAAATGGGCGGAATGATCAAAGGCATTTATAGCAAAACACGCAACGAGATAATCGCGGAGGAGGGGATAACGGAGAGATTCGAGACCGCAGCGGGCGTAAGGCAAGGGTATCCACTAAGCTCATTATTATTTAAGGCAGAACACCACTGTGACCCCCTGTTTTTTTGCCATTTTTCAAGAATTTTTTTTGTTGGAAAAAAAAGAGATATTCGAAAAATTTTGTTTTGTTCGTTGTTTATTGAAGATACATAAAAAAAAAATTTCAAATTTTTCACGCCCCATGGTGACGCTGGGGAAGCTCCCGCGTCAGGTACTGTTGCCTCTGCAGTGGTTCGCGGCACGCAGCAGAACTCTCTTCAAAGTCGATCTGAAAACAAATACCGAGTGTTTTCGTTAATAATATGATATTTTGAAGAGAAGTACACAGGGATTTGAAAAAATATTGATTTTTAAAAAATAGGCACGCTTTTGAAATTAAAGGACGATTTTCGAGCAAAATTTCTCGTCGAAAATAGGCTATAACTTTTTTTATTATTGAGATATCGAAAAAATCCTATGTACTTCTTTAGATAATCTAGTTTTATCGATGCAGTCCAAATTTGAAGTCGATCGAATAAAAATTGCTCGAGTTCTGCTGCGTGCCGCACTCAAAAAAGTGGTTTTGAGAAAAACGCGTTCAAAGTTTTAGGTTTGTTAATTTATGCGATAAATTGGAAAAAAAAATTTTACCTTTAATCAGCGATGCCGGCACCATATAGCTGGCCTTCAAGAAGCAAATCATTGTCCCTAGCATCTTTTCTCGAACTTGTAGAGGCTCTTCTTGCCTCTTTTGCAGCGTCTGTGAGCGAGCGCTCCGCCAGCTCGATCCGCCCTGCGTCGGTTTCAACGCAAAAATTGAAACAATTTGGGCCGATAGTTATCCCCAACGTCTCCAAAACTTCCATGAGGCTTCTCAGGCCATCATTGAATAATAATACCGCGATATCAGCTGCAATATCGACGATTTTTTTGCTCCCGGACTGACACTTGGGGGCTATTGCCCAAACTCATTTGTTGTAGCTTTCGTTGTTGTTTTGCGTGAAGCCGCCCAAACAACGCTGCAGCAAATCGTCTCTGCTCAAATTTTCGAAGACTGGCGTAATTGCCTCCAATACTTTCTCAGGAAGAGCCGGCTTATGGCGATATTCAGAAATATTACCGCTTGCGACTGCTCGCTGCCACGAACACCACGAGTCGGCTCCCTCTGGGCAATCGTCATGTTGTGGCTCACTATCTGTGGATATTTTATGTTTGATAGTTGCCCAAATTGCTTTCCTCATTTTTTCAACATCATCGCTGTTCCTCCGAATAGCCAAGCCGTAATATGTGCTCAACTCGTCAATCAATTTTCCGGTGAGCTTTCCTCTGCCAGACAATCCTTTTTGTTTTTTCACGATTTCGCGGAGGCGCGTCCCCATAAGTTTTTGGACATGATCGATGCACTCTTTTTTTTATCTCGAAACCGTCGTATGGATCGCTATTCGATATGCCCAGAAACGTTTTAGAATCGCCGTCACCAATATAATATTTATATTTTATGCCATAGAACTTTTCAGACCGTTGAAACATTTCGACAGCTGAGTCGACTTCCATTTTTCCGGACGAGCCGCTATGTTTCGCCTGGCACTCATCGTCGTAGGTACTTTTCCATTCCCAGTACTCCGCGGTGCTTTCTTTTTTTTCCCAATGCTCGCAAGCTTTGCAATATTTCGATTTCACCATAACGTCGATCACTTTTTTAGTGTACCAGCCGATTAGCGATGTTATGCCGAAAAGCGAGCCGAAACCGCGCTTACGCCACGATCTGTCGCCTGAAACGATAATTCCGTCCTCTACCCCATTTTTCAACGAAATTGTCTGCTCCTCAAGTGCAGCCTTTTGTTTGCTCACTGTGCTCACAGCTTTAGTGGCAATCGAAATCGAATTTAAGATTCGATCGTAGAAAGACTGAAATATGGGGCGCGGTAGGTCCATAAATGCACAAAACTTCATCAGGCCATTCAAACCGACGCCAAGAAGACGCATACTGAATACGATCCGACGATTTATTTCGTATGCATTGTCAATCATAGGACACGAATTGATTTGCACTTTTTCACAATGGCCGCAATCGACCTCCATTTTGAATCCGAGTCCACGCAAACTTTTTTCAGTAAACTTTATATCGCGATCACACACTTTGCACTTCACTAACATCGATATAATATTCAATATTCACATACTCTGCAGAACTATTTTCGGAGCTATAACGGTTCGGAGGTTTTCGATTCGAAATTTTCGTTCGACTCCTCGTCACATAGCTCCGTTTTGTTCCCTTTTTCCCCGCGTACACTTTCGGATTATCCATTTCGATGTGCAAAGAATAATTCTGAGCGTTCGATATTTATAAACGAAACGATTCGGAGCGTTTAGACACGAGTAGCGTCGCTTCTATTCGCAAACTGGCGCTATGACGCTATCCCTATACCTGCCTTGAAAATTTTTCAATTATCGCCACCTGTGGCTTTTTTTCGAAACTTTATTTATAATAATAGCCGGTTTTTGTGAAGGGAGACAAAAGAATACCTGGGAAAGACCCGCAGGACCTGGGAAAGGCCCGGTATACCTGCCGACCCTGAGGCGCGCAGCTGCGCGGGACCCCGAGCGTCACGGAGCGCTGCACCGCTCCACAAAATATTGAATATCTCCGAAAATAATTATTTTTTCGACCTGGGTCCAACGGCATCTTAATCTTAAATGTATTTTAGATTTTTCTAGATGGTTTTCAAAAAATCGATTTTTTTGAAGCCGTCACAGTGGTGTTGTCCCTTAATAGTGGAGGGGAGTGAAGGCTTAAAAAAAATATTTATAGTATTTGGTAATATACAAGGTTTCCGAAACGACGTGTCCTGTTTTTTAACTATCTGTTTAAATCTTACCCTTTTAGAATATTTGAAAAAGTAAAAAAAAGAATGCCAAGTAATGAAAACATATTTGAATTCACTCCGCTTCGAACTGGCGCAGAACGAAAAAAAGATTTCTCCCCTTTCAAAAAGATATGAAATCCCCTTTAAAAACTTTTAAAAAGTGAAAAAAGAACGCCAAGTAACAAAATGCCCCCGAAAACATTATTGCTTTTTTGACCCCAATTTTCGACCCCCTACCCCGCGTACCAGAACTGTAACGCCTGGTCGGACCCCCCCCCCCCCCCCCCTTGCGCCTCTCTTCCGTTATGTAACGGGTACTTCAATGGCGACAATTTGAACATTTTTTTCTATTTTCAAGGCCCTTTTTTTATTCAAGCAGTCTTTAAAAATAGTAATGATCAACATTTAAAAAAAACGGCTACGTACCACCTTACAAATTGCGATGAGAAAAATTCCAAAAAAATAAAAATCGGTTGATAATTTTTGAGTATTTGCCGGGGCAAGGTCGAAAAAAGTTTTTTCGAGAAAAACGCGTTCAAAGTTTTCGTTCCGTTTTTCTTGATATAAAGTTATGTTTTATCTACAATATTGATACTTACATTAAAGTATCTAGTCTCGGGCCTTCATCTTCTTATATTTCGCAAATTCATAAGACCCTGCACTTCGTCTATGACGGTTCTTCATCTTCATTATATTTCACTAAATAATAACATCTTACACTTCATCTATTATGAACAATGCCTCACCAGTAATGAATGAGGGTCCAAACCGGTCGCGCTACCTGTTCTCACTGAAGTGACTAACTCCATTAACTTCCGGACTCTTGCAAATGTGCAAATTTTTGCAGAGTGGTTTCCCCCTCAACTGACGTTTCGTATGGAATGCTGCCAACTTTCCGCGGTATAGTTGCGAGCGAGTTTTAAATGAAAAACTTGAACATGCAGAAATGTTGCTATTTCTGGCAGTTCTAAAATCGTGACGTAACGCAAACCTTGACCTCCCCCTCCCCCTGGGTACGTAACACCGTAACGCGTGGCCGGATCCCTTCCCTCCCCCCAAATTGCGTTACGTAATGTGCGTACGCCGCCCCCCCCCCTCAAGCACTGTCGACTTTCTCCACAAATGAAAATCATGTCGATCTTTTCTACCTTCGAGTAACGCATTGTGAAACGTTCATCGACAAACTGAGAGATTAGAAATTTTAGAAACTCCAGAAATCTGATAGCAAGAAGGTATTCAGAGTAATAAGTACCGTTAAAAACTTTTAAAAAGTAAAAAAAGAACGCCAAGTAACAAAATGCCCCCGAAAACATTATTGCTTTTTTGACCATATACAAAATTCTGATTTATCTTGAAATATTTTTTAATTTTATTTAACGAATTCTTTTATTATATTTTTTCAATTGTAATGTACAAAAAAAGTGAAATAACTTTTTATAAAATAGCCAAGCAAGTTTACTAAAAACGTAAACAAAATTGTTAAACCTTAGAACTCATATTTTCCTAAATATTTCATTTTTATTTTAAAAATCACATTACTATTATAACAAGAAATTGGTATTACCATTATATAAAAATAGAACGTATTTACCACATAAGTACACTGGAAATGCTGTGCAACGACTTGGCGTGCATGGTTAAGAAAAAAAGCTCGGCGAAGGATTTCGTCTTTCCAACTACTTAACTCTCAGGTTGGAAAAACATAGACTGCTGCAATTTGTTATGCAACTGGAAATCAAATTTTGTGATCCCGCAAAGTATGGATGAAATCAGTGATGTTCCCCTAGACGACACGATACGTTAAACCTTTTTTTTATGCATAATTTAATACGATATATAAAAGTATATACTTTCTCCTCTATCAGACAACTTCATACATTACATGAAATATATTTCGTATATACTTTTGTGTACTGATCCGTATTTTGTGTATTGTATCCGTCTCTAAGCCACAGCATCGGCAAATTTAAAGGTCGAATTACGGTGCCGTCGTCTTGCTGGTGAAAAACGAAATATATGAGTATCTCTCCTGATACTCATTGCGCTATATTCGATGGTTTTTCCGAGTACAGTCGAATATTTGTCAATAGTGGATATTACGTAGCTCTGACACGGTCACATTGTGTGGACCGACATATATACCGATAACACTATATATCAATGTTATCTTGTCCGAATCACACTAGCGCAAGGTGCAGGAAATCGCATTGCTAATGACACTGGCAGTTGATGCGTTGTTACAGGTTATATATATATATATATATATATATATATATATATATATATATATATATATATATATATATATATTGTGTATCTTCCCGAGCTTTTTCTCTTAACCATGCACGCCAAGTCGTGCACAGCATTTCCAGTGTACTTATGTGGTAAATACGTTGTAATTTTATATAATGGTAATACCAATTTCTTGTTATAATAGTAATGTGATTTTTAAAATAAAAATGAAATATTTAGGAAAATATGAGTTCTAAGGTTTAACAATTTTGTTTACGTTTTTAGTAAACTTGCTTGGCTATTTTATAAAAAGTTATTTCACTTTTTTTGTACATTACAATTGAAAAAATATAATAAAAAAATTCGTTAAATAAAATTAAAAAATATTTCAAGATAAATCAGAATTTTGTATATGGTCAAAAAAGCAATAATGTTTTCGGGGGCATTTTGTTACTTGGCGTTCTTTTTTTACTTTTTAAAAGTTTTTAACGGTACTTATTACTCTGAATACCTTCTTGCTATCAGATTTCTGGAGTTTCTAAAATTTCTAATCTCTCAGTTTGTCGATGAACGTTTCACAATGCGTTACTCGAAGGTAGAAAAGATCGACATGATTTTCATTTGTGGAGAAAGTCGACAGTGCTTGGGGGGGGGGGGCGGCGTACGCACATTACTTAACAAAATTTGGGGGGAGGGAAGGGATCCGGCCACGCGTTACGGTGTTACGTACCTAGGGGGAGGGGGAAGTCAAGGTTTGCGTTACGTCACGATTTTAGAACTGCCAGAAATAGCAACATTTCTGCATGTTCAAGTTTTTCATTTAAAACTCGCTCGCAACTATACCGCGGAAAGTTGGCAGCATTCCATACGAAACGTCAGTTGAGGGGGAAACCACTCTGCAAAAATTTGCACATTTGCAAGAGTCCGGAAGTTGATGGAGTTAGTCACTTCAGTGAGAACAGGTAGCGCGACCGGTTTGGACCCCTCATTCCTTACTGGTGAGGCATTGTTCATAATAGATGAAGTGTAAGATGTTATTATTTAGTGAAATATAATGAAGATGAAGAACCGTCATAGACGAAGTGCAGGGTCTTATGAATTTGCGAAATATAAGAAGATGAAGGCCCGAGACTAGATACTTTAATGTAAGTATCAATATTGTAGATAAAACATAACTTTATATCAAGAAAAACGGAACGAAAACTTTGAACGCGTTTTTCTCGAAAAAACTTTTTTCGACCTAGCCCCGGCAAATACTCAAAAATTATCAACCGATTTTTATTTTTTTTGAATTTTTCTCATCGCAATTTGTAAGGTTGTACGTAGCCGTTTTTTTTAATGTTGATCATTACTATTTTTAAAGACTGCTTGAATAAAAAAAGGGCCTTGAAAATAGAAAAAAATGTTGAAATTGTCGCCATTGAAGTACCCGTTACATAAGGGAAGAGAGGCGCAAGGGGGGGGGGGGTCCGACCAGGCGTTACAGTTCTGGTATGCGGGGTAGGGGGTCGAAAATTGGGGAATTTGGCGTTACCTTTTTTTTCCCCCTTAGGTACACGTTTTTCGCGTTTGTTACCTATTCTTCCCCTTATTGTGACCGTTTCTTTCCTCTACTGTTTACTCCTTTTTTCTCCATCTGTCTCCCTGTTCCCCCTCTTGCGGCCACAGCCGACTTCCCCCTTTGTATTATATTATAGTCTTGTTTCTTACTTCTAACTAGAACTAGTCTTATTTCGCCGCGAAATGCCAAAGAAAAACATTTGACGAGGAAATGTACGCGACTGTGATTCGAACCCGGGACCTCCCGGTCCGCTGGGTTATTGGCGAGCACGCTAACCACTAGACTATCGCACCGGTTTTAATTTGGCGTTACGTTATTTGTGTACGCTCTAATAGCGCTAAAATAGTTTTAAAAAAATAGTATTCTGACCTAAAAATTATGAACGTTATCAAAAAACTTTTTCTACGAAAGTTGTTAGTTTTGGCCTGACAAATTTTTCGGTGAGAAAATTCGTGATCCCATTTTTTTTAAACATGATGGCCATCATAATGTCGCAATTTTGAATTTTGGACCAGCAATATATCTTTTTTTTTAATTTTCCTCTTTGAATCCTAAAAATTTTACTGTACTCGATACTTGATCTGAGCAGTATTTTTCGAGATAAATCGTGTGTAAGATTAAAATGGGACACCCGGTATACAGGATGGACCATTTAACGTGACCACCCCAAATATCTCCGTTGCCTTTAGAGCGACGAAAAAAAATGTCAAGAAGTAATTTGATTGATTTCGATGGGCTGATACAGTTGTGAAAAATTCATTTTTGTTAAGGTCATAGTTTTTGCGTTCTCAAGGTCATCAATGGCTTTTTAAATGGAAACATGTTTTTTTATTAAGATGTTGTGCTGATGTTATCTGTGCAGTTGTACCTATGATACCATGACCTTAAAATGATTTTTCACCTAGATACACGTGTAAAAACGGGAAATCGTGATGGTATTGACAATAAGAATATCCGAATAATGGAATTGAATTTTTTGTGCAGAAATGTATTGTAAAAAATGTTCGAAGTGATGGCCATTAAACTCGAAACTTTTTTGAAGACGTCGGGTGAATGATTCTCTTAACCTTCGAATAGTTTCTGGCGTGATAACGGCGCACACTCTTGTAATTCATTCCCGCATGTTCGCCGGCGTCGTCGGAACATTATGGTATAGACGATCCTTTACAGGGTTGCCAGACACTCTAAGTACACGATCGCCAGAATCCCCCGGCCAAGTCGCCCAAAGTCGCCGCCCGCCGCCGAGGCATGGCAGCACGATAACCATCGTGAACGAACATCCAATATCTAAGAGCGCGAATTTAAAAATGATGTGAGGTTAAATTGCAGTACCGCTTGAAGTTAGTTACTCGATTTGCGTGAATTTCTTCCGAAGCGGCTTAAATTCCGTTCAATTTCTCTCATATAGTTTTGAGATAAATCTGAGTTTAAACTCAAAATAATGTTGGGGTATTCGGGAATTATTAAAACAACAAAGCATAGGAATATTGCGTCGTATCGTATAATATATTCTAATATTTGGAAAAGTAACGTTTGCAATATGTCGTTAACAGTTTTTTCGTGTCTTTATCTTCATCTCTTTTCTTTAATTGCCTTTACGCGTCCTCTACGGCAAAAAATGTCATCGTGTCGAGTAACTCATCACCATAGTCTTTCTGCGTCGAAGTTCCTTGAGCATCTACCGTGGCTGTCAACTTGAGATCGTATATTTTCGACGTACACTTCTTGTACATGGTCGGGGATGGTGTGAAAGATTTGCGACATGTACCGGTCGTATCGAAGTCCGTACGAATTCTCAAAATTGTGTCGAGCACACTCAAGCTCATTCTGTTTCGAGGCTTGGTCTTCTTAGCATTCATAAATGAAAAAACTCTTTCCACCACGGCATTACTGACCGGAAGTGATAGTACCTTCAATGCCAAGCACGGCAATTCTTTGAATGGTAGAGTGCCGCCAACGGTTTCATGAGAATATACATTCGCCCAGTAAGCTGACGAGCTGACCATGACCTTCTCCGAAAACAATTCCGTCCAATCGATGAACAGAATCTTCCAAAGTTGACCCTCGACTGTCGAAACGTCCACGGAATTGTCCAGTAAAATCAAAGGCAAATCGGTAAGCTCGAGTTTTCGTGTAGTGGGCAACACTCTGTTTGGTGATAGCTTCGTGGATGATTTGAGTAAGGTCATGTTACTATGGAGACGTGTCAGAAATTCGGCTAGCACGACAATAAATATTGCCTACATCTGCGTTTGACCTTGCCCAACTGTTCCGATCGCAGGTTGCACGCCGCAACTGTATTTTTTAACTCAGTCCCAAGATCTATCATGTTCGCCGGCTGCAAAGCCAAGTCATTTTGTAGTGCTTCCTCGACATATTCAAACCGTTTCGGCGCGTTATTCATGAATATTGGCTTACGAATACAACTCGCAACAGACAACACGGGAGACGACAGCGTATCGTAGTTTTGTAACGTGTTCCTGAGTGCTTTGGAACAAGACGTTCGCCTCATTGACATCATGTAAGATACATTTGAGGAAAATCAGGTACAAGTGATTTGCAGGATCCTTGTACATACCGGCTAACGTTCTCGCAGTATAACATTTCTCTTGTCCGTTGCCGATCATCTCGAAGTGCTTTTCAATTCTCACCATTGGTATAGAATACGTTCCACGGCACCATCCCACGGTAGCCATCGAGCTACCGACAATTGTACGAGATTAAGGAAGGTCTTATTATTGTCATTTATGAGATGCTATAAATCGACGTAATGCGCACGTCGAAGTGCACTGTGGGCTAACCAATTCCTGCTGTCTCGTACCAAGAACCCGAGCGAAGATAGCAGAGTCTCAGATGCCTTCGAACTACATAAATGTAGGGAATGGCATACACATGCTGAAGGTTTAGTAACGGTACCTGTTCTTTCAGAAGCGTGTATAGCGATTGATCCTTGCCACACAGATCGCTCGCGCCATCCGTCCCTATACCAATCAAGTTTTTTATAGACAGCTTGATATCTGCCAAGTATCCTGTGACGCGCTCGTACAATGCGATAGCACTAGTCTCGACGATATTGACGATGCCCAAGAACTCTGTCACGATGTCGGGCTTGCTTACACTAAAATACCGTATGCAGATCGCCATGTGCTTTTGTGTTGACACATCCGTCGATTTATCGACGATGAGCGAATACGTCTCGTCACCGACGTCATTCACGAGATCAATCAAAAGCGCCGGCGAGATGACGTTCGCTATTAACTTGGAGCATTCAGTCCGATGAATTCGCGACGATTCGAGCATAGATTTTTTTCCGAGATCGACGAGTAATTCGTTGAGATGGTCGATACTACGCACAGCACTATGCGTTGCTACGTAGACGGGGAGCTGCTTCATATCGATTCTCTTGGTTTCATCCGTTACAACGGCGATACGACATGACTCGAGTGTTCTCTGCGAGACGAGCTTAAAGGCATTATCGTGGTGATTCTTCGTCTTGCTGTGCTTCATCAAATTTCTGAGCACGTAATGCGGTCTCACAAATTTTGCAATGCGCTTCTTGATTAAAATTATTTTCTTCCTTATTTTTTAGCAACCACCCTGCACTATATGGTGGTAACGAATTACGATTCATTCGTAATTCCTGAATTGTTCATTATTTTCTCCGGGATCCTCTCGTGGCTGTCGTCGATGGCGCCACTTTTCGGGGCATTTCCCAAGAAGACTAGAGCTAAGGAGTCCGAACGCTTACGGCGATCACGATCCAAAAGCGTCCACGGAAATCCAGTTATTAGTGGTTGGCGGTTTCACCGCGTGCGTCGCTGCTCATCACCGAACCGAAATGAACTGAGCGACAAGAACGCAACCGACGCCATCCGCCAAAGATGATTCCTGCTTGTCATCCATGTTGAAATAAAGCGTGTGCGGACCGTGCGGACTAACGAATTTCGCGTTTAATAAAAAATAATTGTGTCTCGGTGTAAAATATATTTATCGTGATCTGCGGTGAAAACTATCGAAGGAGTGTTATGTATTGTCTGATGTTTATAAATAAATTTTATTTGTTACTGCTTCCGCAACGATAAGAAAACATATCGACTGAATTTCGGTATTTCGTTATTATTTTTTATCTGTGCAGCGTATAGTATCATAATATGGGAATATGATGTGTGATAATTTGTAAAACTTTTATCTGGATTAAAAAATTCTTATGAATGTTCTTGTGTTTATAAATAAATTCTGTTACTGCATCCACAACGAAGAAAAAATATTGTCTTAATTTCTTTATTTCGTTATTATTCTCTATCTGTACAGCGTATCATCAGTGTGAATATGATGTGATTCAAAATTTATATCAATTTTCTTGTGTCTATAAATGTATTTTCTTAGTTACTGGTTCCGCAATGAAAAAAAAATATATTGTCTTAATTTCTGTACTTCGTTATTATTCTCTATCTGTACAGCGTATCATCGATGGGAATATGATGTGTGATAATTTGCAAAACCTCAGTCGTGATTGAAAATTCTTATAAATTTTTCTTGTGTCTATGAATGCATTTTGTTAGTTACTGCTTCCACAAAAAAAAAACCATATTGACTTAATTTCTGTATTTCGTTTTTATTATTTATCTGTACAACGTATATAATATGTGAATATGATGTGTGATCATTTGCAAAAGCTTTATCTGAATTCAAAATTCTCATGAATTTTCTTGTATCTAGAAATAAATTTTGTTTGTTACTGCTTCCGCAACGAAAAAGAACATATTGACTTAATTTCTGTATTTAGTTGTTATTCTTTGTCTGTACAGCGTATCATAATGTGTGATAATTTGTAGAGGTTTTGTCCAGATTCAGAATTATTATGAATTTTGTCAGAGTCATAAACTATTATCATGTCATGGGAGGACCCTTTTTAGTGCGATCTAGCGGAAAAAATCAAATCTGTGAGATCGATTTATCTGTACAGTGTATCATAACATGTGAATGTGATGTGTGATAATTTGTAAAAGTTTTGTTTTGATTCAAAATTCTTGTGAATTTTCTTGTGTTTATAAATGAATTTTGTTTGTTAGTGCTTCCGCAACGAAAACAAAAATATATTGACTTCATTTCTGTATTGCGTTATTATTATTTATCTGTACAGCATATTATAATGTTTGAATATGATATCATAATGAGTGATAATTTTAGAAGTTTTGTCTAGATTCAAAATTCTTATGAATTTTCTTATGTCTATAAATGAATTTTGTTTGTTACTGCTTCCTCAGCGAAAAAGAAAACATTGACTTCATTTCTTTATTTCATTATTATTCTTTATCTGTACCACGTATCATGATGTCTGGTCATTTGTAAAATTTTGTCTGCATTCAAAATTCGCATGAATTTTCTTGGGTCTATAAATACATTTTGTTTATTGCTGCTTCTGCAATGAAAAGAAACATATTGACTAAATTTTCACATTTCGTTATTATTCTCCAAAACAATCTATATAAGACTTCTATCTATCTAATATAAAGAAATGTCCTGCACCAACTGCTTTCACAATTAATTTGATCCAATTACCGTTCCATATGAAGAAGAAAAGGGTGCTTCTTGCATATCGTACGGTACTGTTTTTAAATTAATTTGATCAAATTATCATATGAAGTAGCAAGGGGTGCTTTCTGCATATTGTACGGCACTGGTTCGTTCCTGATTTCAATTCGGTTCGGTGAAGAGCAGCGCCACCCTTCTCATCTGGATTTCCATGGACGTTTCTTCAACACTGCGTTCGTACTCCTTAGCTCTAGTCTTCTTGGCATTTCCTCTCATCACGGTATTACATACAGGTCTTGCAACGAAGCCAAATTTTCGTGGTGGGGGTAGGCACGCTTATCGGCTTCACTTTTCGATTCACTAGGCGCCGCTACGCGTCGCCACTAGCGAGGGGAAGTGCATTCCCCCTTACCTCTTACCCATGAATAGGGCCAAAGTGTTTACGTCTGTTTTTGTGGCGCGGGTATCGAAATAACCTTTATTTGCGACCATATGCCATGAGGTTCTACGCGATTTACCGTGATACATTTTTTATCGTGTTTTTACGTATAAATGTGACTTTTTTTGGTAGCGTTTTCGAAAAAAATACGAAACGGTTAAGGGTTGCGGGGTTTGCAATTGGAAAACGGGGTACAAAAGTTTTAAGCAAAAATGCTCCGTGTTTCGACTGCCCAGAAACGTCGAGCGATACAAAAAATGGCTCGATGCTATTCCGGGATTGAAAGAGTCTCAGTACGTGTGCAAAAACATTTCGAAGAACGATGTATTGCGAGACATGGGAGAAAAAAGGATGTAAATGGTCGTAATATGTGATGGTATTAATTAATGTATTCAAAAAGTTTTCAGTTTTTTTAGATGAAAGTAGTCATCTTTTTTTTAATCAACACATTATTTTTTATTGGTTTCGTATATTATGCAGTTTACACGACAGTACGGTAAATTAAGTTAGGGCAAACGGCGCATGCGTTGCGTTCAGGAGGGAAAAGGACAGAAGAGCTATTTCTCTCTTCGTCGCACCACTACTTCCCCTTGCCGTCACGCACCAAGCGGCAGAAATCGGAATAAAAAACAGAACCGCTAAGGGTGCCTACCCCTACTACTGCCGTTGTCAGACCTGTATGTAAGACCGTGCCTCTCATCGATCGCGTGATCGCGCGGCTTTTCCCTCACTCACTCTCAATCTTTCCTCATCGATTACACAGTCACACGCGTCGTCTGACGGGTTAATCGGTATACGGGAAATTCCTCACCGTATATTTCGGGACCACAGTTCCTCTGAACGACACTATTCGGGACTCATTTAAAAACGCGTAATTCGGGCGATGTTACTGCGTTACGGGCGGATCGTCGAGATCTTGGTCGATTCGATACTTCTCCCGCGTGTCGGGACGCGTCTCACGGCGGCGGCCATTGTCCGCCCTCGTTCGGGAAAGTTCTCATCCGCGTCTTTAAAACGGGCTTTCCTCATCGTTTACCGGGCTAACTTTCTCCACATATACTGTATCTTTGTATTATATATTGTTAATATACTTTTATATTATTTTTCCGTACAACGAGAACTTGGCGCCTTTTCTTTTTCCACCTACACCAGATCTTCCGGGTCCCTCTCAAACAAATGGTAAAAGCAATATAAAATCGGGGTCATTTTATCTAGTGTTTATTATTATGTAGCTAAAACTATAATGCTGTATATCTTTGCAACATAGAACATAGCATATCTAGCATGTGAAGCTTCTGTTAGTCTAAATCGATAAAATGCGAGCCGTATTATTGACGGTAATGATAATGACAACTATATCAAACTTTTCCGTTTAACGATTATCCCCTCTAGTTTTCTTCGGCTCGTTCGCTCGCTGGTCCATCTTTTATTATTAATCGGTGACTTATTTTTCTTTTCGATTGTATCAACTATATGGACCCAACATCATTCAATACCCGCTATACCCGCTTGCCCTTATCTTTGAACTGTCGGATCTAATGTAGCACCCAATATAGAAGATAAATTGATCGAAAGAACCAAAGAAAGTTTTACATTCACTACATATCAAGTACGTTATTTTTATTACTATGTATATCTACGCATACCTTTGAACAACTGCATATCTTCCCAAGATCGATTATATTTTTTTTCTCGTATTTTCCCATATTTGCCGCATCGACTTTTCGATTATAACAGTTCACGAACTGTTGAAAGTTTCAACAGCAGGGTTGCAAAAGAATATCTCGAACGGTTCACGTAGTGTTGTGTGTTTGGCGGCTACTTTGTGCTGTCGTATAGGAAAAGAATACGGACAAATAGAAGAATCGAGACTCACCTTCGGAACGGACGACAGGCTGCGTGAGTGCCTACTTATAATTTCTGCCGTCCAAGGCGACACGTGTGCCCGTGTATAAATAAGCATGCAGAGTATTTAAATATTTTGTCACCACTTTCTCGATATTTTGCGGAACGATTGGGGTCCAATCCAGCTTCCGGGAAATTTTCGGTTGCAGCCGGAACGGCAATCTCTGCTTCTTCGTTTGATTTAGCCTTGTAACGTTTCCTTTTGAGTGGACTGACACAAGTACCCGTATTCATAGTCGTTCCTTAAGAGATAAGGCCTCCTTGTTCTTTCTTCAGAACAAAGAACAAGAAAGCCTTATTTCTTAAGGAACGACTATGAATACGGGTGAAGGAAACGTTGCGAGGTCGATGTCTCCGTTTTCGATTAAATTTGACATGCTTGTAGAATGGGTAAAAGTAGATGACATGTATTTTTTCATATTGGCGGAACCCGATTTTTAAGGGTTGAAACGCACCCCCGAAAATTGGGATGTTTTTGGTTTTTCGTCGATAACGTTTTAACGGTACGGCATATGAAAATACTTCAAATTGCAACAATCTTTATTTTTTCGTGTACTATACATTGGAGATGAGGACGATGCAGATAGCAACAACTTTCATATTGTTTATTGCAAAAATGCAATTTTTTTAACCGTATCTCTGAGAATTTTTAATCGATTGGGATGTAAATTGGCATACATGTAGAGAATGGAAAAGTGCGGATACGGATTTTTTTCTTTTTACGATATCTCACAATTAAGGGGTTGAAACTGCCCGTCGATGTTTTAGCCAAGAGCATCGTATAATCAGCTAGCCTTTTGGCATTTCGGTCTAAATTCACGTCAATACATGTTCGTGTTATGACGCAATTGCATATTTGTAACATTCCAGCCCCTTCCCCCCAAACGGTCCCCCTCTCGAAAGGCAAACGTTCAAAGTTCTTACCGTGCGGCATGGACGAAAAGTTGTAGAAATAAAAATGGGTTACAAAGAAAATACAATCAGTCAAAATAGTCGATACACATTTTCTCGTTTTGGCGGAACGACACTCTTAAGGGGTCAACGCACCATTAAAAACTTCGTTCTTTCTGTAGCTCGTGAACGGACCGAAATAAAAATAAAGTTCGAAGGGAAAAAATGTTGTACTCTTCGACTACTAGACGTTCATGATGATAAAGATGAGTACAGCAACAAATGGCGTGTTGTTTATTGAATTAATTCGTGAATTACTTGTGAAAAATCACTCTTCAGTTTTCCACTAATATGGGCACAGGCAAGGCTCGCAATCACGGACTGACTTCGTGCTTCGAGAAGCAACTGGATTACAATTGTATATTTATGAAGAAATTCACCCCCGACACATACTGCCTTTGAAGATTACAACATAATCGGAAAAATGTTCTCTCGCTTACTTATTTAGGAAACGTTTCAACTCTATGTTTTTTATGTGTTATACTTATTACAATAATGATAGTCATGATAAAAGTGTTTGAAACAAAGAGATTTCTTACACTACGCACAAGTGATAATATCTGCTTCGCCGCATATATCGCATGTCGGTACATGTTGTGGAAAGCAAAATTCTACTGGATCTTCTTCATAACCGCTTTTGTACCACGCGTATTTGAAATGGTTTGTAAACCGTGGAGAAGCAAACTGGTTGTGGGTAAGAAATTGTAACAACAATTTTGTCTCTCAAATGCAGATTGACGTCGTCACTGTATAATATTACTGCGTCAGAAAAGTGTTTGACGAAGTATTTCTTCGTAACCACTTTTGTACCACGCATATTTGAAAAGGTTTGTAAACCGTGGAGAAGCGAACTGGTTGTGCGTAAGAGATTGTAACAACAATGTTGTCTCTCAAATGCAGATTGACGTCGTCACTGTATAATACTACTGCGTCAGAAAAGTGTTTGACGAAGTATTTCCATACACGGAAGCCATAAACATCAAGGAGCTGTATCATTCCAGTTGTACTTGCAGAAATGACTAATTATCATATGAACTAATTGTCTACAGAACTAATGAAGCTGGTGCAATATATTTCCCTGCTGGAATGGTTAAAACTTTAATATCTTTCCCTTGCATATCCATTTCTTTAAATGCAGTTGGACATTGACCGCTCCAAGAATCCAGAAGTACTACCGATTTTGGACCCTATGGGGAATACATACTTCTTGGAACCAACGCTTGAAATGATTAGTCGTCAATTTTCCAGATTTCGAAGCCAATAGAAATATATTTTCGGCTCTGAACATAGTTTGTTCCACTCGAGGACAAAATTTGCCAGTAGGTTCGTTTAAAACGATCAACACAGGTGCAAAAAGCTTGCCACTCGCAGAAATTGAAGGCTGTATAGGACAACTGTGTGTTGTTGATGTTTTCGATTGCACTACTGTCTCAACGGATCTCTGCCCTTTTTTCGCCAATGTGCGGCCTGTATGTAGCTCTAAATTGTATCCACTCTGATCAGAATTAAATGAGTTTTCACCCCCAACGTCAGCTATGTTGACTTTCACCATTTCGATAAATTCGATAGCTTTGTTTTGAAGTGTATCAGCGTTTAATAATTGTTGTTTTGTTACATATTTAGTAATCTTCCGTGACACAATTCCATGTTGGTTTTTTAATGTCCTTAGCCAAGAAGCGGATGCTTGGAAATTCACGACTGGCATTTCTACAATTTCTCGTGCATATAAGGCCCATCGTCGAAACTCTATATCATGGACCTCAAAGCATCATTACAAATTTTTAACGTCTAGTGTGCTCTGATTTCGCCTTTTTGAATTTCGTTTGAACCTCTGATAACTTTCTATTCCCATTTGCCCCGGATCTCCAGTAATCTACAACTGTTGTCTTGTATTCGTAACTCAATTCTTCTATCTCTTGGGTACATATATTTTTATCAATTTTTGGATCTAGGTATCGTTGTCCGTGCCAATCTCCTTCACTGTCATCTTTATTGAGGCTGCTTCGTGAATTTCATTTGGTGAAAGAAAATCCAAACCAGTTTCAACTTCCAGTTTCATAGGTTGATCCATCGCTTCAATGATCATGTTTTCTAGATCCTTACTGAACTGTTTTTCCTGTTCGGTGATTGGAGTGCGAGGCTTTTTTTTAGATGTACAAAATGGCCGACTACTAATATCTTCTTTTGTTATCTTTTTATAGGCGATCCACGGCGTGACATTTTGCATCCACAATTTCTTACCTAGAACAAAAAACAAAAATTCTCGTTAATCTGCATTACAATACCTAGAAGAGTACGTACGGAATTTAAAAAATTTTGTTTTATTCAAAAGTTGTAGGTATTTTAATTGAGTTGTAGGTATTTGAATGAATTTTCAGTGAAAAATTTCGTATAAAACTGCTCATAAAATCAAAAGTTTCGATTAATCAGAATGTCTGTACGTACTTCTCTGCGAAATGCAATATAACTTTTAAATTTGAAATAAATCGTGTGAAAATTGTTGAAGTTATTTGTCGCGCCAATTGGAAAAAGCTGTTTCGAGAAAAACGCGTTTAAAGTTTTAGGTACTCTATGGTCGTGCCAACGGTGGGCTTACGTTATACACTCAAAGTCGGTGAAAACAAATTTTTTTTTCTATAAATTAAAGGAACAGAAAACTTCTTGCATTTTTTAAAGTGTTTTTTGAAGCGCTGTCTGTGTGAAAAATGGTCGTATCGCGATGAAAAAAAGCATCAAGCTTCAAGTTTCTAGTTTTGTCAGTTGTCAGTTTGCTTGTTTATTCAGCTTCAATTTCGTTTTTTATTAGTCTCTCTACGTCAAATTTTCGCTGAGATATCCAACCTTGAATGAAAAAGGATCCTTTTGCCTTTGATCATCGACATCTCAGCAACCAATGATCGCACATGGATTTAAAGGGCAGCTTCGAAAACTTGAATACATTTCCTACAAAATTCTTTCATTAATTTTTGAGAATTTTTTTTTCACCCTCAGGATTGATATGAAAAAAGTACAAAAAATTGACGTTTTACGGCTTTCAGTAAATCTACCAAGACACTAAAAGCGTTGATGGAAATACTAGGGTTGCCAGGTTTTTTTTCAGCTTGATGTACACTGTAAAAAAATCTGTATCAAAATGAATATAAAAGCGCAGGAAGTCTTTTTACAGATAGCGTTTATGAATTTTAATATTGTCGTTTGAAAATCAATGCACTGCTTTTCGAATGTCTAATAATCGTTCAGTAATATCGCAACACTTAAGTACTGGAAAAATCATATACGTATTGCAAGGTATCTATTATAAACGTATTAAAATTAATATGCACAGATTGTTTTTTTAAATAAAAAATAGTAAATTTGGCATAGAAAAGTGTATTAATTTTATGGTGTTAGGTCAGTGTAATTGTTATTATTTACTTTCTGCGTCTTTAAGAAACTCTGTATGAATTTTAATGTACAAATACCAGAATTCTTTTTACTGATTCAGTCTGTAAAAACCAATAATCTTTATTTTAAAATTAATACACTACGTTTTGAATGTCTAAGTAATGTGTAGTAATACTGTAATACCACAGTCCTGGAAAAATCATATACCTATTCAAAAGTATCAGCTGTAGATATATCAAAATTAATGCGCATAGATTTTAGTTTGTTTGGGTTTGTTTGGGTCTGTTGGGTTAAATTAGACTTGGTTGCTTATTCGGTTAATTCACCACTAACTTATTTGTTTTTTCCTTAGGTACACGCTTTTCGCGTTTGTTACCTATTCTTCCCCTCATTGTGACCGTTTCTTTCCTCTACTGTTTACTCCTTTTTCCTCCCTGTTCCTCTTTCTTGCGGCCGCAGCCGACTTCCCCCTCTAAATTATATTCATCATGACATTTCTGTCATGGGTATAGGGCAACTGCGGAAAACCTATACCAATACAGCCGGTCATCGAGTTCGCCCCCCAGTCGTGGAACTACGGGGGGTGGACTTATTTCACCGCGACATGCCGAAGAAAAACATTTCACGACGAAATGTACGCGACTGGTATTCGAACCCGGGATCTCCCGGTCTGCTGCTTTAGTGGCGAGCACGCTAACCACTACACCATCGCACCGGGTGTTCACCACTTACTTTAGATTTGGTGTTACTCGATACGTTTTTTATGATTTGATTTAACATGCTGACCAAAGCACGAAATTCAAGTTTTTTGCACTGAATTATATATTAAATTAGACTATCAGAATAAACATATACTAAATCAGAAAATGTACATGCCTTCGTATTGTAAATGTCCTATTCATTTCTTTATTTTCTCCAGTCTATCATAATATTCAATGCACAAAAAAATGTATACTCCTGAATCAAGTATGGTAAAAATTAAGTCAGTTTGTAATTTTCTTACTTTGTCTACATTTTATATCAGGTTGATAAAAAAGTTTTGTCGCAAGAATTTTAAAAATGTCTTTTTACGTATTGACGCAATATGACATCGAGCTATGTCGAGAATATTCTAGAATGTTTTTTACTCTTCCGCATGACAGGGTATAAAAGGGCGAGCGCGCGTTCTAGTGGACAGAAATGGCTTCGATCTCGCAGGAGCAACTTCGAGCGATCATTTTTTACGAGTGGCGGCGCGGCACGACCGCAAGCACAACTGCTAAAAATATACAGGATGCATTCAGAAAGAACGTAGTTTCTCATCGAACAGTCCAGCGTTGGTTCAATCGTTTTAAATCTGGAGACACAAGCCTTGAAGATAAGGAACGTTCCGGACGACCGTCGACCATCGATGATGAAGCATTACTCCGCTGCATCAAAGAAAAACCGGAAGCAAGTACGCACGAGCTAGCAAGAGAACTTGGCTGCACCCAACCGTCAATAGTCAATCACTTACACAACTTGGGATACAGGAAGGTTATAGCTCAATGGATACCACACCGTCTCACCGACGACAATAAGAACTGTCGCGTGACCATCTGCCAGTCTCTCCTGCTTCGCCACCATCGCAAGGAGTTTTTAGAAGATCTTGTGACGGGAGATGAAAGCTGGGTCTTGTATGATAACAGAACGCGTTTAGCCTACTGGCTTCCTATCGGAGAAAAACCGCCACACCAACCGAAATCTGATCGTCACTCACAAAAGGTTTTGTTGTGCTGTTTCTGGGACGCAAAGGGAATGCTGTTTCACAATTTTCTCCCTGTAGGTAAGACGATCTCCTCTACACGATACATTGAAAATCTCCAGGAATTGGCAAAAGCTATAAGAAAAAAATGGCCAAGACGCGCGACTGTGCACCTTCTCCACGATAACGCGAGACCCCATGTCGAAAAGGAAACCCACAAAACAATCACTGAGCTTCACTGGAATACCGTTCCTCATCCACCATACTCTCCCGACATCGCGCCATCTGACTACTATTTGTTCAGACATTTGAAGGCATATTTGAGAAACAAAACTTTCGAAAACGTCGACGATCTCAGAAGGGATATTTCAAATTTCTTTGAGTTCCAGCCGCCTCAGTTTTGGGCAAAGGGAATAAATGAGTTGCCAACTGGATGGTCGAGTGTCATAAAAACCGATGGCGAATATATTATTGATTAGAAATGTTTTGTATAAGATATATAAATAAATAAATTATATTGAAATTATTGCGACAAAACTTTTTTATCAACCTGATATATTCAAAACGCTTGTTGTATTTTTCAACTAAGAATATTTATTTTTCTATTAGACGCCTTGAAAAATTGTAGATAGTGTATTAATATTCAATTCATACGTATTACGAAATGTAAAACCGTATGAAATGTAGGTCCGGTATTGAATTTTACAACACTGGAACCTAAATATTCATTCATATACGAAGTTTTAAAATTTCATTTGCCATAGTATTGTAAAAGTATTTTAAATTTCATATTTCTTTAAATAGCGTTTTGTAATATTCAATGTACAAGGTATTGTACTTTTCAACAGAATGAAGTTAAAAATAATAGTCATATTGCGATTTTAATACTTTTTGTGAAAATAATGAAATCATATACGTTTGTTGCATTAATCAAACAAATATTTGTATTAGTATGATGCGCGTTGAAAAACTCATACGCAGCATACTAATATTCAATGTCCCATATATTAAAATGTATACGAATCTATGTAAATTCATTTACATTACTGAAGTGCGAATTTGCGTTGCATATTCCGAGTTTAGAAATTTTCAATTATAACAGTATAGTAAATTTAAGGACTTTTTTACAGTGTATCCCCAATAGCCCTGTAAATTTGCGAATTGATCGGTCACACTGTTTTTCCGGACCGATTGATCAAAGTTTACAAAACAATTGAAGGAACAAGTCTATTGGTCCTAATCATCGTGTAATCATCATCAATATGAAAAGAAGAGCTTTTTTCGACTTTTTCACAACTTTGCACTAGTTGCTTGTTAAATGTGAGAAAACAATTCGAAAAATTTCCAATTTTTTTTTATTCGTAAAATGTTTCAGGAAACAACATTGACTCATTTTAGACACGATTCGGCCTGCGCTCACCATAATTTCGCTCGTCGTTATTTTCATTAAGGGGTTATCCCCACTTGCGATTTTGAAAAAATCGATTTTTTTTATTGCATTTTTTTGAAGTATAAGTATCCGGGCCCATACTTCCGTATGGGCCCGGAATAGATGACACTATATAAGTTTACAAAAAAAAAATTTTCTTCGTATAAACTGAAATTGAAACTTTAAACGCGTTTTTCTCAAAATGGCATTTCTGAAGTCGGTGACCAAGATTACTCGAACACTAATGAACCGACCTTCTTGAAATTTTGCAGGCTTATTTAATACATAAAAATGTAGTCTTTAATGGATAGATTTTTTTTTCGAAAAAAAATGGCCGTTTTATAGCCAAAAAATGGCCGTTTTTTTTCGTTAAAATCAAACCATTAACTTTGACTGTCCGCCATTTTGTGAAAAATGAATATTTTTTAAAATCCTTCGATTAAAGACTAGTTTATACTTATATTTGACTAAATCCATCCGCATTTTTTTTCAGATGATCCACTTCGCCGCAATGTCGGTCACCGCAAACCGTGTATATAAAAACATTGTTTCATTGACGGCCATTTGCCACTAAACAATGTAATATTTTTCAATAAAAAAAATTACTGAAAGTTCTTCAAGATGTGTTCTTTAAGATGGTATATTGATCGATTAAAAAAGTTTTGTAGTTTTCTGTTAAAAAATTCATGAAAAAGGCCTTTTTCTTGCGCTACAAGTGGGGGTAACGCCTTAATTAAAAGTTGATACCTCCAAGCTGTATTCACTACTCTATCTGAGAACATTTATGCGAGTAATTCTCGATATTTTCTGAAAAGGTTATCAGGGTTACAAAAGAAAGTTCTCCTTAAACCTTATCTTTTCGGAAGGAACAATTCATTAACAGTTTTTTTCAAAACTAATCTTCTTTTCGGTAAAATTCCTCGAAGTTTTGGCAAAAAATTCATCAAAAGTTTTTAAAACTTTAACTTTTTTTTTAAGTATTGCCTAGGTGACATTGAATTTTGCCAGTTTTGGCTTTTTAAAAATGCCTAGGCGTCATTTACCTGAGGCAGAAGTCACTCGGATAGTGACTCTTATCGGAGAGGGGTACAGTTATCGGGATATCGGTGAAAGATTGGGCGTTAGCTCATCGGTTGTCTCTCGTGCATATACGCGTTATCAAGAAATCTGTGGATACGGTCGACGGCCGGGACAGGGTCGAAGTCGTATAACAACTCCTCGAGATTATCGGGCAATCGTTCGACGTGTTCGTCCAGAACCTTTTGTCCATGCGAACATCGTTGCTGAGCATTTCCCAAACCGTCGACAGCAACAACAACAACAACAACAACAGCGACGACGACGACGACGACGACAACAACGACAACGGCCGCGAGACATTACGTACCAAATGGTTATCAACCGTCTCCGTGAGTCTGGGTTGTGAGCCAGACATCCCGTCCCACAGTAGGAGAAAAGCCCAAAAACCTGGCCAAAACCCCAAAAAATAAATTTTCGAAATAGGGTCAGTTGAGTAGTCATTCAGGTAGAGGACTAGTAACTGCATTCTATTGTGGAAGGGAAAGCCCTTTAAGTGTATACCTGCGCCGCAGCGTCAGTTGGCAGTTAGTGTTCGTGAAGAGTGTACGTGTCACGCGCTGAACAGACGAAAATAACGCTGACTTCAAAAACCCATAACTTCAAAGTGACGGGTTTAATTTCAATTCTGCAACATGGATACGACTTCTAGAGGTATGTAGAACATGTTTTTACATCGGTTGAATCTAAAGTTTATGTATAAATGATTGAAATGTAGTATAGCCTTCGGCATAAATAAAATTGAATAATTTTGAAAACTTATATTTTCAACGGTCCGAAAAGTTATATATTTTGTCACATTTTGCAAAGCTCCTAGTCTCGGCCTTTAGTTTAATGTATAAGCTTTCGAAATTTACAAGAGTTACCTGCGGAAAACGTGCGTCTTGTCCGTTATGATTTTTTTCGCATCGTGCGGTAGCCGAGCGTGCACGCGGCACTATTGAGCAGCCTCTGCGCCTCTACCTGAGAATGGGTGAAGTAGCATCATAACGGACAAGACGGCTGTTATACGCTTGAAATAAATTATTTTAATATATATGTATGTGTATATATATATATATAAATTTTCTGTGATTTAATTATGATATATACGTATGCATATATATATATACATATTAAAATCAACCACATAAAAATTTCTTAAATATGAATGAAATGTTATAACATTCAAATAAAATATTTGAATATATATATATATATATTATATAGTAAGCAAAGCTTTCTTTTAACCAAATCCATGTCAATATTTTCTGTCTAATTTTCTTAAAATTATTTCAATTATTGCGGTTATTTATTTGGTAAAATAATGTACATTGTTCAAGTTTCTGTATTAATTGAAAATTTTATCTTTTCCTTTAACACCAATTTTCTACAATTTTATGTCTTTATTACAGGATCCGGTTACAAAGAATTGGTGCTGACAAGGAAAGAAGTATTTCTGATAATCAGCGAGCATTTATCCGATAAATTCGCTTCCTTGATCGAATTTATGGTAGAAAAAATTTCCAAGGACACCGGACGTACAGTTGTAGTGCCTGAGGACTCGAAACAGACTTTTTCGATACTCTTCAATCAAATGAGAACGAGGTGGCAACAAGCTCACAGAAAATCCTGTGTATTTTTCAAGAATAACGGTGAATGGCTTAGCAAGCAGGTATGTTTTGCCGCACCTACAGACACTGTAGTAACAAGCCCGGGTAATACGGGCGGCCGCCCGTCCCTTGAGTTTACAATGTCCAGTGAAAGATCTAAACGAAGGAAGACCCAAGATATTCGTACATCGTTCAACTCGGTCGAGTTAGCATACGCTACTCAGATGAGCCTTCGCTCTTCAGGACAATCCGACGCCGCAAAAGTTATTAAGGACGTAACAATGACGAGTCCTTTAAGAGCTTCCAAGTATCGTAAAGCTTACTCAGCAACGGATGAAATTACTTTATCCGAAGAGGCTGCACTTTCCGCTATGATTGAATATAAATTCTCCAAGAGTACTTACCAGGGAATGAGAAGATTAGGGAAGGAAAATAACTGTAAGCTATATCCGTCTTACGAAAAAGTGATGAAAGCAAAAAAGCGTTGTTATCCACCACGTGATGCAATCAGGATTACAGAGAGTAGTGCAGAAGTCCAACTACAGGCACTATTAGATCATACAGTTGAACGTATTTTACTCGTCCAAAATGTACTCATTCAAAGATTGACTCCAGATAATGTTCGTAAAATGGACTTGATTTGCAAGTGGGGTTGCGATGGAAGTTCTGGGCAAAGTGAATATAAGCAGACGTTCAGTGATGACAGCAAATCTGATGCGCATGTATTCTTTACTTCAGTCGTGCCATTACAACTCGTGTGTTATGATCAACAATCGAAGGAAGAAATAGTTGTTTGGAAGAACCCCAGACCCTCGTCTCCACGATTTTGTAGACCGCTTAGACTACTGTTTCTACGCGAAGACACAGAGTCAACACTTAATGAAGTCCAAATTGTTGAAGAACAAATAAAGTCACTTCGTCCATTCGAAAGTGTAATAGATGGAAAAGAAATCTCCGTAATGTACAAGTTGTTGTTCACCATGATAGATGGTAAAGTTTGCAACGCTGTATCATTGACGAAATCTGCTCAACGGTGCTATTTGTGTGGAGCAACCAGCAAAGATTTTAATGCCATCGACACTGTATTGCAGAGGGAAACCAATGAAACAAATTTGAAGTTCGGATTGTCGACGCTGCATGCGTGGATACGGTGCTTCGAGTATTGCTTACACGTGTCTTACAAACTCGGCATTAAAAAATGGCAAGCTCAAAGTGCCGAAGAAAAAAAAATTACCCAGGAACGCAAGAGGGCCATTCAAGAAGGATTCAAGAAGCAATTGGGTCTAAATATCGATCGCCCAAAGCCGATACGGCAGCAGCAATGATGGTAACACAGCTCGGCGATTCTTTGAAAATTCGACGGTTTCCGCTGCGATAACGGGGGTCAACGAAGAAGTTATTAAACGCTTGTACGTAATCCTACAAGTTATATCGTGTGGCCACGAGATAAACTGTGAAAGATTTGAACAGTATGCTATTGAAACGGCAAGAAAGACCGTTGCATTATACCCTTGGTACTCCATGCCTACTTCGGTGCACAAACTATTAATTCATGGTCCAGTGATAATAACTCATGCTCTATTACCAATCGGCCAATTATCCGAAGATGCTCAGGAAGCTCGAAACAAAGACATCAAACGATATCGAGAAGATTTTGCGCGAAAAAGTTCCAGGGTTAAAACTATGGAAGATGTTTTTCATCGGCTCTTAGTTACTTCTGATCCGTACATTTCAAGTGTCAGAAGACTACCACAGAAGAAGCTGAAGAGTTTGTCGCCGGAAGCTGTAGCGATGTTGATCGCTCCTAAAGTGACTGCTGCAGCAGACGAATTTTGCGCCGAGATTGAAGCCGTGCCGGGAGTTGTAATAGATACAAACTCGGATAATGATTCTGACTCCGACTCCGACTCCGATTACGATTTTGATTAAGAATAAAATTTTCTATTTTTGAAACGTTCCGTATGTATTTTGGAAATAAAAATAATAATTGCGTAGAATACACTGTTCACGTTTATTTTATTATGATGATTTTTTTAAATATATTAATTTATCTATTTAGCAGGATACTCGGCCATTTTGTTTATAACAATTTGCTGTAAGCTCTTTGTTGCAAGTTATAAACAATAGATATCGGATTGGTAATCAGCGACCTTGAAAACCCGTATATACCAATTTTTGTCAACATCTGGTAACTTTTTAACGTTCATGTCGGCCATATTGGATCGGCCATTTTTTTACGATAATTTGGCTTGCGGATTCGTAATCAGCGACCTTGAAAACCCGTAAATACCAATTTTTGTCGACATCTGGCAACTTTTTAACATTCATGTCAGCCATATTGGATCGGCCATTTTGTTTACGATAATTTGGCTTTCAGATTCGTAATCAGCGACCTTGAAAACCCCTGTAAGCCAATTTTCATTCCCGTCAAAGGTCATTTGAGGTTTTGGCCAGGTTTTTGGGCTTTTCTCCTACTGTGCGTCCGTGTGGCGATGTTGACGGCCAGACATCGCCGGGCTCGTCTAGTGTACGCTCGCCAACATTTCCAGTGGAATATGTGGCAATGGGGTAATGTTTTATTCACTGATGTGTCTCGGTTTTATTTGTACGACGATAACAGAAGGCCCCAAGTTTGGCGTTGTCGGGAAGAGAGTTTTTTACAAAACTTTGTTCGCCCTGTTGCTGCCTTTAAGGTAGTTCTGTAGTTTTGGTCAAATTTCAGGAATTGGCTGAAATCTAAGTATGGTGTAGATATGACCTTTATGGACTGATGCCCAAAAATTCAATTCGATTCACCGTTTAGTTCATGAGATAATTGCAATTGAATATGCGTATTTTTGTACGCGATCCTTGTACCTAACACGTAAACAAATAGGAGTTTGCTAGCATTTCTCGACATAGGTTCTAAACAGATATTAGGATTTCAAAATAAACACACACGTGTACGGAGTACTATTGTAGGAATGATTTTTTAAAAAATGACAAACATTGACCGTTCAGTTTCGGAGATATCGACTTATGAAAAGTGATCGGCGCGTGGTCTGGGAACTCGAAGAGTGTTTTTTCCCCCGAGTTCTGGTAATTCTGAGACGGATGTGAAATAAATTTATTCTGCAAACAAATTTAATTTGTTCAATTTATGCATGTATTTGTCTTTGTTATAGCGAATACAATTTAAACTGTCGGCAAAATGTAAATCCACGATCCGACGTCCTTTGACAGCGAATTTTTGTTGCTGATCGTTAAGGTTATGGTTATTCTCATCGCGTTTAGCCGCATTTGCTTGACACATAGCTACCACAGCATTCAGTCTTTTAGCAAGCGCCTTTTTTCTTGTAAACTTTCCTTTGTATCGCATTTGGGTTGACATTTTCACGATTTTTTTACTTATATTGCGTGTACAACTTAATTCGGTCCGTTTTTTTGCTTAAAATACGCACTTATTTGAATGATAAAATGAATTAATACATTAATCAGAATATTGTCCATCGCTAGCCACTACTTTTCCCCATCTTTCTGGTAATTTATGAATTCCGTCGCGGAAGAAGCATTCATCTTTTGAAGCCAAGAATGAATCGAGCCAATTTTTGATACCCTGTTGTGACGTGAAGCGTATTCCAGTCAAAGCGTTCTGCATCGATCGAAACAAATGGTAGTCGGAAGGGGCAAGGTCTGAGCTATAAGGCGGGTGAACCAGAATTTCCCACGCGCCATTTTCCAAATAGTTTTTAACCACAATGGCAACGTGAGGCCGAGCATTGTCATGTTGAAAGATTATGGACTCGTGTCTGGTCGCATATTCTGGACGTTTTTCGGGTATAGCTCGCTTTAAACGGATCATTTGTTGCCTGTAGAAGTCTTCCGTGATGGTCCCACAAGCATTCGGTGGGCTTGGGCTGCACTTTTCTTCCAATTGAAACAGAAAATCAACACTTTCCGGAAATGGTGCTTATTTGGGACGAAATTCGACATTTTCACCGCAGTAAAAATTAGACTTGATGCGCAAAACTCAAAGGTCTGTAAACGATATTTGGTTGAGAGATATTGATACTTCACGATACAGCAAAAATCAGCTGTTGCCGTCAACTATTTATAGCACCTAAAGCTATCTTTTGAAAACGGACCGAACTAAGTTGTACACGTAATATAAAATATTTCGCGAAAGACGGATCGTAGGAGGCTCAACGCTATGACTGCAGGAAAATCGCGCTGTTGCCATGATTACAGCGCCGTTCTCTATACGAGTATGAGACCTATCTATGCACGAGGTGCGAATGTGTGGGCCATATAGAGGGTCAAAAATTGACAACCAACAGCATCGTATAGGCATTGGATGTTACCATACGCTTTGACCGAAACTTTTGGCTCACACGTGTACTTACAGAACTACCTCAATGAAGGATCAGTGATGGTTTGGGCCGGAATTTCGCGGTCATCGCGAACTTCGCTGGTGATTGTCCACCAAATCCTCAATGCTAGGCACTACATTGACCAAATTTTAAGGCCAATTGTGCTGCCTCGACGACAAAATGTGAGGGGGTTCGTTTTAATGCACGACAATGCTCGCCCTCACACAACTAACGTGACCAGACGGTTTTTTGAGAGGCACGACATAACGTTGTTGAGGCATCCAGCGTTGAGCCCCGATCTGAACCCCTATCGAGCACGTCTGGGACAGCATGGGGCGTCGATTGCAACGGGAATACCCCAGTTTGCCGAATTTAGCTGCGTTAGAACGCGCACTGGTGCGAATCTGGCAGACGATTCCACAATCGACGATTCGACGCTGCATTAATATGCCTGAAAGATTAAGTACAGTGATTCGAAGCAGAGGCGGCAACACACGGTATTGAATACACATAGACACACACACGAACACGCACACATACAATTTAAGGAATAAGTTTGGAATCGTTAAATACTGCGGAATTGATGAACCTCGGAGTCTCATTTCATAAAAAAACAACACACTTCACACACGCACGCGCGCACGCACGCATGTACGCACACATTCACACACACAGGGACCTGCCCACGCACACACACAGACATATAGACGTGCGTGTGCACAAAAAGTGCAAATCCGACCGTGCAACCTCCACGTGGTACGCTTTGGGTAACGGAAATGCTGGCGGTTCACAATTGACAATCAAAATCGTGTCTAAAATGAATCAGTGTTGTTTCCTGATTGTTTTAAGAATTTAAAAAAATTGGATATTTTTTGAATATTTTTCTCAAATTTAAAAAGCAACTAGTGCACAGTTGTGAAAAAAGTCGACAAAAGTTGGTCTTTTCATTTTGATGATGATTACACGATGTTTAGGAACAATAAACTTGTTCCTTCAATTGTTTTGTAAACTTTGATCAATCGGTCCGGGGAAACAGTGCGACAGATCAATTCGCAAATTCACAGGGCGTATCCCCAATAGCCCTGTCATCAATCAAGCTGAAAAAAACCTGGCAACCCTAGTCTTTCCATCAACGCTTGTAGTGTTGTGGTAGATTTGCCGAAAAGCCGTAAAACGTCAATTTTTTTTACTTTTTTCATGTCATTTTCGACCAATAGGTGGCATTAGATTATGGAGAAAAAAACTTCTTCAGCTGTAGCGTCTATGAAACCGTTGACTTCAAACACGTTTTTCTCAAAACCATGTTTTTGACATCGGGACGTAGCAGAAACTCGAACAATTTTCGTCCTATCGACTTGCAATTTTAACTAAAGCTACTTAGATTGCTTTAACAGTGAAGGACGAGCGCTTTTTTCGATTGACTGAAAATTGTAAAAAATATATCACTTTTTATACCTTACCCTAACAATTAAACAAACATAAAATTTCTTCACTTTTTAAAGTGTTTTTTGAAAGGCTGTATCAATGTTAACAATAGTCGTATCAAGATGGAAAAAAAAAGAATTTGAAGCTTCGAGTTTCTAGTTTGAGATCTTTTGGCAAAATAATTTTGTGAGCTACGGTTATCGAGCCATCATAAAAGATAGCGTGGGAATTATTTTCCGAATTTTTTTTCAAGGGATTTTTTTTTAGTGAAATCAATGCATAGGTCCGTTAGCTTGTTTATTCAGCTTCAATTTGGTTTTTTGTGATCTCTCTATGTCAACTTTTTGCTGAGATATCCGACTTATAATGAAAAAATATCCTTTTGTCTTTGATCAATGATATCTCAGCAATCAATGATCACACAGGAAATTAATGGGCAGCTTTGAAAACTTGAATACATTTCGTACAAGACCCTTTCGTCAATTTTTGAGAAAAAAACATTTTTTCACCATTAATATTAATTTTTAAAATAGGACAAAAATGCAATTTTATGGTTTTTCAGTAAATCTACTACTCTATTACAAATATTGGTGGAAAGACTAATATTGCCACGTTTTTTTTCAGCTTAATGTACCCCCAATAGCCGTTTAAGTTTTCAAATTGATCCATCGACCCGTTTTTCCGGACCGATCGATCAAAGTTTTACAAAAGAATTATAGGAACAAGTGTATTGTTCCTAAACATCGTGTAATCATGATCAAAATGAAAAGACCCATTTTCTTCGACTATTTTCAGAACTGGCAGTAGTTGCTTGATAAATTAAAGAAAAAAAACTGAGAAATTTCAAAAAAATCTAGTCTTTTTTAATTTGTAAAACTTTGCAGGAAACAATTGTGATTCATTGTTGCCACGCTTCGGCTTTTGCGCACCATGATTTCACTCATCTTTAATTGCATTGATTAAAAGTTGATACCCTCAAGCTGTATTCACTAGTGGATCTGAGAACTTGTATGCGATTAACTCTTGATATTTTCTGCGAAGGTTATTAGAGATACAAAAAACCCTTTTTTTCAAAAATGATCTTTTGTTTGGAAGAAAAAAACCAATTAACAGTTTTTTTCCAAAAACTAATCTTTTTCTGGTACATTTTTTCTACGTTTTGGTAAAAAAAAATGAATAATGTTATTGTGAACTGATTTTTTTTTTTTTTTTCAATTTTTATTCTGCCTAGTTTTTATTTAAAAAAAAAACTGTTTTCCATAACCCTAAAACCTTCGTAGAAAATATTGAGAGTTAATTGCATAAATGTTCTCAGATCGACTATTAAATACAGCTTGGGAGTATCGACTTTACCTGATGCAATTAAAGATGAGTGAAATTAAAGAGCGCAAAGGCCAAATCGTGTAAAAAATGAGTCAGTATTGTTTCCTGAAATATTTTACAAATTGAAAAAAAATGTCAATCTCTCGATTTTTTTCTTTGTTTAACAAGCAACTAGTGCCAAGTTGTGAAAAAAGTCGAAGAAAATTAGTCTTTTTATTTGGATGATGATTACACGATGTTTAGGAATAATACACTTGTTCCTTTAACACGTTGACTGCCGTGTCACCCGAATACGGGCGACGTGGCACCCGTATTCGGGTGACACGGCAGTCAACGTGTTAATTGTTTTGTAAAACTTCGATAAACTTTTGATGGAAAACAGTTCGATGGATCAATTTGAAAATCAACAGGGTTATTGGGAGTACATCGAGCTGAAAAAAAACGTGGCAACATTAGTCTTCGCATCAATATTTTGAACGTAGTGGTAGATTTACTGTAAATCCAGAAAAAGTATTTTTTTTGTCCTTTACCAAATAAAGGTTAAGGATGAAGAAAAAATTTAGAAACATCAACGAGGGGCTGGCAGGAAATGTATTTAACTTTTCAAAGCTGGCCTTTAATTCCCGTTGCGATAATTGGTTGCTGAGATATCGATAATCAAAGACAAAAGGATCTTTTTTCATTCAAAGTCGGATATATCAGCAAAAAAATTGACGTAAGGATAAAAAACCAAATTAAAGCTGAATAAACAAAGTAACTGGCCTATACATTGAGTTAACTGAAACAAAATTCCTTAGTCCGTGGCCCCTTGAAAAAAAAAAACAGTTTAGAATTTTTTCTCCCGCTATTTATTATGATTGCGCGATAATCGTAGATCACAATCTTTTTTGCCAAAAGATCTCGAAACTGTAAACTTGACGCTTCAAAAGGCTTTTTTTCATCTCGATGCGACCATTTTTCACATAGATACAGCGCTTTAAAAAACACTAAAGAATGCAGAAATTTTCTGTTCCTGTAATTTTCGGAGTAGTATATAAATAATATGGTTGATGACACGAACTTTATTAAAACTCGTCTCTTTTTCAAAATTATTTTTATGTTTCTCCTCACACTTAACGGCTAAAACTAACGTAATTATCGAACATATTTCACTCATAGTTGCACGATTAAATTTATGATAGTTCTACTGCGTTCCACAGAAAGGGTATAAGGTTAAAGTTTGCATCGTTGAAACGCAAAAAAGAAATAATATTTGTGAATTCCTTTTTTTATATTTCGGCAACCTTTGCTTACTCTAATGGTTGCTTAATCCTGCAACCATTTTTCAATATATCTATTCAGTTAGCGATCTATGATATAAATAATTTAAAAAAATATTTTCGATAACAATGAAAATATGGAAAATAAAATGTAACCAAGACCTTTCGTTGCGTTCCAACTATGCAAACTTCAATAGCATGGAGAGGGTTGACTGAAAACCAGTGGTGCTATAGCGACTTGTGCACCGCCATTTTCTATTCTTTTAACAAGTAAACTGTTTTACATACTTTAATAGATACCTACTTTTATTTTGTTTTTTCCTTACGTACACGCTTTTCGCGTTTGTTACCTATTTTTTCTCTCATTGATGATACTGAAGTTTGCATCGTTGCAGATGCAACGAAATTTTTTTTTTTTTTGATTCTCGATTTTTGATGATCAGGTGGTTGCTTTATGTGTTTGGTGACGAAAAAACATGTATCCGCCATGTACGTCTCCCAGAAGTCGCCTTTAAGCGGGGGTGAAAATCGAGAAAAATCGTATCTACCGATGTACAGGTATCACACATTTTCTTCTTCGATATTCGCATTAGGGAGCTCTAGAAAATAGCCTGAAAAAAATTTGGTTGATTTTTGACATCCGGAAGCCACCTTTAGGCGAGGGTGAAAAATCGAAAAGAAATCGTCTCTACCGACGTACAGGTATTACACATTTTCTTTTTCGATGTTCGCATAAGGGAGCTCTAAAAAGAATCCTGAAAGAAGTTTGAATGATTTTCGAGATCCGGAAGCCACCCTTAAGCGAGGTTGAAAAGACGAAAAAAATCGAAAAAAAATCGTATCTACCGACGTACAGGTATCACACATTTTCTTTTTCGATATTCGCATAAGGGAGCTCTAAAAAAATCCTGAAAAAAGTTTGGATGATTTTCGAGATCCGGACGCCACCCTTAGGCGAGGGTTGAAAATCGAAAAAAAATCGTATGTACCGACGTACATGTATGACACATTTTCTTTTTCGATATTCGCATAAGGGAGCTCTAAAAAGAATCCTGAAAAAAGTTTGGATGATTTTCGGGTTCCGGAAGCCACCCTAAAGCGAGGTTGAAAAATCGAAAAAAAATCGTATCTACCGACGTACAGGTATCACACATTTTCTTTTCGATATTCACATTAGGGAGCTATAGACAGTACCCTGAAAAAAATTTGGATGATTTTCGAGATCCGCAAGCCACCCTTAGGCGAGGGTGGAAAATCGAAAAAAAAATCGTATCTACCGACGTACAGGTATCACACATTTTCTTTTTCGATATTCGCATAAGGGAGCTCTAAAAAGAATCCTGAAAAAAGTTTGGATGATTTTCGGGATCCGGAAGCCACCCTGGAGCGAGGTTGAGAAATCGAAAAAAAATCGTATCTACCGACGTACAGGTATCACACATTTTCTTTTTCGATATTCGCATTAGGGAGCTCTAGAAAGTAGCCTGAAAAAAATTTGGATGATTTTCGAGATCCGGAAGCCACCCTTAGGCGAGGGTGAAATACGAAAAAAATCGTATCTACCGACGTACAGGTATGACACATTTTCTTTTTCGATATTCGCATAAGGGAGCTCTAAAAAGAATCCTGAAAAAAGTTTAGATGATTTTCGAGATCCGGAAGTCACCCTTGAGCGAGGTTGAAAAATCGAAAAAAAATCGTATCTACCGACGTACAGGTATCACACAATTTCTTTTTCGATATTCGCATTAGGGAGCTCTAGAAAGTACCCTGAAAAAAATTTGGATGATTTTCGAGATCCGGAAGCCACCCTTAAGCGAGGTTGAAAAATCGAAAAAAAAAAACGAAAAAGAATCGTATCTCCCGACGTACAGGTATCGCACATTTTCTTTTTCGATATTCTCATAAGGGAGCTCTATAAAGAATCCTGAAAAAAGTTTGGATGATTTTCGAGATCCGGAAGCCACCCTTAAGCGAGGTTGAAAAAACGAAACAAAAATCGAAAAAAAAATCGTATCTACCGACGTACAGGTATCACACATTTTCTTTTTCGATATTCGCATTAGGGAGCTCTAGAAATTAGCCTGAAAAAAATTTGGATGATTTTCGAGATCCGGAAGCCACCCTTAGGCGAGGGTGAAAAATCGAAAATAATGGACAAAAATCGTATCTATCGACATACAGGTATCACACATTTTATTTTTCGATATTCGCATAGGGGAGCTCTAAAAAGAATCCTGAAAAAGGTTTGGATGATTTTCGAGATCCGGAAGCCACCCTCAAGATAGGTTGAAAAATCGAAAAAAAAAACGAAAAAAAATCAGGTGTACAGGTGTCACACATTTTCTTTTTCGATATTCGCATAGGGGAGCTCTAAAAGGAATCCTGAAAAAAGTTTAGATGATTTTCGAGATCCGGAAGCCACCCTTAAGCGTGGTTGAAAAATTGAAAATAATGGAAAAAAAATCGTATCTACCGACGTACAGGTATCACACATTTTCTTTTTCGATATTCGCATGAGGGAGCTCTAAAAATAATCCTGAAAAAAGTTTAGGTCATTTTCGAGATCCGGAAGCCACCCTTAAGCGAGGTTGAAAAATCGAAAAAAATCGTATCTACTGACGTACAGGAATCACACATTTTTTTTCGATATTCGCATTAGGGAGCTCTAGAAAGTAGCCTGAAAAAAATTTGGATGATTTTCACGATCCGGAAGCCACCCTTAGGCGAGGATGACAAATCGAAAAAAAATCGAAAAAAAATCGTATCTACCGACGTACAGGTATCACACGTTTTCTTTTTCGATATTCGCATAGGGGAGCTCTAAAAGGAATCCTGAAAAAAGTTTGGATGATTTTCGAGATCCGGAAGCCACCCTTAAGCGAAGTTGAAAAATCGAAAAAAAAAAACGAAAAAAAAATCGTATCTACCGACGTACAGGTATCACACATTTTCTTTTTCGATATTCGCATAAAGGAGTTCTATAAAGAATCCTGAAATACGTTTGGATGTTTTTCGAGATCCGGAAGCCACCCTTAGGCAAGGGTGAAAAATCGAAAAAAAAATCGAAAAAAAATTGTATCTATCGACGTACAGGTATCACACATTTTTTTTCGATATTCGCATAGGGGAGCTCTAAAAAGAATCCTGAAAAAAGTTTGGATGATTTTCGAGATCCGGAAGCCACCCTTAAGCGAGGTTGAAAAATCGAAAAAAAAAAAAAACGAAAAAAAATCATTTCTATCGACGTACAGGTATCACACATTTTCTTTTTCGATATTCGCATAGGGGAGCTCTAAAAGGAATCCTGAAAAAAGTTTAGATGATTTTCGAGATCCGGAAGCCACCCTTAAGCGTGGTTGAAAAATCGAAAATAATGGAAAAAAAATCGTATCTACCGACGTACAGGTATCACACATTTTCTTTTTCGAAATTCGCATGAGGGAGCTCTAAAAATAATCCTGAAAAAAGTTTAGGTCATTTTCGAGATCCGGAAGCCAAGCTTAAGCGAGGTTGAAAAATCGAAAAAAATCGTATCTACTGACGTACAGGTATCACACATTTTCTTTTTCGATATTCGCATTAGGGAGCTCTAGAAAATAGCCTGAAAAAAATTTGGATGATCTTCGCGATCCGGAAGCCACCCTTAGGCGAGGATGACAAATCGAAAAAAAATCGTATCTACCGACGTACAGGTATCACACATTTTCTTTTTCGATATTCGCATAGGGGAGCTCTAAAAGGAATCCTGAAAAAAGTTTGGATGATTTTCGAGATCCGGAAGCCACCCTTAAGCGAAGTTGAAAAATCGAAAAAAAAAGAAAAAAAATCGTATCTACCGACGTACAGGTATCACACATTTTCTTTTTCGATATTCGCATGAAGGAGTTCTATAAAGAATCCTGAAAAACGTTTGGATGTTTTTCGAGATCCGGAAGCCACCCTTAGGCAAGGGTGAAAAATCGAAAAAAATCGAAAAAAAATTGTATCTATCGACTTACAGGTATCACACATTATTTTCGATATTCGCATAGGGGAGCTCTAAAAAGAATCCTGAAAAAAGTTTGGATGATTTTCGAGATCCGGAAGCCACCGTTAAGCGAGGTTGAAAAATCGAAAAAAAAACGAAAAAAAATCGCATCTCCCGACGTACAGGTATCACACATTTTCTTTTTCGATATTCTCATAAGGGAGTTCTAAAAAGAATCCTGAAAAAAGTTTGGATGATTTTCGAGATCCGGAAGTCACCCTTAAGCGAGATTGAAAAATCGAAAAAAAATCGTATCTACTGACGTACCGGTATCACACATTTTTTTTCGATATTCGCATTAGGGAGCTCTAGAAAGTAGCCTGAAAAAAATTTGGATGATTTTCGCGATCCGGAAGCCACCCTTAGGCGAGGATGACAAATCGAAAAAAATCGAAAAAACATCGTATCTACCGACGTACAGGTATCACACATTTTCTTTTTCGATATTCGCATGAGGGAGCTCTAAAAGTAATCCTGAAAAAAGTTTATGTCATTTTCGAGATCCGGAAGCCACCCTTAAGCGAGGTTGAAAAATCGAAAAAAATCGTATCTACTGACGTACAGGTATCACACATTTTTTTTCGATATTCGCATTAGGGAGTTCTAGAAAGTAGCCTGAAAAAAATTTGGATGATTTTCGCGATCCGGAAGCCACCATTAGGCGAGGATGACAAATGGAAAAAAATCGAAAAAAAATCGTATCTACCGACGTACAGGTATCACACATTTTCTTTTTCGATATTCGCATAGGTGAGCTCTAAAAGGAATCCTGAAAAAAGTTTGGATGATTTTCGAGATCCGGAAGCCACCCTTAAGCGAAGTTGAAAAATCGAAAAAAAAACGAAAAAAAATCGTATCTACCGACGTACAGGTATCACACATTTTCTTTTTCGATATTCGCATAAAGGAGTTCTATAAAGAATCCTGAAAAACGTTTGGATGTTTTTCGAGATCCGGAAGCCACCCTTAGGCAATGGTGAAAAATCGAAAAAAAATCGAAAAAAAATTGTATCTATCGACGTACAGGTATCACACATTTTTTTCGATATTCGCATAGGGGAGCTCTAAAAAGAATCCTGAAAAAAGTTTGGATGATTTTCGAGATCCGGAAGCCACCCTTGAGCGAGGTTGAAAAATCGAAAAAAAAAACGAAAAAAAATCGTATCTATCGACGTACAGGTATCACACATTTTCTTTTTCGATATTCGCATAGGGGAGCTCTAAAAGGAATCCTGAAAAAAGTTTAGATGATTTTCGAGATCCGGAAGCCACCCTTAAGCGTGGTTGAAAAATCGAAAATAATGGAAAAAAAATCGTATCTACCGACGTACAGGTATCACACATTTTCTTTTTCGAAATTCGCATGAGGGAGCTCTAAAAATAATCCTGAAAAAAGTTTAGGTCATTTTCGAGATCCGGAAGCCACCCTTAAGCGAGGTTGAAAAATCGAAAAAAATCGTATCTACTGACGTACAGGTATCACACATTTTCTTTTTCGATATTCGCATTAGGGAGCTCTAGAAAGTAGCCTGAAAAAAATTTGGATGATCTTCGCGATCCGGAAGCCACCCTTAGGCGAGGATGACAAATCGAAAAAAATCGTATCTACCGACGTACAGGTATCACACATTTTCTTTTTCGATATTCGCATAGGGGAGCTCTAAAAGGAATCCTGAAAAAAGTTTGGATGATTTTCGAGATCCGGAAGTCACCCTTAAGCGAAGTTGAAAAATCGAAAAAAAAAGAAAAAAAATCGTATCTACCGACGTACAGGTATCACACATTTTCTTTTTCGATATTCGCATGAAGGAGTTCTATAAAGAATCCTGAAAAACGTTTGGATGTTTTTCGAGATCCGGAAGCCACCCTTAGGCAAGGGTGAAAAATCGAAAAAAATCGAAAAAAAATTGTATCTATCGACGTACAGGTATCACACATTTTTTTCGATATTCGCATAGGGGAGCTCTAAAAAGAATCCTGAAAAAAGTTTGGATGATTTTCGAGATCCGGAAGCCACCCTTAAGCGAGGTTGAAAAATCGAAAAAAAAACGAAAAAAAATCGTATCTCCCGACGTACAGGTATCACACATTTTCTTTTTCGATATTCTCATAAGGGAGCTCTAAAAAGAATCCTGAAAAAAGTTTGGATGATTTTCGAGATCCGGAAGTCACCCTTAAGCGAGATTGAAAAATCGAAAAAAATCGTATCTACTGACGTACAGGTATCACACATTGTTTTTTTCGATATTCGCATTAGGGAGCTCTAGAAAGTAGCCTGAAAAAAATTTGGATGATTTTCGCGATCCGGAAGCCACCCTTAGGCGAGGATGACAAATCGAAAAAAATCGAAAAAAACATCGTATCTACCGACGTACAGGTATCACACATTTTCTTTTTCGATATTCGCATGAGGGAGCTCTAAAAATAATCCTGAAAAAAGTTTAGGTCATTTTCGAGATCCGGAAGCCACCCTTAAGCGAGGTTGAAAAATCGAAAAAAATCGTATCTACTGACGTACAGGTATCACACATTTTTTTTCGATATTCGCATTAGGGAGTTCTAGAAAGTAGCCTGAAAAAAATTTGGATGATTTTCGCGATCCGGAAGCCACCCTTAGACGAGGATGACAAATCGAAAAAAATCGAAAAAAAAATCGTATCTACCGACGTACAGGTATCACACATTTTCTTTTTCGATATTCGCATAGGGGAGCTCTAAAAGGAATCCTGAAAAAAGTTTGGATGATTTTCGAGATCCGGAAGCCACCCTTAAGCGAAGTTGAAAAATCGAAAAAAAAACGAAAAAAAAATCGTATCTACCGACGTACAGGTATCACACATTTTCTTTTTCGATATTCGCATAAAGGAGTTCTATAAAGAATCCTGAAAAACGTTTGGATGTTTTTCGAGATCCGGAAGCCACCCTTAGGCAAGGGTGAAAAATCGAAAAAAAATCGAAAAAAAAATTGTATCTATCGACGTACAGGTATCACACATTTTTTTCGATATTCGCATAGGGGAGCTCTAAAAAGAATCCTGAAAAAAGTTTGGATGATTTTCGAGATCCGGAAGCCACCCTTAAGCGAGGTTGAAAAATCGAAAAAAAAAAACGAAAAAAAATCGTATCTATCGACGTACAGGTATCACACATTTTCTTTTTCGATATTCGCATAGGGGAGCTCTAAAAGGAATCCTGAAAAAAGTTTAGATGATTTTCGAGATCCGGAAGCCACCCTTAAGCGTGGTTGAAAAATCGAAAATAATGGAAAAATAATCGTATCTACCGACGTACAGGTATCACACATTTTCTTTTTCGATATTCGCATGAGGGAGCTCTAAAAATAATCCTGAAAAAAGTTTAGGTCATTTTCGAGATCCGGAAGCCACCCTTAAGCGAGGTTGAAAAATCGAAAAAAATCGTATCTACTGACGTACAGGAATCACACATTTTTTTTCGATATTCGCATTAGGGAGCTCTAGAAAGTAGCCTGAAAAAAATTTGGATGATTTTCACGATCCGGAAGCCACCCTTAGGCGAGGATGACAAATCGAAAAAAAATCGAAAAAAAATCGTATCTACCGACGTACAGGTATCACACGTTTTCTTTTTCGATATTCGCATAGGGGAGCTCTAAAAAGAATCCTGAAAAAAGTTTGGATGATTTTCGAGATCCGGAAGCCACCCTTAAGCGAAGTTGAAAAATCGAAAAAAAAAACGAAAAAGAAATCGTATCTACCGACGTACAGGTATCACACATTTTCTTTTTCGATATTCGCATAAAGGAGTTCTATAAAGAATCCTGAAATACGTTTGGATGTTTTTCGAGATCCGGAAGCCACCCTTAGGCAAGGGTGAAAAATCGAAAAAAAAATCGAAAAAAAATTGTATCTATCGACGTACAGGTATCACACATTTTTTTTCGATATTCGCATAGGGGAGCTCTAAAAAGAATCCTGAAAAAAGTTTGGATGATTTTCGAGATCCGGAAGCCACCCTTAAGCGAGGTTGAAAAATCGAAAAAAAAAAAACGAAAAAAAATCATTTCTATCGACGTACAGGTATCACACATTTTCTTTTTCGATATTCGCATAGGGGAGCTCTAAAAGGAATCCTGAAAAAAGTTTAGATGATTTTCGAGATCCGGAAGCCACCCTTAAGCGTGGTTGAAAAATCGAAAATAATGGAAAAAAAATCGTATCTACCGACGTACAGGTATCACACATTTTCTTTTTCGAAATTCGCATGAGGGAGCTCTAAAAATAATCCTGAAAAAAGTTTAGGTCATTTTCGAGATCCGGAAGCCAAGCTTAAGCGAGGTTGAAAAATCGAAAAAAATCGTATCTACTGACGTACAGGTATCACACATTTTCTTTTTCGATATTCGCATTAGGGAGCTCTAGAAAATAGCCTGAAAAAAATTTGGATGATCTTCGCGATCCGGAAGCCACCCTTAGGCGAGGATGACAAATCGAAAAAAAATCGTATCTACCGACGTACAGGTATCACACATTTTCTTTTTCGATATTCGCATAGGGGAGCTCTAAAAGGAATCCTGAAAAAAGTTTGGATGATTTTCGAGATCCGGAAGCCACCCTTAAGCGAAGTTGAAAAATCGAAAAAAAAAAGAAAAAAAATCGTATCTACCGACGTACAGGTATCACACATTTTCTTTTTCGATATTCGCATGAAGGAGTTCTATAAAGAATCCTGAAAAACGTTTGGATGTTTTTCGAGATCCGGAAGCCACCCTTAGGCAAGGGTGAAAAATCGAAAAAAATCGAAAAAAAATTGTATCTATCGACTTACAGGTATCACACATTTTTTTCGATATTCGCATAGGGGAGCTCTAAAAAGAATCCTGAAAAAAGTTTGGATGATTTTCGAGATCCGGAAGCCACCCTTAAGCGAGGTTGAAAAATCGAAAAAAAAAACGAAAAAAAATCGCATCTCCCGACGTACAGGTATCACACATTTTCTTTTTCGATATTCTCATAAGGGAGTTCTAAAAAGAATCCTGAAAAAAGTTTGGATGATTTTCGAGATCCGGAAGTCACCCTTAAGCGAGATTGAAAAATCGAAAAAAAATCGTATCTACTGACGTACAGGTATCACACATTTTTTTTTCGATATTCGCATTAGGGAGCTCTAGAAAGTAGCCTGAAAAAAATTTGGATGATTTTCGCGATCCGGAAGCCACCCTTAGGCGAGGATGACAAATCGAAAAAAATCGAAAAAACATCGTATCTACCGACGTACAGGTATCACACATTTTCTTTTTCGATATTCGCATGAGGGAGCTCTAAAAGTAATCCTGAAAAAAGTTTAGGTCATTTTCGAGATCCGGAAGCCACCCTTAAGCGAGGTTGAAAAATCGAAAAAAATCGTATCTACTGACGTACAGGTATCACACATTTTTTTTCGATATTCGCATTAGGGAGTTCTAGAAAGTAGCCTGAAAAAAATTTGGATGATTTTCGCGATCCGGAAGCCACCATTAGGCGAGGATGACAAATGGAAAAAAATCGAAAAAAAATCGTATCTACCGACGTACAGGTATCACACATTTTCTTTTTCGATATTCGCATAGGTGAGCTCTAAAAGGAATCCTGAAAAAAGTTTGGATGATTTTCGAGATCCGGAAGCCACCCTTAAGCGAAGTTGAAAAATCGAAAAAAAAACGAAAAAAAATCGTATCTACCGACGTACAGGTATCACACATTTTCTTTTTCGATATTCGCATAAAGGAGTTCTATAAAGAATCCTGAAAAACGTTTGGATGTTTTTCGAGATCCGGAAGCCACCCTTAGGCAAGGGTGAAAAATCGAAAAAAAATCGAAAAAAAATTGTATCTATCGACGTACAGGTATCACACATTTTTTTCGATATTCGCATAGGGGAGCTCTAAAAAGAATCCTGAAAAAAGTTTGGATGATTTTCGAGATCCGGAAGCCACCCTTGAGCGAGGTTGAAAAATCGAAAAAAAAAACGAAAAAAAATCGTATCTATCGACGTACAGGTATCACACATTTTCTTTTTCGATATTCGCATAGGGGAGCTCTAAAAGGAATCCTGAAAAAAGTTTAGATGATTTTCGAGATCCGGAAGCCACCCTTAAGCGTGGTTGAAAAATCGAAAATAATGGAAAAAAAATCGTATCTACCGACGTACAGGTATCACACATTTTCTTTTTCGAAATTCGCATGAGGGAGCTCTAAAAATAATCCTGAAAAAAGTTTAGGTCATTTTCGAGATCCGGAAGCCACCCTTAAGCGAGGTTGAAAAATCGAAAAAAATCGTATCTACTGACGTACAGGTATCACACATTTTCTTTTTCGATATTCGCATTAGGGAGCTCTAGAAAGTAGCCTGAAAAAAATTTGGATGATCTTCGCGATCCGGAAGCCACCCTTAGGCGAGGATGACAAATCGAAAAAAATCGTATCTACCGACGTACAGGTATCACACATTTTCTTTTTCGATATTCGCATAGGGGAGCTCTAAAAGGAATCCTGAAAAAAGTTTGGATGATTTTCGAGATCCGGAAGTCACCCTTAAGCGAAGTTGAAAAATCGAAAAAAAAAGAAAAAAAATCGTATCTACCGACGTACAGGTATCACACATTTTCTTTTTCGATATTCGCATGAAGGAGTTCTATAAAGAATCCTGAAAAACGTTTGGATGTTTTTCGAGATCCGGAAGCCACCCTTAGGCAAGGGTGAAAAATCGAAAAAAATCGAAAAAAAATTGTATCTATCGACGTACAGGTATCACACATTTTTTTCGATATTCGCATAGGGGAGCTCTAAAAAGAATCCTGAAAAAAGTTTGGATGATTTTCGAGATCCGGATACCACCCTTAAGCGAGGTTGAAAAATCGAAAAAAAAAACGAAAAAAAATCGTATCTCCCGACGTACAGGTATCACACATTTTCTTTTTCGATATTCTCATAAGGGAGCTCTAAAAAGAATCCTGAAAAAAGTTTGGATGATTTTCGAGATCCGGAAGTCACCCTTAAGCGAGATTGAAAAATCGAAAAAAATCGTATCTACTGACGTACAGGTATCACACATTGTTTTTTTCGATATTCGCATTAGGGAGCTCTAGAAAGTAGCCTGAAAAAAATTTGGATGATTTTCGCGATCCGGAAGCCACCCTTAGGCGAGGATGACAAATCGAAAAAAATCGAAAAAACATCGTATCTACCGACGTACAGGTATCACACATTTTCTTTTTCGATATTCGCATGAGGGAGCTCTAAAAATAATCCTGAAAAAAGTTTAGGTCATTTTCGAGATCCGGAAGCCACCCTTAAGCGAGGTTGAAAAATCGAAAAAAATCGTATCTACTGACGTACAGGTATCACACATTTTTTTTCGATATTCGCATTAGGGAGTTCTAGAAAGTAGCCTGAAAAAAATTTGGATGATTTTCGCGATCCGGAAGCCACCCTTAGGCGAGGATGACAAATCGAAAAAAATCGAAAAAAAATCGTATCTACCGACGTACAGGTATCACACATTTTCTTTTTCGATATTCGCATAGGGGAGCTCTAAAAGGAATCCTGAAAAAAGTTTGGATGATTTTCGAGATCCGGAAGCCACCCTTAAGCGAAGTTGAAAAATCGAAAAAAAACGAAAAAAAAATCGTATCTACCGACGTACAGGTATCACACATTTTCTTTTTCGATATTCGCATAAAGGAGTTCTATAAAGAATCCTGAAAAACGTTTGGATGTTTTTCGAGATCCGGAAGCCACCCTTAGGCAAGGGTGAAAAATCGAAAAAAAATCGAAAAAAAATTGTATCTATCGACGTACAGGTATCACACATTTTTTTCGATATTCGCATAGGGGAGCTCTAAAAAGAATCCTGAAAAAAGTTTGGATGATTTTCGAGATCCGGAAGCCACCCTTAAGCGAGGTTGAAAAATCGAAAAAAAAAACGAAAAAAAATCGTATCTATCGACGTACAGGTATCACACATTTTCTTTTTCGATATTCGCATAGGGGAGCTCTAAAAGGAATCCTGAAAAAAGTTTAGATGATTTTCGAGATCCGGAAGCCACCCTTAAGCGTGGTTGAAAAATCGAAAATAATGGAAAAATAATCGTATCTACCGACGTACAGGTATCACACATTTTCTTTTTCGAAATTCGCATGAGGGAGCTCTAAAAATAATCCTGAAAAAAGTTTAGGTCATTTTCGAGATCCGGAAGCCACCCTTAAGCGAGGTTGAAAAATCGAAAAAAATCGTATCTACTCACGTACAGGTATCACACATTTTCTTTTTCGATATTCGCATTAGGGAGCTCTAGAAAGTAGCCTGAAAAAAATTTGGATGATCTTCGCGATCCGGAAGCCACCCTTAGGCGAGGATGACAAATCGAAAAAAAATCGTATCTACCGACGTACAGGTATCACACATTTTCTTTTTCGATATTCGCATAGGGGAGCTCTAAAAGGAATCCTGAAAAAAGTTTGGATGATTTTCGAGATCCGGAAGCCACCCTTAAGCGAAGTTGAAAAATCGAAAAAAAACGAAAAAAAATCGTATCTACCGACGTACAGGTATCACACATTTTCTTTTTCGATATTCGCATAAAGGAGTTCTATAAAGAATCCTGAAAAACGTTTGGATGTTTTTCGAGATCCGGAAGCCACCCTTAGGCAAGGGTGAAAAATCGAAAAAAAATCGAAAAAAAATTATATCTATCGACGTACAGGTATCACACATTTTTTTCGATATTCGCATAGGGGAGCTCTAAAAAAATTCCTGAAAAAAGTTTGGATGATTTTCGAGATCCGGAAGCCACCCTTAAGCGAGGTTGAAAAATCGAAAAAAAATCGTATCTATCGACGTACAGGTATCACACATTTTCTTTTTCGATATTCGCATAGGGGAGCTCTAAAAGGAATCCTGAAAAAAGTTTAGATGATTTTCGAGATCCGGAAGCCACCCTTAAGCGAGGTTGAAAAATCGAAAAAAATCGTATCTACTGACGTACAGGTATCACACAATTTTTTTTCGATATTCGCATTAGGGAGCTCTAGAAAGTAGCCTGAAAAAAATTTGGATGATCTTTGCGATCCGGAAGCCACCCTTAGGCGAGGATGACAAATCGAAAAAAAATCGTATCTACCGACGTACAGGTATCACACATTTTCTTTTTCGATATTCGCATAGGGGAGCTCTAAAAGGAATCCTGAAAAAAGTTTGGACGATTTTCGAGATCCGGAAGCCACCCTTAAGCGAAGTTGAAAAATCGAAAAAAAAAACGAAAAAAAATCGTATCTACCGACGTACAGGTATCACACATTTTCTTTTTCGATATTCGCATGAAGGAGTTCTATAAAGAATCCTGAAAAACGTTTGGATGTTTTTCGAGATCCGGAAGCCACCCTTAGGCAAGGGTGAAAAATCGAAAAAAATCGAAAAAAAATTGTATCTATCGACGTACAGGTATCACACATTTTTTTCGATATTCGCATAGGGGAGCTCTAAAAAGAATCCTGAAAAAAGTTTGGATGATTTTCGAGATCCGGAAGCCACCCTTAAGCGAGGTTGAAAAATCGAAAAAAAAACGAAAAAAAATCGTATCTCCCGACGTACAGGTATCACACATTTTCTTTTTCGATATTCTCATAAGGGAGCTCTAAAAAGAATCCTGAAAAAAGTTTGGATGATTTTCGAGATCCGGACGTCACCCTTAAGCGAGATTGAAAAATCGAAAAAAATCGTATCTACTGACGTACAGGTATCACACATTTTTTTTTTCGATATTCGCATTAGGGAGCTCTAGAAAGTAGCCTGAAAAAAATTTGGATGATTTTCGCGATCCGGAAGCCACCCTTAGGCGAGGATGACAAATCGAAAAAAATCGAAAAAAAAATCGTATCTACCGACGTACAGGTACCACACATTTTCTTTTTCGATATTCGCATGAGGGAGCTCTAAAAATAATCCTGAAAAAAGTTTAGGTCATTTTCGAGATCCGGAAGCCACCATTAGGCGAGGTTGAAAAATCGAAAAAAATCGTATCTACTGACGTACAGGTATCACACATTTTTTTTTCGATATTCGCATTAGGGAGCTCTAGAAAGTAGCCTGAAAAAAATTTGGATGATTTTCGCGATCCGGAAGCCACCCTTAGGCGAGGATGACAAATCGAAAAAAATCGAAAAAAAATCGTATCTACCGACGTACAGGTATCACACATTTTCTTTTTCGATATTCGCATAGGGGAGCTCTAAAAGAAATCCTGAAAAAAGGTTGGATGATTTTCGAGATCCGGAAGCCACCCTTAAGCGAAGTTGAAAAATCGAAAAAAAACGAAAAAAAATCGTATCTACCGACGTACAGGTATCACACATTTTCTTTTTCGATATTCGCATAAAGGAGTTCTATAAAGAATCCTGAAAAACGTTTGGATGTTTTTCGAGATCCGGAAGCCACCCTTAGGCAAGGGTGAAAAATCGAAAAAAAAATCGAAAAAAAATTATATCTATCGACGTACAGGTATCACACATTTTTTTCGATATTCGCATAGGAGAGCTCTAAAAAGAATCTTGAAAAAAGTTTGGATGATTTTCGAGATCCGGAAGCCACCCTTAAGCGAGGTTGAAAAATCGAAAAAAAAAACGAAAAAAAATCGTATCTATCGACGTACAGGTATCACACATTTTCTTTTTCGATATTCGCATAGGGGAGCTCTAAAAGGAATCCTGAAAAAAGTTTGGATGATTTTCGAGATCCGGAAGTCACCCTTAAGCGAAGTTGAAAAATCGAAAAAAAAAGAAAAAAAATCGTATCTACCGACGTACAGGTATCACACATTTTCTTTTTCGATATTCGCATGAAGGAGTTCTATAAAGAATCCTGAAAAACGTTTGGATGTTTTTCGAGATCCGGAAGCCACCCTTAGGCAAGGGTGAAAAATCGAAAAAATCGAAAAAAAATTGTATCTATCGACGTACAGGTATCACACATTTTTTTCGATATTCGCATAGGGGAGCTCTAAAAAGAATCCTGAAAAAAGTTTGGATGATTTTCGAGATCCGGAAGCCACCCTTAAGCGAGGTTGAAAAATCGAAAAAAAAAACGAAAAAAAATCGTATCTCCCGACGTACAGGTATCACACATTTTCTTTTTCGATATTCTCATAAGGGAGCTCTAAAAAGAATCCTGAAAAAAGTTTGGATGATTTTCGAGATCCGGAAGTCACCCTTAAGCGAGATTGAAAAATCGAAAAAAATCGTATCTACCGACGTACAGGTATCACACGTTTTCTTTTTCGATATTCGCATGAAGGAGTTCTATAAAGAATCCTGAAAAACGTTTGGATGTTTTTCGAGATCCGGAAGCCACCCTTAGGCAAGGGTGAAAAATCGAAAAAAATCGAAAAAAAATTGTATCTATCGACGTACAGGTATCACACATTTTTTTCGATATTCGCATAGGGGAGCTCTAAAAAGAATCCTGAAAAAAGTTTGGATGATTTTCGAGATCCGGAAGCCACCCTTAAGCGAGGTTGAAAAATCGAAAAAAAAAACGAAAAAAAATCGTATCTCCCGACGTACAGGTATCACACATTTTCTTTTTCGATATTCTCATAAGGGAGCTCTAAAAAGAATCCTGAAAAAAGTTTGGATGATTTTCGAGATCCGGAAGTCACCCTTAAGCGAGATTGAAAAATCGAAAAAAATCGTATCTACTGACGTACAGGTATCACACATTTTTTTTCGATATTCGCATTAGGGAGCTCTAGAAAGTAGCCTGAAAAAAATTTGGATGATTTTCGCGATCCGGAAGCCACCCTTAGGCGAGGATGACAAATCGAAAAAAAATCGAAAAAAATCGTATCTACCGACGTACAGGTACCACACATTTTCTTTTTCGATATTCGCATGAGGGAGCTCTAAAAATAATCCTGAAAAAAGTTTAGGTCATTTTCGAGATCCGGAAGCCACCCTTAAGCGAGGTTGAAAAATCGAAAAAAATCGTATCTACTGACGTACAGGTATCACACATTTTTTTTTCGATATTCGCATTAGGGAGCTCTAGAAAGTAGCCTGAAAAAAATTTGGATGATTTTCGCGATCCGGAAGCCACCCTTAGGCGAGGATGACAAATCGAAAAAAATCGAAAAAAAATCGTATCTACTGACGTACAGGTATCACACATTTTCTTTTTCGATATTCGCATAGGGGAGCTCTAAAAGGAATCCTGAAAAAAGTTTGGATGATTTTCGAGATCCGGAAGCCACCCTTAAGCGAAGTTGAAAAATCGAAAAAAAAACGAAAAAAAATCGTATCTACCGACGTACAGGTATCACACATTTTCTTTTTCGATATTCGCATAAAGGAGTTCTATAAAGAATCCTGAAAAACGTTTGGATGTTTTTCGAGATCCGGAAGCCACCCTTAGGCAAGGGTGAAAAATCGAAAAAAAATCGAAAAAAATTGTATCTATCGACGTACAGGTATCACACATTTTTTTCGATATTCGCATAGGGGAGCTCTAAAAAGAATCCTGAAAAAAGTTTGGATGATTTTCGAGATCCGGAAGCCACCCTTAAGCGAGGTTGAAAAATCGAAAATAATGGAAAAAAATCGTATCTACCGACGTACAGGTATCACACATTTTCTTTTTCGAAATTCGCATGAGGGAGCTCTAAAAATAATCCTGAAAAAAGTTTAGGTCATTTTCGAGATCCGGAAGCCACCCTTAAGCGAGGTTGAAAAATCGAAAAAAATCGAAAAAAAATCGTATCTACCGACGTACAGGTATCACACATTTTCTTTTTCGATATTCGCATAAAGGAGTTCTATAAAGAATCCTGAAAAACGTTTGGATGTTTTTCGAGATCCGGAAGCCACCCTTAGGCAAGGGTGAAAAATCGAAAAAAAAACGAAAAAAATCGTATCTATCGACGTACAGGTATCACACATTTTCTTTTTCGATATTCGCATAGGGGAGCTCTAAAAGAAATCCTGAAAAAAGTTTAGATGATTTTCGAGATCCGGAAGCCACCCTTAAGCGTGGTTGAAAAATCGAAAATAATGGAAAAAAAATCGTATCTACCGACGTACAGGTATCACACATTTTCTTTTTCGAAATTCGCATGAGGGAGCTCTAAAAATAATCCTGAAAAAAGTTTAGGTCATTTTCGAGATCCGGAAGCCACCCTTAAGCGAGGTTGAAAAATCGAAAAAAATCGTATCTACTGACGTACAGGTATCACACATTTTCTTTTTCGATATTCGCATTAGGGAGCTCTAGAAAGTAGCCTGAAAAAAATTTGGATGATCTTCGCGATCCGGAAGCCACCCTTAGGCGAGGATGACAAATCGAAAAAAAATCGTATCTACCGACGTACAGGTATCACACATTTTCTTTTTCGATATTCGCATAGAGGAGCTCTAAAAGGAATCCTGAAAGAAGTTTGGATCATTTTCGAGATCCGGAAGCCACCCTTAAGCGAAGTTGAAAAATCGAAAAAAAAAAACGAAAAAAAATCGTATATACCTACGTACAGGTATCACACATTTTCTTTTTCGATATTCGCATGAAGGAGTTCTATAAAGAATCCTGAAAAACGTTTGGATGTTTTTCGAGATCCGGAAGCCACCCTTAGGCAAGGGTGAAAAATCTAAAAAAATCGAAAAAAATTGTATCTATCGACGTACAGGTATCACACATTTTTTTCGATATTCGCATAGGGGAGCTCTAAAAAGAATCCTGAAAAAAGTTTGGATGATTTTCGAGATCCGGAAGCCACCCTTAAGCGAGGTTGAAAAATCGAAAAAAAAAAACGAAAAAAAATCGTATCTCCCGACGTACAGGTATCACACATTTTCTTTTTCGATATTCTCATAAGGGAGCTCTAAAAAGAATCCTGAAAAAAGTTTGGATGATTTTCGAGATCCGGAAGTCACCCTTAAGCGAGATTAAAAAATCGAAAAAAATCGAAAAAAAATCGTATCTACCGACGTACAGGTATTACACTACCTGTACATCGGTAGATACGATTTTTTTCGACTTTTTTCGATTTTCACCCTCGCTTAAGGGTGGCTTCCGGATCTCGAAAATCATCCAAACTTTTTTCAGCATTCTTTTTAGAGCTCCCTTATGCGAATATCGAAAAAGAAAATGTGTGATACCCGAACGTCGGTAGATACGATTTTTTTTTCGATTTTTCAACCTCGCTTAAGGGTGGCTTCCGGATCTCGAAAATCATCTAAACTGTGTTCAGGATTCTTTTTAGAGCTCCCTTATGCAAATATCGAAAAAGAAAATGTGTGATACCTGTACGTCGGTAGACACGATTTTTTTCGATTTTTACCCTCGCCTAAGGGTGACTTCCGGATCTCGAAAATCATCCAAATTTTTTTCAGGCTACTTTCTAGAGCTCCCTAATGCGAATATCGAAAAAGAAAATGTGTGATACCTGTACGTCAGTAGATACGATTTTTTTCGATTTTTTTCGACTTTTCACCCTCGCCTAAGGGTGGCTTCCGGATCTCGAAAATCATCCAAATTTTTTTCAGGATTCCTTTTAGAGCTCCCCTATGCGAATATCGAAAAAGAAAATGTGTGATACCTGTACGTCAGTAGATACGATTTTTTTTCGATTTTTTTCGATTTGTCATCCTCGCCTAAGGGTGGCTTCCGGATCGCGAAAATCATCCAAATTTTTTTCAGGCTACTTTCTAGAGCTCCCTAATGCGAATATCGAAAAAAAAATGTGTGATACCTGTACGTCAGTAGATACGATTTTTTTCGATTTTTCAACCTCGCTTAAGGGTGGCTTCCGGATCTCGAAAATGACCTAAACTTTTTTCAGGATTATTTTTAGAGCTCCCTCATGCGAATATCGAAAAAGAAAATGTGTGGTACCTGTACGTCGGTAGATACGATTTTTTTCGATTTTTTTTCGATTTGTCATCCTCGCCTAAGGGTGGCTTCCGGATCTCGAAAATCATCCAAATTTTTTTCAGGCCACTTTCTAGAGCTCCCTAATGCGAATATTGAAAAAGAAAATGTGGGATACCTGTACGTCAGTAGATCCGATTTTTCTCGATTTTCACCCCCGCTTAAGGGCGACTTCTGGGAGACGTACATAGCGGATACATGTTTCTTCTTCACCGAACACATAAAGCAACTAGTTGATCATCAAAAATCGAGAATAAAAAAAAAATTTCGTTGCATCTGCAATGATGCAAACTTCAGTATCATTCATTGTGACCGTTTCTTTCCTCTACTGTTTACTCCTTTTTTCTTCATCTTTCTCCCTGTTCCCTCCTCTTGCGGCCGCAGCCGACTTCCCCCTCTGTGTTATATTCATCATGACATTTCTGTCATGGGCATAGGGAAACTGCGGAAAACCTATACCAATACAGCCGGTCATCGAGTTCGCCCCCAGTCGTGGAACTATTCTTATTTCGCCGCGAAATGCCGGAGAAAAACATTTCACGACAAAATGTACGCGACTGGGATTCTTACCTGGGACCTCCCGGTCCGCTGGTTTAGTGGCGTGCACGCTAACCACTAGACCATCGCACCGGGTCTTTAATATATACCTAATAAAGCGTAAAAGTTCTTTTAACTATGTATTTTAATGCTTTCTTTAAAAAAAAATTCAAAGGTAGCGGTCGAAAATGGGCAGTGTCCTTCCTTCACACACTGGATCACTTTGACCCGGACGAATTTGAAATAGAATGCTCTCGTCCCCAAAATTGAATGTTTTCAATAATTTTTGACAACAACACAAATTTGGACTTTCCGAGTTGTTAATGGTGACATCTTACCATCCTTTGAAATAAATTTAAACAAATACCTTGAGCATTATTTAAATACCCCTTGTCCACCGCTAGCCTCACAAAGGTATGCAGACAGTGCTGATGCATCAGATGACAGAGATACAGCCTGGACAGTGTCTTATTCTCCTCGAAGAGCTTCATCGGCAATATTTTGTCCATTGTCCTCCACTATCGGGCAACGGAGAAGAAAGTTGGTGTTGCACTGGTTACGACGTTGCTCGAGCCATAGAAAACATATTTTCTCACGATCTTTCGCAAGGCACATCTTCTGTTGCACTTCTTGCCACCGACACCATCGAGAACACTGTCAACGGCCCCCGACGATATTTTCCTTACTTCATGCCTGTACTCACTTCTATGCTCTAGGACATGATCAATCGAGCTGGTCACTTTGAGCTCGTTGCTTTTCGATGGGCTGTAAAAACCAAAGATTGTGATGCCGTGAGCTGTCTTTGACAATGAACGATTGCTTGGCCTACATCACCGCCGGTGGTGTGGATCAGAAAAGTCTTGCCAGGCGTAATACATGCAAGCTTGAATAGTAGTATGTAAACGACAGTGTAATCCATGGTGATAGTTGCTGCATCCAAGTACACCACAATGAGCTCTGACCAGGCTTTGTGATCGGGCAGAGCGGCCTGGGTATCATCAGCCCACTCGGAGCCCATGATGAACGGAGTTTTCGATGGAGAATCAATGACACCCTGTTGGGTCAAAGCAGCCTGGAAGCTGAGGCCACATGCTTTGACCCGGATAAACACTTCACCCTCTGCGAGTTGCGGCTCAGCTTTTCTCAGCACATTTACACTCTTGATATCCCCAAAGCTGTTGACTATGATAGCATGCACGTACCTTGACTTCCGGTGTTTTCTCCTCACCGTTCTCTATCGGCTTCTTGCTGTCGCTATTTTACTCGATCTTCTTCTTTTTGTAATCGGCCGCAGCGGTTTTCTCGTCGACTATTTTCTGTCGAGATTTCTCGTCGGAGCCCTCGACCACCGGGCTCCTTTCGTTCTTTTTAGTTAAAAAAACACAAGACAGCGCGTGTAAAAAAAATTTCACTCTATCACACACTATTACACATCGTATGAAATATATTCCGAACGAATTTTCGAGGTTATAGCTCCTGTTTTTCGACCTGTCAAAAAACAAACTGTTCCAGAAGGAGGTGAGCGCGGTCGGTGAAAACAAGACGAAGCGAGCTGCGCGCCGCCTGTTGGTACATTTTTGCTACATTTATGTAAAAATTTCAAAATGCTTTTTGGGATGATTCTCAGAAAATTACCGAAAATGCGATACGATTCACCATTTTTCGCACGGTAACCACAAACTGTAATTTTTTTTTGAAATTTTGGATAATGGAGGGGACGATCCCCTTGGAGCAAGTGTCCTGCACTCACACAACAAATTTCATTCCAATCGGTTATTCCGTTTGGGAGAATTCTCATTTCAAAATTTCCAAGCGGACGGAGGCGTGTGGCACATCGCATTAACCGAAAAATAAAATCCTGAGCTCGCGGAACCTTGAAAAGAAACAAAAAAATTTGGACATTTTATTTCTTGCGCTATTTCTCACGATTGCGCGATAACCGTAGCACACAAAAAATGTTTGCTGTCAGATCTTAACACTAGCAACTTGAAGTTTCCTGTTCCTTTAATTTTTTGGACTAGTGTATTTCGAAAGTATATTTATTAAGTATAACAACTTTTATTTCAATATCTATAATATGAACCTATCAAAACAATACATGAAAATAGCCTTTTTTAGCGTCTGAAGTGAGAAGACCCCTTAATTTGAGCGGTCGGGGAGCTCTGTACAATGGTTTTTTTTGTCGTGTTATCGGTGTTCGAAGCAAAAAAGACACTATTGACTTTGATAATCAATTTGGAACTAATGGTCGTGCAGAAAATAAAGGGAGGGTTCTGAAAACTTCAGAGTATTCTCTATAAGTTGCTTTTGTTGTCTTCTCAAGATTTTTTTTCGATTCGGAAAATTTCATTTAAAAAAAACGTAGAAGATGCCTTTTCACGATTTTTCGTTTGAGGTGCTTCCGTGATTGGAGCGAGTCGAAGATAAAAGCCCGATTTTTTTTATAGCATCGTCCAGACCTTCGTCTATGCGTATGCGAAGTTTCCACGAGATTTACCGTACAGTTTCCGAGTTATTAATTGTTAAAGTTGGTGAATTAGTCACACGTGGACGAAAAAATGGGCCTGTCCTCCCATCTATTGATTTTTTTGTGCTACTTGGAGCCAAGACACACGAAAAAAAAACTGACGGTTGCATTCGTTGAATTTTTGTGATCAATAAGCCACCTTGAATTGGAAAGCTCACCGCAGAAATACGCAATAAATTTAGAAATAAAGTCGCGAAAAACCGAAGTATTCGGAGAGCGAGACTTCTCGTGACGTAACAGCAGCCATCTTGCTCCAGGTGTGGCAACGCCGCATACCCGCGCAAAATAGACTATTACACCCGTATTCATAGTCGTTCCTTAAGAAATAAGGCTTCCTTGTTCTTTGTTCTGAACAAAGAACAAGGAGGCCGTATCTCTTAAGGAACGACTATGAATACGGGTGTAAGTTTACTACCGTGGTCATCACCGTACCTCCTTAACTTGCGATAATTGTGCAAATAATAAATAGACGAAGGATGATTTTTTTGTTGTCAATTATCCACCTTTTTATCCAGAAATTTTCCATGATCCAGAAATCATTGGGTATCTGCGTTAAGCTATTTTTCTCGCACTCAATCATGGCCGCTCCGTGGATGTGAGACATCGCCTTTAAAATGACATTTAAAGAAATGATGAATAGAGACAGTTGGTAAAAATCGAACCATTTTTTCTTACAAGTACTTAGCATTCTATATATTGTGAAAAAATATAAAAATTGTAAACATTTTTTTTATTTGTTGTTTTTATTTTTTTAGTTCAACAATTGACATTTCTTGGTGATAAAAATATGTATTATTGATAAAAAAAAAAACATTTTCATCTGGAAAAATGTAGAAAAAGAAATTTATCCTTTAATTGACTTTTCAGCAAAAGTTGCAATTCCAATCATTCGGAGCACTAAGAAAAAAATCGCAGCGTTTTGAACTTTTGTGGGTTTTTTTGGGATACTTTGGGGTAAAAGAAAAATGAGAATTATCCCCCGTCTGTTTTTGTTTGTACAGTGTTATATCCGTATCTCATTTTCTAAGTTCTTTTGTCTTAATTATATATTTTATACCAAACTATTTCCTTTTTCACTCCGACGCGAACTCGGTTGAACCCTACGTTGCGAAATGACACATTCTTTCCAGCATGCGAAACCTCCATTGCAAAATCAACATTCATTCAATTTCAAGGCAATTTCAACTTCGATTTCTTCACAATGCTGAGTCTTGCAACTTGCGATGCGAATGACTCTCAACGAGGACACGGAAGAAGCCTCGGTCGTTCAGTCCTATACCCATTTCGAAAATTGTTGCTCAGCGATAATTAAAATCGCTGACTTACTTAAAAATCAAGAAGCAACCCACCATCGAGTTGCAGCCAAATTAGTTAGTCTCTCGCGAATCTTAGGACTGAGCGGAGCTCGACAGAGGCCAAGGCACTCTGTCCTCTGAGTCTTTTTCCGTGCCCTTGCAAGTTAGTTCCGAGTACGCGTCTTCGATTCTTCGCGATCAAGCATCACTGCCCGAGGGTAAAGTGAGGCACTGAGGTGCAGCGTCTCATTACGCTTCGCAGGCCGATAAGAACTCATTAGTAGTGTGTAGAAACAATTATTCGTTCAACCAAACTCCAAACTACCAAAAATTCAACGTGTAATTTGCGTACGTGAGTGCCATATGATTGCACTGTCTTCGAGGAGACCCGAACGTCTAGCGTCAGCACGGTATCAAATTACAAGTTCATCAAACGTAAGTCCGATCTGCCCGTATTTTATGTAATCGTATTAAATTGTATCGAGTCATCAATCGAATTAATTTACGGAAGAAAACTGCGATAATAACCAAATTGTATCAAAATTGTAATCGTCATTGTCAATTTCTCAGATTTATTATAGCAATACATATATGTATTTTACTACTCATATCCATCAGGAGGATACTCTTTACCTTTATTTTATCCTCCCAATTCCTTTATTTTAACCCACTGGATAGGTGCGCCTAGCGCTTTAATAGCTAACCCGACAAAAATCTTTCGAGATAGATTAGAAGACTGAATACTTTTAAAAGTCGTTCAGGAAAATTAATCTCAGCCCGCTCATTAACATTCCGGGCATAACAAATTGGTGGCAGCGGTGGGATAGCTATCACTATCTACGGTTAATATTCTATGCTTATTTAATAAAATAAAATAATAAAAAAAAAGAGTCAAATCAAAATTAGACCAACTAAAAATTCCTGAACATTAACCATGCCTGAAATTAACAATGATACTACCACGCAAAATCAGACTATACTCGACAATTCTGCCTACTTAGATTACCTCACAGTTAAAGATGCTATAGACAAAATTCCGAAATATGACGGTCGAAATTGGAAATTTTCGGATTACGAAACTGAAATAAAAGCACTTCAACAGGGCTTACCTGAAGGAGCGGAAGCCAGACTTCTAAATGGAATTTTGGCCAAACTCCGTGGTAGAGCCCGCACACATGTTGAAGGAAAAGCTTTCACTTCCGCCAATCAAATTTTGAAAAGCCTTAAAGAAAAGTTTTCACCTGATCAGGATTACGAGTATTATCGCAGTCGTCTTCTTGATGCACGAATGAGAAGCGATGAAGACGTGTCAGATTTCTGCTCACGCCTTCAACGCTATGTTCGGAAAGCCGTGAGCGAAGTCGAAGAAACCGATGGCAACGATGTTGCAAGATCGGCAAAAAGTAGACTCGAGGCTCGCGCTCTCGATGTTTACATTGACGGCTTGCCTGACAATATAAGAGCGTATGTGCACAGCCGTGACCCCGCGACCCTCCAATCCGCGTACGAACTCGCGTGCAAAGACGAAAAGAGGATCCGACGATCCCGAAAACGAATAAGTTCACGTAGAGATCACATAGAACCGCGACGCAGTTACTACCGTCGGGACAGTTCCTCTGACGAGAATGGTAGATCGCTGTCCCGCGAGAGTCGAGATTTCTCACCGTATCGACGTGCGTACGCGACCTATATTGAAGAATTGATGTGCAAGGATTGCAGAAACTGTCCCTGCCGATTCCGCGCACGTCACAATTATGACCCCACGTCACGAGACAGAAGTAACAGTCCTCCTAGAGGGATATTGAAACGAGAGTACCGCTCGCGGAACCGAGATACTTACAGTCGCGAACGCGTGCACAATAGAAGTCCATCGAATGACAGACGTACGCCGGAATCTCCCCGAAATTCCTCTAGCCGTAGAAACAACACTCCCCCGGCAAGGACCGTTGATTTAAAACGAGATCCGACTTTAAACGAGATTCCCAGTCGTCCGAACGACGCGTCGACGGCTGCTCAACAAAAATCGCGCCAAACTCCCGCTGTGAACTTCCAATCGTAACTGTTAACATACAAAACAGCGCCAAACAACCAAAAGCTGGCGTGGAAGTCCCGGCGCCCGAATTAAAGAATAATAAGGCGAGATTTTTGGCAGATAGCGGTGCGGTTATCAATATGATTGAAGTTAACGCCCTCCACGGAACCGTTATGATCAATGAGGATGATCAAGTCGGAGTACTCGGAATTTGCGATAACGAAATGCTAACGGCAATCGGTACAGCGATAGTAAACGTATTCGATCAACCAGTCAAATTTTACGTTTTCAAAGCAACGCTCCCCTCGCCAGGCGTGGGCATATTAGGCGAGGAATATCTGGAGCAGGAACGCGCCGAAATATCATACCATCATCGTGCCTTAATAATTGCTAGTCGCCCTACAAAACCAATTAGGTTTGTGTCCGAATACAAAAATACAAATGTATGCAGTTTTTCGGTAAACACCGAACAGCGCGTGACCCCGATGTTACCCGACTCTGCTGACTCAGCGAATCTCAGCGAATTTGCTACTCGCGTTACTATCCGCGCTCGCACCCGACAGCCGATACAAATAAAACTCAAGAACACAACATTGCAAGAGGGATATCTTCCGCGTTTAACAGCTGATGAAGGTGTTTTCATGGGCGAAGCCGCCGTGACCAACCTCAATGGTAGTTGTTACGTAATGGCAATCAACACGACCGAGCAAAACGTGGAGGTCACTATTCCACCCCAATACTTAATTCCATTTGAATATCGAGGACCTCCCGAAGAAATTTCAGATTCGGACTCACCCGATGAAAATTATATCCTTGGCAAAGATCGCGTTACTGGAATCCTGGATTTGCTCAAAGTGGACTATCTCAACGATGAAGAAGCGGAACACGTACGTTCACTTGTAGCCGCGTTCCCTGACCGTTTCCACTTGCCAGGCGATAAATTGGGCCGATCAAGGCTAATGAAATGTACGATACCGACCACGGATGAGTTGCCAGTGAATACTCGTCAGTATCGTTACCCGGTAATTCACAAAGAAGAAATTAAGAAACAAATGGAGAAGCTCCTGAATGAAGGAAAAATTCAGCCCAGCGCCTCTCCATACAATTCTCCGTTGTGGATTGTTCCCAAAAAACCGGATGCCAACGGGAATTGAAAATGGCGCGTTGTCATCGATTATCGCGCATTGAATGAAAAAACCTTACCGGATGCTTATCCCCTACCAAATATCACTGATATTTTGGACCAACTGGGTGGCGCCAAATATTTCAGCATTTTCGATCTGGCCAGTGGGTTCCACCAAATTGAAATAGACCCGAAGGATCGGCCTAAAACGGCATTCTCTACTCCCGAAGGACACTACGAGTTCGCCGTGCTCCCTTTCGGATTGCGTAACGGTCCTCCTGTTTTCCAACGGCATATGAACGTGGCACTTACGGGACTCAACGGCATCGAGCTGTTCGTCTATCTCGATGACATCATCATCTATTCCCCATCTTTGGAAGAGCACGGTCGAAGAGTGCGGAATCTTTTCACGCGTCTTCGGCAGGTTAATCTAACCCTACAAACGGAGAAATGTCAGTTCCTTCGAACGGACGTGACCTACTTGGGGCATATTATTTCCCGAGATGGAGTTCGACCTGACCCTTTGAAGGTAGAAGCGGTGAAAAATTATCCTGCTCCTACGAATACCAAAGAGGTACGACAATTTCATGGATTTGCCAATTATTATCGGCGCTTCATCAAGGACTTCGCTATCAAGGCCAGACCACTAAGCGACTTATTGCGGAAAGAAAGAAAATTCGTATGGACCGAGAAAGAACAGAAAAGTTTCGACGAAATTCGTGACGCTCTCTGTAGAAAGCCCGTCTTACAATACCCGGACTTTAACCAACCGTTCATTCTCGCCACCGATGCTTCCGATGCAGGCCTTGGTGCAGTACTGAGCCAAATAATTGATGATAAAGAACGACCTATCGCATACGCATCAAGAACCCTGAACGAAGCTGAAAAGAATTATCACAGCAACGATAAGGAGTGTTTAGCAGCCACCTGGGCGATAGGATACTTCCGGCCCTATCTATACGGACGCCCCTTCACACTTGTCACCGACAACCAAGTTGTTGCCTGGTTACACAATATGACCGACCAATCCAACCGACGTGCACGTTGGAGGGTAAAGGTTGGGGAATATCACTTCATCGCAAAATATAAGCCAGGAAAACTCAATCAGAATGCCGACGCGCTGTCGCGTAACCCTGTCGCCACCGTTACCGCTTTTCCGATACAAAAACCAGGCGTATCAGGCGTAAAATCGCGCACGAAAAGTGGTCCCCCACCGGCAACCTCTATCCTGCAGCGTTCCCGTAATCGTCCGCCTGCAAGCAAGGGTCTAACCAAACCTTTAGCCGGAGCAGAATCCAAACGAGAAATCGGCTCAATCGGCGCTAGAGTGAAACGTCGAGAAGAAATTCGACCGCTCGCAAAGCGCGTGACTTACAAAGAGCCAGATTCTGACCTCATGAGTGACGAATCTTCGACAGACCTCGTACCACCGATTCGCACTGCTCATCGCAGCATGCTACCCAGCGAAGAAGGAATCATCGATAATCAAGAAAAGCCCGTCGACCCCTTGAACGCTGAGAATTTCTGCGACGATGTTTTCTTGCCCGAGGCCGAGCCGACCATAGAGCCCCCGATACCAGAGGCAACCAACATCATTATCGAGGTCGCTCCCCCACCTTCCAGCGAAAGTGAGGCCGAAACCATCACGGACAGAACATTAACTCCAGAGAAACCGACACCGGAGGCCATCGTGACGAAACATGGCAAACCATCCTTAGGATTCCTCGAAGAGCTTCAAAAATCAATCTTACGCTTTGATAATTCCATACGGTTACGCGAGGTACCTGACGAAGAACCAATAGTCGAGGATTACCCATCATCTCCAGAAGACCTGGGTTCCTTAATAGAAAAAGGGTATCAATGCATCCATGACCTCAGCAACGCCCTCAAGGAACGAGAGTCCGATAGATCAGAGTCTGAGATCTCGAGACCACATCTGGAAACTTCACACGTTGTTCCTATCAATCGGAAATCAACCATCCCGACACCAATCCCATCCTGTAAACCTGTGGCTAAATCTAGCCCGTTTCCAGAGACGTCGACGACGATCGGGATATTACCATCCAAGAACCAGCGAGATTGCATACCAAGGAAAATCACGACAGACCCGCAAGTTTTGACTTTGCCCCAATCAACGCAACCGCCTTCGACACTGTGCGAAACAGTAGCACAAGATACCGCACATGTAATCGGTACATCGGCTGCATACGTCGATGCTGACTCAAGCGATTCCGACATTGTGCAATCTGACACTGATCAACAACCCGTCAACTCGGACACCGATGGAAATTGTGTTATTAAACTGAGTCGAGAGGCGCTGACCTACGACAAAGATAATATAGCCCACTTCTTCAACGCTGACGGCATGTCTTTGAATAATATTAGTCAATTGCTTTCGGATCTTGGAAAGATCGACGTACAGAACCTCCAAAAATGCAGTCTTTCCAAGGGACGCATAGTTGTAACAACAAAAGGAAAATTCAAAACTCTAAGCATTGTCAATAAGCAGCATCACTTCGACAAATCCAGTTTCCACGATATTGCCGAATGCCTACAAAATCTGCGCACGGCCGTAGTGCGTTACCGACTGCGATCTCTACGAATGTCCAAGCGTGGAGACGACCTCGAGGATCTCCCTTATGACACCCTCAAGGAGATGTTAGAATGCACTTTCCACGGGGTGCCTGTTACAATCACTATTTGCAGTGGGTTTGTCCAAACCGATCCACCCCCTCAGCATCGGAATGAAATAATTCGGGAGGCGCACGAAAGCCTCATTGGAGGACACAAGGGCATGGTAAAAACATACCGACGTCTTCGGGAACGATATCAGTGGAAGGGAATGAAAGAAGAAACGGAAACCTTTATCCGACAATGCAAGACTTGCCAAAAACAAAAACTTGCCCGAGTAAAAACGCGAGAACCAATGCTAATCACCGATACACCCGCAGAAATCTTCGAAAAAATTGCTCTCGACACTGTCGGCCCTCTTAATATTACACCCAGGGGAAACCGACATATCCTCACCATCCAGGATAACTTTTCAAAATTCTGCGCAGCTGTGCCAGTACCAAACATCAAGGCAGAAACGTTGGCTTTAGCATTATCAAAACAGTGGATTGCCTTGTACGGCCCTCCGAAGACCATCCTCACTGATCGTGGTACCGCATTTACAAGCAACCTTTTCGAACAACTAGCCGAAATCTTCAAGGTAAAAAGGATAACGACCACGGCGTACCGTCCTCAGTCAAACGGGTCGCTTGAACGCAGTCATGCTGTTCTAGCGGAATACCTGAGAGCCTTCCACGATCGTTTTGACGACTGGGACGAACTCCTACCTTTCGCCATGCACGCATATAATACATCCGTGCATACGGGGACAAATTTCACCCCATATGAACTCATGTACGGGAGGAATTCGCGGCCGATTTCTGCGTTCCCGTCTGTAGAGAAAATCGACACATACACGGAATACATGACCGACTTTATCACTCGACTTGACGAAATTCGACATGTCGCGGCGAGAAATCTTTATTCAGCAAAACGGCATTCCAAACACAATTACGACCGCGAAGCGCACGCCGTTTCCTTCAATATAGGCGACGATGTGTACGTAATCCAAGAACCTCGTAAAGGAAAGCTTAGCCCTCACTACCACGGGCCTTACGAAATTACTGACATCACAGAAAAAGGAAACATAGTGTACACTAATAGTCGTGGCAAGCCCGAAATGAAACATCCCAATAAGTTCAAGTTGGCCATCTAACAAGCGCTCGAGCGAGTATCTGTTTCAGGTTCACCTGAGGGCAAGATGGAGAAGTACCTTAGCGCTACGGTAATCTTGGTCGCGCTTAGTACTAGTATCGCTGACAGAGGCTACAGGTTGCAAGAAATCCGGGACCATCCAGGCATCTTCTATGAAAAGCTACCTGAGCTGAAGGTCACAACAACACAATGGAGAATCGTCACGTACATCGATATCAGCGGCGTTCTGTCCTATGAACCGTGGCATCCTGCACAGGTCTTCCGACTTCTAGCATCTAAACCTTGCCAGCTGTGCAGGCCTCGTACCCACAGATCGTCTCATCGGCCGGCATGAAACCTTTCGCGGCCTGCAAAGACAGATCATCCACCTCGTATCCCCTCAAGGGATCCCTGGATATACAAGGGCACTTACACCTCGTGGAGCCCCACGTGGATGCTACCGGAAGTGCTTCAAATCTCGTCGCACGGAGCCCCTCCAAACACTGGGTAACAATCTGGAGCAGCACATTCCACCAATGGTGGTGTACCAACCGACTTCCACGAACTCGCCGACAAGCCCGAAACCAGCGGTTACGCTAGTAACATAGAAGACCAACTCACCCCTGGTTGTGACTCGGGGACGAGCCACTTGAATCTCGCGAACTCCATCCCCGCGCTTCAATCTAATAAGGGGGGTGTTATATCCGTATCTCATTTTCTAAGTTCTTTTGTCTTAATTATATATTTTATACCAAACTATTTCCTTTTTCACTCCGACGCGAACTCGGTTGAACCCTACGTTGCGAAATGACACATTCTTTCCAGCATGCGAAACCTCCATTGCAAAATCAACATTCATTCAATTTCAAGGCAATTTCAACTTCGATTTCTTCACAATGCTGAGTCTTGCAACTTGCGATGCGAATGACTCTCAACGAGGACACGGAAGAAGCCTCGGTCGTTCAGTCCTATACCCATTTCGAAAATTGTTGCTCAGCGATAATTAAAATCGCTGACTTACTTAAAAATCAAGAAGCAACCCACCATCGAGTTGCAGCCAAATTAGTTAGTCTCTCGCGAATCTTAGGACTGAGCGGAGCTCGACAGAGGCCAAGGCACTCTGTCCTCTGAGTCTTTTTCCGTGCCCTTGCAAGTTAGTTCCGAGTACGCGTCTTCGATTCTTCGCGATCAAGCATCACTGCCCGAGGGTAAAGTGAGGCACTGAGGTGCAGCGTCTCATTACGCTTCGCAGGCCGATAAGAACTCATTAGTAGTGTGTAGAAACAATTATTCGTTCAACCAAACTCCAAACTACCAAAAATTCAACGTGTAATTTGCGTACGTGAGTGCCATATGATTGCACTGTCTTCGAGGAGACCCGAACGTCTAGCGTCAGCACGGTATCAAATTACAAGTTCATCAAACGTAAGTCCGATCTGCCCGTATTTTATGTAATCGTATTAAATTGTATCGAGTCATCAATCGAATTAATTTACGGAAGAAAACTGCGATAATAACCAAATTGTATCAAAATTGTAATCGTCATTGTCAATTTCTCAGATTTATTATAGCAATACATATATGTATTTTACTACTCATATCCATCAGGAGGATACTCTTTACCTTTATTTTATCCTCCCAATTCCTTTATTTTAACCCACTGGATAGGTGCGCCTAGCGCTTTAATAGCTAACCCGACAAAAATCTTTCGAGATAGATTAGAAGACTGAATACTTTTAAAAGTCGTTCAGGAAAATTAATCTCAGCCCGCTCATTAACATTCCGGGCATAACAACAGTTAATCGAAAAATCGTAAAAAGGCAATATTTTGCCTTTTTTCGAAATTTTTCGAATCGAAATAAAAAATCATGAGAAGACAATAAAAACAACTTATAAACAATACTCTGGAGTTTTCAGAACCCTCCCTTTATTTTCTGTACGACCATTCCCGAGTAATTGATGATCAAAGTCAAAAATGTCTTTTTTGCTTTGAACATCGATAACTCGGCGAAAAACCATTGTACAGAGCTTTACGGCCGCTTTAATTAAAGGAAAAGAATCAAACTAAAAGAATTTTTCAAATTAAATTACCGAAATACCCGTGCACGTTTCGAAAGATAAGCAAAAATTTCGAAAAAAAAGTCCTACTGGTTCTTTCATGATTACTGTCAAATGGTCAACGACAAAAACATTTGACCTCAGAATCTCAAAACTAGAAACTTGAAGATTCAATTTGCTTTTTTTGTTTTTGCTCTACGACCATTTTTCAGACCGTGACGGCCTTTTGAATATCAGTGAAAAATGTCGTATCCTTTACTTTTGGTGCCTAGTGTATGTATATACAGGGTGTTCTCCGTTCGTGAGCATAAAAGGTGTCTCTTTCCGGGCAAATCGGTTCTGTTAAAAATGTCGTGCGACAAAAATTGACTGAGATATTCACGAGCAAAGTCCGACGCTGAGTAAAAAATGGCACAGTAGTTTCGGCGTCCAAGCGAGGGCCAGCGCGGTATCGGATCCACGTTCGAACGAATTTATTTTTCTTTTCATTGTTTTCGCTTTATGATAAACACGAATAATTTATTTGCAAACCATTCAATATTTTTTGTTTATTCAATAAATGTACCAATTTCATTTTTTTATTCATTCTCGGCGTTGGTTTTTTTTATATTCTTGTTTGACATTTTTATACTTACTAGATGTTAATTATTGAAAAAAATCTAAGAAAACGTTTCGGTGTGTGTGCCGAAACTACTGAACCATTGTTCACTCAGCGTCGGACTTTACTTGTAAATAGCTCGGCCAATTTTTGTCGCACGACAATTTAAAAAAAAGCATTTTACTCGGATCGAGGCACCCAATATGCTCACGAACGGAAAACGAGTAGTCGGAATACACCCAGTATATATAGGTGTATAGAATACTGACATAGCAGTGCATGTACTTTGCCTTCGCATGGTTAACATGGGGAGTCGCTGCTATCAAACCTATGGTGGGGCGCCCGTCACGCCGCAAAATAAACGGCGGTCGTCAGTCTTGGCTCGCAAAAATAAGTGGGAGTTTAGTGTACCAATGTCGGTACTGTGCTCCTACTAAATCTATATCTAACAGAATCAGTTCTACCTCTACCTGTATCTGTTATCGCGCTCTCCGTTTAGTGCCAGCGTTGCCAGTTTAGTACAATTGTACTAAATCTGGTACATTTTCGGAGTATTTAGTACGTCAGTACGCCTTTCGTGAATCTATTACGTTTTTCATGATTTTAGTACCCTAATAAGAAAAAAAAACTCAAACATTGATGAAACCCTAGTTCATCCTCAATGGAAAAAGTAAACTCCCGCGCCCTCTTTATATTGTTGCAGACGTTAGATTCAAAGTGACCGCCAATGCCACCAATTAAGGGGAGGTACCTGAGTGAACGGTGAGAAAAATAGGCAAACTTCGGGAATTTTTATGTCAATAACTAGTGTTTCGATTGGATCCGGGTTTTTTTTTTATTGGAAAATGTGTACATTGAGGTATGTTTAGGAATTTTTAAAAATAAATTCGTTGACTGGAAGCGATTCAAACCCGATTTTCTCGAACCATAGTTTTTAAAGTCGGTGCCAGATATATCTCGAAAACGGCTTGTCCGATTTTGTCCAAATTTGGATACAATATTGTTCGATAGTTCTTCTCGTGCGCCACGTACGATTTTTTTTTTAATTTTCATTTTTGACGGAATTGCGACTGTTTTAATTTAACATTCGTTTTTCGTTCGCAATTTCCGATGATTTTGGATTGCATAAACATTGCATGAAAAAGCAATGTTTCAATCAAATGAAAAACCCCTACGTGGCGAACGAGAAAAACTACCGAAGAATATTGTATCCAACCTTGGACAAAATCGGACAAGCCGTTTTCGAGATACATCTGGCATCGACTTTGAAAGCTATGTTTCGAGATAATCGCGTTTGAATGGCTTCCAGTCAACGAATTTATTTTTTAAAAATTCCTAAACATACCTCAATGTACATATTTTCCAATTAAAAAAAAAACACGGATCCAATCGAAACATTAGTTTTTGAGATAAAAATGCGCGAAGTTTACCTGTTTTTCTCGCCGTTTACTCAGGTACCTCCCCTTAAGTACGAAAGTTCAAAATTTGTTACGGTTTGGCGCTGCCGTCTAGTACCAAACGATAGCTCACTCTGGCAACACTGTTTAGTGCGGATATTCGCCTAGTTCACGCGTCACCCCACCCCCCGCGAAATCCCGACCCACAGTCGGGTTCGGTGTAACGCTGGTTTTTTATTTTCACGTTTGAAGGAAAATTTATTGGCGTTATAGAGTGTGTTTGTGGTATGTATGGTGAGTGTGTCCATGTAATATTGGTATACTGGTCTGGGCGCGAGTCGCCTCGGATATGCGGGTAGAAATGTGGGGTGCGTGGAACACTGGTGTAGGCGCAGGGCACCTCGGATGTACGGGTCGAATCGTGGGATGCGTGAAACACTGGTATGGGCGCGGGTCACCTCGGATGTGCGTCTAGAATAGGGAATGTGTGGAACACTGGTGTGGATGTAAGACATCTCGTCTGTGCATGTGGAATCGTGGGGTGCGTGTATCACTAGTGTGGGCACGGGTCACCTCGGATGTGCGTGTGCAATCGTAGAGCGCGTAGTACACTGGTGTGGGCGCAGCAAAGATCCGCACAAGCCGCATTTGGAACGAATCTCCCTCCAATAATGCTTCCAATTCCGTACCTTCGTACACTTTCGGCCTTCCGCTGTAGAATAAGTTCTCGCAAGTGACGCTTATTCGGCTCAAAACTCGACATTTTCGCACGAAAAAAAATTATGTGATGCTGATACAAAATCGCTAATATTTCAAGGTTATGGTCTTGCCAGATGTCCAACCTTACGATATGACGTTTTACATCTGACAATTTCAACCATAACCTCCTGGTCAGGCCATCTTTTGTCAAACGGCGGAGACTTATTTGTACTGTATATTTGAAATTCCAACTTGTGCCGGTCCCTTAATCGACCCATAAGCACATCGAGAAAGTCTATTAATATACTATATTGAGACAACTTTTACGTGCGTAGAACTATCATTTAGTCGTATGACAAAGTAGTCTTAAAGTTTCATATCGAATTCGAAGGATCACCCAATCAATACGGAAGAAAAACGTTTCGTCGTCGTTGAGCACAGCTAGGCATTTCAATGCTGATACGTAGTATCGTATGATCGTGAAAGGCCAACGAATGATGGGTCATTGAATTCCTATCCGCATGTGCAACGCACCTAGCTGAAGAAAAATGTGCAGTTCCAGTAGAAAGAAACCGAGGTCGCCTTGAAATGTCGGCGTCGCCTCTACCCGAACAACATTCGTGTACATTGTCAGATATTCCCCTCAATAGGTTAATAAGGTATTTGAAGTATCCTTCAAGCAACGCATGGTGCGGAAAATATTCGAGTGGACAGATTAGAATAAGATACCCCCTTATCTTATTGCGCCTTATGTCATTCGAAGTGGAAATATTAGAATAAGACACCCTCTTATCTTGTTGCGTCTTATGTCATTCGAAAGTACAAAGATTTGACAATTGCTCAATAGGGTATCGGGGAAGCCGTGTGCATTTGAATAGGGATGTTGCGAAGCTTGCATTCTTGGATTGGAACGAAAATTCGTTCTTTTAACTTTGTCGGACTTTCAAAATCCCTCAGACGTGTGTTTAAAGGATTTTTGTTCTGTTCCAACGGTGCAAACTGCGACATGCTGAGTCGTACTTTCAAATCCTGGCAGATACATTTTTTGGGGTACACATCGTTACCCAGTCAATACCACGGACAACGGCGTCGAAGTTTGCATCGTTGGAATGCAACGAAAATTGTTTTGTATTTATTCATGTCCGCATTTTTATTAGAATGCAAAATATTCTTCTGCAGATTAATATAGCATATCTCTGAATGAGTGTCTCAAGAAATGGTTTAGAAAATTTCATCGGCGAATTCTGGCGGAAGAAATTGGAGTGATGCAGAATTATTCATTCTCATCGCATCCCAACGATGCAAAATTCAATCTCATCACGGACAAGCCATCAACAGCTTGGATTACTTCCGGGAAAAAATAACGTTTTTGAAGATTTAAGATATTGTTTTTTTTTAAGTTATTTTCATCGAGCCGCTATGCGGCCGTTCATATCGGGTGCCAGCACGGCCTGTAGTTCTGGTCATCCATCGGCAATGCAGATCAAAAGTTTCCCGTCCAGTGCACCACCACTACAACAGTGTATCACACAAATTGTCTCACTGTTACAATAATGCGCCGAGAGTCCTCAACGTGACAGTACAGCTTGTCGTAAATATTCCGTCAATCAACGTGCTCCTGCAGTTACTTGTAATGTGATCGCTGACGGGCCGTACACACCACCAGTTTGCAGCGCAAATCGAAACCAAAATATTGATTGTTTAAGTCTCGGTATGCAATGGCATATCGTCGAGATCTCCCTATTATGCTGCTATCTATATACTTTTATAGCCCATTCATGTTAGTGCAACATGCAGTGGAACTTACGAAAATTTCCACGATTTACTTTTATTGGACACCTACTTAACGAAACGCAGTAATATTGAACATCCATTGCTAAAGCTCGCGACGAGCATTTTCTTCGCTTTAGCCACGAATTTTGGATAAGTTCGCCCAATCACAGGACGTCGAAAGCTATTAATGTTGGCCCAAGAACAGTTTTTTTGCGGGTACCTGTCCGAAACAGGATTGTTTGAACAAGCAGGATGGATATGGACGTATGTGAAAAAAAAACGAACATTAGCAGAAATCGGCGAAAGGTCACAAAATATAGAATTTATCGTTTACATTGCGTATAGATGTTTGAGCGTTCTATCGTTATTAATCTAGTGAGATTTCATAGGTCTGAAGTTCCCATCGTTGGGAAGCTACAAGTTTTCAGGAATATTTCCACTCTAAAATATTAAGAGAGGCCGTACAAAACGTTTTAAAAAATCGGTGAGCCGGAATTAAGCCTTATTAGGGGGGAGGGGGTGAAAGGTGTAAAAAACCTCATCTCCGGGGCTGAAGATATTCCCATCTTTTTCATTTGCGTTACGTATTATTAGTACCTAAGAAGAGCCTCGAAAAAATTGGCTACGGTTTTTAACTTCCAAAACTCATCCTTAACGAGGGGTTGAAAGTAGAAAAAAGTGGTATCTCCACGTTTTTCACGGTTAAATGACACTGTCTACTTCGAATGCCGATAAATAGTGGATAAGTGATCGTATGAAAATTTTACGACCATCTATATGTGGGCGTGTATATACTCGAGTATTTCCCGCCTGAGATCCCAGACTAAACCTTTCACGCAATATGAGCCCCAAGTAAAGTACTTGGGTGTGATTGACATACGTGTGAAAATCCCTGGTGAAAAACTACGGAAATAACATGTTTAGTCTCTTTCTTTTCTTCTACGTCTCGAAATGTGGATTCGTGTCGGCGAAACTTGTTTACTCGCATCCGGAATTGTAGCGCGCTAAATACGTTGCGTTTTGTTTTTAAATACGGGTCGATAAGAGCCAGATAAGTCGCGACGATGTAATTAGCCGAGGAAATCATAAGTGCGAGATTTTTGGGTTTGCTAAAAATTTAGGGCCTGTTATAACATTGAGTTTAAATGTTATTACATTCAACACTGACGAATTAATCCGTTGTTTATTTAACAGGTTTTCTTTCGAATACCCGATAATCATGAATAGTTTGGCGTATTGTCAAATTAACCGATTTTATCTCCGAAACTAATTATTTTATAGTTATCGCTAGTACTTGATAGTCCTTAGTAGCTAGTTTCGTGAATTATAGAATTTTTTTTGTCACGCTATAAAAAATGGAGGGTTTAGAGCTGTTTCGGACATTTTTGTTTATTCAATCAAAACTTCGGACAGTCATTCTGCATTTTTGCTTCCTTTTCTCCTCATTTTACTTGAATATCGCAATTTACCATATGGCTACCATTGATACTTCGTGTTCCTGCATACTGTGACTGATTTCATTAATGGTGCGTCTAATTGCTTCCTTGAGTTCCGAAACGGTCTGTGGATCCCTGGCATACACTTTTCCTTCCGGGAAACTTGATAGAAAGAAGTCCAATGGCGTCAAATCGCACGATCTTGGCGGCCAATTTACGTTGCCACGGCGCGAGATAACACGACCACGAAACGTCGTCTGCAATAACTGCATTGTTTCGCCCGCATTTTCACAATTTCTATGCGTTGCTTGATCGTCTATTTCTCCATTACTAAACCTCAATACTTCCTGATGCTAGTTGTCAAAGATTAGCATCTATGTTCGCCACAAAAAAATGCCGCGCAATTCAAAATTTCAGGTCATTTTGAGACACCCTTAAGATTTTCAGACGAGAATCTCACGTGCGATGACTTCGAGCGAAGCCACCTAGAAGAATTTCGTGAACGTTACCTCCTGATCCGCAACCATCAGCGCTGTGTACCTTTTGTTTATTCTCGCATACGATACTACGCGACTATCGTCACACGTAACCTCAAACTTGGCGAGATCTCGTGATCGCGCTCTGCCAATCTTTACGGCAGCAAGCGTCAGGGGAAATGAAAAGAAAATAATACGATGACGATGTTGTGCACGAGGAGAACGTGACGCTGACGCGACTTTAGTGCTCGTATATTTGCCAGGCATACACTCCCCCCCCCCCCCCTCCCGCTTCGGCGGAGGTCTCGAGTGTCGCCGATCGAACCCATTCGCACGAGTGACGCCCCACCGCGACTAATTTATTTTATAAACGCTTCTTCCAAGGACTGTCGCCCGCGCGCGCAAGATAGCGCTTTCGCTCACAAGTTGATGTTATTTTTTTCGCTAGTACGTCAAAATATATGAGCACCCGACTCGTCAGACTCCGCTCCTACCCTGATAAACGTTACCCCGATCGCCGTTTTTCCTATTCGTTCAATTCTCTCGTGTGTGCTTTCATGCCTACGTGTTCGACGTCCCGTATGAGGCTGCGTGTACGTCCCACTTCTTTTTCGTAGTGTATACACGTAACTAGAGTGGCGGGGTTGGGGGAGGAGCGAGAAATACAGACGCGATCGCGCGCTCCGACCCACCATTCGTTCGTTTCGTAGCGGCTCTTAGCCGCTCTTGGCTGGTACGCCGCACACGAGTCGAGTCCAGTACTCAACGAACCCTCGTACGCGCGGGATCTGATCTTTCGGAAGTATAACGTTACGACGCAACGAACGCATCTCGGCCTTCGTTTGCCGTAGCACACCCGAGAATTTTTCACTCGCGAACGTTGTCTCCTCGAAAGAGGAGGAAAAAGAAAAACAAAGTGGCGAACCTCGACCGATGATCGTCGTTCGAACGGAAAAAAAAGAAAAAACTAGCATGTAAACCGGTCGCACTTAAATTGAGAGTCCTGATTGTACAAATAAAAGAGCTCTGAGAATTTGCGCCGAATATTGAGAACCCGCAAAGGGCTCTCAATATCGAGCTGGTTCAAGTGACAGAAAAAAACGCTTATCGCGACTCGTATCGCCAAGTGAACACAACACGCCTCCACGGATCACCTTGTCTGTTTTTTCGTATCTCGGATGTGCGTTTGACTTGAGTGATTACGGACGAAATAAAAAGAACACTTGTTCGCGATATTTACTATAAAATAGGAAGGAGCGTAGCGCGAGCGTAAGCGGAAGGAGACAGAATTTGAGCCACGTATTCCCCTGTGTTTCGGGCCTCAAAGAACTTTTACGTTCGCACATATCCTCTCTTTCGGCTAGAAGAGGCGCGCAGTTGGGCGCGCTATCCAACGGTCGCCACCATTACCGCCACGCTGGTTGGAATAACTTCGGAATCTCCGAGTAGAAAGCGACAGCGTGCCGCTATGTGGCTCAAAATTTTGAGACAGAACCTAAGCCATCTGGCTCGCAGAGCTAAGGGTAAGTCGATTTCCGGTTTTCACAAACCGATACATACGCCTATATATATATATATATATATATATCGGCCGTTAAATACGTACGAATGAAATCACCGATCCACTTTATTCGGATTGACTCAAACGGTCTCGAAAGTTTCCTTGCAAGATTATCAAAAGACCGGTTGGAGTTTGAATCTATATAAGAATCTTGCGCGTAATTGGCTCGAGAGCACGAATAAGTTGAATGGCGAGAAACATGGGCATGGGATTTTGCAATTTCCCCACGTTTAGGAGAGCTCGACACAGGGGAAGGAAGTACAATGTAGAGCACATAAAGGGCAAAGAAAGGGAGAAGCGCAACTCGGGCCGGGGGAGGAATTATTATTTTTAATTAAAAAATATTTTTCAGTCCATTATCAAGGGCAAAGGCAACACCTTGGCTTTAAAAAACGATTTTCGTGATATATACGTTATCAAGTATTGGTAACAACTAAAAATTGCAAAATATGGCGAAACCAAATATGTGTGAAAAATGGGTGTGAGGATTCAAGGAGAATATTTTTAATTGCGACATGACCGAAAGTTCACTGGATACATTCGTGCAGTCGATATTGAAGAGAGAGAGAAAGAGAGGGGGGATGCGCAAAACTTGGAGTTGAAAATAACTTGGAATTTAAAAATATTCGACTCGCAATGCGTCAATGGTCAGTATATAATACACGATGTTATAGAGCTCATCGTCGCACTGTGACGAGCTTTCAAGCGAGAGAGAAAGAGAGAGAGAGACAGAGAGAGAGAGAGGGGGGGGAGAGAGAAAAGTGCGCACATAATTGAAAATAGAAAGAGCGAGTAATGCAAAACGGTATGCGTGGACACCTGGAGACGAGGTTGACGTCGTGCAATATATATATTCGTGAATTCCATATACACTGAAAAACTTTAAACACGACAAAACTTAAAGACTATTACGTATTTTCGTGTTATATTAATTTGCGCGTGTCTAAAATTAGTACTATAGGGAGGAACTGAATTTTCTATCATATATTAAAAATACAATACATATGCATTGTTTTTAAATAGTTAAGGTAAAAAATTCGGTTCGTATATTTTGTCCTAATCTTTTGTCATCACCCGCATACACACATATTTGAGTGAGTCGATAAGATTCAACTCTTACCTCTTTAAGGTAGTAGTCTCGCCAAGGCGTTTTTCAATAGATTTTTTATTTATTTTGAGCACACATTCGTTTGCAAAGATTGCAAACAAATGTGTGCAAAGATTGCACCGTTTCATACGTGTTCTTATGTGGACCGGTGGAAAATTTGACATTTCGTGTAATAACGTTGAAACTTTTGTACAGATTTTAGGTTTAAGGCTTTCACGGCTCTTTATGTAATGAGAAGAGTATGTGGCTTCCGGATGGAGGCCGTGTTGAGGATCAGCGTTGTGCCGACGTTTCGCAAACGTTACAGTCTGCATCATCAGGGTTGAGAGCTCCGATACTGAAGCTCTCAATGAAACCTCGAGGAAAAATAGCTGTTCGATGAGGCCAGACTTTCGGCTTTGTCGAACTGAATGGCATGACCAGTCTCCATCCAATGTTCGGCCAGCGCTGATCGGTAATATGGCCATATTTGATACACCGTTGGTGTTGTTTGATCCGTGTACTGATCTTTCTCCCGATTTCTCCTATCAAATATGGCCATGTTACACAATCAGCGCTGGCCGAACATTGGATGGAGACTGGTCATGCCATTCAGTTCGACAAAGCCCAAAGTCTGGCCCCATCGAACAGCTATTTTTCCAGGAAACACCGAGAAGGCTTGGAAATCCGAAAACATCCGGACAATCTAAACAGAGATGGAGGATATCGCGTCAATCCTATTTGGCACACCGTCCTCCCGTTTTTTTCTAATTGACCAGCTGATCAATTCAAACATCTGATTCGTTGGTGCGGCGATCTGGAACGATGACTGCAACTATATAAGGAATACCTGAGACACCCGAGCTTCAGTATCGGAGCTCTCAGCCCTGATGATGCAGACTTTAACGTTTGCGAAACGTCGGCACAACGCTGATCCTCAACACGGCTTCCATCCGTTTTAATTAAATAATTCTCAATGACAGACGAACGTAAGTAATATCTAGCGACTGGAGTAGACTAGAGCCGGTCATCTGGCAGAGTTGCAAGCGTGCGGCGCGTTCATCGGTAGAAAATGTATCTAGAAACGCGGCAGATTTTTCATATTTACTTTTTTACATTACCATATTTATTAATAGATATAATATATATTATATACATATATTGCTAGGTCGAAATTAGTAAATGGATCAAATGAAAAATTCGTAGAAACAATGAAAAAAAAATGTATTATCAATTCATCGAAGTGAAATTCCTCAATTCAACGATTCACGACACGATGTCCCACATTTTCGGTGTTCATAACTTCTACATGGTTCTTTTTTTCGTTTTCTCTTTTTACACGGGTCATGATTTCGACCGCGTTTCTATTTTTGGCGATCGTTTCTCGATTGACAAATTTGCCTTTATGTCGCACTTGTTCCATTATTCCGGCCACAGCTCAAATTTTGCATCTCCTTTTATACTAAATAACACGACAAAAATTCACTGGGCTTGCGACGTTGCCACGATCTCGGCGCTGGCTAGACTAGAGTAGTGTGTGCATATCCGAATACGCAGAGTGTCTACGTATTAGTAGTTGAAATGGATAATCTGATACAAAAGTGAGAATTAGCTGATGGAGGGAACGTTGTTATTTTTGGAACTCTAAACATCATATTAGGTGTTTTCTTCATTACTTTAGAAGTTTTTACATCCTGATAAGATGTACAACCTACATTATAAAGATATTTCGCAATGTTTCGAAGCTTTCATCGATTGAGCGGAGAATAAACTTTTTAATGTGACTGTGGCGAGACTACTACCTTTAATAATAATGTTGAAATTTGTATCGTTGGAATGCAATGAATTTTTTTTTAAATGCATACATCATTTTATTCATATTTGAAATTTGTTTTTTAGGATCCTTGTTCAATATCTACATCGTAAATGTGCTACAACGATTTCGTATAGTAGGATAGATAGAGAAGTTTGAAGAAAAAAAACCGTTGCATTTCAACACTCTGAACTGCAGCATCATTTTAATTAATATTCTTAGGCATACGAAATGATGACGAAACTTGCATTGTTGTAATGCAACGGATATTAATATTTGCGATTGCTCATATTTTTCTTCCGCACATTGAGTCTCCGTGAAGCACTCGAACGTTTTTACATGCCTTTATTAGAGATTGCCAACTTAAATCAGTAAATAAAAAAGGCTTTGGATAAAAATGAAAATACAGAAAAAAGAATAGTTGCCTTCCAACAACGTAAATTTCAACGTCACGTTATACAACAAATTGATGTCACATTTCAGTCCTCTAATTCACATTATGGCGTGGAAGTTTGTATCGTTCGAATGCAAAGATGTTTTTTACCAATGGCCTAATTTTTTTGGCTAACTTAGGCTACAAAAAAACACTCGACAAATTTTTGAGTATACCCATTACTCAAATTTTTTGGCCGTTTTGGGCTCTGAAAATCGCTTTAACGTGTCTACATATTCTTATTGGAAATTTACGACCTCGATTTGCAAAAGAGGCTTCGGCTAATGATAAAAATAAAGAAATAAAAAATTATAAAAATTATCGTTGCATTCGAACATTGTAAACTTGAACGTCATTCATTACAAGTCCGCAACGTGAATTGGCAGAATAAAAAATAATAAACAACACAAAGAGAGGAGACAACTTGCAAATCATTTTTATTGCAATCGAATAATGCAAACTTCAGCATAGTAGTGTGTGGTCAATTTTATCTTCATTTTCTTTCCACGGCCGATATTGTCTTCGAGTTCTTCAAATTTGAACATGCAGGCAAAGTTTACGTATGAGACAGAAAAAAGAAAAAAATTATCGTACTGTGCCACTTAGTGTTGCAACTCTGAATTTGGTTCGACTGCTCTTTTTACCTCATAATATTGCTCGAAGGAACAAAAATTGACACTTTTTTCGACTTACGTCCGAGCTAACTCTTCAACAGCAGCGCAGCGTATCCGCACATCACTTGAGGTGCATTCCGAACAACTGAGTTCGCAAAAACGATATTTAAAACAAATCCATTCGCTACCGCGGGACCGTACAGATACATAGTTTATCAAATTTGATATAACATTTAATTGGTCGAGTATATAACATTGGATTCAATGATTATTTCAAGAGCAATGGCGTCTAGTTGCGCTTGACCGCACACCCGGTATATAGGCACACAATTAATTGCCACGCGAGGCGTGTCTCTCCGTCGATTCGCATTGTTTCAAGACTGTTAACCCTCGCGCGGTGTGTGTGTGTGTGTGTGTGTGGCGCGCGCGCATGTTCTGTGTAACGCCATTAAAGTCTCGTGCCCGAGAGCAAGAATCCTGCGTCACTCGGAGAGAGAAAGAAAGAAAGAGAGAGAGAGAGAGAGAGAGAGAGAGAGAGAGAGAGAGAGAGAGAGAGAGAGAGAGAGAGAGAGAGACAGAGAGAGAGACAGACAGACAGACAGACAGACAGACAGACAGACAGACAGACAGACAGAGAGAGAGAGACAGACAGAGAGAGTTCGTATACATTTTGAGAAAGGCGCCAACAGAGATCGCCGCTCAATCTCCTACTCCCTGGCTCAAATTCCAAACAGATCTCTGTGACTCATTCTCTCGACTCGCCATTTATTACGCCCGTGCATACGTTTATCCATGTGCCTGTATTCTCTTGCATTTCCCCTTAAAAGCCGAAATATTTTGGCAATTGAAGTTAGCAGTCTACTATATTTACGAGCCGCGTCTGAATTCGTAGAGGATTAGCGTCTTCTTCCACGCTCCTTCGAATGGAAGCTATAATATTGTATGGCTCTCTTCCAAATGAAACTGCGCGAAAACAGATATTATTTCGATGTATGAAAGGTCAGGAGATAACCCGTTAGCATTCACGCGCATACGGACCCAGATGCGTTTTTTGTTTTCCGGCGCGTCACTGGCGTGCAAGGTCAATCGGATGTAAATCGCACGCACTCATGAGAGGTACGAGTGCGCGAGTTTCGTGAGACGAACAGTCTCAAATACGACCGGTGTTTTTCTCCCCTCACGGGGCGCCTCGCTCTGCCCCCCCCCCCCACTCTTTGTTTACTTTCTCGGGAGACGCGCGCTCCCCTTCACCGACTTGTCTCTCTTTCTCTCTCGCGTGACGCGACCTCGCGTTTAATGCGCTTTCATTTACCTAGATAAATCTTCGTCAAGCACGACACGAGTTGATTCGCGCTCCAGCTTCGAACTCGGCCGAAAAGGACAAACACAAAAGGCGCGAATCTTTTTGCAGACCGCTTCCTTTTGTCCTATGCTGCAATAAAACGTACCGACTGTCTACCAACTAGGAGCCCTGTGCATTCACTAATCCGCAACTGTATGCGCAATGGATTAAAGTAAGAGACCTCAGCACTGATTTGACTCGAGTGTGTCGCGGCGTACACGGATAAGCCATCGCCGTTCTCGTGAAAGAGCGAAGACGAGATAAGTAATCGTCGCCAAGCAGGAAAGGATTGTAAAATAATCTACCATTCCGTTATCGCGCGTCTGTGCAGTTTTACCCGTGAAATTGAAAAACACGCGTCTTTTGGCGTCGTATTTGTTCAATTATTCAAGCGTGCTGAAGATTGCTTCAAGGACGCATATCTGGTCTGGACACATTGGAAGACTGCGCCGACTGCGTCGAAACAGGCGAGGCTACTAGCGCCATCTGTCCTTTGTCCCCCACACTATCCGTCTCTCGGTTTCGCTCCCTCCGCACTGATCATCAATAGTCTTTCTGTCCCTCGACGAAACATCGCAAGATGGCTTTGCAATAAATGACCGATATCGTGTGCGCATGTGTGCGTGTCTTCTCGTTATCTGATAATAAAGTATTAGTCATGCATTTCGCGGTAATCTAAGGAACAATTGAAAGCGGAGAAAATGCTTCGATAATCGAGCCTACGTCACGATGCAAATAAATAGTTAAAAATCATTCATTTCGTTCGTGCACGTAATGTTGAATGAGTACGTACAAAGGGTCTAACGAGGGCTCGTGAAAACGGATAAAAATTATGGAGCGAAATGGCAAATTTGACGATCGGGAATGCGACAGGCTCGAATTACCGGCGCATAAAAGAATCTCGTCATGTTAGGTAGGTTGAAAAAATAACGCGTTACATTTCTGTGGCTCACCGATAAATGCGACTTTTTTTAGAATACTGCAAAAGCAATCAATGTGAGGTTTGGTGGGATTATTCTGCATATGTTGACGTATGCAAAAAAAAATACAAAGCCCTTTTAGGCACTCTGCGAGAAGAAGCAGAATTTTTATAGATTAGCACCTAGAACGAAAAAAATTGCCATTTACATTAGTTTTACTAGAGAACTACGCACTATTATTGAAAAATACGGTTTTTCTTAAAAAATAGCATGATCTTGAATATTTTTTTGTTTTGCTAATTAATTAATTTGTTCATAAAAACGAGAATTGTTAATGAATCGTAAAAATCGTGAGTACTTCTTCAAAGAATCTATTTAAGAAGCTACGGTTTAAATTTCAAGTCTACCGGATGAAAACTGCCTCAACTATGCCCCCTCCCGATTTAGAAAATGTCGTTTTAAGAAAAACGCGATTAAAGTTTCAAAACTGGTTTAGGAGTACGCGTCCACCCGATAGAATTGAAGCTGTCATTTGAATTCTGGGTGTACCCACGGCGGAATTTTAATAGCAAGTCTTCAGTTAGGTCGTTGTATATTTTTTGTACAACGACGGGGCTATAAACGCCTCTAAATTGCTACTTTCACCGTCTAGGCTGTTTTGTGCGTTTCAGTGCGGTCGGAAGCGGTCCGGAAAATAAACTCTAACAATTAAAATATTGAATTTTTGCGTATCATTCCTTTTGTATATTTTCTTGTGATGTTTATACATCGTTCAAATTTATTTTAAAATCGTCAAATATTTGTTTCTACTCAGATGTAACGCCTTAATCGATAGCCTTTTGAAAAATTGAAAGCTAGTATGAATGATTCGTTGACATTTTCCGTTTTCTATTTTGCATTTGAACATTGTCATATGTAAAACGACTCGTAAAAAACGTAAATAGTCAAATATAGGAAAAACGAGATTTAGAAGAGATTCTATATATGTCAATTTTAAAAATTAATAACCCCGTTCATTTTCGTGCCTGGCAGCTTTTTTCGGCAATGCAAAGAGCTAAGAGAAACAGGAACGAATGTATCAGTAGTGGGGGGCTGGGGGAAACCGCGACAGAAGTGCGTCATCCAGTCATCTTACGGCAGCACTTCTTACGACGATTGTGAGTGGAGTCTGTTGAAGTAAAGCGCGTGTCATAATCTAAATGAAGCTGGAAAAAATGTTGCAAAGACAAAAAGACATAATGGTTCATTTCCAGGCTCGCGGAATAACATAAGCAGATAAATATTAGAAGGCACTTGCAGTGTCTTTGTCGTGCGGCAATGCCGATAAATGATTCAACTTGGGCGTCAGTGAATTGCCATCTTGAAACGAAACCTTTTATGCCTGGACTTGAATCTAATCCGCTTAGCTTGCCTCTATTTCTCTTAGCTCTTTGGAATAACACATCAAATAAAATCTCAATATGATCTGTGAAGCTCTGTGAAGCAGTACAAAGGATTAGGATAGCGGCAGTTTAATGACGGGTATAGAGTGTGTGTTTTCTCCGGTTCTAGAACTCTCGTGTTGATTAGGCTCGCGATAACAGATACAAATGCGTTCCAGCGAGGTCGTCATGGAGACCAGAGCACTGGAGTCTGAACTCCCTGTTCTAATGTGACCACGAATGAGAGGAGAATTAGGGTTCCAATCAAGCGGCGATTCAATTGTATCGGCCTCCAATGCTATAAGTATGTGTGTGTTTGTGGGCATCCATTGACTTTGTACATTACATTAACACCTGATGTTGCTGTCTGAGGGGAATAGATGACAGGAGTTTTAACTCTCCAGCAAAGATGCTGAAAGAAGCGTTCGTGAAACTGTGAGATTTTATCAAATTAAATTTGACCTCGAAAGTTGCTCTGACGCAAGTGCTCGTATCAACGTATCTTATTATATAATATATAAACGAACCCACGCAGTAGAAGTAAACATCTCGTTGTAGTGGAAACGAGTCACCGTGATTTATTATATTCACTTGTTACCAACAAATGGATAAACATATGAGAAAACCATTCTGTCATACGATAGGAAATGTTATAAACTGTACTCTGTCTGAATTTGAAATTAATGGGACGAATAGATTTTGAGATGCGACTTACACCGTTTCATAAAACAGTTTTGAGAAAAAGTCAAAAGAAAAAAGGGTGAAAGACAGCAGGGCGGTGTGCCGTAGAGCAGTGGGCGATCTGACTCTTCGTGGACGATTTCTTCACAAAATCGTTGTTGCAACGTAAAGTTAAGGAGTTTCAGGACCGTTTCTTGGCTATTGGAGTGGGAACAAAAACACAATAAGTTTTTAGCACGATGCCAAGCTCTTGAAAATATAAATTCGTACAAAAATATATCATTTTGCTGCAATTTTCAATTCATAATATTGTTAAAAAATATTTCTTAGCCGGGAAATTGCATTAATAGTTACCATTTTTGCAATTAAATATAAATATACTGAAATTTTATTAAAGAAAAAATAACCGATATAGTTGACAACGGCGACTTTTTCTGTCATTGGCACGAATGACTACCGCGGAAGCGTCGTCGCTTGTAATGTCGCTATGTACGTTTTGAACCTCATTATGGATTTTGAAATACCCGCTAGTTGATGTTTGACTTATTGTTGGTGCTTCACTCCAGAGCCAGTTAACGCGATGTCGCTACGATCAACCTACAAGTTTTGTTTATGTCCGATAACATACCGTACAAACTCAGAATTCACATCTTGTTTCGAGTATTATTAATTAACCAAGTAGAGAGATCACTGAACTTTTTGACACAACATTCCTTACACTATAAACACAGTTTGCGCAGTTTTTTCATTGAAATCTCAATATTATTTTAGTCCCTACAGCCTTATAACTAGTGTTTGTGAAGTGTCAAATGGATAAAGGTGCAACTTGAACATAAAAAATCTCCCAAACTACGCCTGTCCAAATCCCCCCCCCCCCTCTCCCTGTCCCCCTCTCCCCTCCTTTCCGTTACCTAACGGGGGCTTAGATGGCGACGGTTTGAATATCTTTTTCTATTTTCCAGGCCCACTTTTTTTAAAATTAAAGCAGTCTTGGAAAATAGTAATCATCAACATTTTTTAAATCGCCTACGTACAACCTTAGTCACTGCTATTACAAACATTTCAACAAAAATTGAAAATCGGTTGATACATTTTTGAGTATTCGCTGGGACAAGGTCGAAAAAAGTTGTTTCGAGAAAAACGCGTTCAAAGTTTTCGTTCCGTTTTTCTTGATATAAAGTTTTTTTTCTGGAATATTGATACTTACATTAAAGTATCTAGCCTCGAGCGATATGGCGGTTCTTCATCTTCTTTATAATGCAGAAAATAATAAGAGGCTGCACTTAATCTATTGTGAACGATGCCACACCTGTAAGGACTGAGGGTCCTAACCGGTCACGCTACCTGTTCTCACTAAAGCGTTATCACTTGATAACACTTGAATGAGAACTCTTGAAAGTTCTCACTTTCAAGAGTTATAAAAAACAAACATTTTTTTTTTTTCAAATTTCGCTTGGGGAAAAGGAGAAAGCCACTGTACAAAAATTTGCGGAGTGGTTTCCTCCCTTAACTGACATTTGGTATGGAAAGCTGTTAACTTTCCGCGGTTAAATTGCGTGCGAGTTTTAAATAAAAAACTTGAACATGCAGAAATTTTGCTATTTCTGGCAATTCTAAAATCGTGACGTAACGCAAACCTTGGCCTCCCCCTCCCCCCAGGTACGTAGAACCCCTATGTTGTAAAATTGATTGATTTTTATACAGTTAATACACCACAAATTAATCCTTCGGCGATACAAATTTCTATGGAAACTGTATATTTCGATTTTAGTCTCGAAACTCCTTAAGACCCTAGGCTGTAAGACTATGGAATAAAGAATAATATTATAGACATTATAGAACATTGGGACACTATAAAACACTGATGTTCCAAACCTTAATAAATTTAGGTTATGAATATAAGTGGTCAGATTGAAACCTGTCGATTTACGAAACAGTGTGCGCATATGTATAGCATTTCGGTTAAGAATCTAAATTTTACACGAACAGCAGCGCCACTTTTTTCTAGAGTTCAGGATCTTGCGCTCCATTTAGAAACACTTGTATCCTTAAGGTAATCCTATCGCCAGGCTTTAATCGATAGGATTTTCATTTTTTTTTTTTGAGTTTCGCTAAATATATTAATAATCGTCTCTGTAAAATTTCAGGATCGGTTATCGACTTAATTACAGAGAAAATAAAATAAAAATTGCGTATTTTTGTGAAGGAATTGCGAGACAACATGCAAAATCCCAATTTCCGGTCGCTACAAAAGTGTATGTAATAGTGGGAATCCGTTAGATTCTTAAAAATAATCAGATTTACGTACACTCAGATTTACTTAACACTTGTAGTAATCCCCTGCTCTCAGAAAAAATACGCTTATTGACCTAATTTTTATGTAAAGTCAAGTTCAATTTGAATTTCCGGTATCGGATTTATTACCACTTGCTACGATAAAGAGACGTGACAGCAAGGAAACAGCTGACTGTAGTCCTAACCTCATCTCACTCATTCGAATTTCCATAGATATTTCATTTTTAACCGACATATTTCGCCGACACAAATTTTCCATGCTTTTTACCAGTCGTGCCCCGAATACAATGCTTTATATTTCCCGCACCTGACATTGTTTTGACAGATCGACGTTACAAAGCATGGAGGTTAAACTCGCCTGGTTGAGTAAAAAGAGACGGAGGTAGAACCAACGTTGCCAAATATCAAACCTAGAAATACTGCGCGAATCGTTGGAATAACTATTTTTTTATTGTTCCAATTACATGTGAACATTCATTAAACAGTTTACACATGGAACATTTTAGTTGTTTCAAATTATTTTTTTTCCTATGTCATAAATATAAATTGTTCTAGTCTCAAGTATTATCAGTGGTATGACTAGTGTAAAGCGATAGGATTACCTTAAACCGTGTTCCAAGTGAAGTGTATTTTGCAGCATTTCGCGACACAGCTTTTGGTTAACATCTGCTCGTGGATTCATCGTTTCTCCGTGAGGCTCACACTGCCTGACACACAAATTATTCATCTTTTCAATCGCTAATGGGGGTAAAATGTATAACCGCTAAATATGCAAGTCGGTATAGGAGCAATGAAAAACGTGTATCTTTATTTCGTATTTCACAAGATAATGCGTTACGTGCAAAGTGGGTAAGCGCGATTTGAGCTTTTTAGTCTTAAAAAAATTACACGTTCTCATGGCGAAACGAACAGCCAGGAACGCTGAAAGAAAGTTGATATACGTTATGTGCGTGTTGCGTTCGTCCAAGTATGTAAGGTTAGGTTACTCATCTCTGCGAAGTAAGCACAAAAATAGAGAGGAGTCTTGAATGTCCGCAGTTTTAAATAGAATATTCGGTCTGTCCGTCTACGTCCACTTGTACCGTCGTTAAATTTCCGCGATGCAGTCGCCAGACCTTCCGACGAATGTACATGTAAACCGTGCGCAAACGTGAAATATCCATAAATTGTATATTGTGAAAGGACAAGAGCGACTCATCTCTGGTCTTTGTTAAAATGAGTCTGAATGACAATAAGGACAGCGTTTCAGGATGTTGTCACCATGATTCTAAAGATGTATTGAAATGACCTAAATGCGTTTACTGAATCCTTTTTTATTTTAGTTAACTAAAGTTTTCGCAATACCAATGTTTTTCTTAAATGTATTCTACGATTTCAGAGATTTATTTCAAATATACCTATTTATTTGAATCAAGATGAAGATACTGTTGAGTAATAAGAATGGTATATACTTGGAATAATTTGGCTATTTGGTGTTGTTTACTGAAACAAATATTTAGTCGTAAAAACTAAATGGTTCTATTAAAAAAAGTATTTGTATTAACTATCGAATTCATAGACGAAGTAGGACGTGGGAATTGCACACCTGTGATACCTAAAAACGAGGAACATCCTCCCGCATATGCAACGATGGGGGCCTCACAAAATATTTTCTATAATTTTTCACCATTGAGGATTGTTAACAACATGGATAAATATGTATTGTATATGAGAAAATATGGTAAATCTGCCGTTTGCTATGGAGGTACCAGCAATTCAAACCCCATTTTAATGCGTCCGATTTGACCTAATTTTTTAATTTAAGACACATTTTCGGCATGCGAATAAAGATATTTTGAATTCAAATGTTTCTTATACGTTTGAATCAACAATGTATTTTAATCGAATACGTATTGATTGAACTGTCTACAATAAGGAATGCTTAAAACGAATGAAGAAAAAAATATTTGGCTTAAACAGATCCTCGTTAAGGAGTTTAGAAACTAAAATCGAAATGCTTGTAGACGATTGAAATTTATGTCTCCGAGCAATTCATTTAGGATGCATTAACGGTCTAAAAATTGATCCGTTTCACAACGTAGTTTCGGTGATTTTTAATGCTCAATTTAAACCTTCATTTATTTGGCAATACACAAGACACCCCGTAAACACTTTTCTCGTAAACACAAATAGTTATAGGGCTGTAGGCGCTAAAATAATACTTCGATTTAAATGAAAAACTGAGCAAACCGTAATTATAGTGTTAAGAATGCCGTGTCAAAAAATTAAGCGATTTTTCTACTTTGTTCATTAATACGCGAAAAAATGTAAATTTTGAGAGCTCGAACGGTTTGTTTTCGGGCTTTACCGAAACTTGTAAGTTAAACGTGGCCATACCGCGTTAACTGGCTCCGTCCAGTGAGCAACAGACAGTCAAGCATTAACTGGTGGATATTTCAAATTTGGCGAAGATTCAAAACGTATTTAGTAGTAGAGCATTAGAATTTTATGATAAAATGTATTCGTTCGTCCGATCGACATTTGTAACATTTTCTCGGCTTGGTCGAATCAAAAACACTATATGAAGCATTGAACGTTGAATGTTTTTCACCGTGTAAATAACCTGTAACCGATGGAACGACGCTTCAGGGATAGCCACTCGTGCCGATGGAACAGCCGCTATTGTCAAGTATATCGGTTACTTAAAAAAATTAAATTGAAACATATTTACGTTTGATTGCAAAAATGATAAATATTCATATCATTTCCTGGCTTAAAAATATTTTTCAACAATATTATGAGTTGGATATCGCCCAATAATCATTTATTTTTACATCAACTTTTATTCGCAATAAGCTGGAAGTCTGCTGAAAACTCATTGTATTTTCATTCACGCTCTTGCATCTAAGAGACGCTATCGAAACTCCTTAAATTAAATAAACTTTTTATACAGTGCAATGCAACAGATTGGTTGTCACGAAACGACTAATACCCTAATAACAACGCTTCGGAGATAAAAATGGATAAGAACTTTGCTTCTCAGATGTTCAATAGCTAGCTAATGTCGCAAAGCTTAACTGAGACTTTTGGGACACCTCGTATATAAGAATATCCGCGTATAGCCGACGGGGGTAAACAGCTGGCGGCATCATTCACGACGGGGCTCGGGATCTCGCTTTGGGTTAGCCTCGGATTTACCTAGGCACCGAGCAGCAATCTAGTCGTAGCTTCTCAGATTTAAAAGCACGTCAGAAAGCTCGAGGGAAACCGGCTTCTAAATTATTCGTAACAAATAAATTGCGGATAATATAATCTTTTTGTATATATCGAAGTGTATGCATCGTTGGCAACAAGACGCCCGCGCATAATTAGGAGTCTTCGAGAGTTCGGAAGCCCCGCGTATTATTTTCCAAAGTTGTACCGAACGTCGAATGTTTGCACGTACATGCCGCGCATACACGTAATTATTCTATAGACGACATTGATGTGATGTGCTCTATAGGCATCAATTTCGGAGCCGACCCGCTGCGTTCAGATATTTTTTTCCCAGACTTCGCCACGCTCTTATTATTCTCTCACGATCGATGAAGCATAGAATGAATAGCCACCGACTGGCCATACGCGTCAGACACGTGCACAATGCCGTCATTATTATCGCGGTTGAAAAAGTGGACGGGGGTTTTCCCCCTCGATTGTTACATTTTATTTGCCCCCGGTGTTTTTTTTCAGCCCGAATTACAATAAATCCAATAAACGGTGAGATTTGCGTACGAGAGTGGATGACAGGTTTTTTGTGTCCCGGGTTCTATCGAGTTACCCTCGAGCGAGAGTGAGGGGGTAACTCGATGTAACGCGGTAACGCGGTGCGTGGAGGAGTGGAAAAATGAGGGCGCGCACTCGGCCGAGGGTGAGTAGGGCCGAGGGAAGAATCCGCGATCACGCCCAAACACGGTCTTACATACAGGTCTGCTGGAAGCTCCGGCGTTTTTGAGTGGTGGGGAGTGTCACAAACTTACTTCCTCATTCATCCTCTAGGCGTACCGCCACATAAGGGTCTTGTAGATCAAGAGCCGCGTCAACGTCTTGACGCCAAGTTATAAAAAAGAAAACGTTTACCCCACTGACTTCGATCCCCTGACGAACACGCCGCGTACTCTTTATACGCTAAGATGGGATTTTATCAGGCATGTCTGAACTTTGAATCGACGCCACGCGAAAACGCGTCGCCGAATCCAAAATCTGATGACATTTGACAAGTGTAATGTGAGTTTGGTTCAGATTATTTTTCGATCCGTCCACTCAATCCCGAGATTTCATCATTTTCGGCCGAATTCCCGAGCGATTTTTTTCTCCAAAAAAGTTGCTCCACATTCGCGGTTTAGTTTAATTGAATAAAGTAAATCGGTCATGTCGTAATCATAGTACATACGCCCTTTTGAGGGTTTTCGCGTCTCGCGCAGCTCGACAGCTGACTGATATCTTGTCTGCTATGTGTACATATAACATCATTTGTTACAGGGTGAGGCGTTTCGACAGCTGTCAAAACGCCTGTCATGATCTCTAGTCATGGATAGCGTTTCTAAGCGTGAAACACACGGCCCTCTTCCGGACGAATAAAAAATTTAACGAAGGTTTTCCGTGTCGTAAATTCACGATTCAAAGTATTAATCGAATGAGAAGAACAAACGGCCACTTTGTAGGTCCAAAAATAAATTTGATGAATGTTCTTCGTGTCTCATATTCAAACCTCAAAGAATTCTTCGCAATTGGGTATAGGCCGGCAAGCAGTACATTGAGCTCATACTTTACACTGGAAAGAATAAAACGGCAAACACATGGAATCGTCTTTCATTGAACGTAGGTAAGAAAAAAATCGTATATTTTCGGGTGTGAAAAGTCTCTTTCAGGTACTGTATTCGAAACTGAAACCAATTATCAGGTAATATGAAGTGTGAGCAATAAAACTAAACTTTTCACTGTTTAAACCGAACGAAAAATGTATACCCATAGGTATCGTGGCGCTAAAAATAACTTTGGATATCGCGAGGCCCAAATATCAGTTTGTGTTGCATCGAAAGAAAAAAAAATTGAGGTTATCTTAAGGTGCAAAAATTGAGCTGATTTGGAGATTTCCTGTCTTTTTTAAGATAGCTAATATTTTGGAAAGAAGTAAGGAAACGACTTTTGCTCTTTTGCTAAAAAGATAAATTTCTTGACAGCGATTGGAGCCATTGAAAAACTTATATTTCTCGGTATACAGGAGCCAATTAATGAATTTTTCCCACTTCAATGGGAGGCAATAAAAAAAAGTATACCTCTACAGATATACATTTTTCATTCCTTAAAGTTGAAGTGAGAAAAATTCATACAATGGCTCCTGTATACCGAGAAATATAAATGTTTCACTGTCTCTGATCGCTGCACAGAAATCCATGTTTTTTGCTTCGCAGACTCTAAAAATATAAAGGTTGATTGTTTTTAGTTAATTTAAGACAAACAATGAAAGGGTAAAATTATTAGACACTGCTAAGCCAAAGTATGTATTAGTTTTGCATTAATTAAAAACAGTCAACGTTTTATATCTTTAGAGAGTCAAAAACATGGATTTCTTTGCAGCGGTCGGAGAAACAGAGAACCTCAAATTTCTAGATATAGAGAAGACGGTCCACGATTTTTTCTCACATCAACCAAAGGCAATTAAAAATGGATATACATTTTTCGTTACCTTCAGTTGATACAAGAAAAATTCAGGAATTGGCTCCTGTATACCGAGAAATGTGAATTATTCGATGTCTCTGATCGCTGCGATGAAATCCATGTTTTCGTTTCGCAGTCTTTAAAGATATAAAATGTTGATTGCTTTTAGTTAAGAGGGCCATCCCACGTGACATTTGTTTTTTAGCCTTTTTTGAGCATTTTTTTTATGAGCCATTAAAACACACTATCTTTTAATTTTTACCACACATTTATCAACATGTTTACAGTCCTTCATATAACACGCACGCATTTTTTTCAACCTGTGCAAAAAACAAGTTTTCGATTTTTTGGACCTGTCACATGGGATGATCGCCTTAATGTAAGACAAACAATGAAATGTTTATATCATTAGGTATCGGAAAGCCAAAAAAACGTAAAATGTTGATTGTTTTTGGTCGAAAAGGAAAAAAAGTTTTTGTCTTACACTAACTAAAAACAGTCAACATTGAATTCAACAGTAATTGTTTAATTTAATTGTTTGCTTACAGTAATTGAAAACAATCGACAGTGAATTTGAAATTCACTTCTCTTTGGACTGAAGCTAGACCAAATAAAGATTTTTTCCCTTCCGAAAAGATATGAAACGCCTTTTAAAAACATTAAACAAGCAAAAATGAACGCCAAGTAACAAAAAAATCCCCTCAAAAACATTATGACTTGTTTTACCTTATTTATCTCAATTAATTCCTGAGTTCTGAGAATAAGAACCCCGACCTTCCACCCACCAGTATTGCTTGTTTTACCTTATGAAAACATTCGGATTTATAATTATTCTTCATTTGAATTCAAGTAATGGTTTTAATCTAGTCTTTAAATCCATTAAATGTACCAAAAAAGTGAGATTATATTTTTTAACCTAGCCTAGCCAGTTTACGAGAAATGTTGTACACAAAATTGTTCAACCGTTAGAATAATTTTTTTCCAAATATTTTCATTGAAAGAAATCATATTACTATTATAACATAAAATGATATCACCATTAAATAAGAGTACTTGGCGTGTATGGTTAAGAAAAAAAGCTCAGCGAAGGATCTTCTCCTCTCCACTACTCAAGTCTTAAGTTTAAAAAATATCAAATTGGCCCATGTCTCGACCTTAGCAAGACGAGTCGAACAGATAGTAGTAATTTTATATAGTATATAGATCGTCGCAATTTGATCGTGATAGAAAATGAATTCTGCATAACTGGATTCCAAAGGAGTAATATTACCTACAATTTCCTCAAATAACCCTTTGTTACCCTCAATTTGTCACGCAAGTGGATACCAAATTCATGATTTTGCAAAGTAGAGATCAAATCAGTGATGTACTCCTAGACCATACGATACTTGAAATCTTATTTTATTTACATAATTTAAAAAGTTATATAAAAATATAAATTCGATCGCATAACTATTACACATTGCATAAAATATATTTAGCCACATCGACTATGGCCCTCGTCTTGCTGGCAAAAAAATATATGTCTCCGTTTTACTGCTGACATCTATCGCCCTATATTGGATAGTTTGAAACGAATACAGTCGAATATGTATTGGCAGTGGATATAACGTAGCTCCGACACCGTGACGCGAATTGAGTGGTTCGACTCACTCAGCGATACCTATATCAATGTTCCCCTATCCGAATCACACTAGCGAAAGAGACAGTAGATCCCATTGTTAATGAACCTAGCGGTTGATGTGAAGCTTAAAAATCTTAATAATATATATACTGTGGGCAAAGATCATTAATGCAGGCGGTAGAAACGGAAAATTGTATGTCTTCGCGAGCTTTTTCTTAACCATATATGCCAAGCATTTCTAGTGTACTTGTGTGGTACATACGTTGACCTGTTATATAATAGTAATATCAATTTTATGTTTTAATAGTAATATGATTTGTTTTCAACGGAAATAAAATATTATTAAGGCTTAACAATTTTGAGTACAAAATTTCTAGTAAACTGCCTTAGCTAGTTCAAAAAATGTTATCGCCCGTTTTTTGTACATTCGATTAATTAAAAAAATAGATTGAAACCAATACTTGAATAAAAATATATAATAATTATAAGGTAAATCAGAATGTTTTGTTAAGGTAAAACAAACAATAATGTTTTTGAAGGGATTTCTTGATTACTGGGCGTACATTTTTTTTACTTTTTATAGATATACAGCAATAGATAACTTCTTCAAAGTCTTTAAATCGTGTTTTCGTGTTCCGTTGTAGTGTTGATGGAAAGGGTCTATTCGTTTTATCTCCACTTTTTCACACGCTTTACACCTTCTAAGGACTTTCTATTACTGTATCTGATGAAAGTGTAGAGAGTGTAGCTAAAACAAACAGACCTAAAGTAAGCGGTCTGTCCAATTCAGAAAATACCTAAAGCGTGCATCATACCAAGTTATCAGGAACGTTTAACAACGATAATGGAAAGTGTTCAGTGTTCAAAGTTCCGCAGGATAAAGAATTGCATCAAAAATGGGAGACGCAATTCCGCGCATTCAAGTGCTAAAGACGTCGCAACTCATTTGCACTAGAATTTATTATATTTTACTATCTCAAAAGTTGTGTCCTCTCGTTTGATGTGTACAGATGTGATTAATGATCAAGCTTGAGCATTTTTTAAATTACAAATAATTGACATTCGCGCTATAGGATAAGTAGTTAAAAAAACGGAATCCGTATCCAATCATATTGCTCTTGAAATTATTCTTCATTCCGAAAATGTACAGCGGTTCGAACCTGCTTTTGATTGGCTCACCTCAAGGTAGCAGCGCTTCAGGTGGCAGAAACGCGAATTGCCATTTTGCCTAATTATCTCCACCCTACAAGTTTCCAGGCATGGATGTAAGACCGTCCGCCTGAACTCTCACGAGAGACGCGCTCACTGCCAATAACGTTCCATCATATTTTGTCGAAACACCGTGAGTTTGTTTTCATGTAAGCAAAGTTTGTCCACTAAATGTGTTTTCGTTAGTTTTTAGGTTATATCGCCGTTATCTCGCTTCCGATGCCATAAACAAAGTAGTCTATCATTGTAGTATCTGTGCTCGGGGAAGTTACGCAAATGCAAATGTGCCTCATAGCTGCGTATAAAAGTACTCTTTTAAAAACTTTTTTTTCAAGTAAAAAAAACGCCAAGTATTTAAAATCCCTCAAAATCGTTATCGCTTGTTTTACTAGATAAAAAATTCTGATTTATCTAAAAAATCTCAAACTATACTTTTTATATATAAGTTCAAAAAATGATTTCATTATACTTCTTTAATGCAAATGTACAAAAAAAGTGAAATCACTTTTATGAAATAGCCAAACAAGTTTACTAGTCATGTTGCACACTAAATTGTTAAAGCTTAGGATTAATATTTTTGAAAGTATTAATTTTAAAAAGTCATATAAAGAACCGCGATGTAAAGAACAAGTCAAATTTAATTTTGGCTCTGAAAAGAGCGGTTTGTTTTTTTTCGGGGTTAAAACCTTCATTAAATTATAAGGAGTACAACTTTGCAGTGACCGTTTTTTTCAAAAGTTTAAGGCTTTATTATAAAAAAGTGGCGACATATTTTTTAATCAAAGTACTGCCCGTCGCTAGCTACGACCTCGGCCCATCTTTCAGGTAGCATTCGAATCCCGCGTCGATAAAAGTCTTGGTCCTTGGAGGCAATCCAGGAATCGACCCAGTTTTTGACTTCTTCGTAAGTACCGAAGTGCTGGTCAGCCAAATCGTGTGCCATTGACCGGAACAAGTGATAGTCGGAAGGGGCAATGTCTGGAGAGTACGGCGGGTGGGATAAAACCTCCCATTTCAGCGTTTCCAAGTACTTTTTCACGACATTTGCAACATGGGGTCGGGCATTGTCATGCTGCAGTATCATCTTGTCATGTCTTTCGTTGAATTGTGGCCGTTTCTCTTTGAGTGCCTTACTCAAGCGCATCAACTGACGTCGGTAGAGTTCCCCTGTGATGGTTTCGGATGGTTTGAGCAGCTCATAGTACACAACGCCCAGCTGTCAGCCCGTCTTCAAAAACTTTCTGCCTTCCGCCACCATGCTTGTTCTCGACCTCAAAATCTCCACTTTTGAAGCGTTGAAACCACCGTCGACACGTTTTCTCACTAATAAAATCCTCCCCGTAAGCATCTACAAGCAAACGGTGGGCCTCAGCCGCAGATTTCTTGATGTTGAAAAAGTAAATCATAACCTCCCGCAAATGCTGAGAATTCGGTTCGTAGGTTGCCATGTTTGAGTGCCTATAACTTTATAATGCATGCACGTATCCGTTAGCTTTTTTAAATTGTTTACATTGGCAGAGCCTCTAGTTTAAAATGCCACTTTTTTTATTGAGCTAGGGCCACTACTTCGGCCGCAGTGGCTCTCTAAGTAAAACGGTCACTGCAAAGTTGTACTCCTAATAATATGGCCCTAAAAAGGGCCGTTTCTTTTTTTTTTAACTCCTTTGCACTTCTAACTTTTCTTCAGATAAAATAAAATTTATATTTTCTGCACAGCCTAACCCTACTTAGGGGTTAAGCTGCCAGACCACGGTACACATTAAAACGAAAAACCTAGTAGCAGGCGATGCTACTCGGAGGCGCTTCGTTCGCCCGGATGTGGCGCTCTCGCGGCTGCGCAGAGCGTCTCGAATGCGTCTACTGCGGATGTTGACAGGCAAATGTTAATCAACCCCAATAAGGGCGTATGTTTGATGTTTATGACATGGCTGAAAGACTTTATTCGACTCGGAAAACCCACCGAGGGTGGAACAATTTCTAGTCGTGAGTTCGCTCGGAAATTCGGTAAACATTATGAGATCAAGGGGATTGAGTACACGGATCGAAAAATGACCCAAACAGAATAGATAGGAAAAAATCACATTACATTGGTAAAATGTCATTAGATTTTCGATATGTCGCCGCGTTTTCGCGTAATGTCGATTAAAAGTTGAAAGACGTCTGCTAAAAGCCCATCTTACTGTATAAAGAGTCGCAGCGTGCTCGTCAGTCGGTCAGTGGCGTCGAGACCAGTGGCGTCGATTAAAAAAAAAATGTATACTTGGCGTCAAGACGCTGCCGCGTCTCTTGATCCCATCGATCCTGTGCCACCGTCAATAATAAACGTATTGATTTTCGACACACACACACACACACACAAATATATATATATTATATATAAAACCTGCACGTTGGCCTCAATAATCACGATTTAAAAAACTTGACCATAGCTTAGTTCAAGGTGAACGCGTTTCACCGTAGGCTGACTCGATCATACGCGCTCTTGTTGCTACTCTCGGCGGCCCGTGAGTTATGACCCGATATAACCTATGCATAAGACGTTCTCTGCCAAATCGATGCCGTTGCGACTTTAGATATCGAAGGTATAGCGAATGCAGTTCGAGTTATCCATCGACCGCACTATTTGCAGGGATCGTCAAACAATTTTTGTGTCTCCCTCTGCGGACATGCGAAGCAGCCAATCACACTTCGGGTCTGCCCCTGCGCTCTGCCGTCACGCGTTGTAGACCTATTTCATATTATTAGGTTTCTGTACCGTAAAATGTAAGACGGTGTGAGTCCGTGGTCCGTCCACCCGCATGTGTCACAACTTCATAACTTCTGAACTCCTGAACATATACACATGGAGTTGGGGTCAAAGATATCTCCATCTCGCCTACATAAAGTGCTAAAATAATATTAAAAATAGTAATAAACAAAAAACAAGAGTTCTTAGCAAGACAAGATTTGAAACTCTAGATGGGTATCACTTAAAGGGATGATACCCTAGGTATAATAATCTATAATAGTTTCGTATTTGCCACAGTGAGTTTAGAACACAGGCTGAAAACGTGACAAAAGAATGTTTGTCCTCCTGCCCCACTTTTTTCTTCGAACATATCCGGTCGGAGAATCTGAAAAACACGCTCTGAAGGAGGCTAATATATTTTAAAAATCATAGATTGTGATTTAAAAAAAAAGAAGAAATGCAAGAAGTTGATAAGCACTTGCGTTGCTTTCCAACGAAGCAAACTTCAGGACCATCAATATTACAGGAAATATATAACGGACGATCCAGACATTCAAAAACCTTTGAAAAAGTATTTCGGACACAAAGTCCTGTCGGTACGGAAGTCTCGGCACGGGAGTTTATCTCACACGTAACCAGCTACTATATACATACATAATACATTTATCATTACATAGACTTCTTTAGATTCTGATCTTGCACATCGAGTACACTGGGGAAGGAACTCTGATCAACTCGAGCACAAGTCTCCCCTTACACTATCGGTAATTGGAGATACGGTATCGCGATTTGTCATCGATACATCGCAAACTTGAGTTTTTGTTTCTTTTAACTTAGAAACCTTTTTTAAGTTTGAAATTTTTTACTTTAAAACATGTTTACATCAGATCCAATATTTTGTGCACTGGTAAAAAAGAGAATTACAATTTCTGTGAAATCAATTTTTTTCTTCATTCGATTCTACTCTTGCAGAGATTCGTTTCTAATTAGTTATTTACATCAAGATCTATTTGACATCCTTGAGTTATAAACAATTTATTTGCTCTTAATGATGCTGGTATTTGGCATTATTTACTCAAAAAATATTCAGTCAAATAGTCTAAATGCGACTTTTTTTGCATAAAAATTAACTGTCACATTCGTTGACACAAACATTTATCCGTTTGATTGTATCACTGATGAGTCTTTATTTTAAAATATTTGTTCCTTAAATCAACTTTTAGTAATGCCATTAATTAATTAAATGTTTTATCTGATCCTGATGTTTTTAAATGTGCTTTTAAATGTGCTTGGGACTTCTTGTCCTACCGCGCAGGGGTAGTACGCCCCGTGGCAGTACGTCCGCGAGACGTATCGGCTTACTATATGCTTTGCGAACTGTTTTTTTCCGGTCGGCCTAGTAGTCCAGCAAATGGTTTCAAAAAAGGGGCCTGTTGATGGCTCGCCTCTAGGTAGTGCGGGACCTGGATATTCTTGTAGGGTTGATAGCCCAGATGAAAACCTACTATTTTTCAACATTCGATTTGTACGTGATTATTATTCTCACGCATTCAAAGTTGGCGAAACGAGGTTTTTCAGCGATAGCGACGAACCTGTCAATTTGACAGAAAAAAAGTAAATGAACTATTTGTAGGTATTAGAAAGGATTAATTAGGAAATTAAAATCGATTAATTAGTTCTACTGCAAAGTAATAAAAACCAGCTAAAATGGACATTCCTTCAATAACTAATAATTAATGCAATAAGGCATGTACAGCTTTGAAAATCTCGGAAAACATGTCTCTTAGTGTACTAAAGAAGTGTGCAAAACCGGGGCTCGATCGGATAAATACTTTGCGAGAAAAGTTATTTGTTACAAAAAAACCGAATTTGTTTGCAAGGAAGTTCCGGGCTGGAAAATTTTCGTAGAACAATTTAATTAGCGGCATTTTAATCGAGAAGGGTCCTACTGTCATCTACACTTTGGGGCGAAAGGATTTTTTATAATTAAGTGGGTGAAGTTTTTATGTTAAAGAGTCGAGATTAGCATCATTCGAAAGCTGTTATTTTTACACGAATTTACACCAACAAAAAATTTCTGAAAGTCAATTAAGGGGGGAGATAATTTTTTTTCTACAATCATTGCACCGGCTGTTCTTAACATAAAGGGCTACAAATTGGACACAGTATACAGGAAGACTCATACTAACAGCCAAAAAATTTCCAAAGAAATCACTCATGAATGTGCTAATCATTTTTGCGATTAATTCACGGACAAATGCGAGACCGCGTGTGACGGAGGAGTGGGGGAAGCCATCTCCGTGTGCAGACGCTCGCGCTCAAAATGAATTCGCGCGTTCAAATTCGGCGAACTTGGAATATCTCTTCAACAAATATCGGGTTGTTTTTTTTAACTCCGACTAACTTTTTCCGCTGATCATGAATTTGCTATAAAAAAAAAGCAAAAAAGTATATCTTCAGCTCAATTTGTTATAGTAATTTTTGTTTTCACCGTTAGCTAATTAATTTTTTTATTTCATCTGAATTGGATTGCATTATCGTAAAGTTCCTCAATTACTGTATCGAAAGAAAAGAAAAATTGATCAAAAATATATTGTTATTTTTTTTCTGTCAAATCGCAAAAATTTACTTTTTTTCTCTCAAATTGACAGTTTCGTCGCTATCGCTCAAAAACCTCGTTCCGCCAACTTGGAACGCGTGGGAATGATAATCACGTACAAACCGAATGTTGAAAAATAGTAGGTTTTCATCTGGGCTATCAACCCTACAAGAATATCCACTACCTAGAGGCGAGTCATGCAAAAACTACCCATTTCTTGGACTATAGCGCTTGTCATAAGACTTGGGAATTGCACATCCCGCGATGCCCATGTAAAGGAAAAATGATACCGTATGTCGAAATGGCGTTCATACAATATATTTTAAACGATTTTCTACAGTTGAGGATTGTTCACAAGAATAAATATACATTATATATGAAAAAATATGAGAAATGTGCTGCTTGCAAATAAAAATACTATTGATTCGAATATACATTTTTTTATACGCTTGAAATAACAATATATTCAAATTAAAAACACATTTACCGTATGTAAATATATCCTTTATACAAATATATCTTCTATAAATTCAAAACAAGAATATGTTCCAATCAAATATTTGTATATTCAATATGAATTTATTCAATTGGCCTGTCTGGAGAAGTACTCGATACAAATTTAAAGAAATATTTAAAACAAATAGAGTCCTAGTCGGCCGGGAAAAGTTATTAGACGTGAATAGATCCTGGCTAAATTGAATAAACTTTTTTCGCAGTGTAGCAGGCAACCCACATATGTGTATATACGAGCCCCTCACCCCCCCCCCCCCCCCCCCCATATTTCAACTGATTTGCCAAAAGTGATGTTGCTACATGTAAAAATCATTAAGTATCCAGTATATGAACAGCAATTAAATGTTTCTATTATATATTTAATAAATATGTTAAAACGGAATTCCATCCCATAATCTGCCTGAATTTTAGGAATTTGTATTACTTAAAAATGGTATAATAATTAAAATTATGGACGCAAAGGCGTTTATTGTACAGCAGAGTAGGAGCAATTTAAATACATTTCGGTTTGTAGTACACAAACCTAAACAATCTTAAAGAAAGTACCGCTGTCCAATAATACGTGTGTATTGGTTGTTTGGTCGAATCGATATGATATGGATTAAATATCAGATGTAGATTATTCGTGATGTCATGTGCTACATATGCGTAGCGTAAACAATCCATCATATGCCCCCCCCCATATATATATATATATATATATATATATGCGTGCGTGCGTGCGTGCGTGCGTGCGTGCGTGCGTGCGTGCGTGCGTGCGTGCGTGTGTGTGTGTGTGTGTGTGTGTGTGTGTGTGTGTGTGTGTGTGCGTGCGTGCGTGCGTGCGTGTGTGTGTGTGTGTATAATGCTTTACTATTAAATTATTTATGAATAGCTTATAAGTTATCGAGATTTGTGGTATTGTGTCCGATCGCAACCGGATTTAACTAATTTCCCTAGTCTTGCGCTTTTTTTTCTCCGCCCTGTCTGCAAATACGGGATAAAAATAGGCGAGGCCTATTATTTTTCACCGTATACTTAAATATACAGACTGCACGACCAGGCTGGGTTATCGGATCGATATCCGGGGCAAGGGGCACTGGCCGACCCTTCTTCCCTCCGTTCTCTCCTGCTGCTATACTACCCCCGACTTCATTCTGATAATCGTTGGCCTGAATGGAAAATGTCGACCGAGACGCGGCTCAGCTCTGTCCCGAAAACTGGATAAATGCCGCTTCGCGTTACGCGTTTTATGTTTGATGGACCAAGACATCCCGGGTTTTCATAGATTTTTTGGGATTTTTTTCAGTTGAATGCCGGCAGGTTCTATAAGGTAGATGGCCTAGTAATCGTCACCTTAAGCAGATCACCTGACTTTGCAAATGTATATAGCTCAACTAGGAAAGTGGGTAAAAGTTATTTTAAGTTGTTCTTAATCAGTTTTTTATTACGAAGAAGAAGGTCTTTGTGAAATTCCCGTGCCTGGTACAGTTTTCGAGAAAATATTTCGTAAAGGTTATAAGACGCTGTTGTACGAGTCATCGTCATGCCGCCATGACAGTTGGTCTGGTAATCGCCATGGGAACGTCCCACTAATCGTCACCTCCGCTCAAACTGCTTTCAAGCCTTATATATCTTTGAAAAAAAATGGTTTTTTTTTTTATTGACTTGAATTATGTATAAACATGTCGAAAATAATATGGAAAAATTATTTTAGGTGGACATTTTTTAAAGACATGTGGAAAAATGGTTTTAAAACTTTAAACGCGTTTTTCATGAAGAAATGTTTTCAAAATCGGGCGGACTCGTAGATCCTGCATTTTTTGACCGATTGACTTCAAATTTCAATTATAACTTCTTATATACATTTTATAGCGATGTACACACGATTTTTACAATCGTTTAACAATTGCGATTTTTGGAAACGAACAAAGGCCGTTGTTTCATACGGAAATGCGACTTTCTTAAAAATCGGGCCAGATGTACAAAAATAAATATCTTATAATAATCGTGTGTGCTTCGGTAGCAAAACTCATGTAGATTACGGGGAAAAGAAAATTCTTCTGGGTGCACATGTGCGACTCTACCGAGTCCGCTCGTTGGAGGTACCTACAGATATGTGAAATAAACCCTCCAAACCTCGTTTTGATTGCTTTATTAGTATTTTTTTTTAATCTCAAAAAGCCTTGTTTTCCGACATCCAAAGGTATATAAGGCCTTAACTAATTATGCAAAGGTTCGTAGGACCATCTTGACTCGATTATGTCTGCATATAGAACGGCAGAATAATTTTTACGCACTCTGTCACAAACTTTATGATTTTTATAAAAACATTCGATAAAGAGTTTGAAACATAGATTCCTTTTGCATGGAACTTTATTAATTTCAAAAATTAAACTCATTATTGCCTATTACGTCAGAATTATAATTTTTATTTATTTGTAGTAATTATAAACAACTATTTTTCATAAAATAATTTTTAATATTATTTCGATCGATTGCTGTTCACCTGTGTTCAAGACATACCCAGTTATCGACATAGTCACAACCCAGTAATCGACAACATTTATGTATATGTATATCTTTTTACTATCGCGAATATGTGTATGACGAATACTGGTCCGTTGATCCTTCAGACAATGCTAATTACGGACCCATTATTTCTTTTCTGATTTTCTATAAACTAATATTTGATTCGTAAGACTCTTTTTTTGCTAACATTGTCCCAGTTATCGACAGCAGTGGCGATTAATCGGCAGAGTGTTTATGTTGCTGAACCGGTAATCGTCATATATGAAAATTTGTCTAAATTAACATAAGACTATAATTTTTATGCTGAACGCAAAACTAAAATCCTTGTTAATCACGTGAAGGAAAACTGACTTCACGCAAGTCCACAGGCATTCTCAAATCACCCGAGATGTGACATGGTTCACGTTAACCTCCTAATGAAGGATTAGGCCGAAATGACAGCTAGACGTCGTAGCGGAATATATTTAATTTGATTATTCTTTTATACGTAGACTTACGGGTGTGAAAATGTAATACAACATAGTAAATACCTCCTGGAAGCTGATATACCACACATCTGCACGAAGGACTGATTTTTATCTTAAAATACTTATTTGGTACTGGTAAAATACTGATGGCCACTGGGCCGACTACCTTATGCCTTTTTCGTTTGGTACAGCAAATTTGATTTTGAAATTATATTTATTTTTGTTTTATTTTCTCACGTCCCGACGTGATATTTGAATTTTTTACTTTATTGGTATTATAGACTTATAACAAAAATTAAGGGAACAGTAAAATTAAAAAATTTCGATTGATTTTTTAATATCTGTAACTTCGTGAAAAATGGTCACATCGTAAAACAAAACGATTCAAAACGGTAGTTTTTGGACCTCTGTACGACCATTTGTCGCTGAGGTATCGGCGTTTAAAGAAAAAAGGAGCTTTTTTCGTAGATCATCAATATCTCATGAACAAATGATCGTACAGCGAGCTAAAGGTGGGTTTCGTAAACTGGAATAAATTCTCTAAAAGCACTTTTTTGTACTTTAGAGAATTTTTTTAAAAACTTTATACTGATTTGAAAAAGTACGAAAAATGACATTTTTTCCCGTTTTGGAAAATCTTCGTCAACTTTCCAAATATTGCGAAAATGACTCATGTTTCTAGTTTTTTTTAGTTCAATACATGCCCAAAGACCCCCCACAATTTTAAATTGATCGGCTGAACTCTTATTTTTTACCAAAGCGTCAAAGCTTTATCAAAAATTGATGGAACACTTTTATTGTTTCGTAAATGTCGTGTAACGATGATTAAAATGGAAAAAAAAGAAATTCCCGTTTTTTTTCTCACCGTTTCGCAATAACTTTTCTTTAAATCTTAGAAAAAGTCGATATCTTAGCGACAAATGGTCGTACAGAGGTCCAAAAACTACCGTTTTGAAGCTGAAGAATCAGGCTAAATGACCCCAGCATTGATCAAGCTCAAAACAAAATGTTGAGCCCGTGGACGATTTTGAAAAAAAAAATCGAAAATGTTTGCCTCGCGCTATTTCTTAGATTCACGCCGAGTGTGTTGCTTAAAAAAAATGTACCGTTGAGATTCGTAAACTAGAGATTTCTAGCTTTAAAACCCCAATTTTTTTACGATACGACCATTTTTCGCGAAGTTACAGCTATACAAAAATCAACGGAATTTTTTTTGAAATTTTACTGTTCCCTTAATTTTTGTAATGAGTGTCTATGTGAGATGGATTAAATTTTATCAGGGGCATATGGATCAAGGGGAAATATACACCATTTATATTTACGTCATTTTTGTGAATTTTTTCGAGGAAAACTATTTGAAATTTCGGATTGGTATTATTAAATTAGATACTATAATCCAGTACTTGTCATAGACGATTTTGAAAATCTCGATTTATGACAAAATGGCGGACGTTTGAACATAAATAGTGATTTCTGGGCCAAAAATTAGTTATTATTTTGCCTATAAAACAAAAACTAATTAACGGAAAAAAATCCTATTACAAGTACTAGATAATGGTGTATAGAATAACCACAAAAACCTCAAGGCAATAGGTTCATTGGTTTTCGAGAAATTTTGGGTACCGATTTGAAAAACGTGGTTTTGAGAAAAACGCGTTTGGAAATTTGGGAATGAAGAAATCATGAAATTTGTCAACTTACATGGAATCATCGATACCAAGCCCATAGTGTAGGTCTTCTACGGTCGACGGAATGTTCCTAGCTTCTAAATCCTCGACCTCGACCATCTAAGTGTATATCTCTCCTTAAGTAAAGTTGAATGACAAATTCTATTTTTGCAATGAGCCGTGTCCGCAAATACATAAATAATATATATATATATATATATATATATATATATATAAATGTTTGTTGAAAACAGATTTAAGGTTTACCGCATCAAACAATATCCTACTCATGAAAAACATTCCACGGGATCCGAGCTTCCTAACTGGAATGGACGTGGCAGCTGTCGAAAATTTTTTCTCCTTACCTTATTTACACAGAAAATTAGCACTTTACGTTCAAACTTGAATAATAAGTACTATACAACTAATAAGTATTAATCAAACTCGCGTGAAATTTCTTACACGTAAAGTTTACTGTTCTTGAAAGCTTTTTTAGCAATATTTATATCATAACTTTTGCGTATATGTATTTCACTCGAAAATAAAATAGGCATTGGCCACATAACTGTAATTTGCGTAAAAATAACAATATCGAGATTGATCAAAGAAAAAAAAACTTTTCTACGCCGTAAGGTTTAGAATGTTCAGCGGGATTTGGCAAAAATATTATTTAGTTGCTGCTTTATTCTATCTTGAACGGAATGAGAAAATGCCTCGTGTAAATCGAATGGGAAAACAAATTATCGGATTATACCAGTTAGGCTTAAATTAGAGATCTGAAATTTCGCATTCATTTTTCGTATCTGATAATAGTGTTTGAAGGGGTAAGAGCTAATGTTTCCACTCACCTCTTAATATATATACGTATGCATATATAAACTTCACTTAATTTACGACCTCGTGACCAAATTAATTACAAGCCGTATTGAAAACCGGAATAGCCGGGCAGCGCGTGGAATTCATATTTGTATTCTGCAAATTTCGAACGCAGCAATTCCCCCGCCCATCTCTATCTTTGTCACTCTCTCGCGCGTGCGCGTTGGGCTTCAAACACGAACGCAAACTGAACATGTTTTATCGATGGAACAAACTTGATTCAGCCGTAAAAATTCCTGTTACGATGAACTCGTGTCTTTCTCGTCTTTTCTTTGTCCTCTTCGTACAGTATTATCCTGCGTTCTCTCGTCATTATCAACGTTATTATATCTATTTGCGTGAATCGCGATGATTTTGCTCTTAACTAATAGCATAATTGCCATCGTGTATATAACGATTTTTTTGTTCTGTTATGAAAACGTAAAAAACTCTCGCCACGTACTCAAAACTTTGTTAACTTTATCTTATTAATTATGTTAATTAAAAAAAGAATGCTCCTTCCTTTTTGAATCTCGCATAGACTGCGTGATTCAGTTCACAGTATTCTATTGAACAACCCAAGGGTAATCGGTAAAAATGACATTTTGGTTTGAATTTTATCTGGATTCTTCTCAACATCTTTCTCCATCTCGAATGTCATGATCTTGAAATATTAGAATATTGGTCGCGCGACGCATATCGTGATTTGTAAACTGAAAGATACAATGTTCATCTTATTCCTTCGATTATTTTAATAAACGACGTACACGTTATGTACGAAAGATATTTAAAAAAAAACTGGCGCGCCAAGTTTTTCTCACCCCAGACTACTTCAATTTGACTGGTGAGGTAACCTTCATGTGAATTAATTTTTAGATATCATTTATTAAGATTTTAGCGGAAAAGAGAATGTCAAGTTACAAGTGTATCACAGTTAGTATAAAAGTTATAATCGATCGAAAAAAACTTGATAAACCGTTTGAACAAAATATTTTGTACCATTCTCGATTATGCTTTTCCTCGTAATATATGGACGTAAGCCAAACTTTTTTGGGTCAAACGTAACGCTAAAACAGCGACATCAACCTTTTCAACAACAAATTTCATATTAGATGGCATACTAGGTACACGGTCTGAATATCCACATATTGGTCTTCTCGATACCTAAAGAGGTACCTAATTTTATTGCTTTCGATCGACGGAAGAGAAGTTCATATTTTTCGTATTTTTATGCCGGAAATATTTATCGCATTGGATTAATGAAAGAAGACTATATTTTTTACGGTTCGACACTCAGTGATATGCATTTTTCATTGTCGCCGAGCGATGGAAGGAAATACATATATTGACTTGTCAGTAGCTGAATATATGAATTTTTAATTGTCGGCAAACGCTGTAAGAACAATGTATTTTTCTAGATAACGGATATCTAAAGATACTACCTAACTGCCTACCCCTAACCGCCACCCTACGACCGTAGCTATGCTCGTAACTGCGGTTACCGTGGGGCATCGCTGCCAGCGACCCTATAATGGGGCGCACGGTATTACATACACGTCTGACAAGTTCACTGGTGGGGATAGGTCGCTTTTTGGAGACATTTTAAAATATTGTAGTAGCCGCTGAAGTCGCTGCTGTCGGGTCAGCCGCTTAGACGAGCGACGGCGGTTGCAGGTGGGAGGGGGGGGGGAGGTTCTGTTCCAGTTCCACGCGCGGACTTGCCTGTATGTACTACTACGGGTGGGACTAAGTAAGACAGAGAACCCCCCGCAACCACCGTCCCTCGCCTAAGCGGGTAACTCTACAGCAGCGACCTACCCCCACCAGTGGAGTGTCCGGACCTCTATGTAAGACCGTGGTGGGGGACTCCTCACGCCGCAAAATAAACGGCGCGAGGAGTAGTCGGTCCCAGCTCGGCAAAATAGGTGAGTGTATATGGCGAAAGGGTTGCTAAAATTAAGTTTAAAAAAACTACCGAGGAAGGGTGCAGTGTATCTTACCAATCTATTCAACGCTGTCATCCACAAATCCTATATACCCAGTCAATTAAAAGTTGCACAAATCTTTACTATATAAAAACCTGGCAAATCTCTAAATGCCATCACCCGCTACAGCCTCTAAACTGATACCTATAACGTCCAAACTGTTTGAGAAACTACTTCTAACAATAATGGAAGATTGGATCAACAAGAAAAAGATCATGCCCGAGCATCAATGCCGATTTAGATCCAGGCATTTAACGATAGAGCAAGTCAACACGGGTTTGAAGTTTGCATCGTTGGAATGCAACGAAAATTCTTATTTTTTCTTTTATTTCCATTATTAAAAAAAACCGATTTTCTTCCCAATTTATGTTGTAGACTTTCAATGAGGATCCTGAAAAACGTTTAAGTGATTTTTGTAGCCTCAATGCACTAAAAAATATGTTGGCAATAAAAAAAAAGAATTTTTGTTGCGTCCCAACGATTCAAGCGTCAACATGATAAGTCAATAGGGTCTTCAATTTGATGGGCAACTCACTCGAAGGAAAAAATATTGTTCAGCTGGAGCTTCTTGGACAACCCGAAACTTTCGTCAAAGTGTGGCATCGTGGTCTGCTATACAAAATCAAAATGTTATTACCACAATACTACTTGCTCCTAAAATCGTATCTAGGTGACTGAAAATTCGCAGTGAAACATGGCACATACCAGTCGCAATTATTTTCCATAAAATCGAGAGTTCCTCGAGGAAGTGTCCTGGGCCCAATCTTCTATACGCTCTTCACAGCCGATCTTTCTATGGGCGACAACATTAGTGCCCATCGTTGGATGCGCCGTCTATATACACTAACAAAGACCTGACCACTTTATATATCACTATCAACAGCCAAATTATTAATGGTTATAATAAATAACAGCTTACATATTCTCAATGTAAACGATAAAAAGAATTTAGTTTTGAAGTGTGGTTGTTGATATATAGGCATTACAAAATGCTGCTTCCGGTATTTTTACATACTGTCGTATAAGCGTATCTACGGTAGACTCATCTTTCAGTAGTTGACGTCGAAACGTTACCGTTTTTTTTTTTATTATAACTTTCTGTCTCTTGCAACCCACGTGAGGATTCTCTACGCCATTTTGATCCTCATTGTTACTGGAATTTTTGCGCATTATTGTCAACTCCTGTGAGTTGTTTTTTTTAAGCATCAAAGCGGGAGACTGTTATTAATACAGTGTTTGATCTTTGCTATCTCCACTCGTCCTTCTACCGACAATGGCTTGTCCTTCGAAATCTTATTTCCATTTCCAATTCTTCTCCTTTTGAATTTTCATTATTTTCGATAAAAAAATCTTGTCTATCGATTTCTATTTACGGCGCACGCATTTGCTCCGTTTAACGTTATTATAATTTCAACGGTTCGATAATTGATGTTCTTCGTAACCTAGTTCTCATTGTATAAAGATCATTGTAAAGAAAAAACGAATTGTATACGTTTGTAGGACGAGAGATAAATGAAATTTGGAAAATGGCTCTGAATAAACGGTGTGCTAAATCGGTGTTGAATGAATGAAGTTGCGGCCGAGAAACTTCGGCTTTTATATAAAGCAATATATTTATGGTAGCCGCCTAGACTAATAATATCTTGAGTACGTATTCATTACAGTTGCAATGTATATACATATCTATTTAGTACGAGTAGTGTGCGGCCGTGTTGATAATACGTGATGTTGAGGAATCGGCTTCGATTCGGCTAGTGAGATTTCCAAGGTCGTGGTGGAAAGAAAAAAAAGGAGTTCTTTTCGCTACGTTTCGATCCTTGGTTCGGATCCTCTTCAGAAACGTTATTTGTTCTATAAATTATGTGATACAGATTATATAAATAGAGATTTACAGATTTTGTATAGTTGTACTTTGTGTTATGAATAAGTTGTAAATGTGTTTTAATGATTTGTGTAAATTATGTGTTAGTTTGTTTGGGTTTGTTTGGGTTAGTTAGTTTCTTTCATTAATTTCAATCATGATGGTATTGTATGAGTAATTTTTTGTAAAATGTTAATTTATTCTTTTTGTTGAGTAACAAGGGTGGTGTGTGAGAGTGTGATGTTGTAAGAATGATAAGAATTATGTCAGATGACGAACCTGAATATTGTCGATATTTCTAGTTTTCTTTGGTTTGTGCTTGGAGGATGATCAGTGTAGACAGTATTTCTGATGATAAAATACTGTCTCGTGAAGTTGAATCGGAGGATTGATTCGGAAACGTTCTTTTAATCAATTGAAATGCTTAATCGTTTTTTGGCGATTTGTATTATCTGTGAAAAATTAGTATAGTTAAAGAATCTTTAGTTCGATCTACTGTCTTGATTAATGAGATGTCGTGTGAAAGTGATAATTACCAATTGAAATAAGATAATTATGTCTCCGCAAGCACAAAGAAGAAAAATAGAAAAAATTTTCTCTGCTCTACATGTCGGGTAGTGACGTCTCAGAGAGTTCGAGAAAGACTAAGTGGCGAAATTAATGTTTCTGGAGAGAGGGACAATGATCCTTTGGCAGTGCCGTGTCCAGAGTTTAAAAGTACCAGTGTCATGTTAAGAGTTTTTTTTAAAGATTAATGTATCGTGTCAGAAACTTTGAGGTTAATGTGTTATGTCAAAAGTTTTAAAATTGAGTCACGAGTTTAAAAATTGATGTGTGTAATTATGGTGATAAAATATTATTATGATTATATTATTGAATTGTATATTGAGCTTAGCTTATTTATGTCAGTTCTAAAATTTATGGCATTAGGATGCGCTTTGATTTAAATCATTTCTAGGATCAATCTTTTTTTGAGCCATTGTTCATTGTTTAAAATTTTAACATCATCAAATTTGAAATCGTGTTTTTGTTCTATTGCGTGCTGTGCTAGAGCTGTGTGTATTGTGTTGGTGTGTTTTAGGCTATTTTTGTGTTAATTGATTCTGGTTTTTAGGTATCTTTTTGTTTGGCCTATGTATGTAGAGTTACAATCATTACAATCAATTTTGTACACTATGTTAGATTTTTTGTTGTTATCTATTTTGTCTTTGGTGGAGCCTGTGATCGATAAGATGTTGTGTTTGTTGTTTGTGACTAGTGTTATATTACATTGTTTGAAAAGACGAATTAGTTGGTGATAGATGTTTTTTGTGTATGGTAGATTTATTAGTCGAGCGGAGTCAAAGTTTTTATCTTTGTTATTTTGATTGTTGATTGTAGAAAGTCTTTGTTTTATTATTTTTTCTGTGAAAGAGATCGGATAGCAATTTTTTGTCATCGTGTTCCTAATGATTTTTTTGGTAAAAAGACGGATGAGATAGTTTTATTGCTCTGTCAACTAACATGTAAATTATAGCTTTTTTGGGAAAGTGGATGGTGTGAAAAGAAGTTTATAAATCTGCCAGACCAAGTAGGTTTTCTGTACCAATTTGTGATGATTGAATTTTGATTGCCGATTAAGAGTATATCGAGAAAAGGAATTTTATTATTTTCTTCTATTTCTGATGTAAATTGTAATTTTGAATTATATGAGTTGAAAATATTGATAGTGGATTCAATTTTGTCTGTTGGCAGAGCAATAATAATGTCATCGACATATCTTTTGTATAGTGGCAATGAAAATTTTAATTTTTCTAAACAATTTTTTTCTAAATCAATCATAACAATGTTAGATAGTATCGGAGTAAGAGGTGAACCCATTGGTAATCAAGAAAATTGTTGATAAATTTTGTTTTGCCATGTAAAATAAGTTGAAAACATGATGTATTCTATGGCTTTAGTTATTTCGCTTAGTGGAAATGTTTCGGAAAATAGATCTGATCTTTTTTGAAGACTTTGAATAACTAGTTGTAGTGGAATGTTGGTGTAGAGGGATACGACATCATAAAAGACAAGTTTGTAGTTGTGTGGGGTTGAGATATTTGAGACCGATTGTTTTAAGTAAAAGCTGTCTTTGACATGTAAGTTTGTTGTGTTTATTAGTTTAGACAGTTTTGATTGGATAAATCAGCTAATTTGTGTGTTGGGCTATTAATTGATGATACTATTGGACGAAGTGGAAAGTTTTTTTTGTGAATTTTTGGAAGGCAGTAGAGACGAGCTAAGTTGCAATTTTCTGCTTTTAGGTATTTAAATTTTGTTTCATCGATGATTTTTAGACTTTTCCATCTGGAGAGAATATTGTTTATGCCTTTTTGTAGGATATTGATAGGATTTTTGTTTGTTAGTTTTTAAGTTGAGGAATCTGCGAGTAAATTGTATGTTTTTGTAATGTAATCTGATTTGTTTAAAATGACTGTTGAATTTCCTCTATCTGCTCGTGTAATTAAAAGTTGTGGATTGTTTTTTAAAAAAGAAGAAGCTTGATTTATAATTTTAATGGTGTTGGAGAATGATGTTGGTATATTCATTTTGTCTATGATTTTAGTGAATGTTATTCAAATCAAAGCGCATCCTAATACCATAAATTTTAGAACTGACATAAGTAAGCTAAGCTCCATATACAATTCAATAATATAATCATAATAATATTTTATCACCATAATTATACACATGAATTTTTAAACTCGTGACTCAATTTTGAAACTTTTGACATAACACATTAACCTCAAAATTTCTGACACCATACATTAATCTTAAAAAAAAACTCTTAACATGACACTGGTACTTTTAAACTCTTGACACGGCACTGCCAAAATGTCATGGTGAATGCGATACAGAGGAGGGAGTTGGCTGCGACTGCAAGGTGGGGATGAAAAGTGGTATATGGTGGGAATGTAAGAAGGGGGAAGCCCGCAGTACAATAGAATTGGCAATAAAAAAAAAAACAAAAATATCCTGAACAGAAGTGAAAAATTCGTACTATCGAACGACAAGCAATGCTTTGAGGTTTTATAGTACTGAAGCAACCAAGTCAATATTACACTATTTCTCGGCTTTCTCGTTATCACTCTTTCCCTTTATCGCTTTTCTTTTATTCGTCGCGGTTACTTGCCCTCTCTGCTTCCCGAGATTACAACTCATCGCCTGTTGGTTTGCGTTCCTATTGCTATACAAACATAGGGGTCGTTATCCCCCCCCCGCCTCTCTCTCTCTCTCTCTCTCTCTCTCATTAAGGCGTTACCCCCACTTGTAGCGCAAAAAAAGGCCTTTTTCATGAATTTTTTTAAAGAAAACTACAAAACTTTTTTAATCGATCAATATACCATCTTAAAGAACACATCTTGAACTTTCAGTAATTTTTTTATTGAAAAATATTACATTGTTTAGTGGCAAATGGCCGTCAATGAAATAATGTTTTTATATACACGGTTTGCGGTGACCAACATTGCGGCGAAGTGGATCATCTGAAAAAAAAATGCGGATGGATTTAGTCAAATATAAGTATAAACTAGTCTTTAATCGAAGGATTTTAAAAATATTCATTTTTCACAAAATGGCGGACAATCAAAGTTAATGGTTCGATTTTAACGAAAAAAGGCCGTTTTTTGGCTATAAAACGACCATTTTTTTTTTTCGAAAAAAAAAAAATCGAACGATTAAAGACTACATTTTTATGTATTAAATAAGCCTGCAAAATTTCAAGAAGGTCGGTTCATTAGTGTTCGAGTAATCTTGGTCATCGACTTCAGAAATGCCATTTTGAGAAAAACGCGTTTAAAGTTTCAATTTCAGTTTACACGAAGAAAATATTTTTTTTGTAAACTTACATAGAGTCATCTATTCCGGGCCCATACAGAAGTTCTTCCGCCGACGATGCCGCTTGCAAAACGGAAATTTGGTGTTGCCTTCGTAACATTTTTCCTTCACGAGTGCTCTCGGCCGCACGTCTCTCTGCCAGTGCAATCCGTGCTTCGTCCATTTTATCAGCGTATTGGTGCGCGTTGTGTTCATAGATTGAGAACCGATTGAGTTCAAATAAAATAATAATGATTTTGAACCTTCGTTGAATAGTCCAACGGCAATATAAGCTGGTAAATTTACAACGATTGCTCCACTCGAGACGATTTTTGGGCTGATTTTCCAAATAAGTTGGTTGAAGAATTCGTTGTTATTTTGATTGAAGCCACCGACGCATCTTTCGAGTAAAGTTTCCTTACTCAGATCGTTGTATATAGGTCTGATGGCATCCAATACATTTGATGGAAGTGGTTTGTAATCGTGTTGGAAAGCCTCGTTTCTCGCCTGAGCTCGTTGATACGAACACCACGATTCTTCACCGGTTGGACATCTCTCATGGTGTGGATTTCCATCGGTTGAACTGTAATGATCGAAGGTCGCCCATATTGCCTCATGCATATCGTGAACAGAAGCAGAATGGCGTCGAATAGCAAGTCCATAGTACACAGTGAGCTTGCCAATAAATTTTCCTGTCAGCTGTCCTTTACCACCAAGCTTTTTGTTTTTTTTTTTTACTAAATTACGAAGGCGGGATCCCATACGCTTTTGGACGTGACCGATGCATTCTTTTTTTATAACTTCTACGTCGTCATAAGGATGAGAATTTACTAGCCCAGTGTAGTTTTCGAATCGAATCTCCGTCTCCAATATAGTAACGGTACAGGACATTATATTTTTCTATTGAACGCTTGAAGATTTCGATAATGGAGTCCACCTCCATTTTTCCCGAGGAGCCTTCGTGATTTGCACTGCAGTTATCTTCGTGTGTTTCGTACCATTCTTCGTAGTCCGCATCATTTAGCTTATGTTTCCACGATTCACACATTTTACAATACGCACTTTTTACCACAAGATCAAATACTTTTCCACTGTAGTAGCCTATGACTGATGTGACTCCGAACAACGACGTATATCCTCGCTTCCTCCAGGATCCATCTCCGGAAACTGTTAATTGAGGAGTTGCATCGCCTTCTGCATTAGGTGTATCTTCAATTTCTTCTCGTACGGCTTTTTTAAATATTACATCTGCACATGTTTTCACAGACTCATAAATACTTTTCAAAATTATTGAATATGTAGTCTCGGTAAGAAACCTTGGCATGTCCATAAGTCCGCAAAATTTTTGTGCTCCAGCCAATCCTATGCCGAGAACTCGCATGGTGAATATAAATCGACGATTTATTTCATACGAATGTTCCACAAAAGGAGAAGATCGTATCAAATTTTCTGCACATGAGTCACATTTCGCAACGATTTTGAAGCCTAGTCCTCTTGCACTTGCCGTTTCAAATGTAATATTTCCATTACACGTTTTGCACTTCACTAAATTTGAAATAGCAGCAAACACAACCCAAAAGTTCAAAATCCGATATTCAATATTAGGACTTTGATTCACAGTCATATCAATATTATTTTTCAGTTTCTTTGCAGACGTGCTGAAACTTTCAGTTTCCGTTTGGGCCAGGTTGGGGTTAAAAAGACCCTTCCTTTTTTTTGGTCGAGATTTCCGTAAATTATCACTGCTTCTTGTTTGTCGCGAACCTTTTTTTCGATCCATTTTTGAATGTAAATTGAATCAAAACTGCGCTTATAATATTATGAACGGCGGAATATACGTCTTATATAGTCGAACTTTCGAGCTACACTGACGAGTTTAGACCATAACAGACAACGAAAATACGTTTTTATAAATTCCAGTCTATTATATGAACGTTGTGAATGGCAGGTATACGACCCTTTTCATCGAACAATGCATTGAAGATCGGAGGGAGGGTCGAGCGCGCCAGACGGCAGACTAGCCGGTCGTTTACACAACGGATTCTTCTCTTTCAACGCTCATATCTCAGTCAATTTTGTTCGGATCGACTTGAAATTTTCAGTACATATTCTCAAATACTTATACTTCAAAAAAATGCAATAAAAAAATCGATTTTTTCAAAATCGCAAGTGGGGGTAACCCCTTAATTTCTCTACCTGGCTATGCGTTGATCCGACATGATCGTAAATGTAGGTGCCGCGGCGGAGTAGCCATATTCGTTCACAATTCTCTAAAGGTCAAATTACTCACCACTTCAACAAATATTCTGCTCAACGCCCCAGAGTTTATCATTATCGAAGTAAAAAATCAAGCATCCGAATTATTGCTTTTTAGTTCCGTTTATAGGCGACCTAAAGGTTTTCTTTTCGACGAATTTTTCGAGTCACTTTCGCACTTTACTTTTGCTTATGAAAATATTATCATCGGTGGTGATTGAAATTGCAATCTGTTGGGCGATGGATTTGAAGCAACATTTTTCCGTGAGGCGGTTATGTCCTACTCGTGGCACATCGTCGAGTCGGCAGCTACATTCCACACAGCGACGTGTGACTCATGGTAAGATGTCTTTATCATCGACCATTCTTCCAAGTTGTCTGCTTTCCAAAAATCACACGCTCCTTTCATGGCCGGTCATGACTTAATCGTCCTTACGTATACATTCGAAACTAGACCAGTTATCGATCGGGTGATTTCGCGGCGCTCATTAAATTGATTCAACCAAGATACGTTCTGTGGCTCCATTTCTACGGCCCTCGCTGAATCCAAAAATGGCTCACTTACTGCATGCTCGGACGAGGTTCAGATTGATAGTTGGTTAGACAATTTTCGTCAGATCGTTGTATCCGTGTTCGACAATCATGCTCCCAAACATGCCTTTCGTGTACGCAGGCCGGCTGCACCTTGGTTGACGGCAGATCTCAGGACTCGGATTAAACAGCGCAACATTCTCTTCAAGCAAGCTAAGCGATCTAATAGTGTTTTAAATTATGCCATCTACAGACAGCTTCGTGATACGCTTGCCTCCGATTTGAAGTTGGCCAGAGGTGAATATCATCGGCAAAGATTGCTCGGTATTACAGATTCTGCTCGACTGTGGAAAGAATTGAAGATCTTAGGTCTCACCAGATCCAACACAGTCTCGCCGTTCAATTTCTTCTCACCACAGGAATTAAACGATTTTTACGCGGGTCTATCGAATGTTCGTGACTGTTGTCAATATGCCGATTTTCTTGGCATCATAAGCGAGCAAGGTTTAGGTGCCCCGATCTTTGCGTTTGTCGCCGTGGATGTTGAGAGTATTTCTGCTCTCATTTCCCGTACTTCGTCGTCAATGGCAGCAGCCTCGGACGGTATCAGCTCTTTCTTAATTCGTAATGCTCTTCCAGCACTATCACACACTTTGACTTCTCTTTTCAACGCATGCTTAAACCTCGCCTACTTTCGTCACGCTTGGAAGTGAGCTGTGATCCGTCCATTACTCAAAACAAATCCACCCAAGTCACTTTCTGATACGCGACCGATTGCAAATTTACCCGAGCTCTCCAAGATCTTTGAACGTATAATACACCAGCAAATAGTCAAATTTATTACGGCCAACAAAATCTTGGACAGAAGGCAGTCCGCATACAGACAAGGACATAGCACACGAACAGCTCTTTTTCACTTCTGCCACGACGTTAGGAAAGCAGTCGATGACTGCTTTCCTAACGTCTGGTTAGGTTAATTACAATTACGGTTCTATTCGATTTCAGTAAAGCCTTTGATACCGTCCCCCATGCCAACCTGCTCATAAAACTAAAGAGGATTGGTTTCTCAGATCATGTGTTGAAGTGGGTCTTTACATACTTGACTTCTCGCTCACAAGTTGTCATTGACGACGACGGCTACAGGTGCTGGCACGACACTTATACCGGAGTACCCCAGGGTTCAGTCCTGGGACCATTGCTCTTTTCTCTGTACATCAACGACATTGCTAAGTCATGCCAGCATTCTAGTACAACGTGCCGCCAATAAAAAACTTATTCTCTTGAATTTAAATAATGAACTGACATTATTATGGATTTCGTACGAGAAAAAATGTTCACCACCTTCTCATTCGAGACTGCAATGTTTATATCGTCCAATCCATGGCTATCCCAATTAAAGTTTTAATTCAAAGAAATATTCTTTTTCATTAACGTTTCATTGTACTAGAATGCTAGCACAACTTACCACAACCTTTATTTTTTAGATTAAACATTGCAGCCGCGAGTGCAAAGGTAATAAACATTTTTCCTCGTACCAAATCTATGATTAACTGCATTAAATGTTTTAATTTGAAAAAATAATTTATTAATTCGCGTTACATTTTACTAGGATGTTTACCCAAACAAACACAACTTAGTACAATCTTTGTTTTTGCTATAAAAAATTGCAGTCGCAAATGAGAAGGTAAAAAACATTTTTTCCTTTACAAGTTCAATGATAATGTTAATTTGATGTTCTAATTCAAAGAAATAATTTTTTTATTCTCATTACTTTATACTACTATGCTAGCACAACTCAGCACATTCTTTATTTTTGCGTTTAAAAATTTCCGTTGCAAATGAGACGGTAATGAACATTTTTTCTTTACAAAATCCATGATAATGTCAATTTAATATTTAAATTTAAAAGAATATTTTTTTTATTTGTAGCACATTGTACTAGGATGCTAGCATAACTCAGCACAACCTTTATTTTTGCGATGAAAAATTGCAGTTTTGAATACAACGACGATAAACATTTTTTGCCCCGCAAATTCCATGGTTGTCTGTATTAAATCTTTAATACAAATAATTTTTTTTTCAATGGTAACCCCATGTACTAAAATTCAAAAGTCAAAAAATTGAAAACAAGAAGTCAAAAAATTGATTTTCGACGATGTATCATTTTTCGATTTTTTTTTACTTTGCACAAGTAGCACAAAGCTAGCACAATTCAGCACAACTCTTGTATTTTTAGCTTTACAAAATGATTTTTTTTCAGTGTCTTTATCAATTTTATTAATTTTTCTCTAGCACCACACGTAGCAGAAAGCAAGCACGATTTAATTCTATTTCTTTTTTCGAAATTTAAATATGGCTGGACTAACTTTTTTTGAATTGTCATTTAGCTCACAGAACTTTTAATATTAAGGAAAAGAAAAAAAATTATTTTGCACCACAAGTAGCATCAACCTATCACAATTTAGCACATTTTCTATTTTTTTTTTTCATTTCGAAAAAGACTGGGCCAACTTTACCCACATGATGCCACCTTACAAATCAATTTGCCCGAAATTTCTGAAAAATAATTTTTTTTCGAACGTGATAATTCCGAAATATGTAGAACATTACTAGGACTATCTAAAACAAACTTAGAACAGTCAATAACAATCCACAAAATCGTGATTTCTCGAAAGTGAGGTGGCAGCTAAAAAATCAATATTCTCGGAATTTTCGAAACGTACATTTTTTCAAACAAGATATACTGAAACCACGTAGAATAAAACTAGAAACACCAAGAATAAACCTAGAACAACTTAAGACAACTCAAGAATTCGCGATTTTTTAAAAGTGGGTTGTCATCTAAATTATCAATTTTCTCAAAATTTCTAACAAATAATTTTTTTTTCGAAAACAATATTTTGGAACAAAGTAGAACAAACTTAGAACAACTAAGAACAACCATTACAATCGCGATAGCTCGAACATGTGGTGCTAGCTCAAAAATTATATTTCGCGAAATTAGTGAAAAATGGATTTTTTTCGAACGCGATATTTTAGAACAAGATAGAACAACCCAGAACAACCGCCAGAATCGCGATACCTTAAAAGTGCGGTGCCAGCTCAAAAATCGTTTTTTTTCCTGTGAAAGTTTCATTCTCTTAAAAGTGTGATATGCTGGAACAACGTGAAACGAACTTGAAACAATCTAGGACAAGCCTAGAACCACTTAGAACGACCCATAAAATCGAGATTTTTTAAAAGTGGGATATTAGTTAAATAATCAATTTTCTCAAAATTTCTAAAAAATCATTTTATTTTGAACGCAATATTCTGGAACAATGTAGAACAAACTTAGAACAACTCAGAACAACTATTACAATCTCGATAGCTCGAAAATGTGGTGCTAGCTCAAAAATTATTTTTCGCGAAATTTGTGAAAAATGAATTTTTTTCGAACCCGATATTTTGGAACAATATAGAACAAACCTAGAACACCCCAGAACAACCGCCAGAATTGCGATACCTTAAAAGTGCGGTGCCAGCTCAAAAATCTTTTGTTTTTATTTTCTCTGAAAGTTTCATTCTCAGCCCTATGCCGTTTTGGAACAAAATAGAACAAACCTAGAACAACCTGGAACAATCTTCAAAATTTTTGTAACTCAAACGTGTGATATGCTGGAACAACGTGAAACGAACTTGAAATAATCTTGGACAAGCCTAGAACCACTTAGAACAACCCATAAAATCGCGATTTTTCAAAAGTGGGATATTAGTTAAATAATCAATTTTCGCAAAATTTCTAAAAAATAATTTTTTTTCGAACACAATATTTTGGAACAATATAGAATAAACTGAGAACAACTCAGAAAACCATTACAATCGCGATAGCTCGAAAATGTGGTGCTAGCACAAAAATTATTTTTCGCGAAATTAGTGAAAAATGATTTTTATTTGAACGCGATGTTTTCGAACAATATAGAAGAAACCGAGAACGACCCAGAACAACCGCCAGAATCGACATACCTTAGAAGTGCGGTGCCAGCTCAAAAAACGGTTTTTTTTTTATTTTCTCTGAAAGTTTTATTCTCAGCCCTATGCCGTTTTGGAACAAAGTAGAACAAACCTAGACCAACCTGGAACAACCTTCAACACTTTTGTAACTTGAAAGTATGGTGCCAACTTCTTGGGGGTGAAATCATATCGAAGAAAGAGAAGAACGTGTACTGATTTTGGATATTTCAAGACCTATGAGGTTTTTGGCTCGCCTCGAAATCATTAATTGAAAAAAATTAGAACACGTTTAGGCCGATAACGAACGGACGTTGGACTTTTTCGACTCGAGATTATACATATAGATATATATGGCAGGGGGAGGGGCTGTAGGTGTGTATGTATATCTCTTCAAATAGATGTGTAAATATAAATTCAGTTTAATAAATTCAGTCATGTAGATGTATATATATAAATTCGGAGGACACGTATATATTTTATGTTTTGTGAAATGGCTCGAGGGTCTAGAATATTTGTAGATAACAACTAAACGCAATTACTATTGCAACGAACGCTCGGCGACAAGATAAAAGTCTTGTTTACTGGATTGCCGAGCGAATTAATAAACGACCTTTGACTCGATCTTATCTGTGCGGTGACATCGTCATTTATATTATTTTCTCACCCGTTTGTCACTTTGACGGATTGAACATAGAGGCGTGATGATTTTGGACGTGTCCGAGTGTCACATATATGCATTTGCATTTTCTTTTTTATTTTCTTTCAATAAACACGTTGTTGAGTTCACGTAAGCTTTCTAATCGGTAAGGAAAACTGTGCGACGTACGCGCGGCGGTCACGATAATTTCCCGGCTTTCCTTTTTTTATCGACTGCTGCTGACGTCGCACGAATGAGTAAGGAAACATATACGCGCCGTGTATAGAGTCCCAAGGTTCGGGTCTTGGCCTTGTGAAGACCTCACGTCACGTTCACCCTCGCACATACGACCTTCGGGACTTACCTTCCCTCCCACCACTCTCGGCCCCCCGCTTGGCTATTTTCATCGACTGCTAGATTGAACGCGCGTGAATTTCCGATGCTATTATTATTATTATTATCATTATTACGTTAGGATTAGAATAGATTCACTGTTTATGCATCAAGGCTGAATATTTTGTTATTCTTTCAATTTCAGGATCGGCGTCGATCGAACAGAAAAATGGAAGTACGAAGAGTAACAAGACGAACAACAATGGCGCCGAGGTGAACAGAAACGAAGATAATCACAATGGCTCGATGGAAGTCAAAAATCAAGCGAAGAAGAAGTCCGGCGGACCCGGAAGTGGACCTCTCTTGCAACAGGCGTAAGTCCAATTTTATTCAAAGATAACTAACGCTCTTATGCCATAAAATCGTCGAAATGTTGTGAAAAGTCGAAACTTGTACTTTGTCTTTCCAATATCGTACTTCGCTCGTATAGTTTCCCCTATGAGCAAATTGTGTATTCAATAGTGGCTTCCTCAAAGCTTTGTCAACCAAATAAAATAATAAGGAAGCAATGTGCAAGTATCATATTTGCACGATTTTAGTCCTTATATGTTCCTGCGCAGCACTATTTTTACGTTACAAAAAACGTGAGATATGATGAAATTTAAATAGGACAGCGTTCGATGCATCTTCTGGAAGAACATTTTTCGAAATTTAAAATTTTCAAAACCTCTAGAAAAGTATATTTTATTATTAGACCTAGTGAAATATTAGCCGTCAAAAGCGAATGTTACAGTATTTTTTATTTTATCCATCATCGAAACTTCGCGATCTGGATTCTGAATTACCTGGCTATCCTCGTCTGTTGTTTCTTCTGCGCCTTCTTTGCTGATGTATGTCGTCTTTGATCAGCCTTTTGATGCAGGTCTTTCCTCACCTCCTAATTCTGTTACGAATCGTTGATGGTAGAAATTCTTGATTATTCTGTGCGGTCCAGAGACGCTCGAACCTGCCATTTATTGGGTGCCATCTATCGGGACATACTTGCGCAAGGACCTCTGGTAGCATTAGTAGAGGTCCTTGAATACGAATGTTGAAGCTTTGCTCTGATGTGTCGTTAGCACATGTTGTATTTCCGTTATGAGTAGGTGAAGAAACTGTAATCTCTAAATAGTCGTGAAATTTCATGGAGATTTACCGTTTCTGAGAAAATTGTTATCAACGTTGGCAACTTTTGTACATATCGCCTATATCAACTGTACAAGACGCTAATATTAGCACCATTCTTCTATTATTACAACGTGAATACTTTTTGTTAAAAAAACACTAGGCAGTAGAGGTCTATTTCCATAAAAAAAAGACTAGGCAACAGGGAAAATATGAGAAGCTTTAACAAAGGTTAAATAATTAGATTCAAGCAGCATTCCGATAACACTGCAAGTAGAGATGGCGACTCGAAAGAATCGTTTCGAATTTTAATCGTTCTGTAAGAAGCAACAATACGAATGCATGAACATTTTTATATGCGCATTTTATAAAGTAACATTTCGATAATTGATTGGCTTGCCATTTCTTATTCTACACATTCGAAATGCAATTTGGTTGCTGAACAGTGAGACGCTTGTATGTAGTCGCCTGAGAATAAATGTGCGACGTTGCATGATCGTCACTCAGCGAAATACTTGATGGTATAAATGCTTTCGCATGTACAGTTATTTTATATGTAACACTGATTCACATCTTAATCAAAAGTTCAATGCACATTGCCACTCACTCCCCTGATATTTTATCATGTGTCACGAGGAAAACTGTTTCATGCTTATTGTACCAAGAGATCTACGTTCTCCTCCACAGAATATTTCGATTAGACCGTTGGACGGAGGATGAATGCGGTGACGTGCAGATTGTGTTAGCTCAAACCGCTTTATGTCGTTACTGTCAAGGAAACCCTGAATCGAAAAATACCAGTTTGAGTACCATTTCGTCGCAATGCAAAGGACGTAGCGAAATTCACTAGATGATCTGGGGCGATCGCTTCAGGTCATCTCGAGAATCTCCAGTACGGTCATCAATATCTGTAGCCGTTTACCGCTCGTAATTCGATCAGGTTCGTGCGAATGTGGTCAACTCGATTGGCTGGGACTTCAATAGCACGAGATTGCAGTCTGGTATGTCGTTGCCCGACTAGAAATTTCGCTACAGGGCAGACTAGGGCCGTATCCAGCATGCCGTATTCCGTACCACGACACTTTACAGGCCGCCGTATTAGGGCTTTAACAGGCGTGAAACGCTTTTTGCATCCGGCCCTGATGCGGATGCCGGTTATGGATCTGATCAGTATACTTTGCAGGCTTTGATCCGCCTGCCGTATCTATGCCTGAAATGACAAATAAAAACAATCCAAAAATTATGAATAAAAAAATGCTGTTGGTATTTTTGTTTCCATATACCTTTTTTGTGTTCATGCATATATGATAATTGAATTAAAACGTATTCTGCCTGGTTAAAGTTTTTACCTACCCTCGGCATTGAACCCATGCCTTCTTATTCTAGAGCTGAGCGCGCTACCTATTTAGCCATCCTAACACTTGTGTAAATTTTCTTATTTTCTTTCCTATCTTTATCAGTCCAATTCTATTCTGCAGAATGACAATAATTTTATGTATGATGTTCAAGGTTGCATCATTGCAATGCAACAATAATTATATTTTTACCGCTGAATTTTTTTGCCCGTTTAGGGCCTTTGCACCCGGTGTATTTTCTACGCGTAGACCACGCGATACAAACGCGGTACACACTTGATCTATATGCGTTTTCCAGTCCAAAAAGCGTGTGGATCATGTGTGTATGTATTGCGTTTGTATCGCGTCGTCTGCGCGTAGAAAATATGCCGTGTGCAAATGCCCTTGGGCTGTGAAAACAACTCACATGCATGTAATTCCGATAAAAACAGTAAATTCACTTTTATTCTTATATATATATAGTATATCAGTCATTTTAAGTTCTGCCATTAAGAATAGTTTGAATGATGTATTATTAAGTAATATCGCTTCAGTTCGTTTGCAGTGGCGGACTAAGGAGGGGCTGGAGGGGGCGGTCCGCCCCGGGCCTCTGGTCTTGGGGAGCCTCCAAACCTCGAGAAGTCATTTTTAGTCAAATTCCAACCAAGGCCGAAATATATTCAGTATAGGGCAGTTTGGGGTCGGAGGCCCCGTACGTATGCAAAATATAAACATAAGTAGGTAGGTACTAATTCACCTGTTATCAGGTGACCTATTACGGTTCTCCGGTGAGACTTCCCACTTCTCGCATTTTCATCTCACGTGAGTTTAGCCACGCTATTACCGATCGGTCGGGTGAAAATGTCACATCACTAGGAACTTCCGGCTAGTGATCTCACATTTTCACGACACCGTAGAAGGAGTATACTAGCACGCCTATCAAACCCAGCCCAAAACGAAAGACGTGCGCATCAACAAAAACAACCTCTTCACTCGAATGAGCAAAAAATTTAAATAGAATCTGAGTTTGCAAAAAGAATGTTACCGAAAAATAAAAACAAATGTCATTTGATTTTATGAAAAAAGACGAAGATTTAGCACGAGGCAGGTTGCGATACAGCCATTCAAATAAAAAATACTGGTAATTTTTTTATCATATTAGAACATAAAATGGTTCTTATAATACAGTGATAGAATAATTGTTTTATGTTAATAAATCGAACTATTATGCAATATATTCTTGTTCCGTTATACTTGTTCCGTTATAAGGGATCCAAGGCATGGCGCAGTGATCGTCGTATACGAAGCATTCGATTTTCCCGATTTCACAAAACCACAATCATCAGCTAATTATTCATCATTATCGGATGACATTACTTAACTCGCTACGATATCAACTTTAAGTTGCTGAATTTTATTAATTATTCGGTGTCGAGATGCTACTGTCTCTGAATCAGCTGTTTCATAGTAACTTGTGTTATGTGTTAGCTTTGGACATGTCGCTGCGTTAGGAAGACGCTCACGCATGCGAATTTCGATTTTTGACATGACATTTGGTGTCGAGTAAACTCACGTGAATAATCTCGCATTTTCACTAGGCGAAGAGAACCGTAATAGGGTGAGCTGCTCACTTTTGTCATTTTCACCCAAACAGAGAACCGTAATAGCCCCCCAGGTCATGATAGCAATTGTCAATATAGCATAAAGCTCTACCTACTTATAGCCAGCGCCATAAAAATGGTGGGCCCCGCTCACTCTATGGTGGCTTTGGCGCGAAACATAAATACTAGATCCGAACAATAAAGAAATTTCGTAATAAAAATGGCATACATACGTACTAAAGAAATTACATCCATACCCACTAAAGAATAACAACAGGGGAAATCAACCAATCTGAACCTTACTGTCGTAAAATTACATTATAACTTGTAACTTGTTAAAAGCTAAAGTAAAGATAGTAGCCGCCGCTGTAGCCAACTTGTTTTGTTATACCCACCATAAGCGGTTCTTTAAACCACCAGAAAACCTCTAATACCGCCTCGTGTTACCGCTTACTTTCTAGTAAGTAAGCAACTACATCTGATGCACTTACATAAAAAATTATTAAGTATTTAAAAACATACTTTTTCAAGCAAATTAAACTCGATTCAATTACTATACCCTGTGGTCCATACTCATTCAAATCTATATACAGCCAAAACATTATTCAGGGAATCCCCATGTCGCTGGTAGGAATTTACAAGATCGTAGTGTTCCCTATACCATAAAAGTTGACACACTTTGTGTCAAAGTGCCTTGTCATAGCAAAATATAATGTATCATAAATTTGTATACACGTTAGTCGTTGAATATCTTGCTCACCACTAACAAAAACCACCAGCCACTAAAAACAAATTTTATCCACTAAAAAGGATGTCTAAACCACTAGTTTACGTGGAATATCCACTAAGTTGGCAACACTGTTAGGCACTGCGGGACTTTCCTGACCCACGGTCTTACATACAGGTTTGGAAACGAAGCCACATTTCAGTGATGCCGTGAGACACCGTTACAAGATGCACTTTTTATTCCGCTAGCCGCCACATGCGTCGCTCCTATCGGAGCATATCCCCCACTCACCGTCTTCTGTGATCTCATCCTACGCCCCCACTTATTGGGTGTACAACTCAATTCGGTCCGTTTTTTGCTTAAAATACGCACTTATTTGAATGATAAAATGAATTAATACATTAATCAAAATATTATCCATCGCTAGCCACTACTTTTCCCCATCTTTCTGGTAAATTATGAATTCCGTCGCGGAAGAAGCGTTTATCTTTTGAAGCCAAGAATGAATCGAGCCAATTTTTGATACCCTGTTGTGACGTGAAGCGTATTCCAGTCAAAGCGTTCTGCATCGATCGAAATAAATGGTAGTCGGAAGGGGCGAGGTCTGGGCTATAAGGCGGGTGAGCCAGAATTTCCCACCCGCTATTTTCCATATAGTTTTTAACCACAATAGCAACGTGAGGCCGAGCGTTGTCATGTTGAAAGATTATGGACTCGTGTCTGGTCGCATATTTTGGACGTTTTTCGGCTATAGCTCGCTTTAAACGGATCAATTGTTGCCTGTCGAAGTCTCCCGTGATGGTCCCACAAGCATGCGGCGGGCTTCAGCTGCACTTTTCTTCCAATTGAAACAGAAAATCAACACTTCCCGCAAATGGTGCTTATTTGGGACACAATTCGACATTTTCACCGCAGTAAAAATTAGACTTGATGCGCAAAACTCAAAGGTCTGTAAACGATATTTGGTTAAGAGATGTTGATACTTCACGAAACAGCAAAAATCAGCTGTTGCCGTCAACCATTTATACCACCTAGAGCCATCTTTTGAAAACGGACCGAACTAAGTTGTACACCTAATATAATTTCCGTGTTGTCATGTGAACGATAATCTCGGTCCGTCTGGCATCTCATACTCTTAAGGAGTTTCGATACCAAAATCGAAATGGTTGTAGACGATTAAAATTCATATCACCGGGAGATTAATTTAGGATGCATTAACTGTCCAAAAATGAATCCGTTTCACCACATAGTTTTGGAGATTTTGAAGGTTCAAGTTGAGTTTTGTTCGAGTATTATTAATGAACCAAGTTGAGAAACTGCTTCATTTTTTACCACGACATTCCTGACACTAATCGCAGTTTGTTCATTTTTTTCATTTGAATCGAAGCATTATTTTAACCCCTACAGCCCTATAACTAGTGTTTACGAAGTGCCATGTGAAATACCAAATGGATGAAGGTTCACGTTGAACCGTCACGGCACGTGGCATTTCGTGAACACTAGTTATAGGGCTGTAGGGATTTAAATAATGCTTCGATTTGAATGAAAAAAATGAACAAACTGCGATTAGTGTCAAGAATGTCCTGTTAAAAAATTAAGGAATTTCTCCACTTGGTTCATTAATAATACTCGGACAAAACTCAACTTGAACCTTCAAAATCTCCGAAACTATGTGGTGAAACGGATTCATTTTTGGACAGTTAATGCATCCTAAATTAATCTCTCGGTGATATGAATTTCAATCGTCTACAACCATTTTGATTTTGGTATCGAAACTCCTTAAGGCGTTTCATTCACGAACTCGAATATTTAACAATTAATTGATTTTCGTCTATAATCAAGTAAAAATACATCCCCGTATACCGGTAACATTGCAAGCCAATTTACCGAACTTTTAACAAAAAATGGCAACTCTAAAAAAGGTCTCATTTATACGGCCCTTTATCGGAATAACGCGCTGGCCACATTTCTATGTAATAATTTAAACACTAAATAACTCTAGATGCCAGATATAAACTGCTCACACGTGTAAAATATTGCAAAGATTTCGTAGCGACAATAAAAACAGCTGGTCACCGAATGTTTAGAGGAAATATTCAGGATTAAACCCAAAAAAATGTGACTAGCAGACGAGTTTTCGTAGCTGCGACTTTTCAGAGAATGGGTCTATCAATCAGTTTAGTCTTCAGTAAGTGTATTATTTGTTCATTTGGTTTTTCATTCGTATCCTGATCAAATATTCGGGGGCAAGGTCGACGGCGCATGCGCCCCGATCTGGATAGTGGGAGAGACAGACAAAAGATATTCTGTCCATGTCACACACGTACCCGTCAACAGCAATGCCACGTAGTGGCGAAAAATGTAAAGAAAAGTAGATCGACTTAGCGCGCCTAACATATCGTGGTCGTTACCAAACCTGTATTATTATTAAATGGGACTTCAGTGAATCTTTACCCTGTTTATCACTTATAATCCAATACTTCTTCACCATTTGTGTCTCGGTCGCATCATGCGAGAGAAGTTTTTCTAAACAGAAATTTATAAAAAATTATCGCCGATCTACGATGAACCAAGAACGCCTAGTCAATCTGTCCATTCTATCAATTGAAAGGAAAGTTTCAAGGGAAATAGATTTCAACGACGTTATTGAGAAGTTCAGTTAAGACGGAATGACACCTCATCACGGTCGGTGTGGTAGAACAATTATAGATACCCAAAAATCTCTGAAACGGCTCTTCAGATCCCGTCGAAACTTTGCCAAATGCCGTCAAATAGATAGACGAACAGCTGTCTGCCCCTCAAATTCAGAAAATTTGTCCGCCTTAAATGAAAGCACGAAAAGATGTAAAATAGTTACAAAGCAAAAGCTTTGTTTTTAAACATATAAGTACAGTAAAAGTTACTTTCTTATTATAGTCTTCATTATTTCTTTGCACTCTACCTGCTAGGTGCTGTGTTGAATGCTGATCCGTCTTCTAACTTTTTTACCCATATCATAAGTAGGGCGTATAGTAAAATTACATATCATCAATAATACATCCATTTTTTACCAGACCGGGGGCCTCATTTATATGCCGGCCCGGGCCTCCGACGGGCTTAGTCCGCCACTGTTCGTTTGTATATACACAATTAGTCCATGTTTATTATCTGCTCGCAGAGTGAGTATTCGAATTCATGCGGTTTATATCGCAGACGTCAATGAAACCTAACCTCAAAATCTTGATTCGCCAACTATGTCTATGGACGCCATATTACGGCGACATACAGGCTACCGTACTTGGCCCTGTTCAGGGTGCCTATTCGCGCCCGGACTAAGTTTTCACTGGTTCGGGGGACATCCGGCACTGATCAGACGTGCCGTACTACGGTATTACGGACCACAGCTTGATAGCGGCTCAGCTGATAGCCGGCGGCCTGATCAGTCTTCCGGCTGCCGGATCAAAATTTCTAGTCGCGGGTGGATATTCGCTTGCTGGCACAAGCTACGCATCCTTCAACGTTCTAGCGCATCCTTTTTTTAACTGGCTATACGGATTTTGCCTTCACGAGTTGGAAGATGTTTCTGTCACTAGAAGACGATATCTCATGATCAGGATGCCTTCTGTTGTAACTTTGACGGAATGTACAGTTATTTGGGTTGTCGCCTCTTACCACTTACCTGTGGCGATATTGCAAACATTACTGATACTAAATTAGACGGATAGCAATTAAAGAGGTAGTGATGGCTCGCTTTTTTAAATATGTATGAGTTCTTAGTCTTCCTTTTGAGGATTAACGTCTTATCAAGCCGACAGACCTTTGGCATTCTCGATTCTTGACAGTGCAGTGCGCACGACGTTATCGTCTCCTTCCGGATATATTATCGCCATGGAGAACTGTCAGATATAGCCGCGTTGTCGCAGCTGCCAGTTGGAGGTTTTGTCGCGAACTCGTCGAAATCAAATTTCTCGCTCAAAATATGGTTGAAGAATATTGTCTCTGCCTCAATAATTACGGCAAATAAAAATGAATAAAAGGTGTTAGCATAATTGACTAGATGTATCCATTCCTTCACTATGACAAATGATCGATAAACTCAAACTATGCAAGAGAAAAAATAACTTGAGGATCGTTCATTTCAGCATCTCAAAAAATCACTTAACGCCGGACAGTCTGAGTTTATGATCTTGAAGTATGCCTCATTAGACAGGAACGAAAGTTTTGTAACCCACATTTTTGAGAAAAATTTTGACTACGAAAATCACTCAACCATTTTTCGGCCACCCTATTCAAGATCTACAGATTGTACAAAAAAATTTAATCGGAAAATAAAAAAGAATTTTCGTTGCATTCCAACTATGTAAACTTCACCATCATCTAAGTTTTACAAGGGGACAGTACGGCAGTCGGATTTTTGTAATTTTTCGTACTCATGGTACGCGAAGTTCAGAGCTCGAATATTAATATCCCAAAGCAGTCCGACGCCATATTCAGAAATTTTCGAGAAAATTGACTTTGAAGTTTTCGAGCGCACTCTTATCCCACAAAGATGCAACGATATTCGAACCGGGCTCGTGGCGTACCCGGTAGCGCTCGAGTCTAGTAATCGCGGGGTCGCTGGTTCGAGTCTCACTTCGAAATTTTTTTTTCTTTTTTTTTCTTTTTTTTTTAATGAAAAAACGCGTCATATTTTTAATTATCTCTTGATTATAAACATACATTTTCAAGTATCAATATTTATAACCAACAACATTTTTAGGATGAAAATGAAAAACGTCGGGTAAGGAATTGAATACTTTATTATTCGGTCTGTATTCGTTTGTTTTATACATCGGGTGTAATGTTACACGAGCCAGAGTGATAACCATCGTAAAAACAAGGAAAACAGTAATTTTCACGACATCTCGCACACCGTACAAACGCTGCATTGTTACATTCGCAATTTTTTTTCAATACATCGATCGGAAAACAAACTTCATTCACGTTCATGAAGATTTCTCTTTGATCGCAAAGTTTCGAAGCAAACCACGCATATCTGATCATGTTCTTGAAGACCGGAGAAGACAACTGATGATGAACAATAGAATGAATTTTTATGCAATCTTCTCTATCATTAATTTCACGTCCTTGTTCAATCAGATAGGCGCAGTTCTGCAGACGCTTCATGAAATTTTTTACTTGGCGGTAAAAATACACGTCACAAGGTTGCACTAATGGAGTGCATTTTGGTGGAATTACTTGCACCGTGCAAGTAGGCAGATGCCTGTCATTTCAAAATACCTCATTGTACATCACGGTATCGGTTTGGCCTCCCCAGGAATCGATAATTAAGAAAAACTTTTTTTTTACGTAGGGTTTCAAAACGTTGATTAAAAAATCTTTGTATAACTTTGTAGTCAATTTTCCCGATTTCGATAACGTGACTACGACGTTTCCGTATTTTTTAAGGTACTCGTCGACCGATTTTTGAACTCTGGGACCAAATGAACCTGTTGTTTCTTGTAGGCATACGAACACCAGGGGCAACAATTTTCCTGATAGGGTGACAGAGTACTGCGCAGTATAGGAATGGGTGACTTTATTCATATTCTGCCGCTTTACCAGAACTACTTTTGATCCTTTGGTCGCCAGAGTTCTGTCGAACGTCGACTGGTATTGGCATCCTGAAAAAAATAGAAAAGGAATAAATTGAAAATACTATATACGAAAGTCTACATTAATTTATTATGGAAAATGAGAACAAATTTTGAATACCTGTTTGGTCTGTATTAATGACGAAATCGGGACCAAAGTTTGGTATGACATCACGAGCCTGGATACGAAAATCTTCTGCAGCAGCCAGGATTTCATCCCGCGTTGCGGTTTCTCTTTCCGTTACAAACTTCGTGATTTTTCTTTGGCGAATTCGATGTCTCCGTTTAAATTTCACAACCCACCTATCGGAAGCTTTGAAATCAAAATTTTCAAATTGACTCGCAGCCGATAAAGCCCACTGCTGCAAGTTCCGGGTTGTAACTTGTTGGTTGTTCTGTCGCGCTTCCTCAAAGCGATCGTAAGTCCACGAATCGATGGTCGCGTATTTGTCTGTCATGGTTCCTCCGGTTTTTACATGTTTTTCCCATTTTGGCAATTCCTCCATGCGCTTTAAGCGGCTGCACCCGTTTTTTTGCAGAACTTTTAGGCTCCATGTCGGATGTGCTCGAACTATATTGATAACTTTCCTTTTATAATCCAGCGGAATATTGTTCGTGTACGATTTCGCCCTTTTCTCCTCTGGCTCATAATTTTCAGAAGAATCTTCGTTGTCAGATGCAGGTTCGTCAAAAGCGTATTCTTCGTCCAATTCATCAAGCATAATTAGTTCTTCATCCGTTACAAACTTTTTTTCGTGTAAAGTTTGTACTGTATAATGGAACAAGTCTTCTGCTAGTAACATTCCCTCTTCAGTAATTACCTCCGATGGTGTTGGTGCCACAAGATTATTTTGTGTGAGAATTTGCTCGTAATATACGAGGGCATTCTTCAATTGTAATTTTTAAACTTCACTGCACAAAGAATATTCAATATCATCTTGTGCCGTCGAAGGTCCAGGCACCTCGTCGTCTCCCACGCCCGACATTTTGATCTTTTTTTATCGAATATTCTACAAAATCGTGCACCACGCCGAAAAACAGTACTTGCTGCTCCGAAAACCAACGGTCGAATGCTACTTCAAACAGGCATTCCTTGCGGAAGACGCCGTATCCCTTCCACCCGTTCTGGAATTCCCAGAAATGTTTTGTGCACAAGCAGCTGTGCCCGCTTCGCAGGTAGTTGATCAGGACAAAGGCAAACGATGTACGCAGAACTGTTATTCACAATATCGACGGTTGCCAAAGCAAGCGTTATATTCACATATTTCAACATTTATTCTTCTATTTATATTCCTATTTATCTACAAGGGAGTTTATGTAAATATTATTACTGGATATTTTTACGTCGCCTATTCGCAATTTCAAGCAAGAGATAATCAAAAATAAGACTTGCATTTATCATTGACAATTATAATTACATATATGTGAATTAGCATAGATTTTATGATTTTTATCCCGGGATTATTTATTTATTTTTTTATAAATAATCACCTATTGTTATATATAAATAATATATGATCATATATGAGAAAATATATAATTATGTATAACTATAATGAATTTTGTACATAAATAACTATATATGGATTTTGTCCATATATAAGCATATATAGACATATTATATTAATTATATATAATAATATGTGATTATATACAACAAAAATTTATCGGGATATTTAAATGACGGAGGTATGCGAATTAAAAAAAAATGAAAAAAAAAAAAATTCGAAGTGAGACTCGAACCAGCGACCCCGCGATTACTAGACTCGAGCGCTACCGGGTACGCCACGAGCCCGGTTCGAATATCGTTGCATCTTTGTGGGATAAGAGTGCGCTCGAAAACTTCAAAGTCAATTTGCTCGAAAATTTCTGAATATAGCGTCGAACTGCTTTGGGATATTAATATTCGAGCTCTGAACTTCACGTACCATGAGTACGAAAAATTACAAAAATCCGACTGCCGTACTGTCCCCTTGTTAGTCCCCAAATTTGGTATAGCCAGACAAACGTGAAAGTTATCATATAAATAGGAAGGATTATTCTATTATATATATATATATATATATATATATTCTATACTCTATAAAAATGTGGGACCAGGGTTCGTCAAATTGCTCTCCACCCATGATATATTTCGACTTCGGCTGATTTAATGAAGGGACTGGCATCTTTCACGATGTTGAGGTTTGTGCGTATTGTTAAAATGCAACCAAAGTTCTTTTGACTATTTCCATTTCCTTTTTTTCTATTGTAAAATATGCTGTTTCCAAATTTAGATTGTAGATCTCAATAAGCATCTTAAATCATGGTTAAAGGTTTTTCGTCGGTAAAATATGCCAAAAGAAACTTCAGCCATTGAAAAAAATGAATGTGCATTGCGTTACATCGATACACACTTTAATCCTTTCATTCTTCTTCTTCGATTACGTCTTCATTTTTTTCTATGTCTTTGCTGTCCATTCTGGTTTCTACTTTTATATTGAATGATTTTTGCAGAATGTCCGTGTTGATATAAAAAATCACACATTTATATACAAAATTATATTGTAACACTTTTTCAATCAGAGAAAGGTATGGCTAACGATTCGCGAAACGGATTATTCATTACTTTGTCGTAGGTGAAGGAGAAGGAACATTAATATACCTGCCAATCTTAAACAATATGTAAATGTCGATCGGAGCACAACCATCCTGAAGCACGACCGATAAAATGCTTCTCGTGTTGAAAATTACTGGCAGACGAAGCCAAAACAATGAATATAGCTAGGCGGGAAATTTAAATTTGCATAATGCCCGGAGCTACTCGTGGTTTTCGTACTTTCGTTCCATGGGCGTTCATTCTCACGAAAAAAGTTTGTTGATGATAAAATGCGCAATGTAGCCGAGGCTATTTTTTATTTGCATCACCGTATTATTTTTGTGTGCGCAAATTTCATGGAGCCACACGTTTATGCTTTTTCTTGAATTCTAGCAGCAGCTTGTTGAGTGGACTTTGTACTTGTGACACTTGAGGTCATCGACGATTGGTTAAATACGCTCGTTTAGCGGCATATATCATATCTCATTGATGGTCTGACCCAGGCTTTCCCAACCTGGGGTCCTGCAAGCTGTCCCAAGGAGTCCGCGGACAACATGAATAGAGATGCAAAATTGACGAATGAGTCCTATAGGGGTGTGGGGGTCTAGGGGTCCGCCGTTAAAAAAGGTTGGGAAAGGCTGGTAGTACAGTCGTGCTGTCGCTGAAAAACCACGGAATCGGAGAAAATTAGAAGAAGGCTAGTTTTTCGACAGGTGATTTTGTAGGAGCCGCGGGTGGTAAATCCAAGTTTGCCTAAAAATCGGGGTGTAGGGTTTTTTTTAGGGGATGAAAGGAGATGGGGGTGGATTAATCCCAAACTACACCCCCTACGAGGTCGGCGCCGTGTGACAAAATGTGCAGAAAAATCCAGGCTTTAGTTTCATCCACAGCACCGAAGTCGTGGGGAAGTTCATTTTGGGGGTGAAAAAGGGGGGTGAAATTTTGAAAAATCAGTTTTAATTCAATAACTCTTTAGAAAGAACTCGTACACTTTTTGTTCAAATGGAAACGTTGTAGCCCTTAAAAAGACGCGTCGATGGAGTATTTGATCATCACTTTCCGATAATATCTTCACCCCCAAAAAATGGTTAAAATACCAACAAAAAATGATTTTTTGAATAGCTGAAAAAATCGATTTTTCGGGAATGGTTGAAATGTACAAAATGTAGAGAATAATTTTTTCTATATTTTCGTTTCTATGGACCACCCTTGAATTTTGATTTTCCAACCCCTCTCGGGAGTTGAAAATTCAATTCTGGGAAAACTATGGGACCGCACGAATTGGCCGCCGTGGAAGAATTTGTAGCTTAAACCCTCAGCTCATTTTTGTCCACAGCGCCACACTCGTATCTCTTTATTTTCGGTCAATAGTTTTCCCAAAATTTCATTTTGAATTTCCAACCCCTGAGAGGGGTTCGAAAAAGCAAAATTCAAGGGTGGTCCATAGGAACGAAAATATAGAGAAAATTATTCTCTACATTTCGTACACTTAAACCATCCCGAAAAATCGATTGTTTTTTAGTTATTCAATAAACAATTTTTTTGTTTATACTTCAACAATTCTTTTGGGGGTAAAGATATTATTGGAGAGGGATGATCAAATACTCGATCGACGCGTGTTTTCGAGGGCTGCAACATTCCCATTTGAACAAAAATTGTATGGATTTTTCCCACAGCGTTATCGAATGAAAACTGATTTTTCAAAATTTCACCCCATTTTTTCATCATCAAAATGAACTTCCACGACTTCGGCACTGTGGACAAGAATAGAACCCAGATTTTTCTGAACATTTTGTCTTCCGGCGCCGACCTCGTGGGGGTTGTAGTTTGGCATTAATGCACCACAGCGCTGTGGTCCTTCGCAAGTATTCGCAGTTTTGGGGAGGAGTTGAAATGCCGAGTTTCGACTCCTGTATCTAGTCTCCATGGTCTAACCCAAGAATGTGAGCTCCGATTTACCTTGAAAACATTTGACGGGGTTAGTCCATTCTGTTTTGATCTCTCGAAGCCGTTCCTTAAAGTATTCCTTTCGCGGAGAGCCCTATTTTGTAGAGGCATAAGGAGGGCCCTGCCGAATAATTGGTAAATTACAGTGGCGCTCCATAAAAATATATCACTATCAAGTATGTTCCTGATACCCGCTACATATCCAACGATACTCTGGAATTAAACATTCCGCGCAAATTCAGTAGTTTTAGACATTTTTACATTTTCTCTGAAAAGTCGCGGCTACGAAAATGCTTCTGCTAGTCACAATTTTCCAAGTTTTATTATTAATATTTTCTTCAAACATTCGGTGAGCTGTTTTTATTGTCATTACGAAATCTTTAGATTTTTTAAGTGTTATTTGGTGTATACATTATTAGATAGAAATGTGACCAGCGTGCCATCTCCATAAAGCGCCGTATAAATAAGACGACTTTTGAAGTCCTAATTTTTCTCTAAAAGTTCGAGGTGACCTTCACTGTGCGTCAGCGCCTACACCGAAATAAAAAAGATGGGTCGCATTTGATGGCCCCCTTCACATCGTACAACTTTTGTCTGGAACATTTTGTTGTGAAGTCGGTAATTACTCAGTTATTTCGGGTGGCAGAGATAAGAGCGACACACTGTATACAAGTCTTGAAACGACGGTCGTATTTGACAGCGGCGAGCGGGCCACCTATCTCCAAGATTTTCTTTCTTATTGCCGCGACCGTGTGTCGTTGTGATCGGGGGGACATGATGAGACTAACCTAAATCACTAACCGATCATAGCATGACGTACATTAGCTTCTACAGCTGTACTCAACGAAGTGCTGTTGTTATCATTATTATAAAATACTCAATTCCACTCAATCAATAAGAATCAAATCGATAACATAAATAATTTTTTTATTTATAAGCTAATTATCAAATTAAAATTTGTTTTTTTCCTAAGGTACACGCTGTTCGCGTTTGTTACCTATTTTTTCCCCCCATTGTGACCGTGTCTTTACTGTTTACTCCTTTTTTTCTTCACCTCTCTCCCTGTTTCCCCCTGCTTGCGGCCGCAGCCGACTTCCCCCTCTGTATTATATCAGGTTGATAAAAAAGTTTTGTCGCAAAAATTTTAAAAATGTCTTTTTACGTATTGACGCAATATGACATCGAGCTATGTCGAGAATATTCTAGAATGTTTTCTACTCTTCCGCGTGACAGGGTATAAAAGGGCGAGCGCGCGTTCTAGTGGACAGAAATGGCTTCGATCTCGCAGGAGCAACTTCGAGCGATCATTTTTTACGAGTGGCGGCGCGGCACGAACGCAAGCACAACTGCTAAAAATATACAGGATGCATTCAGCGAGAACGTAGTTTCTCATCGAACAGTCCAGCGTTGGTTCAATCGTTTTAAATCTGGAGACACAAGCCTTGAAGATAAGGAACGTTCCGGACGACCGTCGACCATCGATGATGAAGCATTACTCCGCTGCATCAAAGAAAAACCGGAAGCAAGTACGCACGAGCTAGCAAGAGAACTTGGCTGCGCCCAACCGTCAATAGTCAATCACTTACACAACTTGGGATACAGGAAGGTTCTAGCTCAATGGATACCACACCGTCTCACCGACGACAATAAGAACTGTCGCGTGACCATCTGCCAGTCTCTCCTGCTTCGCCACCATCGCAAGGAGTTTTTAGAAGATCTTGTGACGGGTGATGAAAGCTGGGTCTTGTATGATAACAGAACGCGTTTAGCCTACTGGCTTCCTATCGGAGAAAAACCGCCACACCAACCGAAATCTGATTGTCACTCACAAAAGGTTTTGTTGTGCTGTTTCTGGGACGCAAAGGGAATGCTGTTTCACAATTTTCTCCCTGTAGGTAAGCCGATCTCCTCTACACGATACATAGAAAATCTCCAGGAATTGGCAAAAGCTATAAGAAAAAAACGGCCAAGACGCGCGACTGTGCACCTTCTCCACGACAACGCGAGACCCCATGTCGCAAAGGAAACCCACAAAACAATCACTGAGCTTCACTGGAATACCGTTCCTCATTCACCATACTCTCCCGACATCGCGCCATCTGACTACCATTTGTTCAGACATTTGGAGGCATATTTGAGAAACAAAACTTTCGAAAACGTCGACGATCTCAGAAGGGATATTTCAAATTTCTTTGAGTTCCAGCCGCCGCAGTTTTGGGCAAAGGGAATAAATGAGTTGCCAACTAGATGGTCGAGTGTCATAGAAACCGATGGCGAATATATTGTTGATTAGGAATGTTTTGTATAAGATATATAAATAAATAAATTATAATGAAATTATTGCGACAAAACTTTTTTATCAACCTGATATTCATCATGAGACTTCTGTCTTGGGTATAGGGAAACTGCGGAAAACCAATACCAATACAGTCGGTCATCAAGTTCGCCCCTCTGTTGTGGAACTAGTCTTATTTTGCCGCGAAATGCCGAAGAAAAACATTTCACGACGAAATGTACGCGACTGGGATTGGAACCCGGGACCTCCCGTTCCGCTGGTTTAGTGGCTAGCACGCTCACCACTAGACCATCGCACCGGTTTTTCATAAGCTAACTATATAAATTCGCTTACAAAAATCTATTACAATAATTTTAAACAAAAATGGAAGAAGTATTTAATTATAAATTGGCAATACCGAAGTTTTTATTCAAAATGCTATATTGATAACGAGAAAGAAAAAAAAAGTATCTTGTGATTCGACCCACAACTTTCCGTTTCCGAGTGCAAGCGGAACCATTCAGCCTAACTATATTACCGTAATAAGAGCAATAAAAAATGAATCGCTTTTATCATGGTCACTTGGGTTCCGCATGCGGTCAATAAAGGTTTTGTTATATTTTTAAGCATGGACGTATTTATTTGTACATTTTTGCTTTTGTAATTTACAAAATGCTTTTGTAATTTACTTTTTGTGTATTGGATATTTCTTACGAAAAAAAACCGAGAACATGTAAACCGGGAGATTGCAGTCTGAAGCTGTGTGCATGACAGAAAGCAATTGCTGTTTCTTTCGCACACGATATTGCCATCTCTTTCGAACAGGAGACCCCGTTTCCTATACGCACCATGCCGCCGAAAATTGAAGCAAAAATTAGACGCTAGGTGAACCTTCCCCCACTGTCGTCGTTTCAAGATCTGTATAGTATAAGACCGTGGCTGGATGTCACATGAAACCAACGCTACCCCCACTTCACTGCCACTGTGTTGCCGTAGAGTGGGGGGAATTGCGACATCCTGAATGCCTGTGATTCGTTAAAAAATGCCCCCTCCCCACCCAATTCTAATCTTATTATTAATCTAAAAATTACACTACAACTTATATTACAAATATATTACGAAAGTTATACAACAATTATTACACAAACAAACCCAAACATACCCGAAACAAAGCCAATTATATACCTCAACGTATTAATATTTCTTTGAAAAACAATGAAAACCAATTCATATTATTTACATGTACATGTTTTTTATTATCCGAAAAGTCTGATTACATTTACAATGCCATGAAATAGTTGCATCTTGTGTAGATTTGTTTAGATAATTGTAACCGTTGTATTTTTGCACTTTTTCAACACACTTAAATGCAGTGCTAAACCGAATATTAATCGGATGTTTAGCTGTTTTTTCTTTCAATTAACTGTCACAATAATTCAATGCTTTGAAGCACTATGCTAATGAGTTTCGAACAGGATATTTTTTTTCAATTTCGTTGTGTTGTAATGTATTTGAATAATCACATGAGAATTGAGGAATGAATCGTTAAAATTCATCTTTCTGATTTCAGCGAGGTATCTTCCAGTCAGCTGGACTTCTTCAAGATGCTCGACGAGAAAATCGAAAACGTAAGTTTCACGGCAACGTCGAAATCCCATCTTCAAGGACATTCCTTATGACGTTGAAGTTTGCATCGTTGGAATGCAACGAAATTTTTTACCATTTTTTATTTCTTTATTTTTATCCTTCAGCTAAGTCCAAAATACTTGTTTCGGTATACTTCTTTGACAAAGAGGACATTTTTGGCATACTCTTTAATTGTTTCATTCTCCAAAACCATTTATCCGGTCGCGTTACTGATACCCTTTGGTAATTAGTTAATTCAAGGACCCCACCTCCGTTTACTTCAACCTTGACTCATGTTGCCTATGTCGTTCCCCTATTCGTCTTTATACATAAGTACATGTTCGCCGCGCTCGAGACTCCTTGAGGTATTTAGCAAAATACAATACGCGCGTGCAACATTCATTACAATATATACATTACGATATACGTATACAGTTTACAGCAATAAGGATTACCGAGTGATCATATGTACTACAAGACTCGTTGTGTCATGTTACTTCTGTATCTACATTTAAACGATTCTAGGTAAACGCAAACCGAACACACAAATCAAACAAACCCAAAGAAGTAAATCACCGTCGAAACCGTGTACACGTATATTGTATCTATGAAAACTTTATAAGAAAAAAACGTAATAAAGGCTAAGTTCTTGGAAGTTGTCCCGCGGTCCTTTTGTTTAAATCGTTATAAATTTCTTCTAAAAAGTTATTCAATTGAAAGTGACACAACTAGCCATTTTGTGGTGGTCTGAGGTGATAAAAACTTGATGTGCCAATTTTTTGCGCTCCCTTTTGTACATGATCCCTTACAATCATTGATGGACAAGATAACGACAGCTGCTAGATATTTATTCGCAAGCTGTACAACGGCTACTTGACTGAGGATCAAGGTAGATCTTTAGTCGAGGTACATATATCACAAATATATGTATCTAAGTAAAAGTGTTTCTAAGTAATTCTGAGTCATAAACTAAGTGTTCTAAAGTAGATGTATTCAAGTGAAAAAAGTAAAAATGAGATATGATACCAATATATGATACATTTATCAGCAATTTGAAGTACATGGAGTCCTTAGTAACACAAAGCTCAATAACATTAATTTTAATAAGTAAACCCAATTCTTTTCCAATTACGAATGTACCGCGCGTTTCAATCCAAATCATTCTGTTGGACTTTAAAAGAGGAAGCGATAAAAATGCCTCTTTGGTTTGAATTATTCTCAGATTTTTTCCCAAATTCTAATCTCATGACGTTGACATATAGAAATATCGTGTTTGCAAGGGGTGTTGTGATTTGTAAATTAGGCCATTCCCCTTTCTTCTTATTCCCTCGATTATTTTAATGAACCGCATACAAAAGCTATTATGGAAGAAACTGGCATGCTAAAGTTCTCATCACCTTAGACTATTACAACTTGGCTGCCGATTCCACTTTTTTATGAATTATTTTTGAGCAAGCATTCATAAGGATTCAAAGAAAAGGATAATGAAGCTACTTTCAAGCACGAGGCAGAAGTTTGTTACGTTTTTACAACAAGAAAAAGGTTTTTATAGACTATGTGACTTCTTTTTGAAATGCGTGTAATGCTACGAGCAACTTAAAACATAAATCACGGATATCTAAATCAACAACCCAACAAAAACAAGAAAATGTGTAGAAAATAATTATCGTTCGAAAAAGCATAATAAATCTAATCTACTCAAACACTATATTTTTTGTTTCTGATTTTTTTGGTAATCACAGGGTTGCAAAGTTTGTAATGAAAAAGTAATGCATTATTCATTCATTTTTCAATGGGCAATGAAAATGTTTCACATTATAAAATGTAATGTAATGAGGAATGAAAATTTCTTACATTACAAAATTTAATTTAATGAATAATGAAATTGTATTACATTACAAAATCCAATGTAATGAGTAATGGCAATTATTTACATTACAAAAGGTAATGTAATGAGTAATGGAAATTTGTTACATTACTGAATGAAATTTTTGTTTGAATGAAAACGTTAATGCATTACAAAAAGTAATGAATTATTTGCAACCCTGGGTAGTTATATACTTACGATAATCGCAGTGGTTCAATATAATCAACGGAGCATTCGGCCGAGTGATTGACAATTTGTTTTTTGCCGTTTGCAGGGTCCAGATTACGACGAGAGCCTGGACGCGACGATGAAGGCCGAGAGGATATCCGACCTTATGCGTCGCTGGGAATTAGCGAGCATGAGTTGGTCGAGTGTTGCAGACTTGAACAACCCAATGATGATCGTTCCGAGTCCGGGATTGGGCAATTCGCGGCAAAATTTAAGCGCCAAAGATCGCGAGGGTATGAGGAACATTATAGGTGGACGTCCCGAGAGTGCTCCCGTGTTCGTGAGAAGCGCGAATCGGGTCGACGGACTGCAGGAGGTGAATCCACCCTCACCGAGTATGTCGAGGCATCTGCTCGAGTCGATAACGCAGAGTCCGACGCAGGGTCTGAAGAATGCGGGCTCTATGGTGGTCGGCGCCGAGTCACCGACGAGTCTTCGTTGTCAGGATTACAACAACGCCAATGGTCCGGTGAACGTCGGAGTCGGAGGAGGGGGAGGGAGAAGTGGGCGCCGCTCCCATTATCAATCGCAGACCGGGGCTCCAGTGAACGGCGAACACATCAACCAGCAGGCTCTCTTTCGCGAACAATATTTGCAGGAAACCGGTATAATAGCCGTACAGCCGCAATACGCCTCATCGACCGGAAGTCCCGTAGTCGGCAACGTTCTACGTAACAATCCCTACGTCCAACAGTTCCAACTGGCCACCAGTCCTTCCTCGCACTTTGGCCCGCCTAGAAAACGTGGCTTCAACGCCGCTCAAATGACGTGACCGGAACCCCGCTCGACCACGAGATAAGACTGAAACAAAAATACAACAAGATAAACTGCGACTTCGCGAGATTTGAACCGAATCGATGGCCGACCGAAATCGCTTTGTCCAAACTTCAACTATTGTTAGAGGACCAGCGTGTCAGAATACGAGACGATTATTTTATAGCTGTCTCAACTTCGTCCGTTCTTCCGCGCAAGACGATATAAACCTGTGCTCGCTAGAAACGGACATCGCTCGGTAAGAAAAGACGCGCAAACGAAAAACTAACGCAAGCGAACGAAAACGAAGAATATTCTCTCTCTCTCTCTCTCTCTCTCTCTCTCTCTCTCTCTCTCTCTCTCTCTCTCTCTCTCTCTCTCTCTCTCTCTCTCTCTCTTTCCCCCTCTCCCTCTCCCTCTCCGTATCCATTTCCACCTGCCTGGTCGTAACGCCGCGAGAGTCCTAATCTACGCGACACCACTGGAATCGGATCCCTTTAGCTGACATGGCCAATCACAAGCCACATTTTTCCCGGTAGACATTCGGACGCAGTCCCCCTGCGTTCCAGTTCCACATACGATGGCCTAATCTTTCGTTAGACGTTAAAGACGAAGAGAGAACAAAAAAATACATCGAAACGGAACATATCCATCGGCAAAATCAACTGGCGGACCGGTCTCACACACGCTTTCTTCAGAATTCTTCATCCTCTACAAGTGCCAAATAGTAGAAGATAATGACGAAGTATATGTCGATATGTATCGAGCGAAAACAACGTTCGAGCGACGTCGATGCTGATTGTCGAATTCGGTTTTTCAAAACCGGTTAATAACTCAAAAAATCGTTGCTGTGTCAACTTTCAATATTTCGTACGTATTAAAAAAATTAGCAGAGGAGAAGAAAATAACGAAAGCAGCACGTGAAGCTACGACGTCAGAATTTTGTATAAATGTATTAGCGAAGTGCATCAGTGGGCGGCATCGACATAAATATATAAATAGAACATGTATGTATATAACCATACATGTGTGCGCCCATATACATATATATACATATATATATGTGTGTGTGAGTGTATATGTATGCATGTATAAAAAACATACACTTTAAATACATGTTTATATGTAAGTGAAGGAACGTAAACTTGATTTAGAAACCGCTGGATGTAATAAGGATGTAATAAACGTGTATAGAAATCGATGTATAACTAATTGTGAACAGTCGGTTATAAGGGTGTATGTATGTATGTATGATGCATATATATATGCTGTATATATATAGACTGTGGACACGAATAGCACTTTTCAACAGTGTCGTGACGTCTGTAATATATTTATATGTGAACGAATGTTAAAGAAACGAGAGATAAAAAGATGAATACACGCTATCGATATAATAGTTGATAATTGAGAGTTTTATATTTCATGTTAATGATTTGTCGCTATTGAATTATATTACCGAATGAATAATAATGGCGTCACGAATAGAGGGAGAGCGAACGAGAGCGAAGAAATACGAGAGATTGGAAAACATATGTATCCCAACAACCGCACCCTCGTGCGCCGGGCTACCAAAACTGCAGTTCCTTCGAAACATGTTTTCTCTTTTTGATAAAATAAAAAAAAGTCGTCATTGCCCCCCTGCACATCGTCTCGTTTTTTTAAATTACTGTTTACAGTCGGCTCGGAAATTTGGACAGGCGGGGGTCGCAAGGGATCGAACGCAACCCGCTTTGGCTTGCGAACAAGATACACCGCCTGGTTGGTCCGAAGCCTTTTTCTCTCATGCGCATCAGGGAGACTAGAGTAAAGGAGTTGACACGGTGTGCTAGCAATGTAGCTCCAAAATCAAGGAAAATAAGAGCTGTATGTGGCGTTGCAATCGGCTTTCCCTTATGTATAGATATGCTCTCTTGCTTAGCTTTCCGTCGGCTACTTATACATGGTTGTCTGTGGATTGAATCCGTGCTCGAAAATAAAGAATTATGTGATGTGTAAAAAAATTATAAATAAAAACTCACATTTTAAATGAGTTTTGTATATAGTTATTAATGTTTTATAAGAGGCAATGTTAAATGTGTATAAATTGAGAACGAAATATTTATTGAACTGTTCGGTGAATCGTTTTCAAATTTTATAGAAGATTATTACATAGACAAAGTAATAATGGGTGTAATTGAGATAACTTATTATTTAAAAATTACGTTCGTACAATAGGATATTTGTGATAATTATTACTTATTGTGATAGTTATTTATTATTACACAGACATAATGTACAGTAAAATGCGCCTTGATAACAGTACAGATTGTTTATGTAATCCATTCGCAGTAAACCAAAATTCAATTTAATATTCAAAATTATATTGATTACTTTTCGTTGTAACACTTCTGTCTGCCGTTGTTAATCGCACGCGTGAACGCTTCCAGCATTGCTCTTAACATTATTGGAACAATAAAAATGGCATCATGGAAGCGTTGTTGTATCCATAGAAGGCACAGTTTCCAAACAAGTTAAGTTTCACAGAGGGCAAAGTCATCCGCATCATCAAGCACCCCGACGCCGAAGGGGCAGAGGGAACGATCGACGATACGATAGCGTCGTCCAAGAGCGTCCAGTAATCACGTGGTATCGATTCCTTTTTTCCATTGATTATGAAATCATCACTCTTTTTAATATATTTGTCTGCGAAGTGAAGCTCACAAACAAAGTGCGTTTTTTCCACTGCGAAACCAAGGGCCTTTCACTATTCCTGGAGTCGCGTGTTGCACTGATTCTAAAAATTGTTTTAAAGCTACAAATGTAACTGGTAAAAATTCATGAACCTACCCTAGTTGAGTTTCAACATATCTTACCTTAGGCACTGCAAAAATGGATCCTGTTCGCATTCCCATCCTTCTTTTTCTCACCTCGTTGTTGTATCGACCGCACTGACAAAGTAGATGGATTATTTAAACAATAAAACGAAAAAAAAAATTCGAAAGTTCTTTTCAATACTTGAAAAATCACTGAAGAAACTTCGATCTCACAAGAACATTCCCTTTCAAACTTGTCATTGCAAAAGAATTCAACAAGCATTGACACAAATTGGTCCTACTTGCTCTTGTGGGATTAGAATTTCGTCGGTGATTTTTTATGTTCTTTAATAGATAAATTAATTAATAATAAAAACATACCTCCTTCAACCGCTTATCTCCTTTCGAATAATGAGAACTTTTTTCGAAACACACACTTTCATTCAAGTCACGCCAAGGTAAAAGGAAAATGGCCGAAAAGACGCAAACCTCGATTTTGACAACTTTCTTCTAGTGCGCATGCCTAGAACGTTTAGCTACAAGTATTACTATACATCGAGAAATTGCGATCGCAGCGCCTCTTGGGGTCACTTATAAGTCGGGATTTTGGGGCCGTCTTTCGCTGCTTATCCAGAGATTGGTAGAGAGATTTACAATGCTCCCCTTTTCGGCGTGCCTCGGAAATGGCGCTAAATCGCGGCGGCGAGTTCAGGAATTTGATTTTGCGTGCATCGCCTCTGTCGAGGTTGCAGATTCTCTTGTAGCCGCGCGCAAGAAGACTAGAGGTAAGGAGTACGAACGCAGTGTTGAAGAAACGTCCATGGAAATCCAGATGAGAAGGGTGGCGCTGCTCTTCACCGAACCGAATTGAAATCAGGAACGAACCAGTGCCGTACAATATGCAGAAAGCACCCCTTGCTACTTCATATGATAATTTGAACAAATTAATTTAAAAACAGTGCCATACGATATGCAAGAAGCACCCTTTTCTTCTTCATATGGAACGGTAATTGGATCAAATTAGGTGTGAAACCAGTTGGTGCCGGAAATTTCTTTATATTAGATAGATAGAAGTCTTATATAGATAATATATATTGTTTTGGAGAATAATAACGAAATGTGAAAATTTAGTCAATATGTTTCTTTTCATTGCAGAAGCAGCAATAAACAAAATTTATTTATAGACCCAAGAAAATTCATGAGAATTTTGAATGCAGACAAAATTTTACAAATGACCAGACATCATGATACGTGGTACAGATAAAGAATAATAATGAAATAAAGAAATTAAGTCAATGTTTTCTTTTTCGCTGAGGAAGCAGTAACAAACAAAATTCATTTATAGATACAAGAAAATTCATGAGAATTTTGAATTCAGATAAAGCTTTTGCAAATGATCACACATCATATTCACATGTTATATACGTTGTACAGATAAATAATAAAAACGAAATACAGAAATTAAGTCAATATGGTTTTTTTGTTGTGGAAGCAGTAACTAACAAAATGCATTCATAGACACAAGAAAAATTTATAAGAATTTTCAATCACGACTGAGGTTTTGCAAATTATCACACATCATATTCCCACCGATGATACGCTGTACAGATAGAGAATAATAACGAAGTACAGAAAGTAAGACAATATATTTTTCTTTCATTGCGGAACCAGTAACTAAGAAAATACATTTATAGACACAAGAAAATTGATACGAATTTTGAATCACATCATATTCACACTGATGATACGCTGTACAGATAGAGAATAATAACGAAATAAAGAAATTAAGACAATATTTTTTCTTCGTTGTGGATGCAGTAATAGAATTTATTTATAAACACAAGAACATTCATAAGAATTTTTTAATCCAGATAAAAGTTTTACAAATTATCACACATCATATTCCCATATTATGATACTATACGTTGCACAGATAAAAAATAATAACGAAATACCGAAATTCAGTCGATATATTTTCTTATCGTTGCAGAAGCAGTAACAAACAAAATTTATTTATGAACATCAGACAATACATAACACTCCTTCGATAGTTTTCACCGCAGATCACGATAAATATATTTTACACCGAGACACAATTATTTTTTATTAAACGCGAAATTCGTTAGTCCGCACGGTCTGCACACGCTTTATTCCAACATGGATGACAAGCAGGAATCATCGTTGGCGGATGGCGTCGGTTGCGTTCTTGTCGCTCAGTTCATTTCGGTTCGGTGATGAGCAGCGACGCACGCGGTGAAACCACCAACCACTAATAACTGGATTTCCGTGGACGCTTTTGGATCGTGATCACCGTAAGCGTTCGGACTCCTTAGCTCTAGTCTTCTTGGCCGCGCGAGTCGTGAGCACAGCTCAAGTCGATATCGCAGTCAGCGTGTACACGAATGAGTAGCTCGGTGGGGGAAAAGTCTCTGCCCCTCGCTCACTCGACAGGCGAACGGAGCGAGGTTTTCCGTCCGATCGAGCTCGACATATGTGTGGCCGTACTGCGGATTGGAATATGCATTTAATGAATTTCAAAGAGAAAAACATTTATCAAGAAAATTGTTTTCTCTCGGTTGGCCGTTTATGCCGAGAATGCGGGTAACAAAAATTAACGACGAACCGCGTTGAAAAATAAAACGCCGAAACGACCGTGGAAGGTTCAAAAAGAAATCTTGAGCCTTTGCCGCGGTCGTTACGGCATTTTTTTTTCTAAAGTAAACATTATGAATAAGCGTGTATCATAAATGTTTTTTTATCCTCAATGAGCGTCGTGGCTGAGTTGGCAGCGTGACGGATTGACGATGCTTGCGGTCCGGGTTCGATCCCTGGTTAATCGACCTTTTTTAATCTATTTTTTTTCTTGATTTTATATTCAAAAAATTTGGAACCTACTCTCGCTTTAGCTATTCTCGCATGTCCAGGCATTATTTATGATATTTAATTCATATATGTTTAATTTAAAAAAAAGACATTGGCTACCGGGGATCGAACCCGCGTCCTCTGCACTCAGAGCCCGCACGCTGATATATCAACCGCGAGGCTCTTGTGACTGCAAACCTGCCTTACGTATACACACTTATCCAACCTTAAAAAAAAAAATCGCTGCATACCATTTGCATATTGTTTTTATGACCCCAAAGTATTATTGAAGACAAGTCAAAACGATTTTTCCAAATTCCTAGAGTGGTGTTATCCCGTAAAGAAAAGAAATTGATTTTTTGATCGTTGTAAATGTATATCCCCTCTTAAAGACTTTATATATTTAAAAAAAAACAATAAACTCGAAAGTATGGGACGGAATATTTTTATTTTTTTACACAACCTCAGAAAGGGCTTTGAGAATAACGTTAATAAATTTTCGTTCAAAATATAAAAAAATCGCGCCGTTGTGCACATTGCCGCGGAGGCCCTCCGTACGATACGCGCGGTCCAAGGCGACTAGAGTAAAGGAGTCCAAACTCCCTATCCTAGCCTGTATATACGAAGTTCTTTCAATCGGTCGCAGAGATGTAGTGCTCAGTTCCGCCGCAGGCGTCGCTAGTGTTCCCCAGAGCCCATAATATATAGTAATACAAAACTGCATAAGGTCCGAGCTCCGCCTCAACGACCAATCACAAAACTGGGGTGATCGTGTTTCTCTCTCGTAGTTACTTGGAACAGTCATGGTGCGTTCTTTCTCGCACACCCGAACGATAATACACCCAAGTGGGGATTCCTTCTATTATTACATGTAATAATATTGTGTACATATATATGATAAATAAAACATAAATAATATTAATGAAACAACTCGTGTTGTTTTATTCGCATGGGCTTATTATATAATAAGCACATCAGATATAATAATTATATAATAAGTACAACACGAGTTATTTTATTATAGAAACTTATAATTTGACTGTTATGTTTAAAAATATAGCTAATTATAATGAAACGCGAATAAAGCGATAAACCAACCGTAATGTATCTCGTAATGTATTTATTATTCGGATGCGCGTTACTCTGTTTTCCTGTACAATAATAATAATAATAATAATAAATAATAATAACATGTACATGCAAGAAACCGGGCGAATGCGGGAATGTTGGCTCTACATGCTGGGGTTGTCTTTTCAATACGTGCTTATTATATGTATACCCACGATAACTCGTTATTTGCTAGTTACGTTTAAAAATGAAGCTAAATATGAATTAAATTAAGCGATAAACCAACCGAACAAGCCGTCAAGCCTGATTAAACCCCAAGCGCGGCAATCACTTAAATATGAGAAGATTATATCTATTGGCAAATGATTGTGTGGCGAAGTTGGTAGAACGCTAGATTACTATATTGAAGGTCCTGAGTTCCAACCTCGGTAGTTTTAATTTTTTTCTTTTGCATTCGTACAGGTATCTGGTTGTACGAGCGAATTGAAGCAGTTTCAACAAATCGAAGAACTCGTCCAATGCCAAAAGAACTCGAACAAAAATAACATGGAAGAATATATTTTTTAATTTACAGCCATCGATAGTTGAAATTTGTTTTATAATTCCTACCTAGAGTGTTTACTTTTTCCCTTTATCTCATTGACTCGCGAGGAGTCATCTCCATTATTATACACATAGTTCGATAGCTGCTGTGCTGGTGTACACGACAGATATATTTGTGTGTGACAGGCGCAAACAATTTTGCCGCCATAAGAAGGTCAGTTTCACCTTATGCAGTTTTGTATTACTATATATTATGGGCTCTGGGGAACACTAGCGATGCCTGCGGCGGAACTGAGCATTACACTTCTGCGACCGATTGGAGAGAACTGTTTGAGGCGGGAGTGTCGACTCCTTCTCTCTAGTCTCCTTGGCGCGGTCGTTGTCCTAGCTGTTACCCGGTCATGTCACATCTGCAAAAAAAATCAGCTCATTCGTCAGTAGTGTCGCTACAATGTAGGGCGGGGAGCCAGAGATTAGTAGGGAGATGCGCAACGCTCCCCTTTTCGGCGTGCCTCGTAAATGGCGCTAAATCGCGGCGGCGAGTTCGGGAGTATGATTTCGTGATCATCGCCTCTGTCGAGGTTGCAGATTCCCTTGTAGCCGCGCGAGTCCGTGATCACCGCTCAATAGTCCAGTCAAAAGTGGCCAAAGTCGAAAATTTTTGCGACCGCTTAGCGAAACATGTATTCCTATGTTAATCGACCCGGGCAATCCGAATTTCTAGGAATTTTAACTATTAGCAGTGAAGAAAAGGGTTAAAAACCGAAAAATATGCATTATTTCGAGAACGAAGAGGAAATCGCAAAAAAGTTTCGAACAAAAGTTGTAGAATGGAAGATTTTACCTTGTAGGTGTATACGATTCTTTTCTCTATCTCCAATAGTTTAGCCGTAAATAAAGAAAAACCAATTCACACCAATACTATAAACGCGCGCGTGATGAAATCGAGGAGATTGAAGACCACTGGTACCTAACCGCCCCTTACTCTCTTGCCGGCGCGCTGCACGTGCATGAGCCGACGGTCTCCGAAGGTCGAACGGGTATCTTCGGCAGCCTAGTATATATAGCTAAGCTGTCGGATTGTGAAGACTCCGCTACCGGCTATATTTCCTTTCGCACGAAATCCATCGGGACTGAGTTTTTCACCTGACAGCTCCCCGGCTCTTCGGCACAGACTGAACCAGAAAATGAGGGATAGGAATTCTAGAAATACCGCTGTACATCAATTTGTTAATTATATATATCAATTAAACATTGCTATACCAAAATTTGAATTTTTTATTTATGATAAGGAATAAAAACTAAGCCGCGACCCCAACCCCTTTTTATTTTCCTGATCTTCAATTAATATTTTAATTCACAATAAATTACATTTATTATCTTATTAATTTCAATAATTATATGAATCTTATTTTTATTTTACACACGTATTATTCTTTCTTTAGGCTTATGAAAAAATGATCTTAAAAATTAATCTATATTATAAAGTTTTAATATTAATAATATAAATAATTTATTCATAACTTTATTTATCAGTTCATTACATTTATGAATGTTAAATAATTGAATTATTTAACATTTTAAGTTAAAAAAACTTTTTAAGTTAAAAAAAAGGAAGAGGAGAGAAAGCGGTCAAATGGGCGGGAGAAATATGCGGAAGGGTATGGAGAGGGGAGGGATGGCCAAAAGAATGGAAAGAGGGAATAATAGTACCTATAGTGAAGAAAGGAGAGGGAAAGAGGGTAGAAGAATATAGGGGGGTCACCCTGATGCCGTCGTTGTACAAAATTTACACGACAATATTGGCAGGAAGATTAGAGGAGGAGGTGGAAGCAGGAGGGAGCGTACCGCAAAATCAGACGGGCTTCAGGAAAGGAATGGGGACAATAGACAATATATACATATTGAATTATGTAATAGGAAGACAGGTAGGGAAGAAAAGGGGGAAGCTCATCGCGATTTTTGTGGATTTAAAGGCGGCTTTCGATTCGATAGATAGGAAGGTATTGTGGGAGGCGCTGGAGAAGAGGGGGATAAGAAAGGGGCTGAGGGAAAGAATAAAGGAGATATATGAGGAAACGAAGAATAGGGTGAGAGCAGGGGGGGAGACAGGAGAATGCTTTTGGACGGAAAAGGGAGTAAGGCAGGGGTGTCCGCTAAGCCCGATACTGTTTAATCTTTTGACGGCAGATCTGGAGGAGGAGCTGAGGGAGGGAAATTGGGGAGGGGTCAAAATAGGGAAGGAGCGGATATATACGCTAGCGTACGCGGACGACATCGTGGTGATGGCGGAAAGGGAAGAGGAGATGGAAAAGGTAATAAGAAAGTTAGAAAGGTATTTTGAGGGAAAGAAGTTGGAAGTGAATGTGGGGAAAACAAAAATAATGAGGTTCAGAAAGGGAGGAGGGAGGTTTAAGGAGAAGGAATGGAAATGGAAGGGGGAGAGGATGGAAGAGGTAAAAGAATTTAAATACCTAGGGTATATTTTCAAAAGGAACGGAGGACAGGAGGCGCAAATAAAAGACAGGGTGAAAAAGGCAGGGACGATAATGAGGCAGGTATGGGGGATAGGGAAGAGGAAATGGGGGAACGACGTGGGAAGGAGAGTGTGGCTCTTTGATACGCTGGTATGGACGGTGATGGGATATGGAGCAGAGATATGGGGGTGGAAGGAAAGGGAGACGATGGAAAGGATGCAGGAGCGATACTTAAGATGGGTGCTGGGGTTGGATTGGAGGACACCAGGATACATGGTGAGGGAGGAATTGAAAAGAGATAAGTTAGGGATACGGGCAGGACGAAGGGCATGGAGGTATGAAGAGAAATTGAGTAAAGGGGGGGGAGTGAGCTGGCAAGAAGATGCTGGCAGGAGATAAAGGAGAGGGAGAGAAGGGGGAGAAGGGAAAGAGTAAAATGGGAAGAAGAAAGAGAAGAATTCAGGAGAAGAGAGGGAAGGGCGGAGGAGGCAGGACAGGAACAAGAGAATGAGGGATACGAAGGAAAAGAGAGAGAAGAAAGGAAGAGGCAGGAAAAAGAGAGACAGGAAAGGATAGAACAGTCAAGGTACAATAGGTGGTACAGAGAGATAAGGACAGAAGGCGTACCGGCGTACATAAGGGCAGGATTGCGTGAGGAGAGATATAGACGAATAGCGAGGTTTAGATTAGGGAATGAAATGCGGGAAGGAAGGTATTGGGAAGCAGAGGAAGAGAGAACGTGCAGAGTGTGCGGAGAGGAACTGGAAACGTGGGAACACGTGATAGATAGGTGCAGAGGAGGGACAGGAGAGGAAAGAGGAATAGGGGAATGGATAAGAGAAATACTGGATGAAGGAGGAGGAGGAGAAGAATGGATGAGGAGATTGGAGAAGAGTAGGAGAGAACGGGAAAGGGAGCTAGGCAGGGAAGGGAACGAAGAGGAAGAGGAATGAAAGAGGAATGGAGTGAAAGAGGGAAACGGAAGTCGGAGAGGCAAGGGGAGAGGAGAGAGAGAGAGATAGGCTAAGGAAAATAGAATAAAGCGGAGCGGAAGAGCGGAATAGTTTGTAAGAGCGAGCGAATAAGGTTAGGTAGTTTTAAGTAGAATAAGCGGAAATGGAATAATGTACGGAAGCCCATTGTAACCCCGAGGGGATCAATAAACATTACATACAAGTTAAAAAAACTATTAATCTTCAAAACAAGAATAAAAATTTACTTTTAAATATTGATAATGTTATAGTAAAGAATTAATCTTTCAAATGAATTTACAATTTACTACTTAAGTCGGACACATTGCTTAAAATTTTATAACTAATATATCTTTAAATTTGCAATAATTTTTTTTAACTAAAAAATCATTCGAAAATGTTTTTTTCTACTAATCATAATGATATCGGAATTCTTTATTTTATTTGGGGAATATTATCTGGTTTAATAGGATCTTCATTAAGTTTATCAATTCGTATAGAATTCGGTAATCCTGGTTACTTCATTAATAATTATCAATTATATAAATCCATCATCACACGTCATGCATTCATCATATTTTTTTATAATTATACCTATTATAATTGGAGGATTTGGGAATTGTATAATTCCCTTAATATTAGCAGCCCCAGATATATCATTGCCACGCATAAATTATTTGCGATTTTGACTTTTACATCCTTCTATTAATTGATTAATTATAAGAAACCTATTTCATTAAATTTATATCATGAAGGAAGATCATTAGATATAGCAATTTGCTCTCTTAATCTTGCAGGATTATCCTCAATTATAGGAGCAATTAATTTTATTACCACAATCATAAATATAAAAAATGTTATATTGTTATTTGTTAAATGTTATTTTTGAACAAATTATTGTATTTTCATGATTAATATTATTTTTTTTCAACAAATTATTGTATTTTCATGATTAAAATATTTTTTTCAAGTTTTACTTGCACAGCCTTTTCGGCTTTTTACAAGGCTCCACTACTCATGTGTCCACCGCTCTACACTTATTCTTTGCCTCCATCATCCCCCCCCCTTGCGTCCACAGCCGACTTCCTCGTCCGTATCGTATTCACCATGCATATCTCATGTTTTCGCCAGTCATGGGCATAGGAAAACTGCCGAAAACATATACCGATACAGTCGGTCCCAAGTTCGCCTCCCAGTCACGGAACTAGTCTTTTGCCGAGAAAATGTCGAAGAAAAACATTTCCTGACGAAAGTACGCGACTGGGATTCGAACCCGCGACCTCCCGATCCGCTGGCCCGCAACGCTAACCACCAGACCAACTCATCGGTTTTTTTTCATGATTAATATTAATTACAACAACTTTATTATTATGAGCTGTTTCTATATTAGCAGGGGTCACTTTACTTTTAACAGACCGACATTTAAATACAATTTTTAATCCATCAGGTGGAGGAGATCCAATTCTATCCCAACATTTATTTTGATATTTTGGACATCGTGAAGTTTATATTTGAATTTTACCAGGATTTGGTTATACCATATAATTTCCCACATTTGGATTTGATAATACCATATAATTTCCCATATTTGGTTTCCCATATAATTTTTTACCAAAATGAAAAAATAAGGAACTTTTTGTTCCATTCGTATAATTTATGCAATATTAGCTATTCGATTTTTAGGATTCATTGTATGATCCCATCATATATGTACAATTGACATAGATGAGCTTATTACACTTTAGCAACTATAATGATTGCAATCCCTACAGGAATTAAAGTCTTTAGATGATTAGCTACCATCCATGGATCAAAAATAAAATTTAATCCTTCAAACCTTTGAAGATTAGGATTTGTATTCTTATTTGTAATTGGAGGATTAACTGGAGTACTTCTAGGTAATTCACCAAGTGATATTACTTAACATGATACTTATTATGTAGTACCTCATTTTCATTATGTATTATCTCTGGGAGCTGTATTTGCTATTATCGGAGTTTTTATTTATCGATATCCATTAATAAACGGCCTAAGATTACATAAAAAATTATTAAAAATTCAATTGTACAGAATGTTTTTCGAATTAATTTAACTTTTTCCCCCCTCGATTTTTGGGTCTAAATGGAATACCTCGACGATATTCTGATTATCCTGATTCATATATAACTTAAAATATTTTTTCTTTTATAGGATCTTTAATTTCAATATTAAAAATTATATATTTTCTTTTTCTAATATGAGAACGAATATCACCTCAACTATTAAATCTTTTTTCAATGTATACCATTTCTTCAATTGAATGATTAAGAATATTTTACCCTCCATTAAATCATAGATTTAATTAAACTGCTTTAATATATCATAATTAATTCACTCTAAATTAATGCAATTTCTACCTAATTCATCATTAATATACAAGATGCTAATTCACAATTTACAGAAAACTGAAAACACATTTATGATCATTCATTAATAATGTTGCTGCTAATTCTAGTGTATGTATTCTTTATTTGTGTCCCCGTAGGGTTCCAAAGGACTTCCGTTTACAATCTCTTTACATGTTTGTCCGCGCTCTTAACCTACTTATCCTACTTAACCTACTTAACCCTACTCCGCCACGCTCCCTCTCTCCGCCGCCTCCCCCATTCCGCCTTATTTTCTTATCACGCCATTTTCCGCCGGGCCTTTCTTACATCTACTTCTCTCTCCTCTCTCCGCCTCTCCGACTCCCGTTTCCCTCTTTCACTCCATTCCTCTTTCATTCCATTCTTCCTCTCTTCCTCTCCTCCTTATTACCCTTTCCCCTTCTCCTCTCCGTTCCTCTAGCTCTTTCATCCACGCCTCCCCTCCTCCCCCCTCGTCCAGTATCTCCCTTATCCTCTCCCCTGGTCCTCTTTCCTCTCCGCTCCCCCCTCCACACCTGTCCAGCACGTGTTCCCACGACTCTACCTCTTCCCCACATACCCTGCATTCCCTGTCTTCCTCTGCCTCCCAGTATATGCCTTCCTTCATCTCATTTCCCATTCTGAATCTCGCTATTCTCCTGTACCTCTCTTCTCCCCATCCTGCCTTCAAATACCGTGGGACCTCTTTCGTTCTCACTTCCTTATACCACCGGTCGTACCTCGACTCTCTTATCTTTTCCCACCTCTCCCTTTCCTGGCTCTCCCTGTCCTCCTTCTCCTTTCTTTCATACCCCCCACTTTCTCGCTCCTGCCTCCCCTCTTCCGCTCCCCCCCGACCCTCCTAAACTCTTCCCTGCCTTTCTCCCACTTCGCTCTTCCCTGCACCCCTCTTCCCTCTCTTTCCCTGATTTCTCCCCAGCACCTCCTTGCACACTCACTCCCCCCTCCCTTTCTTAGCTTTTCCTCAAAATTCCATGCCCTCCTCCCTGCCCTGGTTCTTATCTTATCTCTCTTCGTTTCCTCCCTCACCAAATACCCCGGTGTTCTCCATTCTATCCCCAGTGTCCATCTCAAATACCTATCCTGCACCCCTTCCATTGCCGCTCTTTCCTCCCACCCCCAAATCTCCGCCCCGTACCCCATCACCGTCCAGACGAGCGTGTCGAACAGCCACAGTCTCCTTCCCACATCTTTGCCGAATTCCCTTTTCCCTATGCCCCATACCTGCTTCATTACCGTACCCGCCTTTTTCACCCTCTCCTTAATGTGCGCTTCCTGTCCCCCGTTCCTCCTGAATACATATCCCAGATATCTGAATTCCTTCACTTCCTCCATCCTTTCCCCTCTCCATTTCCACTCTTTTTTCTTGTATCTCCCCCCTCCTTTCCTAAACCTCATTACCTTCGTCTTTCCCACATTCACCTCCAGCCTTTTCCTCTCAAAGTATTTCTCTAGTCTCCTAATCATATTCTCCATCTCTTCCTCTCTTTCCGCTACCACCACCACGTCGTCCGCGTATGCTAACGAGAATATTTTACTCTCCCCTACCTTGACTCCCCCCCACTCCCCCTTTCTAAGCTCCTCCTCCAAATCCGCTGTCAGCATGTTAAACAGCAGCGGGCTCAGCGGACATCCCTGCCTAACTCCTCTCTCCGTCCAAAAGGCTTCTCCTGTCTCCCCCCCTGCTTTCACCCTGCTCCTGGTCTCTTCGTATATCTCCTTTGTCCTTTCTCTTAGTCCCTTTCTTATCCCTCTCTCCTCCATCGCCTTCCACAGCTCCTTCCTATCCACCGTATCGAAGGCCGCTCTCAAATCTATGAATATCGCTACCAGTTTTCCCTTCCTTTTCCCCACCTGCTTTCCTATGATATAATTTAGCACGTATATGTTGTCCATCGTTCCCATCCCTCTTCTAAAGCCCGTCTGGTTTTGTGGCACCGCCCCTATCGCTTCCGCTTCCTCTTCTAACCTTTTCGCCAACACTCCCGCATACACCTTGTATAGCGAGGGCATCAACGTCACCCCCCTATACTCCTCTACTCTGGTCCCTCGCCCTTTTTTCACTATTGGGACTATTATCCCCTCCTTCCATTCCTCTGGCCAACCCTCCCCTCTCCACACCCTTCTACATATCTCCCAGGCCCATTCCACCGCCTTTCCCCCTCCCCATTTCCACGCTTCATTTGGTATTTCGTCGCCCCCCATTGCCTTTCCCTCTTTCAGCCTTCCCACCGCCCTTCTCAGTTCCTCCTTTCCTAGATCCTCTTCCGTGTCCCCGTTTCTCTGTCTCTCTTCGCCCTTTCTCCCTTCTCTTTCCGTCCCTCCTAATAGTCCTATAAAGTACCTTTTCCATTCCTCACTCTCTATCTTTTCATTTATTCCACTTCTTTTCTTTCTCCCTCTATTTACTATCTCCCACACCTTGCTCTCAGTCGTTGCCTCCGCTACCTCTCTTATTCTTCTTCCTCTCTCCTCCTCTTTTTTCCTTTCACATAACTCCCCGTACTCCCTCTTCCTCTCCTTGTACGCCTCCTTTGTGCCCTTTCCTTTCCTCCATCTCCTCAACTCCGCTCTTACCTCCCCCTTTTTTCCCCTACATTCTTCGTCCCACCATCCCTCCCTCGTCTCTCTTCTCTCTCTACCCCCTTCCTTCTCCCCCGCTTTCATTGCTTCTTTCAGTTTTTCCATAATTTCTTTTACCGTTTGTTGTAACTCTCCCCCCTCCACTCCCGTCTCCTCAATCCTTCTCCCGTAGCCCTCTTTCATTCTTTCCGACCACCTTCCGCTTCCGGCCCTTCTTTCCTTCTTCTTTTGCTTTTTCCTTTCTCTTTTCCCTCTCTTTATTGTTACTATTAGTGGGTGGTGATCTGACTCTACCCTATCTCCTATCCCCCATCACATAATCAATTACCGTGTCCCCTCTCCCCCCTGTGTACGTAAATTCTCCTTCCTCGTCCCCTTCTATATTCCCATTAAAGATTTCCCATCCTGTCTCCTCTATCATTCTTATTAATTTCTTTCCTTCCGTGTTTATTTTCCTATCCTTTGATTTCCTCCGTTCCTCCTCCGCCTCCCTATCCTCCCTACCTCCTCCGCCCTCCTCTCCTGTCCGCGCGTTGAAGTCCCCCCCTACTAACACCTGCTCTTCCTCCTCTTGCCTTTCCATCCATTCCTTCAGGCTCTCCACTTTCCTTTCGATATCGCCATTCACGTATACCGCTATTATCGTCCATGTGTCCTCCCCTGCTTTCACCTTCACCGCCATTAACCCATCTTCCTCCCTCCTCCCTTCCCACTTTTCTGCCTGCATTTCCTCCCTTACTCCGATGATCATTCCTCCCATGGCTCTCCCCTTCTTATTCCTTTTTGCTGCCCATTTCACTATCCATGTGAACCCTCTCGGCAACCTCCCTCTTATTCTTTCCCATCCCTTTTCCTCTATCCAGGTCTCCATCATCACTACCACCTCCCATTCTCCCAGTCCCTTCCAAAACTCTTCGTCCTTATTCACGAGGCCTGCCACATTCCAGAACACCACCCTCCATCTGCCCCCTTCCTTTTCCCTCCTCTCCCTTTTCCTTCCCTCTTCTTCCCCCCCTCTCTGCTAGTTTTTTGTTACTTCCCCCTCCCCCCCTCTCCCCTCATCTCCTGCCTCCCTCCCTCTCCTCCCTCTATTTCTCTCCCCCTTCCCCTCCAATCTCTCAATCTTTCGCTTCTTTCATCCCAGAACCACGTGGTCCCTTCTACAATCACCTTCCCATACCCCACTCTTACCCTTTTTCCCCTCCTTTCTTCTTCTTCCCCTACCCTTCTCAGTTTCCACTGCATCTTTCTTTCTTCCCACGTCAGGTCATCCTCTATCCTTTCCTTTCTCCCTCTTAATTCCCTCTTCTTCCTCATAACCTCTTTCTTCCCCTCTACGTTTTCCATTCTTACTTCAATCATCATCTCTTTCCTGTGTTCTCCTCCTTTCCCTATCTCTCTCACCCCCTCTGTTGCTGCTAATTACGATTATAATAATTCATATTATTTTTTCCTCATTCATTAATAATTTGAATACAGTAGAACCTCGATTATCCGAACCAATTGGGATCGAGACTAGTTCGGATAATCGAAACGTGGGTTTTTTGGGACGAGATCATAAACAACACCTTTTTATATAAAAATAGTACATACATATATATAAAAATTTGACATACATATTAACGTTGAAATATATATGTATTTTAAACACCTGAAAAAAGTCGAATGCTTTTTGTAAATATTTTTTTAAAAATAAAATCGTCCTTTGTTCAGTGACGAACGGCTGTAACGCGTTTTTGAGCGGCTTAGTCTCGCAGCCGTTTGAGAAGGAGAAGTTGCGTTGGGTTGCTCATTGTTGCTCACGGCGGTGGCAGCGAGCAAGAATGTATCTTTCGCGCCAACGTTCGGATAATTGAGCGTTCGGATAAACCAAATCATCGTTCGGATAATTGAGGGTTCGGATGATCGAGGTTCGGATAATCGAGGTTCTACTGTAATAAGTGTATTTAACAAAATCAAAATATTGAAATTGTTTGAACATTAATTCCGATATTAATTTCAATTTATCTAGCAATTCCTGCATTCAACGTTTTATATTTAACAGATGAAATTTATATTTCAACTCTAACAATTAAATCTATTGGATATCAATGTTACTGATTTTATGTACGTATGTACGTATGTATGCTTTATTCGTTCCCCGTAGGGTTACAAAGGCCTCCGTTTCCGCTCCTCCCTTACATGCTTCCTTACACTTTTCTTATTCTACTTAACCTATCTTACATCTATTTCGCCGCTGTCTCTCTCTCTCTCCGCCGCCTGCGCCGCACCGCCTTACTCCTACTTATCTTTATCACGCTCGCTTCCTTAATGCTACTCCTCTCTCTCTTCTCCCCGTCGTCCGACTTCCGTTTCCTCCTTCCACTCCATTCCTCTTTCACTCCGTCTCTTCCTCTCCCTCTCCCTCCCCTCCCTCCCTTTCCCTTTCCTTCCTCCTCTCTTCCAGACTCTTCATCCATCCCTCCCCCCCGCCCTCTTCGTCCAGGATCTCTATTATCCTTTCTCCTATCCCTCTTTCCTCCCCATCTCCTCCTCTGCACCTATCCACCACGTGTTCCCACGATTCCATCTCTTCTCCACATATCCTGCATTCCCTCTCTTCCTCCTTCTCCCAGTATCTTCCTTCTCTCATCTCGTTCCCCATCCTGAATCTTGCCACTCTCCTATACCGCTCTTCCCCCCATCCCGCCTTCAGGTACCCTGGGATCCCTCTCACTCTTACCTCCTTGTACCATCTGTTGTATCTCGACTCCATTATCTTTTCCCACCTTTCCCTTTTCTGCTCCTCTCTATCCTCCTCCTCCTTCCTCTCGTACCCCTGCTCGTCTTGATCCTGTTCTTCTTCTTCCCTCCCCTCCCCAATCCTTCTGAACTCCTCCCTGCCTTTCTCCCATTTCGATCTCCTTTGATCCCCTCTTCTCTCCCTTTCCCTGATCTCCTCCCAGCACTTCCTTGCCCATTCGCTCCCTCCCCCTTTCCTTAGCTTTTCCTCATATTTCCACGCTCTTCTGCCTGCTCTCGTTCTTATCTTGTCCCTTTTCAGCTCCTCCCTCACCAAATACCCTGGTGTTCCCCAGTCGAGCCCCAATACCCACCTTCCATATCTCTCCTGCATCGCTTCCATCGCCCCTCTTTCCTCCCATCCCCAGATCTCTGCTCCGTAGCCCATCACCGTCCACACCAAGGTGTCGAACAACCACATCCTCCTCCCCACGTCTTTCCCAAATTCCCTTTTCCCTATTCCCCACACCTGCCTCATCACTGTTCCCGCCTTTCTTACCCTGTCTTCCATGTGCCCCTCTGGCCCCCCGTTCCTCCTGAACATGTACCCTAGGTACTTGAATTCTCTTACTTCTTCCAGCTCTTCCCCTCCCCATTTCCATATATTTTTCTTAAACCTCCCCCCTCCTTTCCTGAACCTCATCACCTTAGTCTTCCCCACGTTCACCTCCAGCTTCTTACCCTCGAAATACCTCTCCAGTCTCCTAATCATGTTCCGCATGTCCTCCTCCCTTTCTGCCAGCACCGCCACGTCATCCGCGTACGCTAGGGAGAAAATCTTCTCCCTCCCTATCTTTATCCCCCCCCCATTCCCCTTTTTTCAATTCCTCCTCGAGATCCGCCGTCAGAATATTGAACAGGAGCGGGCTTAGCGGGCATCCCTGCCTTACCCCTTTCTCCGTCCAAAATTCCTCTCCTGTCTCCCCCCCTACCTTCACCCTGCTCTTCGTCTCCTCGTATATTTCTTTTATCCTTTCCCTTAGCCCTTTCCTTATTCCTCTCCTCTCTAACGCCTTCCACAATTCTTTCCTGTCCACTGAATCGAAGGCCGCTCTCAGGTCGATGAAGAGCGCCACCAGCATTCCCTTCCTTTTCTCCACCTGCCTTCCTATTACGTGATTCAGGACGAAGATGTTGTCGATTGTTCCCATTCCCCTTCTGAAGCCGGTTTGGTTTTGTGGTACCGCTCCTTTCCTTTCCACTTCCTCTTCTAATCTTTTTGCCAATACTGCCGCATAAATCTTGTACAGCGAGGGCCACAACGTCACCCCCCTGTACTCCTCTACCCTCGTTCCTTGCCCCTTTTTTATTATTGGCACAATTATCCCCTCCGTCCACTCCTCTGGCCATCCTTCCCTTACTGATCTTATGAATATTCAGATTTCAATAAAATTAAATTTCATTTATTTATAATTAAAAATAATAATATGAACATAAATAATTTCCGTTTATTAGATGTTGATAATAATATAATTATTCCAAATAAAAATCAAATTCGTATATTAATTAATTCTTCAGATGTAATTCATTCCTGAACTGTTCCATCATTAGGTGTGAAATTGAATGCGTGGTATAACTCATAGATTTATACCTATTGCAATTGAAAGAACTAATCATGAAAATTTTATACAATGAATTTCTTATCCATTTTCATTGGATAACTGAATTTAAAGTTATGATCTCTTAAATCAATATATGGTAATTAAAATTACCTCTAATGAAAGAAATGAGTTAAAATATAACATTAAAATGTAATTTTTAAATCATTAAAATTAATATTTTTTATATTCCACAAGTATCACTATACAATTGATTAACTTTGAATATAATTTTATTTAGATTGAAAAACATATTAATTCGTATAATAATAAACATTAGAAAAAATGTATCTTGAAATGATAAGAAATTTATTTTCTATTTTTTATTCTAGTACCAATTCAATGGTTGATTTAAATTGAATTTCTTCTATTCAAATTTTGTTATTATTCAAATATTATTCCGAATAGTTGATTCACGATTAATTAAAAAAAATTTATTTCAATAACTTTATTCAAAGAATTAAAAATTATTTAATGAACAAATTTATTTGTTTTGATATAATTGATTTGACTATTTTATTTATATTAATTTTAAGAAATAGTTTTAAATATATTTTTTCACAAGTCCCATATATTTTTACAAGTTCAAGACATTTAATTTTTTCAATTGATATTTCCCTCCCATTTTGATTTAGTTTAATAATTTTCCTTTCATTAAACAATACAAACTTTGCATTTGCGCATGTAATCCCCCAAAAGACCCCCTTTATTTTAATACCTTTTATAGTTTTAATTGAAACAACTAGAAATATTATTTGTCCTTTAACTTGATAAATTCGATGAACAGCAAATATATTTGCACGATATTTACTTTTAACTTTAATAAAAGAATCAGCTATTTCATTAATAATAATTTTATGATACGTTATCATTTTAACACAAATTATATTATCAATATTAGAATTTAGAGTTTCTATCATTCAATCTTATGTTTTTACTGTATTAAAAACTTTATACACAAAGAAAACAAATTATGTTAAAATCATTATTAAACAAAATTTCTCATAACCATCCTTTCCGTATAGGCGTTTTCAGTAATACAGCTTGCCCTTTAAAAAAGGTACTTTTCTGTACGTCTTTTTAACGAAATGCTCTATTCTCGCTCTTTTTATTTCAGTGTACGAAATATTAGCAGGTAACGGATTTGTCTTTTTAAATGTCCTCTCTAACTCCCGCGAAAACACCCGATTGGTCCCGGCGACTCTCGAGCCGAGCTGCCGGTTGGCGCGCCCTGCCGTCAAGAGGGGAAGCCGCGGACGTACCTCTGGGCTGCCGAAAATACGCGATCGAACGTCGGAGACCCCCGAACGAAGCGCGGTAGCGGCCGTGCGAGAGCGAGAGAGAGAGGACGTCCCAGCGATGCTCATACCTCTCGATTTCGTCACGTCCGTGTGCCTCGCGCGTTGATAGTATTGGTGTGTATTTATTTTTCAATTTTACGGTTAAACTATTAGAGACAGAGAAAAAACATCATATACACCTACTGGGTAAAATCTTCCCCTCTACAACTTTTGTTCGAAACTTTTTTGCGATTTCCTCTTCGTTCTCGAAATAATGCATATTTTTCGGTATTTAACCGTTTTCTTCACTGTTAATAGTTAAAATTCCTAGAAATTCAGATTCCCCGGGTCGATTAACATAGGAATACGTGTTTCACTAAGCGGTCGCAAACATTTTCGACTTTGCCCACTTTTGACTTTACTACAAGTCGGTATCGCAGTCAGCGAGAACACGAATGGCTCGGAGGGGGAAAAGTCTCTGCTCCTCGCAAATCGCGCTCGCTCGACAGGCGAACGGCGCGAGGTTTTCTGTCCGATCGAGCTCGACATATATGTGTGGCCGTACTGCGGATTGGAATATGCATTAAGACGGAATGACACCTCATCGCGGTCGGTATGGTAGAACAATTATAGATTCCCAAAAATCTCTGAAACGGCTCTTCAGATCCCGTCGAAACTTTGCCAAACGACGTCAAATAGATAGACGAATAGCTTCCAGCCCCTCAAATTTTCTGAATTTGAGAAAAAAAAACTAGATTGGCTTATGATAAGCCAATCTACATTTTTTTTCCCGTCGAAACTTTGCCAAACGACGTCAAATAGATAGACGAATAGCTTCCAGCCCCTCAAATTTTCTGAATTTGAGAAAAAAAAACTAGATTGGCTTATGATAAGCCGATCTACATTTTTTTTCTCAAATTCAGAAAATTTGAGGGGCTGGAAGCTATTCGTCTATCTATTTGACGTCGTTTGGCAAAGTTTCGACGGGATCTGAAGAGCCGTTTCAGAGATTTTTGGGAATCTATAATTGTTCCACCATACCGACCGCGATGAGGTATCATTCCGTCTTAAATGAATTTCAAAGTGAAAAACATGTATCGAGATCATTGTTTTCTCTCGGTTGCCCGTTTATGCCGAAAATGCGGGTTAAAAAAAAATAACGACGAACCGCGGAAAAAAACGCCGAAACGACCGTGGAAGGTTCAAAAAGAAATCTTGAGCCTTTTCCGCAATCGTTTTGACATTTTTTTTCAACAGTAAACATTATGGATAAGGTTGTATCATAAATGTTTCTCTATCTGCAATGAGCGTTGTGGCTGAGTTGGCAGCGTGGCCGATTAACGATGCTTACGGTCCGGGTTCAATCCCCGATGAATCAACCTTTTTTTTTTCTTCATTTTATATTCAGAAAATTTCGAACTTACTCTCGCTTTAGCTATTCTCGCCTGTTCAAGCATTATTTATGATATTTAATTCGTATATGCTTAATACAAAAAAAACAAGACATTGCTACCAAGGATCAGTGCAGCCAGATCGCGCGTAAAAGTTACCCCCTCTCTAGTCTCTTACGCCTATTTAATGCTAATGATAAGACAAACTCTGAGGGAGTTAGAAAAACAGGGTAAAAAGGTCCAATTCTTTTGGGTACCTGCGCATCGGGGAATCCATTTCAATGAGGTAGCTGATACGGCAGCAAAAGAAGGTATTACCTCAGGAAGAGATACTCAACGACTAATTCCGAACACAGACTTCAATGCTTTTTGGAAGACACTAAGAATGAACGAGTTTCACCAATGGTCCTTAGCATCCGCAGAAACTGAAGGGAAAAATTACTTTGAAAGGTACTATAACCATAACAATCGGCCATGGTTTTTTCACTATAAACTCTCGAGAAGAGCTGTTACTTCGATCAATAGATTAAGAAGCGGCCATACATCCTTAAGACAGAGTCTATATAGATTCAATATTGTCACATCTGCCATGTGCAATTGCGGAAAGAATGAAGAAGAGGCGAACCATATATTTTGGCAATGTGAAAACTACGAAACAAGCAGATCAATCCTAATACAAAAACTTCGAAAAGCTAGAAAATTCCCGCCCTTCTGCCTCGAGTCCTTACTCCACGCAATGGACAGGTCCACAGTGTTGCCAATCGCTCAAATTATCTGTAGTATTAATCTCTTTATTTAAGTGATGTACAGATACTTTATAAAATATGTTTACCACTAATCCCGAGATTTATGTACAGGCTGTATGGGTTGACTAATCCCAAAGCCTTCGCTTTATATCAATAAAAAAAAATAGTCTCTTACGTGCCCATCACACAATCATAGTAGCGCGTGTCCGTGAGCGAGCGACGATTGGACATCTTCGGAAAGGGCCGAGCACGGTCGAAGTTTCCCAACTGCGCCTTCGGCAGCTACATGGACGCTGAGCACGTTCACGTGCGGCCAAGCCGAAACGAAGGCTTCGAGGGAAAAAGCAATCTGAGCACGACTCGCGCGTGACGCGAGTCACGCGCAATTACAATCACGGGAAAATCTCGGAAATTATACGAAGACTTTAAGGGGTAACACCACTGTAACGGCCTTACAGGAAGCGTATTTTTTAATATGTTTTTATGGCGGAAGAAAATGTGATAAACCAATAATGCTTGCGGTATTTGTTGAGCATATATTTAAGTATATTGCTATAAATTCTTCATCCGAAAATATTACAAAATGGCGACACTGCAGTATAACTGTGCCAATTTTAATCTAAAAAAAAATATTTTGTTTTATTAAGTCTACATGAGTGTAGCTACTGAACCACGTAGGGGATTTTCGATAAGTTAATTAAAACAATATTTATTGACAAATAACTGTCTTAAAAAAAAATTGAACATTATTAGTCAAATACTCGGCAATTACTCAAAAATCAATATTTCTAAAATCCCCTTCGTGGTTCACTAGCTACACTCATCTAGATTTAATTTAAAAAAAATTATTTTATGCATATTAAAATTGGCACAAGTTATACTGCGTGCCGCAGAGCACCTTAAGTTCAACATGCCTCCGAAGAATTTGCTGCAGTGTCGCCATTTTGTAATATTTTCCCATAATTTTTTTTTGCAATATACTTCAATATATGCTTAATAATTACCCCAAGTATTATTTGTCTAAAACGCTTCGTGGCAGGCCGTTACAGTGGTGTTACCCCTTAAGGATAATAATGTTTGCAAAAATTTCGGATGTTCATTATTTCTCAGAATTATGAGGGATAAAAAATGTAACAAGTTTTTTTACGAAAATCTCATTTTTTTCATCTATAAGGAGTACAACTTTGCAGTGACCGTTTTTTTCAAAAGTTTAAGGCTTTATTATAAAAAAGTGGCTACATATTTTTTAATCAAAATACTGCCCGTCGCTAGCTACGACCTCGGCCCCTCTTTCAGGTAGCATTCGAATCCCGCGTCGATAAAAGTCTTGGTCCTTGGAGGCAATCCAGGAATCGACCCAATTTTTAACTTCTTCGTAAGTACCGAAGTGCTGGTCAGCCAAATCGTGTGCCATTGACCGGAACAAGTGATAGTCGGAAGGGGCAATGTCTGGAGAGTACGGCGGGTGGGATAAAACCTCCCATTTCAGCGTTTCCAAGTACTTTTTCACGACATTTGCAACATGGGGTCGGGCATTGTCATGCTGCAGTATCACCTTGTCATGTCTTTCGTTGAATTGTGGCCGTTTCTCTTTGAGTGCCTTACTCAAGCGCATCAACTGACGTCGGTAGAGTTCCCCTGTGATGGTTACGGATGGTTTGAGCAGCTCATAGTACACAACGCCCAGCTGGTCCCACCAGATACACAGCATCACTTTGGATCCGCGAATATTCGGTTTGGGCGTCGATGACGGAATATGACCAGGCAGTCCCCATGATTTTCGGCGTATAGAATCCTCCCCGTAAGCATCTACAAGCAAACGGTGGGCCTCAGCCGCAGATTTCTTGATGTTGAAGAAGTAAATCATAACCTCCCGCAAATGCTGAGAATTCGGTTCGTAGGTTGCCATGTTTGAGTGCCTATAACTTTATAATGCATACACGTATCCGTTAGCTTTTTTAAATTGTTTACATTGGCAGAGCCTCTAGTTTAAAATGCCACTTTTTTATTGAGCTTGGGCCACTACTTCGCCCGCAGTGGCTCTCTAAGTAAAACGGTCACTGCAAAGTTGTACTCCTAATATAACTTTTCTCCGAATATCTCCGCAGCCGTTCACTCAATAGGAAAAAGAAAAAGTTCCGGAAAAAAATAAGAACAAGTTTTTTTTACGAAAATCTCATTTTTTTAATCTTTACATTTTCTCCGAATATCTTCACAGCCGTTTACTCAGGTAATAGGAAAAAGGAAAATTTCCGGAAAAAAAATAATAATCAGTTTTTTTTACGAAAATCTCATTTCTTTTCATCTTCAACTTTTCTCCGAATATCTCCGCAGCCGTTCACTCAGGTCATAGGAAAAGAAAATTTCCGGGAAAAAAATGAGAAATCATGAATTTTCAGTGAAAAAAATGTGTTTTTGGGAAATGGACCAGAACGTGAATCTGTTTTAGATCATTTTTTCTCCGAAAATCTCAAATATGACTAAAATATGAGAAATTATGAAAAATTTGCACTACGGGCCCCTGCGGACCGAAGCCAGGAACGCTACCAACGGGACCATCTCATCGCTTGTAGAATATGTGCACTTTCTGGTACTTACGATCCGCGGCCGGATGGATGATTGGCTTGTTTTTGGGGAAAATGTTTATCGCTTGATGAAAGTATGAGAATTAATATAATAATACGAATATAAATATATTTCCGCTTACTTTTATGAATTATAATTTATTTGGCATAAGGACGGGTGTGAGTAAAGCGTAAACAATTTCATATAAGATAAATAAGTTGTAATTTAGATTTATTATTATATTTAAATTAACGTATAAACTAAAAAATTAAGCGATCAGAGTACGCGATACCTTTTTTTTTTGTATACATTAATAACGCAGAGAATCAAGAGCTAAATAAGCATTGAAATCATCTAAAAGCCTCGCGCGTGACGTCGGGTGACGTCACGCGCGAGCCGTGCTCAGATTGCTTTTTCCCTCGAAGCCTTCGTTTTGGCTTGGCCCACGGTCTTACATACAGGTCTGGAAACGAAGCCAGATTTCAATGGAGTCGTGAGGCACCGGTACGAGCTTCACTTTTCATTCCGCTCGTCGCCACCGCCGTCGCTACTATCGGCGAGTACCACCCAACCACGGTCTTCTGTGATCTCTCCCTTCGCCCCTTGCCTAGTCATAACTTTTTGATTACACGTTCTCGATAACCTCTGTTTGCATCGCGTCAACGAGCATTTGTAGTTTAAAATATTCATAAAGCTTGGGAAGGTGGACCGGTGTTTCAGGGTATTATTGAAAACTTGTCGACATGCCGAAGGTGTGTGCGGTACGCACGTGTCACACCGGGTGTTCAATAAAGGTATTTGTATATCGATCATCGAAAGAAACTCGGAATAAAATTCGAATGAAAATCAATTTCGTTCGAAAAAGGTAAGTATTTTTAATTATTTTTAAAATTTTTATATTGGTCTTCTTCCAGCCATACAGGATCTTCCCCTTTTTACAAGCCCCACTTCTATTCTCTTCCACAATCCCCCCTCCTTATTCCACAATTATTTCTCATCTCCCTCTATTCCCCCTTCGCCCCCCGCCCTTTCACGCGCGATCCTGCTGCACTGGACGCGGGTTCGATCCCCGGTAGTTTTTTTTATTAAGCCTTGTTTTGTTTTTTTTTATTAAGCATATACGCATTAAATATCATAAATAATGCCTGAATAGGCGAGAATAGCTAAAGCGAGAGTAAATTCGAAATTTTCTGAATATAAAATGAAGAAAGAAAAAGTTCGCTTACCGGGGATTGAACCCGGACCGTAAGCATCGTTAATCCGTCACGCTGCCAACTCAGCCACGACGCTAATTGCAGATAGAGAAACATTTATGATACACCCTTATCCATAATGTTTACTGTTGAAAAAAAAATGCCGAAACGATCGTGGCAGAGGCTCAAGATTTCTTTTTGAACCTTCCACGGTCGTTTCGGCGTTTTATTTTAAAACGCAGTTCGTCGTTAATTTTTTTAACCCGCATTTTCGGCATAAACCGGCAACCGAGAGAAAACAATGATCTCGATACATGTTTTTCACTTTGAAATTCATTTAATGCATATTCCAATCCGCAGTACGGCCACACATATATGTCGAGCCCGATCGGACGGAAAACCTCGCTCCGTTCGCCTGTCGAGCGAGCGCAATTTGCGAGGGGCAGAGACTTTTCCCCCTCCGAGCTACCCATTTGTGTTCACGCTGACTGCGATACCGACTTCAGCGGTGATCACGGACTCGCGCGGCTACAAGGGAATCGCAACCTCGACAGAGGCGATGATCACGAAATCATACTTCCGAACTCGCCGCCGCGATTTAGCGCCATTTACGAGGCACGCCGAAAACAGAGATGAGTAGGGAGATGGATGTACAACGCTCCCCTCAAGAAGACTAGAGGTAAGGAGTACGAACGCAGTGTTGAAGAAACGTCCATGGAAATCCAGATGAGAAGGGTGGCGCTGCTCTCCACCGAACCGAATTGAAATCAGGAACGAACCAGTGCCGTACAATATGCAGAAAGCACCCCTTGCTACTTCATATGATAATTTGATCAAATTAATTTAAAAACAGTGCCGTACGATATGCAAGAAGCACCCTTTTCTTCTTCATATGGAACGGTAATTGGATCAAATTAGGTGTGAAACCAGTTGGTGCAGGAAATTTCTTTATATTAGATAGATAGAAGTCTTATATAGATAATATATATTGTTTTGGAGAATAATAACGAAATGTGAAAATTTAGTCAATATGTTTCTTTTCATTGCAGAAGCAGCAATAAACAAAATTTATTTATAGACCCAAGAAAATTCATGAGAATTTTGAATGCAGACAAAATTTTACAAATGACCAGACATCATGATACGTGGTACAGATAAAGAATAATAATGAAACAAAGAAATTAAGTCAATGTTTTCTTTTTCGCTGAGGAAGCAGTAACAAACAAAATTCATTTATAGATACAAGAAAATTCATGAGAATTTTGAATTCAGATAAAGCTTTTGCAAATGATCACACATCATATTCACATGTTATATACGTTGTACAGATAAATAATAAAAACGAAATACAGAAATTAAGTCAATATGGTTTTTTTGTTGTGGAACCAGTAACTAACAAAATGAATTCATAGACACAAGAAAAATTTATAAGAATTTTCAATCACGACTGAGGTTTTGCAAATTATCACACATCATATTCCCACCGATGATACGCTGTACAGATAGAGAATAATAACGAAGTACAGAAATTAAGACAATATATTTTTCTTTCATTGCGGAACCAGTAACTAAGAAAATACATTTATAGACACAAGAAAATTGATACGAATTTTGAATCACATCATATTCACACTGATGATACGCTGTACAGATAGAGAATAATAACGAAATAAAGAAATTAAGACAATATTTTTTCTTCGTTGTGGATGCAGTAACAGAATTTATTTATAAACACAAGAACATTCATAAGAATTTTTTAATCCAGATAAAAGTTTTACAAATTATCACACATCATATTCCCATATTATGATACTATACGTTGCACAGATAAAAAATAATAACGAAATACCGAAATTCAGTCGATATATTTTCTTATCGTTGCGGAAGCAGTAACAAACAAAATTTATTTATAAACATCAGACAATACATAACACTCCTTCGATAGTTTTCACCGCAGATCACGATAAATATATTTTACACCGAGACACAATTATTTTTTATTAAACGCGAAATTCGTTAGTCCGCACGGTCTGCACACGCTTTATTCCAACATGGATGACAAGCAGGAATCATCGTTGGCGGATGGCGTCGGTTGCGTTCTTGTCGCTCAGTTCATGTCGGTTCGGTGATGAGCAGCGACGCACGCGGTGAAACCACCAACCACTAATAACTGGATTTCCGTGGACGCTTTTGGATCGTGATCGCCGTAAGCGTTCGGACTCCTTAGCTCTAGTCTTCTTGGCTCCCCTTTTCGGCGTGCCTCGGAAATGGCGCTAAATCACGGCGGCGAGTTTGGGAATATGATTTTGTGTGCATCGCCTCTGTGGAGGTTGCAGATTCCCTTGTAGCCGCGCGAGTCGTGATCACGGCTCAAGTCGATATAGCAGCAGCGTGCACACGAATGGGTAGCTCGGTGGGGGAAAAGTCTCAGCCCCTCGCTCACTCGACAGGCGAACGGAGCGAGGTTTTCCGTCCGATCGAGCTCGACATATATGTGTGGCCGTACTGCGCATTGGAATATGCATTAAATGAATTTCAAAGAGAAAAACATGTATTGAGAACATTGTTTTCTCTCGGTTGGCCGTTTATGCCGAAAATGCGGGTTAAAAAAAATTAGCGACGAACCGCGTTGAAAAATAAAACGCCGAAACGACCGTGGAAGGTTCAAAAAGAAATCTTGAGCCTTTGCCGCCGTCGTTACGGCTTTTTTTTCAAAAGTAAACATTATGGATAAGCGTGTATCATAAATGTTTCTTTATCCTCAATGACCGTCTCGGCTGAGTTGGCAGCGTGACGGATTAACGATGCTTGTGGTCCGGGTTCGATCCCTGGTGAGTCGACTTTTTTTAATCTATTTTTTTCTTTATTTTATATTCAAAAAAATTCGAACTTACTCTCGCTTTAGCTATTCTCGCCTGTCCAGGCATTATTTATGATATTTAATACATATATGTTTAATGTAAAAAAAATACATTGGCTACCGGGGATCGAACCCGCGTCGTCTGCACTCAGAGCCGGCACGCTGATATATCAACCGCGAGGCTCTTGTGACTGCAAACCTGCCTTACGTATAGACACTTATCCAACCTTAAAAAAAAAAATTCGCTGCAGGACCAATTGCATATTGTTTTTAAGACCCCAAAGTATTATTGAAGACAAATGAAAACGATTTTTCCAAACTTAAAGTCTTAAAGACCTCTTAAAGATTTTTCGATCGGCCAAGGTGGCCAGACGCCTTAAAAGAATCTCGTACGTGTTAGCGACAACCGGCAGAAAATTATGAAGCAACTCGTCCACTTCTTTGATGTTCGCTAGTTTGGGCCATCGCTCGTTTGCCTATCTGAGATCTACACTTTCGAAGTATGTATCCTCGATATATATGTCTTTTTGCTATAGAAGGTATTACCGATATTAGATACTCACTTCTTTCTATTTCGGAGATATGGATGTTCTAGATTGTTTGAATCTGTATTTGTATGACTCAAACTGCAGACAATCTGAATACACGTGCTCGAATGAATGAGCTCTCGAATAAATAATCCTTTGGTGTAATAGTTATTCAATTTCGTCATCAGTCGAAGGGTAAAATTTTGAATAATTTACAGTTCGATACTTTGAGTTTATAATTCTGTCATTTCGAAATCTCTGTCGGTCTATATTTGGCCTTTCAAAGTTTTGACCCCCATCCTAATGTGAAATGTGTTGAAAAAAATGCCGAAACACACTTATGAAATGTGAAATGTGTTTTGAAAAAAATGCCGATCGAGAAAGACTCAAAGTTCTCTTCGAGCCTTTCTCGATCGTTTCGGCACTTTTCTTCAACAATTTTTGCAATTAATTTTCTAAGGGGAAAAGTAAAAAGTCGTTTACGTATTGGGGGGGAACATTTATTTTTCTGTCATATTTTCCAATACTGTTTGCAGCAAAATTTGGAACGCCGGCTCGTTTTGAGTAGCTTCAACATGCGTCCGGCGGGGCGAACGACTGCGGGTTCGGTCGCGTCGACGATACCCGTGGCCTCCTTGCTACGGCCGCTACCCTCGCTCGTGCCACTGTTCTTTCGATGGCCTGCCCTTCTCGCGCCCTTGGGCTCCCTCGGGTGCCGCTTGCCGCTGCGGCTGCTGCTGACGACCACATTTCTTTTTGTTGCGGCGCCAAAAATTCTTCTTTGTAACTGTAAAAAATACATAATAAAATGTACAAATAAAATACACTACTCACACAAAATAAGGGATTTTTGAAAAATTCCAAATTTTTGGCTGATTTTCAACAGGGGATAACACGGAGAAAAATGGTCGTACAGAAAATAAAAAAAAGGAAATTATAGCTTCAAGTATCTAGTTTTCAGATCTGGACTGTAAAATTTGTTAGCGTGGGCGGTTTTCTTGTAACCATCCAAAAATCAACGAAATAGGTTTTCCAAATTTTTGCTCGTCGTTAAAATGGTCTGTGGACTTCAAAGAATTTTTTTTATCATACGACTATAAAAGTCTATTAGACAATTTAATCAGCTTTAATTTGACCCTTTAACGAGCTCCGTACGATGATTTGGCGCGGAGTAATCGTCGATCAAAGCAAAGAAGTCCATTTTAACTTTGACAATCAATTACTCGAGATGATCGTACACAAAATAAAAGTAGGGTATTGGAAACTGCAAAATATTCTCTATGACATGCAATTAGGGGCTGTTGATAAAACATTTTTTTTTCGGAGTGATGATGTTGACTGAAAATAAGTTGAAAATTTGCCAATTTAAGGATATTTGGAAATTTTTGTATAACTTTGAATATAATGCATGAACGAAGGATATCGTCGGTAATGTTTTAACCTCGAAGTGTCCCCAAAAAACCCTCAGACCTGCAAAGCGCTGCGATTTTTTTTCGTAGTGCCCCGAAGGATTAAATATATCGTTTCTGTGAAAAATCACAGTAACATTCAATTTTTCGATTTTTATTCATTTTTTCATCTTCAAAATGTTTTTTTAGCAATAATGCGTAATTTATTCATTCAAAGGCAACAATTACCAAGAAAAAAAAATCGAAAAAAAAATTTTAATTAAAAAGGATTTAAAATTTTTAGGGTAGTTTTGAAAAAAACTGTTTTTTGTGTTTGTTAAGAAAGTGTATTTCAACGATTGAAGCTGCAAAAAGATTAAAAGTTCGAGATTTGTGTGAAGAGAATCAGTCGACAGTAGGGGGTATATCAACATCAAAGGTGGTTGGACTGGTAAAAAAAAATCGACCAAATTTTTTTTGTCAAGAGGAGTTTATCGTCAACACGTGAAAAAGAAAATTTGGATTTTTTGTTATAATTTAAAAAAAATTATAAAAAAATTTTCAAAAAATTTCGAAATATTTTGTAATATAAGAATAATATTCCGATAATCTCCTCTTGTCAAAAAAAATTTGGTCGATTTTTTTACCAGTCTAACCACCTTTGTTGTTGATATACCCCCCTGCTGTCGACTGACTTTCTTCACACAAATCTCGAACTTTTAATTTTTTTGCAGCTTCAATCGTTGAAATACACTTTCTTAACAAACACAAAAAATAGCTTTTTTTCAAAACTACCCTAAAAATATGATTTTTTTTTATTTGAATTTTTTTTTCGATTTTTTTTCTTGGTAATTGTTGTCTTTGAATGAATAAATTACGCATTATTGCTAAAAAAAAAACATTTTGACGATGAAAAAATGAATAAAAATCGAAAAATTGTTTGTTAGGGTGATTTTTTACAGAAACGATAAATTTAATCCTTCGGGGCACTAAGAAAAAAACATCGCAGCGCTTTGCAACTTTTAGGGTTTTTTGGGGACACTTCGAGGTTAAAACATTACCGACGATATCCTTCGTTCATGCATTATATCCAAAGTTAGACCAAATTATCCAAATATCCTTAAATTGGCAAATTTTCAACTTTTTTGCAGTCAACATCATCACTCCGAAAAAAATGTTTTTACAACAGCCCCTAATTGCATGTCATAGAGAATGTTTTGCAGTTTCCAAAACCGTACTTTTATTTTCTGTACGGTCATTAGTTCTCGAGTAATTGATTGTCAAAGTTGAAATGAACTTTTTTGCTTTGATCGACGATTACTCCGCGCTAAATCATCGTACGGAGCTCGTTAAAAGGTCAAATTAAAGCTGATTAAATTGTCTAAAAGACTTTTATAGTCGTATGATAAAAAAATTCTTTGAAATCGACAGACTAGTTTAAAGACGAGCAAAAATTTGGAAAACAAATTTCGTTGGTTTTCGGATGATTACAAGAAAACCGCCCACGCTAACAAATTTTACAGTCCAGATCTGAAAACTAGATACTTGAAGCTATAACTTCCTCTTTTTATTTTCTGTACGACCATTTTTCTCCGAGTTATCCGTTGTTGAAAATCAGCCAAAAATTTAGAATTTTTTAGATATCCCTTAATTTGTGTGAGTAGTGTATTTTATTTGTACAATTTATTATTTATTTTTTACAGTTACAAAGAATAAATGTTGGCGCCGCAACAAAAAGAAAAGTGGTCGTGAGCAGCAGCCGCAGCGGCAAGAGGCACCCGAGGGAGCCCAAGGGCGCGAAAAGGGCAGGCCATCGAAAGAACAGCGGCTCGAGCGAGGGGAGCGGCCGCAGCAAGGACGCCGCGGGTATCGTTGACGCGACCAAACACGCCCCGCCGCACGCATGTTGAAGTTGCTCAAAACGAACGGGCGTTCCAAATTTTGGTGCAAACAGTATTGGAAAATATGACAAAAAATAAATGTTTCTCCCAATACGGAAATGAGTTTTTACTTTTCCCCTTAGAAAATTAATTAAAAAAATTGTTGAAGAAAAGTGCCGAAACGATCGAGAAAGGCTCGAAGAGAACTTTGAGTCTTTCTCGATCGGCATTTTTTTCAAAACACATTTCACATTGGATAAGTGTGTTTCGGCATTTTTTTCAACACATTTCACATTGGGATGGCGGTCAAAACTTTGAAAGGCCAAATATAGAACGACAAGGATTTCCAAATGACAGAATTATAAACTCAAAGTAACGAAATGTAAATTATTCAAAATTTTATCCTTCGACCGATGACGAAATTGAATAATGATGACACCAAAGGGTTATTTATCCGAGAGCTCATTTATTCGAGAACGTGTATGCAGATTCTCTACAGTTTGAGTCATACAAATACAGATTCAAACAATCTGGAAGATCCATATCTCCGAAATAGAAAGACGTGAGTATCTAATATTGGTAATACCATCTATGGCAAAAAGACACATATATCGAGGATACAAACTTCGAAAGTGTAGATCTCAGATAGGCAAACGAGCGATGGTCCAAAATAGCGGACATCAAAAAAGTGGACGAGTTGCTTCATAAGTTTCTGCCGGTTTTCGCTAACACGTACAAGATTCTTTTAAGGCGTCTGGCCACCTTGGCCGATTGAAAAATGGGTTTATAAAAAAAATAATAATAAACTCGAAAGTATGGGCCGGACTACTTTTATTTTTTTTGCATAACGTCAGAAAGGGCTTTAAGAATAACGTTAATAAATTTCCGTTTAAAATATTAAAAAATGGCGCCGTTATGCACATTGCCGCGGAGGCCCTCCGCACGATACGGGCGGTCGTTGTCCCAGCTGTTACACGGTCATGTCACATCTGAAAAAAATAGCTCATTCGTGAGTAGTGTCGCTATAATGTAGCGTAGCGGTTTTTGTTCGACCATTAAAAAAATTATGGTGAGCCATAATTTCGGTGAAAAATACAAATCTTTTTCTTCGGCTCACCATATTTTTTTTAATGGTCGAAAAAAAACCGCTACGCTACATTGTAGCGACACTACTCACGATTGATCTGATTTTTTTTGCAGATGCGACATGACCGGGTAATAGCTGGGACAACGACCGCGCGCATCGTGCGACGGCCTCCGCGGCAATGTGCTTAACGGCGCCATTTTTTAATATTTTGAACGGAAATTTATTAACGTTATTCTTAAAGCCCTTTCTGACGTTGTGTAAAAAAATAAAAATATTCCCGCCCATACTTTCGAGTTTATTATTTTTTTTTTAATATACCCATTTTTCTATCGACCAAGGTGGCTAGACGCCTTAAAGTCTTTAAGAGGGGATAAACATTTACAACGATCAAAAAATCAATTTCTTTTCTTTAAGGGATAACACCACTCTAGGAATTTGGAAAAATCGTTTTCTTTTGTCTTCAATAATACTTTGGGGTCATAAAAACAATATGCAATTGGTCCTGCAGCGATTTTTTTTATGCTTGGATAAGTGTGTATACGTAAGGCCTGTTTGCAGTCACAAGAGCCTCGCGGTTGATAGAACAGCGTGCGGGTTCTGAGTGCAGACGATGCGGGCTCGATCCTCGGTAGCCAATGTCTTTTTTTTACATTAAACATATATGAATTAAATATCATAAATAATGCCTGGACAGGCGAGAATAGCGAAAGCGAGAGTAAGTTCGAAATTTTTTGAATATCAAAAAAAACAAAAAAAATAGATCAAAAAAATCGATTCACCACCAGGGATCGAACCCGGACCGTAAGCATCGTTAATCCGTCACGCTGCCAACTCAGCCACGACGCTCATTGAGGATAGAGTAACATTTATAATACACGCTTATCCATAATGTTTACTGTTTTAAAAAAATGCCGCAATGACCGCGGCAAAGGCTCAAGATTTCTTTTTGAACCTTCCACGTTCGTTTCGGCGTTTTATTTTTCAACGCGGTTCGTCGTTAATTTTTTTTAACCCGCATTCTCGGCATAAACAGCCAACCGAGAGAAAACAATTTTCTCATTTCATGTTTTTCTCTTTGAAATTCATGTAATGCATATTTTCCAATCCGCAGTACGGCCACACATATATATCGAGCTCGATCGGACGGAAAACTTCGCTCCGTTCGCCTGTCGAGTGAGCGAGGGGCAGAGACTTTTCCCCCACCGAGCTACCCATTCGTGTGGACGCTGCTGCGATATCGACTTGAGCGGTGATCACGACTCGCGCGGCTACAAGGGAATCTGCAACCTCGACAGAGGCGATGCACACAAAATCATATTCCCGCACTCGCCGCCGCGATTTAGCGCCATTTCCATGGCACGCCGTAAAGGGGAGCGTTGTACATCTCCCTACTAATCTCTACCGAAAAGAGGAGCGTTGTGCATCGCCCTACTAATCTCTGTTTTCGGCGTGACGCGGAAATGGCGCTAAATCGCGGCGGCGAGTTCGGGAATATGATTTTGTGTGCATCGCCTCTGTCGAGTTAGCAGATTCCATTGTAGCCGCGCGAGTCGTGATCGCCGCTCAAGTCGATATCGCAGCAACGTGCACACGAATGGGTAGCTCGGTGGGGGAAACGTTTCTGCCCCTCGCTCACTCGACAGGCGAACGGAGCGAGGTTTTCCGTCTGATCGTGCTCGACTTATATGCGTGGCCGTACTGCGGATTGGAATATGCATTAGATGAATTTCAAAGAGAAAAACATGTATCGAGAAAATTGTTTTCTCTCGGTTGGCCGTTTATGCCGAGAATGTGGGTTAAAAAAAATAAACGACGAACCGCGTTGAAAAATAAAACACCGAAACGACCGTGGAAGGTTCAAAAAGAAATCTTGAGCCTTTGCCGCGGTCGTTACGGCGTTTTTTTTTTCAACAGTGAACATTATGGGTAAGCGTGTATCATAAATGTTTCTTTATCCTCAATTAGCGTCTTGGCTGAGTTGGCAGCGTGACGGATTAACGATGCTTGCGGTCCGGGTTCGATCCTTGGTGAATCGACTTTTTTTATCTATTTTTTTCTTCATTTTATATTTAAAAAATGTCGAACTGACTCTCGCTTTAGCTATTCTCGCCTGTCCAGGCATTATTTATAATATTTAATTCATATATGTTTAATTTTAAAAAAGACATTGGCTACCGGGGGTCGAACCCGCGTCGTCTGCACTCACAGCCCGCACGCCGATATATCAACCGCGAGGCTCTTGTGACTGCGAACCTGCCTTACGTATACACACTCATCCAACCTTTAAAAAAAATCGTTGCAGGACCAATTGCATATTGTTTTTATGACCCCAACGTATTGTTGAAGACAAAAGAAAACGATTTTTCCAAAATCCTATGGTGGTGTTATCCCTTAAAGAAAAGAAATTGATTTTTTTATCGTTGTAAATGTATGTCCCCTCTTAAAGACTTTAAGGCGTCTGGCCACCTTGGCGGATCGAACAATGGGCATATTAAAAAAAATAATAAACTCGACATTATGAGCCGGAATATTTTTATTTTTTTACACAACGTCAGAAAGGGCTTTAAGAATAACGTGAATAAATTTCGGTTCAAAATATTAAAAAATGGCGCCGTTATGCAGATTGCCGCGGAGGCCCTCCGCACGATACGCGCGGTCGTTGTCCCAGCTGTTACCCGATCATGTCACATCTGCAAAAAAATCAGCTCATTCGTGAGTAGTGTCGCTACAATGTAGCGTAGGGGCTTTTTTTCGACTATTAAAAAAAATAATGGTGAGCCGAAGAAAAACATTTGTATTTTTCACCGAAATTATGGCTCACCATAATTTTTTTAATGGTCGAAAAAAACCGCTACGCTACATTGTAGCGACAATACTCACGAATGAGCTGATTTTTTTTCAGATGTGACATGACCGGGTAAGAGCTGGGACAACGACCGCGCGTATCGTGCGGAGGGCCTCCGCGGCAATGTGCATAACGGCGCCATTTTTTAATATTTTGAACGGAAGTTTATTAACGTTATTCTTAAAGCCCTTTCTGACGTTATGTAAAAAAATAAAAATATTCCGGCGCATACTTTCGATTTTTTTTTGTTTTTTAACATGCCCATTTTTCGATCGGCCAAGGTGGCCAGACGCCTTAAAAGAATCTCGTTCGTGTTAGCGAAACCCGGCAAAAAATTATGAAGCAACTCGTCCACTTCTTCGATGTTCGCTATTTCGGTGTTCGCTATTTTGGACCATCGCTCGTTTGCCTATCTGAGATCTACACTTTCGAAGTTTGTATCCTCGATATATATGTCTTTTTGCTATAGATGGTATTACCAATATTAGATACTCACTTCGTTCTATTTCGGAGATGTGGATGTTCTAGAATGTTTGAATCTGTATTTGTATGACTCCAACTGCAGACAATCTGAATACACGTTCGCGAATAAATGAGCTCTCGAATAAATAATCCTTTGGTGTAATAGTTATTCAATTTCGTCATCGGTCGAAGGATAAAATTTTGAATTATTTACAGGTCGTAACTTTGAGTTTATAATTCTGTCATTTCGAAATCTTTGTCGTTCTATATTTGGCCTTTCAAAGTTTTGACCCCCATGCCAATGTGAAATGTGTTTTGAAAAAAATGCCGATCGAGAAAGACTCAAAGTTCTCTTCGAGCCTTTCTCGATCGTTTCGGCACTTTTCTTCAACAATTTTTTAACTAATTTTGTAAGGGGAAAAGTAAAAACTCGTCTCCGTATTGGGGGAAACATTTATTTTTTTGTCATATTTTCCAACACTGTTTCCACCAAAATTTGGAACGCCCGCTCGTTTTGAGCAACTTCAACATGCGTCCGGCGGGGCGAACGACTGCGTGTTCGGACGCGTCGACGATACCCGCGGCATCCTTGCTGCGGCCGCTCCCCTCGCTCGCGCCGCTATTCTTTCGATGGCGTGCCCTTCTCGCGCCCTTGGACTCCCTCGGGTGCCTCTTGCCGCTGCTGCTGCTGCTGATGACCACTTTTCTTTTTGTTGCGGTGCCAAAATTTCTTCTTTGTAACTGTAAAAAATAAATAATAAAATGTACAAATAAAATACACTACTCACACAAATTAAGGTATATTTGAAATATTCCAAATTTTTGGCTGATTTTCAACAAGGGACAACTCGGAGAAAAATGGTCGTACAGAAAATTTGAAAAAAAGGAAATTATAGCTTCAAGTCTCTAGTTTTCCGATCTGGTCTGTAAAATTTTTTAGCGTGGGTGGTTTTCTTGTAATCATCCGAAAACCAACGAAATTTTTTTTCCAAATTTTTGCTCGTCTTTAAAATGGCGTGTCGACTTAAAAAAATGTTTTTTATCATACGACTATAACCGTCTTTTAGACAATTTAATCAGCTTTAATTTGACCTTTTAACGAGTTCCGTACGATGATTTGGCGCGGAGTAATCGTCGATCAAAGCAAAAAAGTCCATTTTAACTTTGACAATCAATTACTCGAGAACTAATGATCGTACAGAAAATAAAAGTAAGGTTTTGAAAACTGCAAAACATTCTCTATGACATGCAATTAGGGGCTGTTGATGAAACATTTTTTTCGGAGTGATGATGTTGACTGAAAAAAAGTTGAAAATTTGCCAATTTAAGGATATTTGGAAAATTTGGTATAACTTTGGATATAATGTATGAACGAAGGATATCGTCGGTATTATTTTAACCTCGAAGTGCCCCATAAAACCCTCAAAACCCGCAGCGATTTTTTTTTCTTCGTGCCCCGAAGGTTCAAATTTACCGTTTCTGTCAAAAATCACCGTAATAAGCAATTTTTCGATTTTTATTTATTTTTTCATCTTCAAAATGTTTTCTTTTAGCAATAATGCGTTATTTATTTATTCAAAGACATCAATTACCAAGAAAAAAATCTTTTTTTCAAAATTCGAAAAAAATTCAAATAAAAAAATTCAAATTCTTTGGGTAGTTTCGAAAAAAAACTGTTTTTTGTGTTTGTTAAGAAAGTGTATTTCGACGATTGAAGCTGTAAAATATTAAAAGTTCGAGATTTGTGTGAAGAGAATCAGTCGACAGTAGGGAGGTATATCAACAACAAAGGTGGTTAGATTGGTAAAAAAAATCGACCAAATTTTTTTTTACCTGAGGAGATTATCGCTAACACGTGAAAAAAATTTGAATTTTTTTTTATTTGAAAAAAAAATTTAATAAAAAAATTAAAACCAACAATTTCGGAATTTTTTTATTAAAAGGTTTTTTTTCAAATAAAGAAATATAAAAAAAAATTCTAATTTTTTTTCACGTGTTAACGATAATCTTCTCTTGTCGAAAAAAATTTGGTCGATTTTTTTTACCAGTCTAACCACCTTTGTTGTTGATATAACTCCCTACTGTCGACTGAGTCTCTTCACACAAATCTCGAACTTTTAATTTTTTTGCAGCTTCAATCGTTCAAATACACTTTCTTTTAAATTTTTTTTAAGTTGAATTTTGTTTTCGTTTTTTGTTCTTGGTGATTGTTGTCGTTGAATGAATAAATTACGCATTATTGCTGAAAAAACATTTTGAAGCTGAAAAAATGAATAAAAGTCGAAAAATTGCTTGTTACGGTGATTTTTGACAGAAACGATAAATTTAATCCTTCGGGGCACTGAGAAAAAAAAATCGCAGCGCTTTGCAACTTTGAGGATTTTTTGGGCACACTTCGAGGTTAAAACATTACCGACGATATCCTTCGTTCATGCATTATATCCAAAGTTTTCCCAAATTTTCCAAATATCCTTAAATTGGCAAATTTTCAACTTTTTTTCAGTCAATATCATCACTCCGAAAAAAAATGTTTTATCAACAGCCCCTAATTGCATGTCATAGAGAATGTTTTGCAGTTTCCAAAACCCTACTTTTATTTCCTGTACGATTATTAGTTCTCGAGTAATTGATTGTCAAAGTTAAAATGGACTTTTTTGCTTTGATCAACGAGTACTCCGCGGCAAATCATCGTACGGAGCTCGTTAAAAGGTCAAATTAAAGCTGATTAAATTGTCTAAAAGACGTTCATAGTCGTACGATAAAAAAACTTCTTTGAAGTCCACAAACCATTTTAAAGACGAGAAAAAAATTGGAAAAAAAATTTCGTTGGTTGTCATATGATTACAAGAAAACCGCCCACGCTAACAAATTTTACAGTCCAGATCTGAAAACTAGATACTTGAAGCTATAATTTCCTTTATTTCATTTTCTGTGCGACCATTTTTATCTGAGTTATCCCCTGTTGAAAATCAGCCAAAAATTTGGAATTTTTTAAATATCCCTTAATTTGTGTGAGTAGTGTATTTTATTTGTACATTTTATTATTTATTTTTGGCAGTTACAAAGAAGAAATTTTAGCGCCGCAACAAAAAGAAAAGTGGTCGTCAGCCGCAGCAGTAGTGGCAAGAGGCACCCGGGGGAGCCCAAATTCGCGAGAAGGGCAGGCCAACGAAAGAACAGTGGCACGAGCGTGGTGAGCGGCCGCAGCAAGGACGCCGCGGGTATCGTCCACGCGACCGAACCCGCAGTCGTTCGCCCCGCCGGACACATGAAGTTGCTCAAAACGAGCGGGCGTTCCAAATTTCGGTGCAAACAGTATTGAAAAATATGACAAAAAATGAATGTTTCCCCCAATCCGTAAATAAGTTTTTACTTTTCCCCTTAGAAAATTAATTTAAAAAATTGTTGACAAAAAGTGCCGAAACAATCGAGAAAGACTCGAAGAGAACTTTGAGTCTTTCGCGATCGGCATTTTTTTTTAAACCCATTTCACATTGGATAAGTGTGTTTCGGCATTTTTTCAACACATTTCCCATTGGGATGGGGGTCAAAACTTTGAAAGGCCAAATATAGAACGACAAAGATTTCGAAATGACAGAACTATAAACTCAAAGTAACGAACTGTAAATTATTCAAAATGTTATCCTTCGACCGATGACGAAATTGAATAACTATTACACCAAAGGATTGTTTATTCGAGAACGTGTATTCAGATTGTCTGCAGTTTGAGTCATACAAATACAGATGCAAACAATCTAGAATATCCATATGTCCGAAATAGAAAGAAGTGAGTATCTAATATAGGTAATACCATCTACAGCAAAAAGACATATATATGGAGGATACAAACTTCGAAAGTGTAGATCTCAGATAGGCAAACGAGCGATGGTCCAAAATAGCGACCACCGAAATAGCGAACATTAAAGAAGTGGACGAGTTGCTTCATAATTTTCTGCCGGTTTTCGCTAACACGTACGAGATTCTTTTAAGGCGTCTGGCCACCTTGGCCGATCGAAAAATAGGTATATTAAAAAAATAATAATAAACTCGAAAGTATGGGCCGGAATATTTTTATTCTTTTACATAACGTCAGAAAGGGCTGTAAGAATAACGTTAATAAATTTCCGTTCAAAATATTAAAAAATGGCGCCGTTATGCACATTGCCGCGGAGGTCCTCCGCACGATACGCGCAGTCATTGTCCCAGCTGTTACCCGGTCATGTCACATCTGAAAAAAAAATCAGCTCATTCGTGCGTAGTGTCGCTACAATGTAGCGCAGCGGTTTTTTTCGACCATTAAAAAAATTATGATGAGCCATATTTTCGGTGAAAAATACAATTTTTTTTCTTCGGCTCACCATAATTTTTTTTAATGATTTTTTTTAAATATACTCATTTTTCGATCGGCCAAGGTGGCCAGACGCCTTAAAGTCTTTAAGAGGGGATATCCATTTACAACGATCAAAAAATAAATTTCTTTTCTTTAAGGGATAACACCACTCTAGGAATTTGGAAAAATCGATTTCTTTTGTCTTCAATAATACTTTGGGGTCATGAAAACAATATGCAATTGGTCCTGCAGCGAATTTTTTTTAAAGGTTGGATAAATGTGCATCCGTTAGGCAGGTTTGCAGTCACAAGAGCCTCGCGGTTGATGTATCAGCGTGCGGGCTCTGAGTGCAGACGACGCGGGTTCGATCCCCGGTAGCCAATGTCTTTTTTTTAATTAAACATATGTGAATTAAATATCATAAATAATGCCTGGACAGGCAAGAATAGCTAAAGCGAGAGTAAGTTCGATTTTTTTTAAATATAAAATGAAGAAAAAAAATAGATACAAAAAGTCGATTCACCAGGGATCGAACCCGGACCGCAAGCATCGTTAATCCGTCACGCTGCCAACTCAGCCACGACACTCATTGAGGATAGAGAAACATTTATGATACATGCTTATCCATAATGTTTACTGTTTAAAAAAAAACGCCGTAACGACCGCGGCAAAGGCTCAAGATTTCTTTTTGAACCTTCCACGGTCGTTTCGGCGTTTTATTTTTCAACGCGTTTCGTCGTTAATTTTTTTTAACCCGCATTCTCGGCATAAACGGCCAACCGAGAGAAAACAATTTTCTCGATACATGTTTTTCTCTTCGAAATTCATTTAATGCATATTCCAATCCGCAGTACGGCCACACATATGTGTCGAGCTCGATCGGACGGAAAACCTCGCTGCGTTCCCCTGTCGACTGAGCGAGGGGCTGAGACTTTTCCCCCACCGCGCTACCCATTCGTGTGCACGCTGACTGCGATATCGACTTGAGCGGTTATCACGACTCGCGCGGCTACAAGGGAATCTGCAACCTCGACAGAGGCGATGCACACAAAATCATATTCCCGAACTCGCCGCCGCGATTTAGCGCCATTTCCGAGGCACGCCGAAAAGGGGAGCGTTGTACATCTCCCTACTAATCTCTGCCGAAAAGGGGAGCGTTGTGCATCACCCTCATGGAGCCTAGATACCAGGAGGTTCAGCGAGGCCTTTCAACTCGTCCCCAAAACGGGAACAAGAAATGATGGCGCTGGGGTGCTCTGGCACCTATATGTATATATAGATATACGCTAAACATGGGTGCGATCTAAGACAGATCACAGATGATGTACCTAACCCTCATTAGTGTCAAGGGATAACACCACTCTAGGATTTTGGAAAGACGTTTTCTTTCCTAAAAATACTTTGGTGTCATAAAAACAATATGCAATTGGTCCTGTAGCAATTTTTTTTATTTAAAGGTTCAATTACCGATTTGGCCGCAGCGCCTTAGAACGCGCGCTGAGTTGCTCGTACAACTTTAAACGCGTTTTTCTCGAAACCACTTTATTCGATCTCGGAAGACGGATTACTCGACCACCTTTGCCTGCATCGATTTGAAATTTTGATAGCAGCTTCACAATTATATTCTTTATGGGAGTACGTAGCCGTTTTTTGATTAAATGTAAACTTCTTTTTATAAACAATTTACTGCTTTTTTGGCAAAAAATCGATTTATTTCCTTCAAAGTGCGCTATTCTTGCAAAATTTGAAAGCAAATTTCTAGGTAGTCTCATAACTAATAATATATAAATTATCATTTTTTGGTTTTTGTTTCAGGTCTTATATTTTACGAGAAAACCGTTCTCCTGTGAAGCTCTATATGTAAAAAAAAACACGTTTTTCTAGATGGGCTGTATTGCCGATATTCAGAGTTTGAGTTTGAGATCTTTTCTCGCTTTTGCGTTTTTTCCCGAACCTTCATGAGGAAATTATGAATCGGCGGATATTTCGACGTTTGATGTCACGATCGGTCTGTCGTGAGGTTAGAAACTCATCCGATCACTTTCACCTCGTTGACCAATATATTACTATATATGTAGGTGCCGCTGCACCCCAGCGCCATCACTTCGGGTCATTTTCGGGGACGCTTTTTTCATCGCTTTTGCATTGCCGCTGAACCTCCTGGTATCTAGGCTCCATGATCACCCTACTCATGGAGACTAGAGTAAAGGAGCCCGAACGCATATGGCGGAGTCGTCGAAAAGTGGATCGCGAAAGTGATGAAAGATCTTGTAGTTCGAAAAATATCCGCAAGCGATACCAGCGCCTGGTACCGAATAGGATAGGTTCGTGAGGACCGGCTTAGCAGTGTTTGTGACATACATACAGTGACGTATTACTGTCAGTGAGTGCAGCCAGATCGCGCGTAAACGTTACCCCTTCTCGAGTAGCGCGTGTCCGTGAGCGAGCGACGCTCGGGCGTCTTCGGAAAGAGCCGGGCACGGTCGAAGTTTCCCGACCGCGCCTTCGGCAGCTACACCAACACGTGGACGCTGAGCACGTTCATGTGCGGCCAAACCGAAACGAAGCTTCGAGGAAGAAGCTATCTAAGCACGACTCGCGCGTGACTTCACCAGACGGTACGCGGGAGGCTTTTAGATGATTTGAATGCTTATTTAGCTCTTGATTCTCTGCGGTATTAATGTATAAAAAAATGTATCGCGCACTCTGATCGCTTATATTTTTAGTTTATACGTTAATTTAAATATAATAATAAATCTAAATTACAACTTATTTATCTTATATCAAATTGTTTACGCTTCACTCACACCCGTCCTTATGTCAAATAAATTATAATTCATAAAAGTAAGCGGAAATATATTTATATTCGTATTATTATATTAATTCTTACATACTTTTATCAAGCGATAAAGCATTATCCCCAAAAACAAGCTAATCATCCATCTGGCCGCGAATCCTAAGTACCAGAAAGTATACATATTCTACGAGCGATGAGATGGTCCCTTTGGTAGCGTTCCTGACTTCGGTCCGCAGGGGTCCCTAGTGCAAATTTTTCATAATTTCTCATATTTTAGTCGTATTTGAGATTTTCGGAGAAAAAAATGATTTAAAACATATTCAAGTTCTGGTCTATTTCCCAAAAACACATTTTTTTTTACTGAAAATTCATGATTTCTCATTTTTTTCCCGGAAATTTCTCTTTTTCCTATGACCTGAGTGAACGGCTGCGGACATATTCGGAGAAAAGTTAAAGATGAAAAGAAATGAGATTTTCGTAAAAAAAAACTTATTATTGTTATTTATTTCCGGAAATTTCCCTTTTTCCTATTACCTGAGTGAACGGCTGTGAAGATATTCGGAGAAAATTTAAAGATTAAAAAGATGAGATTTTCGTAAAAAATTGTTATTATTTTTTTTCCGGAACTTTTTCTTTTTCCTATTAACCGGTGTGATGGTCTAGTGGTTAGCGTTCGAATCCCAGTCGCGTACATTTCGTTGTGAAATGTTTTTTTTCGGCATTTCGCGGCAAAATAAGACTAGTTCCACGACTGGGGGGCGAACTCGATGACCGGCTGTACTGGTGTAGGTTTTCCGCAGTTTCCCTATATCCAGGACAGAAATGTCATGATGAATATAATACAGAGGGGAAAGTCGGCTGCGGCCGCAAGAGGGGGGGGACAGGGAGAAAGATGGAGAAAAAAGGAGTAAAAAACAGTCGAGGAAAGAAACGCGCACAATGAGGGGAAAGAATAGGTAACAAACGCGAAAAGCGTGTACCTAAGGAAAAAACCAATGACAAAAAAAATGAGATTTTCGTAAAAAAAAATTATTACATTTTTTATCCCTCATAATTCTGAGAAATAATGAATTTCCGAAATGTTTGCAAACATTATTTTCCTTAAGGGGTAACACCACTGTAACGGCCTGCCACGAAGCGTTTTAGACAAATAATACTTGGGGTAATTATTAAGCATATATTGAAGTATATTGCAAAAAATGTTATGGGAAAATATTACAAAATTGCGACACTGCAGCAAATTCTTCCGGGACATGTTGAACTTAAGGTGCTCTGCGTCGCGCAGTATAACTTGTGCCAATTTTAATCTGGACAAAATAATTTTTTTAATTAAATCTAGATGAGTGTAGCTAGTGAACCACGTAGGGGATTTTAGAAATATTGATTTTTGGGTAATTGCCGAAATCAAGCGATGAAGCATTATCATAATGCTTTATCGCTTGATGAAAGTATATGAGAATGAATATAATAATACGAATATAAATATAATTCCGCTTACTTTTATGAATTACAATTTATTTGGCATAGGGAGGGGTGTGAGTAAAGCGCAAACAATTTTTTAGAAGATAAATAAGTTGTAATTTAGATGTATTATTATATTTAAATTAACGTACAAACTAATAAAATAAGCGATCAGAGAACCGGTGCGATGGTCTAGTGGTTAGCGTGCTCGCCACTAAGCCAGCGGACCGGGAGGTCGCGGGTTCGAATCCCAGTCGCGTACATTTCGTCGTGAAATGTTTTTCTTCGGCATTTCGCGGCGAAATAAGACTAGTTCCACGACTGGGGGGCGAACTCGATGACCGGCTGTATTGGTATAGGTTTTCCGCAGTTTCCCTATACCCATGACAGAAATGTCATGATGAATATGATACAGAGGGGGAAGTCGTCTACGGCCGCAAGAGGGGGGAACAGGGGAAAGATGGAGAAGAAAGGAAGTAAACAGTAGAGGAAATAACGGTCATAATGATGGGAAAGAATAGGTAACAAACGCGACAAGCGTGTACCTAAGGAAAAAACCAATTAAAAAAAAAAAAATAAGCGGTCAGAGTGCGCGATAAATTTGTCGACACTAAAAGATAACTAATTAAAATAATAATGATAACTGATAAAAATAACTAATCAAATAAGAATTAATAGTAATAATAATTATAAAAAAAGCACTGAGCGCTGGGAACGATCCCGCACCCCAAGTGCAAATTATTTTCTGAAAAATTCCGATTGTTTCCGGCAAATTTTTCCGAATTTTTCTATGAATTGGAACAAATATGAAGAATTCGGAGTTTTGCGGACAATTATTTTTACGCAAACATCCGAGTTTCTCCGAATTTCTCCGAATTTTTTCGAATTTTTCCGAATATTTCATCATTTTAATTACGATCACGGGAAAATGTCGGAAATTATATGAAGGCTTTAAGGGGTAACACCACTGTAACGGCCTTACAGGAAGCGTATTTTGTGATATTTTTTTTTTGGAGGAAGAAAATGTGATAAACAAATAATACTTGCGGTATTTATTCAGCATATATTTAAGTATATTGCTAGAAATTTTTATCCGAAAATATTACAAATTGGCGACATTGCAGCAATTCTTCCGAAGCATGTCGAAACTCTGCGGCACGCAGTATAACTGTGCCAATTTTAATTTAAAAAAAGAATTTTGTTTTATTAGGTCTAGATGAACATTTTTAGTCAAATACTCGGCAATTACTCAAAAATCAATATTTCTAAAATCCCCTACGTGGTTCACTAGCTACACTCATCTAGATTAAAAAAAAAATATATTGTCCAGATTAAAATTGGCACAAGTTATACTACGTGCCGCATAGCACCTTAAGTTCAACATGCCTCGGAAGAATTTGCTGCAGTGTCGTCATTTTGTAATATTTTCTCATAAAATTTTTTTGCAATATACTTCAATATATGCTTAATAATTACCCCAAGTATTATTTGTCTAAAACACTTCGTGGCAGGCCGTTACAGTGGTGTTACCCCTTAAGGAAAATATTGTTTGCAAACATTTCGGAAATTCATTATTTCTCAGAATTATGAGGGATAAAAAAATGTAAGTTTTTTTTGCGAAAATCTCATTTTTTTCATCTATAACTTTTCTCCGAATATCTCCGCAGCCGTTCACTCAATATGAAAAAGAAAAAGTTCCGGAAAAAAAATGATAAGTTTTTTTTACGAAAATCTCATTTTTTTCATCTCTAAATTTTCTCCGAATATTTTCGCAGCCATTCACTCAGGTAATAGGAAAAAGGGAAATTTCCGAAAAAAAATAACAATAATTTTTTTTTTACGAAAATCTCATTTCTTTTCATCTTTACCTTTTCTCCGAATATGTCCGCAGCCGTTCACTCAGGTCATATGAAAAAGAGAAATTTCCGGGAAAAAATGAGGAATCATGAATTTTCAGTAAAAAAAATGTGTTTTTGGGAAATAGACCAGAACTTGAATCTGTTTTAAATCATTTTTTCTCCGAAAATCTCAAATTCGACTAAAATATGAGAAATTATGAAAAATTTGGAGAAAAATTTGCACTAGGGGCCCCTACGGACCGAAGCCAGGAACGCTACCAACGGACCATCTCATCGCTTGTAGAATATGTGCACTTTCTGGTACTTACGATTCGCGGCCGGATGGATGATTGGCTTCTTTTTGGGGATAATGCTTTATCGCTTGATGAAAGTATGAGAATTAATATAATAATACGAATATAAATATATTTCAGCTTACTTTTTTGAATTATAATTTATTTGGCATAGGAACGGATGTGAGTAAAGCGTAAACAATTTTATATAAGATAAATAAGTTGTAATTGAGATTTATTATTATATTTAAATTAACGTATAAACTAAAAAATAAGCGAGCAGAGTGCGCCATACATTTTTTTGTATACATCAATAATGCGGAGAATCAAGAGTTAAATAAGCATTGAAATCATCTAAAAGCCTCCCGCGTGCCGTCGGGTGACGTCACGCGCGAGTCGTGCTCAGATTGTTTTTTCCCTCGAAGCCTTCGTTTCGGCTTGGCCGCACATGAACGTGCTCAGCGTCCATGCGTTGGTGTAGCTGCCGAAGGCGCGGTCGGGAAACTTCGACCGTGCTCGGCTCTTTCCGAAGACGTCCGAGCGTCGTTCGCTCACGGACACGCGCTACTATGATTGGGTGATGGGCGCAAGAGACTAGAGAGGGGGTAACTTTTACACGCGATCTGGCTGCACTGATCGACGATTCAAAATCACCGCGCGGACGGAGCCAGTAGTGGTAGCGCCGCCAGGCGGGTACAATCCGCGGATCATTCATCACTGTGACAACCATTTCGCCAGCATTGCGTTCGGGCTCCTTTACTCTAGTCTCCATGACCCTACTAATCTCTGGGGGAGCGTTGTGCATCTCCCTACTAATCTCTGCTACTCCATACCCTATCACATGGAGACTAGATACAGGAGGCCACACTCGGCCTTTCAACTCGTCCCCAGAACGGTATCCGAGATAGATGGGTTTTACGGTGGGTGCTCCGGATCACATGTATAGATATACGCGAAACATAGGTCCGATGAAGACAGTTCACAGCTGGATGTACCTTTCATTGTAAGTGTCAGAGTTATAAAAATTGAGACAAAGAGTTATACGATATTTGATTAATACGCATACAGTACAGATAAACCATAGTTTTTTCAATCAAAAACTTTAGTTATTTATATAAAAAACTTTAGTTTTTTTTATTCTTGTGTGTAATTTTTCAGAGTACAAAACGAATATATATGACGAAACTTGAGTCTGCAGATATAACTCAATTTCTCAATCGCCATTGCGTAGATAATTACAAAAAAAATCTTCCTCCTTATCGTTACACAATAATTTTCATAGAAGATGTAAATTATACCAAATTACATTAAAAAAATTATTCGATTATTTCAAAAATGTACATTCGTATCTGTTCATAGAATCGTTAACAAAATATTTTCAACTCATTCTTTTTCATATTGCCTAGTATTGATATTTTGACGAGTATGCTGTGAATATTAAGAGATTATACAGTGTAAGGAGTCGAAAAATAGTTGATTTTCGCTAATTATTATTCGATGGTTAAAATACACTAATCAATCTGATTCTTTAAGTCAAATCAAAGCACTCATGAAGAACAGAAAATAAATTTTAAAACGTTTATTTGTATTTCTTTTACATTTTTTCAACGGTTGAAAATGTCTTCGAAAAAAGGGTGTTCTCATGGTGTACACGGTTGTGGCCGTAAATATGATCTGAAACAAAATTTGTAAAAAGATTATTAATTTGTAAAAAGATTATTAATCAGTATGAAAGCCGCTATCTTGCTATGGAGTTTTTAAAAATTGAAATGGACAAAATATCGCCATTTTGAAAAAAAAGTATCGAATTTAACCTATTTTGTCGAGATTGCAGTTGAGTGCTCGCTTCCACTCAGAAAGCCTGTTATTGCGCTATAAAATCCAATAAAATGTTCAACTGTACGCGTAGAGATAGTTTCTTAACCAAAAACTTCAACATCAATTTATCTACAAAATATATTTACTTCAAGGAGTACGAAAGACTGCATGCTGCCGTAATCCCAATGCGCACCGCCGAGTTCGGTGTTGTACTGACCAGTCTTGCAACCTGGTACTCCGCACATTTTTACCATATTGCACACTGAAATTGAATTTCACGAATGTAACACTGATGATAGTTTTTAATTGTCGAATACGGTATATTATTCGTAACATTCGTAATGAAAAAATACTAATTTCTATTCAGACTCTCAGTGAACAAGGAAATTTATTTTGTCATCAATTATTGAATAAGTTACTCTACGGGAGACAAAGTTTTCAGTCGGAATATTTAGTATACTTAAGGCCATGTGCCACACGCCTCCGACCGCTTCGAAATTTTGAAATGGGAATTCTCCCGAACGGAACAACCAATTGGAATGAAATTTGTTGTGTGCATGCAGGACGCTTGCTCCGAGAGCATGATTTGCGAAATTTTCCAAAATTTCGAAAAAAAATTTGCAGTTTGTGGTTACCATGCGAAAAACTGTGAATTTTTAACCATTGCATAGCATTTTCGTTAATTTGGCGCGAATCACGCTCTCGACAGTGGCAAAGCACACATCTTGAGCTTTGTTTCACCTGTTTTCACGAACAAATGGCGGAGAAAAAGCATTTTGAAATTTTTACATAAATGTAGCAAATATGTACCAACAAAGCTCAAAATATCAGGTACCGGAGCGAGCGTTCAGTTCATCCGTTTTCTCACTGGCGGCGCGCAGCTCACTTCGTCCTGTTTTGACCGACCGCGCTCGCCTCCTTCCGGAACAATTTATTTTTTGACAGGTCGAAAGCCGGAGCTATAACCTCGCACATTCGTTCGAATTATATTTCAAACGATGTGTGTGATAGAGTGTGATGTAGAATGTGAATAGTGTGAATAGTGATAGAGTGCAGTTTGTTTTCGTCGCGTTTTGGTGAGTTTTTTTGCTGTAAACAACGCCTCAGGACGCTGGCACACCACCGACGAGAAATCCCGACAACGAAATAATCGACGAGAAAACCGCTGCGGCCGATTACACGAAGACGATCGAGGAACATAGTGGCAGCGAGAAGCCGAAGGAGAAAACACCGGAAGTCAAGGTACGTACGTGCTATAACCTCATAACCACAATTTACGTACTTTGTAATTTGCCACGATTTTCCCTCGCATTGGTTTCCCGCTCGCCGATGTGTCAAATAGCCAACGGCTCCGATGCAAGAAACCCAAGTTCATTTGCTCTTCGCAGAAATACCTCAGTATTTATTCGTGAAAAAATCGCAGATAGCATATTTTCGATTTCCTGAGCAGCGTCCGACCAAAATGAGGCACGAAAGTTTAACACTCTTTGCCTACGAACGCTAAACTATCACGTCTCAAACACGAATGATTTGTGGACCTGTGGCGATTCCTCGATAGCTTCACCCTGATGACCGAGCATACTATTGGTATGGCGTACAGAGATAGTACCCTACGGTGTACCTGTACGGTAGTACACCGCTACACGCAAATGTACGTGTTACTAGTATGGTACAGGTATACTGTGCAATAGTAAAATATACCGATTCTGTATCCTCACCATACTAATACTGGTACCGATACCGTACGCACACACGTGGTAGGTACGGTACCTGGGCTATCATGTAGGAACTGGAACTAATGTAGCATCGGATTTACCATCTAGATGGACCATTGGATTTATCCACGGCAGCAAGTACGTACTGCCGAGGATGAGAAACTGCGTCAATCGTCGCGGCCACAACATACAGTCCCGGTGTTGCAAGGATATCACCGCTGTCTCCAATCTCTTCGAGAGCACCAGCGAGGCTGACCTCAAGGAACAATATCTTGCCATGGATCGCACCACCAATCTGTGCAAGGCCTTTCGCTTATGTATGTACGTTTCAAAACAAAGGGCAAGGACGTTAGGGCCTTCTTGCATCTCAATGGTTACGGCTACCATCATCTCATACTCAGAGACGACGGGTCCAAACCTTCAGCCCAACAGAATTGAATGGTCAACAGTTGAACGTGTTAAGGTAGAACAAGCATGCGCTCTTGATTTTTATAGATTTTGTTCAAATTTTAACCAGACATTGTTCGTATGATTATGCATGTGTCAGTGAAATTTCAGAACAGTCGACTATTTAGATTCGGAGATAATGGGTTTTAAAATTGCAACTTTTAACACTACAGGGTCTGCATTGAAATTTAGACAGGGTAATTTTCCGTAACAAATATTTGTCCTCTATAAAAAGACACAAGGCAATAACATAAGCAATATGAAATATTAATGTTTATAACGCAAATATTTCTTTTACGTTAAAAGTTTTTAACTTTAGGAACACGATAATAATCTTTTCTCTCGACATATTGACCAATACTGTTCTACGGTGTTGCATAATGTCTTCTTATTATAGGGGACACATATTTTTTACCGAGAGTTATTCTGTCGTTACTGAACGTCTTTAGCAAAATTGAATAGTAAAGATAATGCAAACTTTTTTCACTCGTTCCCTAACTAGTTTGCTATCTAATCATAATTTTCCTTCAAATTGAATAACCCAATAGAATGGTACACCAAATTATGTGACCTGACTTTCGGCCAATGCAGACCCTGCAGTGTTAAAAGTTGCTATTGAAAAATCCATTTTCTCCCAATCTAAATAGTCAACTGTTCTGAAATTTCACTCAAACTTTCATAATGATATGAACAATATCTGGTTAAAATTTAAACAAAATCGATAGAAATCAAGAGCGCACGCTCGTTTTATCATAAGGGATATTTCGCGATTTTTTTTTGTAGGACAAATAAGAGACTATTAATATTCAAGGATGTTATTAGTCATATCTTCGAAGGACTAAAATGAAATGAATATTAGAAAATTATACTAAAAGGTGAGGCTGGAGCCATTCTGGAGAGGCATGTTGAATATGAGACGCTCTGCGGCACGCAGTATAGCTAACGCAAATTTGATTTTAGAATAAAATAAACAAAATTCTATTAATTTACACGAGTATAGCTAGAGAAAAACGTAAAGGGTTGTGAAAGTATTAATTTTTGTGTAATTGGGGAACATTAAACCAAAAACTTAATTTTCGACAGAAAAAAAAGGACAATAATTTGGTAATAACTAATGTTATAACTAACTCATAGAAAATCCCGTACGTATTTCTCTTTGGAATGTTATTTTAAACATGTACTCAAAATTTGGAGTGAAAATACTTAAAATTTTTGGAGTTATGCTGCGTGCCGTTTTGAAAAATTGTGTTTCGAGAAAAACCAGCGTAACGCACAGTTTAATCTCCGTTCCCTGGTAGACTATGGACAAAATATTTTTGATGAAACTTTTCGAGGAGAATAAGTCACTGTCCGGGCTGAATCTCCGTCGTCTGATGACATCAACACCGTACCCAAGGCGTGAGGCGAGCGGTGAACAAAGTGTATATGAATCGTGGTCGAGGTATTTGTTTAAATTTATTAAAACGGACGGTAAGATGTCACCACCTTTCCACAGGGCAAGTCTTTAGCAGCTCGGAAAGCCTAAAGTTGAATTGTTGTAAAAAATCATTGAAAACTTTCAATTTTGGGTAAGTCAGCATTTTATTTCAAATTCGTTCAGGTCAAAGTGACGCAGTGTGTCAAGGCAGGAGAACACCACCATCACTGCCCATTTTCGACCGTTTTTTGAAGATTTTTTCTAAAGAAACCAAAAAAATACATGGTCAAAAGAACTTTTAGGCTTTATCAGGTATATATTGAAGTATGTAAAAAGAGTTTATTTGTCAAAAGAATAGAAAATCGCGATGCACGAGTTGCTATAGCACTACTGGTTTTTAGTCAACCCTCTCCATACTGTTAAAGTTTGCATTGTTGGAATGCAACGAAAGCTCTTGCTTACATTTTATTTTTTATATTTTCATCGTTATAGAAAATCTTTTTTTTTTTAAAGATTTATATTGTAGATCGCTAAATAAACATCTTAAAAAATAGTTAGAAGATTTTTGTGAGCAAAGTTTGCCAAAATAAATTAAAGGAATTCACGAATATTAATTTTCGTTGCGTTCCAACGATACAAACTTCAACCTCATACTCTCTCTGCGGAACGCAGTACAACTATCGTAAATTTAATCCTGGAACTAAGAGCGAAATATTTTCGTTACTTATGTTAGTTTTAGAAGTCAAGTACGGGGAGAAATTTTTAAATAATTTTTTAAAAATCGTAACGAGTTTGAAAAAAAGTTCGTGTTTTCGACCATAATTTTGATATACTACTCCAAAAAATAAAGGAACAGAACATTTCTTCATTTTTGGAGTGTTTTTTGAAGCGCTGTATCTCTGTGAAAAATGGTCGCATCGAGATAAAAAAAAGCCTTCGAAGCTTCAAGTTTCTAATTTCGCGATTTTTTGGCAATTTTTTTTTTGTGAGCTACGGTTTTCGCGCTATCATAAGAATAGCGGAGGAAAATAATTGCCAAATTTATTTGTTTTTTTTTTCAAGGGTTCACGGGCTAGTTAATTTTTTTCCACGTCAATGTATAGGTCAGTTAGTATGTTGATTCAGCTTTAATTCAGTTTTTGTCTCTCTACGTCAATTTTTTGCTGAGATATCCGACTTTAAATGAAACAAGATTCTTTTGTCTTTGATAATCGCTATCTCAGCAACCAATGATTGCAACGGGAATTAAAGGGCAGCTTTGAAAACTTGAATATATTTCCTACCAGCCCCTTTCGTTGATCTTTCAGAAAAACATTTTTTCACTCTCAACATTAATTTGAAAAAGAACAAAAAGTGACTTTTTATAGTTTGTCAGTAAATCTACTACTACTTTACAAATATTGATGGAAACACTAATGTTGCCGCGTTTTTTTTTTTTCAAACGTAATGTAGCCCCAATAGCCCTGTTAATTTTCAAATTGATTCATCGAACCGTTTTTCCGGAGTGATTGATCAATGTTTTACAGAACAATGAAAGGCACAAGTGTATTGTTTCTAAACATCGTGTAATCATCATCAAAATGGAAAGACCAATTTTCTTCGACTTTTTTCACAAATTTGCACTAGTCTCTTGGTAAATTTAAGAAAAAGAAATTCATAAAATTTCAATTTTGTAACTTTGTAAAACATTTCAGGAAACAATACTGACTCATTTTTTACCCGATTCGGCCTTTGCCCACTATATTTTCACTCATGTTTAATTGCATTAATTAAAAGTTGATAACCCCAAACTGTATTCAATAGTCGATCTGAGAACATTTATGCGATTAACTCTTGATATTTTCTATGAAGGTTATTAGGGTTCCAGAAAACAGATTTTTTTCAAACTAGGCATGAACAAAAATTGAAAAAAGTTACAGTTTACAAAAACTTTAGATTAATTTTTTTACCAAAATGTAGAAAAAAAATTACCAAAAACATATTAGTTAAAAAAAATGTTAATTGGTTTTTAATGAATGCAATTAAAGATGAGTGAAATTATGGTGCGCAAAGGTCGAATCGTGTAAAAATGAGTCAGTATTGTTTCCTGAAACGTTTGACAAATTTGAAGAAAAAAAAATTGAAATTTTTCGAATTTTTTTTTCTTGACTTTAACAAGCAACTAGGGCAAAGTTGTGAAAAAAGTCGAAGAAAATTAGTTTTTTTCATTCTGATGATGATTACACGATGTTTAAGAACAATACACTTCTTCCTTTGTTTTGTAAAACTTTGATGAATCGACCCGAAAAAATGGTTCGATGGCTCAAATTAAACATTTACAGGGCTATTGGGGGTACATTAAGCAGAAAAACAACCGGGCAACATTAGTCTTTCCATCAATACTTAAAGTATTGTACATTTACTATGATATATAAAGTAGTAGTACATTTACTGAAAAACCATAAAAAGTCATTTTTTGTCCTTTTTCAAATTAATATTAATGGTGAAAAAATGTTTTTTTCTAAAAAACAACGAAAGGGTCGTGTTGGAAATTTATTTAAGTTTTCAAAGCTGCCCGTGCAATCATGCGTTGCTGAGATAACGGATATTTCAGCAAAAAATTGACGTAGAGAGACAAAAAAACTAAATAAAAGCTGAATAAACAAGCTAACTGGCCTATACATGTATTTAACTTAAATAACATTCTCGAGCGCCTGGACCCTTGAAAAAAAACCCAAAAAATGCGCGATTACAGTAGCTCATAAATTTGTTTGACGACAGATCTCGAAACTAGAAACTTGAAGCTTCATAATGCTTTTTTCCATCTCGATGCGACCATTTTTCACATTGATACAGCGCTTCAAAAAACACTTTGAAAAATTGACGAAATTGGATTGGTCGATTGGACGAAAATTGTTCGAGTTCTTCTGTGTCCCGATTTCGAAAACGTGGTTTGGAGAAAAATGTGTGTAAAGTCAACGGTTAGACGATAGAGCTGAAGAAGTTTTGTTTCCGTAATCTAATGCCAACTTTTGGTCGAAAATAAAACTATTTTTAGTCGGTGAATTTCTTCCCCATAGATAATAGACTTACAAGAGTTGAGAATTGCGACTACCGGCATGGCATCGCCGAAGACGCTTTTAAGCGCCGGAGACTCCCCTATAAAAATAGCTCGAAAACCACTTTAAAACTGTTTTGTTTTCGTCTATAAACGAATATTCATCATATTTTTGGAGGTTATAAGAATTCTTTAAATGTTTCCAAAAAAATGATTTTTCGAAAATTTTCCACCGGTGTCCTTTAAACATATCGCGATCGTAAAATTTCACCGCTCTTCTGTAGGGCGAGACTCCTGCGATCGTCATTGCTAGAAAATTCGATCCTTGGAGGAAGCTGCCGAAGATAAATCCCGGCAGAGAGAAAAAATTCTAAACGTATTTATTTTAGCAATAATTATAAAATTTCACCACTCTTTCGCAAAGTGAGACTCGGTCGATCTCGTTCGCTCGCGAATTTGGTCGGCCGCAGCCAACCTGCCGAAGATAAGCCATGGCAGGGAAAAAAATGGCGAACGCAATTGTTTAAACAAAGAGCATTGTAAAATTTTTTAAGTTACCAATGATTTTTGAAAAGTGCTTCCAACAAAACGATTTTTCGAGAATTTTACACCGATGACCTCTAAACCATTCGCGATAGTAAAATTTTACCGCTCTTCTGTAGAGCGAGACTTCTCCGATCGTCATTGCTAGAAAATTCGATCTTTGGAGAAACCTGCCGAAGATGAATTCCGGCAGAGAGAAAAAATGCTAAACGATTTTTTTAGCATAATTAGTAATAATTTAGTAATAACATTTTACCACTCTTTCGCAGAGTGAGACCCAGTCGATCTCGTTCGCTCGCGAATTTGGTCGGCCGCGGACAACCTGCCGAAGATAAGCCATGGCAGAGAAAAAATGGCGAACGCAATTGTTTAAACAAAGAGCATTGTAACATTTTTTAAGTTACCAAGGATTTTTGAAAAGTGCTATCAACAAAACGATTTTTCGAAAATTTTACACCGATGACCTCTAAACAATTCGCGATAGTAAAATTTTACCGCTCTTCTGTAGAGTGAGACTTCTCCGATCGTCATTGCTAGAAAAATTCGATCTTTGGGGAAACCTGCCGAAGATGAATTCCGGCAGAGAGAAAAATGCTAAACGATTTTTTTTAGCATAATTAGTAATAATTTAGTAATAATAACATTTTACCACTCTTTCGCAGAGTGAGACCCGGTTGATCTCGTTCGCTCGCGAATTTGGTCGGCCGCGGACAACCTGCCGAAGATAAGCCATGGCAGAGAAAAAATGGCGAACCCAATTGTTTAAACAAAGAGCATTGTAAAATTTTTTAAGTTACCAAGGATTTTTGGAAAGTACTTCTAACAAAACGATTTTTCGAAAATTTTACACCGATGATCCCTAAACAATTCGCGATAGTAAAATTTTACCGCTCTTCTGTAGAGCAAGACTTCTCCGATCGTCATTGCGAGAAAATTCGATCTTTGGAGAAACCTGCCGACGATGAATTCCGGCAGAGAGAAAAAATGCTAAACGATTTTTTTTAGCATAATTAGTAATGATTTAGTAATAATAGCATTTTACCACTCTTTCGCAGAGTGAGACCCGGTCGATCTTGTTCGCTCGCGAATTTGGTCGGCCGCGGACAACCTGCCGAAGATAAGCCATGGCAGAGAAAAAAATGCTGATCGCAATTGTTTAAATAAAGAGCATTGTAACATTTTTTAAGTTTCCAAGGATTTTTTAAAAGTGCTTCCAACAAAACGATTTTTCGAAAATTTTACACCGATGACCTCTAAACAATTCGCGATAGTAAAATTTTACCGCTCTTTTGTAGAGCGAGACTTCTCCGATCGTCATTGCTAGAAAATTCGATCCTTGGAGAAACCTGCCGAAGATGAATTCCGGCAGAGAGAAAAAATGCTAAACGTATTTTTTTTTGCAGTAATAATAAAATGTTACCACTCTTTTGCAGAGTGAGACCCGGTCAGTCTCGTTCGCTCGCGAATTTGGTCGGCCGCAGGCAACCTGCCGAAGATAAGCCATGGCAGAGAAAAAAATGCCGATCGTAATTGTTTAAACAAAGAGCATTGTAAAATTTTACAACTCTTTTGTAGAGTGGGTCTCGAGCGATGTCGGTCGTGACTCGGGATTTTAGCAGACATTGAATTCGTCGACGATGAGCGACATCGAGATGCGAAATAGTCTTCGAGCTTATTTGTTTAAATTAATTAAAAAAGAATGGGGAAATGCTAGCACCCTTCCACCATACGAGTCTCTAGCAAACCCCGTTTGCTAGAAAGTTCAACCATAAAGAAATTTCCACCGATGGCCGCCGTCGACAAACAAATCGTTTCGAGGGCATTTGTTTAAACAATGCGCGATCGCAAAGATTCACCGCTCTTCCGTAGAGCGAGGCTAGCGATCTTGATTGTTCGAGGAGCTGACCACCAAAAATGCTGGCAAATATGAACCCTGGCAGAGATAAAAATGCTGAACGCATTTGTTTAAATAATGAGCATTGTAAAATTTGACCACTCTTTTGTAGAGTGAGTTTCGAGCAATTTCGGTCGCTCGAAATTTTGGCAGGGATCGATATCGTTAACGATAAGCGGCATCGATGTTACTAATTGTGCTCGAGCTTATTTGTTTAAATGAATTTTAAAAAGTATGGGAAAATGCCTGAGACTTTTGGTTGTGGCCGTCGTCGAAAAAAAATCGATTCGATGGCTGCATATACAATGTAAAATGCTACAAAGTTTCACCGCTCTCCTGCCGAGCGAGCGCATGCTTCCAATGCAAGCGTACCATGATCGCTACGCATAGTTGTATGAATGTATGATACACCCATAGATGTAAGGTGCTTGCGTATGACGCGTATGACCGAACGGCGTACGAGAATGTATTCGTTCTTTCTCCACGCGGTCGGCGCGGCGTAGCAAACACACACACACACACACACACACACACACACACACACACACACGCACACACACACGTGCGCGCGCGTGCTCAGCGATCGCCGTCCGTTTGGCTTCGACTCTTCGTCTTAGTGCGAAGCATCGGGACCGAATTCGCGATCGATGCGCTGTCCGTCGGTAGCGACTCGTAGCTAACAACTACGAGATCTGCGCTACCGACGCAACGAGAGGCCGCGTCGAAATGTTCTGGCGTGTGGCACATGGCCTTAAACAAAAGGCTCACCTTTTTCTCGCTTTCAAAAGAGTTTTTCTTCAAATGATCATGGGGAAATTACCGAGCCTTGATGGCTCGAAATTTTGACGTTTGCTGTCAAGCTCGGATTGTCGTGAGGTTAGAAACTCATCCGATCACTTTCACCTCGTTAACCAATATCTTACTATACATGGGGACCGCTGCATCCCAGCGCCATCTATGTTGGAGCCATTTTCGGGGACGCTTTTTTCAGTGGCTTCGCACGGGAGTTTGGTCTCCTGGTATCTAGTCTCTATGCCCTATCGTTATTCTGTGTCGGGGATGATCGAAGAAATGCCTATAGGTTTACACGTACTTTTTGAAAATGTTTTGTATTGTATTTCCAGTGTACAACGCCCTGCGCTTTTTCCACGGCCGCCTTATCTTTCCTCCATCATCGTTACATCGTCATAGTCTGAAAACTACCTTAACCTCTATTACATCTATATAAACTTTTTGAAAATATACTTTCAGCATTATTTCGAAATTGCACACCCGCTGGGTCCGGAAGTGCGGATAATGAAAAAAAAGAGGCAGTCTGAGAAGGCCCTGCAACTACTCAAGTATTCACGACGACGACATCCAAGTACGAGATTGCATCGTTCGCAAAACTTTCATAATCGTTTGAAGATTTTGATCGATTTTTCTGACGCCGCCTCATGAAGAGTACGAGCTTCAAACCAAAACGCCAAGACAATTTCTTCTCGATTAGAATATCTGTACCACATAAATCATCGACTCGCGACCCTGCAATTATTATATATTATTCGTCGGGTAAGTGAACGGGTAAGATAACAAGACGCTCATTTTTCAAATTAATCTTTATTCCTCAGTTGTACGTGAGTTCAATGTTTTCGCGAATACCATAGCCCAAAAATATGAGACAAGGATCGATAAAAATCTCTTGTTGGACAGATATTTACATTCCAAACGTGTCGCATCGCAGATTATCGACTAGGGATGAGCAAAAAACATCGATATATCAAAATATCGATATTTTTTCAGAAAAATATGGATATTTATTGTCGATATTTCAATCGTCGATATATCAAATATCGATATTTAATTTTGTGTTTCAAAAGCGATATTTTCATTTAAAACACATTCCCATATCCACTGAGGCATACGCATTACGTTGACATATTCCTTTCAATCTATGGTTCGATTTAATGTGTCTGATGCAGTGTTGCCAACTGAGAGGTTGTTCCACTTAATCTACTGGTACACTTTTCTGTGCCGGGATTCGCTAACATTTTCGCGACAGGTTTCGTTATCGTTAGCTAGCGACAGCCAATCGCATGCACGATCACACAAGAAAGGCAACTTCTTATTGGCAGTCGCTAGCTAACGCTAAGGAAAACTGTCGTTACTGAGGTACATAATCTCGGTACTGATGGCTGCCGGTTTTTTCGTGGCGAATAATTCGTCTGGAGAAGACGATTATGTTGATTTTTTTTTATTAAGAAATTAAGTTATTTTGTATTTTTGTTGATATTACTACCTGTTATTAGAAGTAACTCAATAATAAATAGTACTATCCTTATTATTTTCAACCAAATAATGATCAATTACTTGATTTCCAGAAAATTTAGCCATACTTTTACATACATACATATATTCCAATACTACGACAAATATTATACATTAAAAAAAGATTTATGAAACTTATAGTGATTACAGAAAGAAAATCCATATTTAGTGGTTTTCTGGTGACATTAAGTCACATTTAGCGGGTAGCCAGTCGAAAATTTGGCTACGCTGGTCTAAATGATCGTCTCCGCGCTTAGTGTAACAGTTGGTAACAATAGTCTGATGTTATGATATACACGTAATGTGACCGTTTTCTTCTTTTGAAGTTCTAAAAACAGTGTTTGGTTACGCCCCGATTTTGTTGTGGGTGATTCCAAAATAACCATGTCTGCTGTCTGCAATTTTGTTTTAAAAAAAAGGCAATTCCGAACCTGTGTCCTGCAACTTGTGCGGCAAAATCTATAAAACCTGGGGAAATACGACCAATTTGGCTACTCATCTCAAAATTAAGCATAAATTCGCCTATTTGCAATTGGCAAAAATAGCTAAATCCGTGTCGCCATTACCAACTCCATTAACATCAACAAATACACAACCGGCTTCTGCTAAAGACAATGTCGATTCAATTCCAGTATCTTCAAATATTTCAATGATGGAATTTATGGATGGTTCTAGGGTTGATGATGTAAGTATTACACATACATGATGATGATATGAAAGTATTATTATGTTATTTATAAATTATGTGTAGACTATGAACTGACCTTTCTTCCTTGATTTTTTTTATTTTAGGTTGCGTCGTGTAGTAATAATGATGCTGAACAAATCACAGCCAATTCTGAGGTGGCGATTTCTACTCAAGAAACTTTTGGTGCACAAAAACGAAAGCAATCGACCCTAATAGATTGTTTGGAGAGAAGTACAAGCTATGAAGTTACGGTCAGAGTTTTTGTGATTGAAGTACGGATTTGTCGATAATAGTTTACTTTTATACGTAATTATTTCTAGTATTCTGTTATTGCCTTGGGGTTCTATTAAAATTAATAAATCATAGAGTGAAATATCAAATTTTAGTAATGCCCTTACTAATAGTTATGAAAATATCAATAGTTTTAATATCCCTAAATTATTCATTTTTTTCTAAACTTTGTTATTTAATAATAATTTCAAGTAAGTACTTATGAACAGATTTTTTTAATTTCAGAAAGTGGTCAAAAGCGTTGTGACATTACACAAGCCTTGATCTATATGATCTGTAAGGATAATTTGCCCTTTTCATGCGTGGAAAAAGTTGGGATGAAAAAATTCGTGCGCGCAGCATGCCCTCGCTATAAGCTCCCATCTAGAAAAAAGGTTTTTAACTTCTATTTTTATAATTTCATTAACATTATATACACATTATTTTCGTAATTTGTTAATGTACGATATAAATACACCACTGTGCTAGAACTGATACTTGTATATACACTGACACAAAAAAATAAAGGAGCAAGAAAAGTTGACCATTTTTTTCGTGTTTCTCGAAAGGCTGTAACTTCGTCCAAAGTGGTCGTACAAAAAAAAAGGATTTTGAAGCTTGAAGTTTCTAGTCTTCAGTTCTGACAATGATTTTTTTTTAAATCACTGATTGCGCGGTCGCAAGAAATATGACGACAAAAAAATATTCCAAATTTGTACGTTTTTCAAAGTTTTGCACCGGTTTCAGAGATTTTTTTCGGACTTAACCGATATCAAGGTCATTGAGCCCATTCAATTCACTTCAATTTGCTTTTTTTTTAATCTCCGTACGACCATTTTTCGCTGAGATATCGGCCTTTGAATGAAAAAACGTCCTTTTGTGTTCAGTAATCGATATCTCAGGAACTAATGGTCGTACGGGAATTCGACCGGCAGTTTTGGAAACGTGAATACATACTCTACAAGCTCTGATTATTATTGTAGTGATTTTTTTTCTAAATTTTTGCCATCAGTTTTCAAAAGGTACAAAAAAACGATGTTTTCTTGGTTTTTATAAAATCCACCGCTACTTTGAAAATATTGCGATATACACTAATGTTTATGGACGGTCATTCAGCTCAATATGTCCCCAAGAGCCATGCAAAATTTCAAATTGATTCGTTCATCGGTCTTTCTTGCCCGATTGACCAAAATTTGAAAAAAAATTAAAGGAGCAAGTTTCCTCCCTTTCCGACATCACTTCATGATTATTAAGAGGAAAACAAAATTTCATCACTTTTCGTACAATTGGGTATTGAGTACGCATCAAATGGTGGAAAAAAACCCTGAAAAACATATTAACTAAAAATGATCGAAAAAAAAAAATTTTAATAAAAAAAAATGTTGAAATTTTGTTATATTTTAAATGTTCACATTTTTTTCAAATCAACATTGTACCGCCAGCATATGAATTACCCATAGCGTACCACTCTCGCAACTTGAGCTACAGTTAAATATCGTCTCCCCATGATTACTTACGAATATGAGTTTTCTTATCATAATCAATACAATTTACAGATACTAAATATTCTTTCTTCGACAGTTTTGAAACGTCTAAACAGTCAAAACTACTACTCATTTTCCAAACAACCCAAACAATGTTGATTTGAAAAAAAATGTCAACATTAAAAAAAACTCGAAATTGATTTTTTTTTATTAAAAAAAAATTTCAACATTTATTTTTATTAAAAAATGTTGTTTTCGAAATTTTTTAGTCAACATGATTTTCAGGGTTTTTTCCAACATTTAATGCGTACTCAATACCCAATTGTGCGAAAAGTAATGAAACGTTGTTTTCCTCTTAATAATCATGAAATGATGTCTGAGAAGGACACTTGCTCCTTTAATTTTTTTTCAAATTTTGGTCAATCGGGCAAGAAAGACCGATGAACGGATCAATTTGGAATTTTGCATGGCTCGTGGGGACATGTTGAGCTGAATGACATTAGTTTTTATCGCAATATTTGCAAAGTAGCGGTGGATTTTATAAAAACCAAGAAAACATCGTTTTTTTTGTACTTTTCGAAAACGGATGGCAAATTTTTTTTCACTACAATCATAATCAGAGCTTGTAGAGTATGTATTCACGTTTCCAAAACTGCCGGTCGAATTCCCGTACGACCATTAGTTCCTGAGATATCGATGACTGAAGACAAAAGCACGTTTTTTCATTCAAAGGCCTATATCTCAGCGAAAAATGGTCGTACGGAGATAAAAAAGAAAGCAAATCGGAGTGAATTGAAAGGGCTCAATGACCTTGATATTGGTTAAGTTCGAAAAAAATCTCCGAAACCCGTGCAGAACTTTGAAAAACGTAAAAATGTGCAAAATTTTTTTGTCGTGATATTTCTTCCGACCGCGCAATCAGTGATTCTCAAAAAAAATCATTGTCAGAACTGAAAACTAGAAACTTCAAGCTGCAAAATCCTTTTTTTTGTACGACCATTTTTGACGAAGTTACAGCTTTTCGAAAAACACGAAAAAATGGTCAACTTTTCTTGCTCCTTTGTTTTTTTTTGTGTCAGTGTATTTCCAATATCTAGGTAACACACTTAGTAGAGAGAAGATATAGCACAACAAAGTCCGTTCTTAAAAAAACCCTTAATGAAGCGAAATTCGTCTCTCTTACAAGTGACATACTGATTCTTACCAATTCAACAAGAAGTTTCTTAGTATTGACGATTCACTTGCTTGACAACGTAGGTGGATCTTTTGGGTTTCAAAACACAAGTTTATCAGCGCAAAGACTGTCTCAGGTATGTTTTTTTTTTTACATAAACAGATACTCTCTCAACGATTAAATTAACTGAATCCACCTCAATATCAATAAATAGCAGTTTTTAGTATACTATAATTGTATCAAATATTTTTACATAATAGACATTATTTTTCAGGCACATGCAGGACAGTACACCAAAGGATGTTTGGATAAAATTTGTGAAGAGTTTGACATGCACAAAAATATAGTCGTATCTGTTACTACCGATGGCGGTGCAAACATAGTGACAGCGGTACGATTGTTTTAAGGAGATGAAAAGAGAATTCCTTGTATGACGCATCTACTAAATCTAATAGTTGATGGAGTGTTAAAAGAAAATCAGATGTTTTCAGCTCTTGCAGACCACGTCAAGAGCATTGTGACGTATTTTAAGCAATCGGTTAATGCTATAGACCTATTAAGAGACAAGCAGAAAGCATCGGGAAAAAAAGGAGAAGTTTTAACTTTGATTCAAGCTGTCAACACAAGATTGAACTCCTGCTCTGACATGTTAGAAAGATTCATTAAATTATCAGAAATTATAGCAAAAGTCTTGGTTACGAGAAGTCAGTCGAACCGAAATACGCCCGACATGGTTGTAATATCGCAACTTAATGTGATAAGAGACATTGTTGCCCTTCATGGCCCTTTCGAACAAGTCGCCGAAGAGATTAGTGGTGCAAACTATGTGACTGCTAGCTTAGCCGTTCCTATTACCAATTTACTTTGACAATAAATGGAACAAGCAACCCCTTCAACCAATTTAGGAGTGTCGGTGAAAAATTCTTTACTCAAACGAATCTCAGATAGACTAGCTCTATTAGAACGAAACACTTTTCTTGCAATAGCCACCATATTGGACCCCCGGTTCAAGCGTATCCATTTTGATTCTCCACTTGCCGTGTCAGCTGCAATATAAAAAATAAGCAATGAAATTTGCTCAGAACATAAGCGAAGAGGTCAACTTTCTCCTGAACTCAGAGCTGCAGATGTAGCAGAGGAAGACTCTGACGGTTTTCAATTTGGTCCAGGCACGAAAAAATCTTATCCAAAGCTCAATTACTCAAGAAATTCCAAGCTCTGGCTCCGTGCCTAACGAGCTCAAGCAATACCTGGATCAACCACATTTAGGACGAAAATCTGATCCTGTAAAGTTCTGGGTCGATAGCCGGCATTTTAAGGTGCGGCCTCATGCAGTCGCTCGTCGCTCGTTTGCAACGACAAATCTGGTCACGTGATATGTAGCGACAAAGCTGAAAATGTTGAGCTTTATCGCTGGGAAAGGAGAGTGGGGAGAGGAGAGTTGCTATTCGACGCGGCGACTTGTCGCTACTTTTTTGAGCCGCGGGAAATTCAAAATAGGGTCACGTGACCAGATTTATCGCTGCAAACGAGCGACGAGCGACTGCATGAGGCCGCACCTTTACGCCTGTATTGTCGGAAGTCGCGCAAAAATGTATGATATGCCAAGCCTCTTTAGTATCTTTCGAAAGAGTGGCTTCCACAATCATCTTACTGGTACCGGATAACAGAAGTAGGCTGACAGGGGAACATGTGAAGCAAAGAGTTCTCTTAATGTCTATATCTGACGAATATTGGTTGGAATAATTTTGTACTTTTACTTTCACTATTTCAAATAAATGTCGTTTTAATAAGTGGTGCGTCTTTATTGATTTTTGCTTGAAAGTATAACTTGATTGTAAATATGAGTTGATATTTTTGTATATTTGATCAACATGTTTGTAATAACTACCGATATTGGAAATATCGACCGATATATCAATATATCGATATTTTCGGCGCGATAATATCGATACTTTTTGTCAATACCCAGTTAACCAAGCGTACCATTAGTACAGCGTACCGCAAATATGGAGTACGTCGTACCCTACAGTACCGATAATGTACGGCTACGGGATACCAGCGAACTCGTACCTCCACGGTATCGCTACTGGAGGCCTATTCTGTAACTCGTTATAACCCGGTAACGACAGTTTTCGTTATCGTTAGCTTGCGACAGCCAATTGCATGCACGTTCCAAGACGAAAAGGGGCCTCTTATTGGCTGTCGCTAGCTAACGATAACGAAAACTGTCGTTACCGAGACATAACGAGTTACAGAATAGGCCTACAGTAGGCCTATTCTGTAACTCGATATAACTCGGTAACGACAGCTTTCGTTATCGTTAGCTAGCGACAGCCAAATGCATGCACGTTCCAAGACGAAAGGGGGCCTCTTATTGGCTGTCGCTAGCGAACGATAACGAAAACTGTCGTTACCGAGATATAACGAGTTACAGAATAGGCCTACTGTAGGCCTATTCTGTAACTCGTTATAACCCGGTAACGACAGTTTTCGTTATCGTTAGCTTCCGACAGCCAATTGCATGCACGTTCCAAGACGAAAGGCTCTTATTGGCTGTCGCTAGCTAACGATAACGAAAACTGTCGTTACCGAGATATAACGAGTTACAGAATAGGCCTATTGTGGAGTTACACCGTATTGCAGTACACGGTGGCTCCACGGTGGCGATACTGTACCGGTACTGTACTAGTACATTGGCGGTACAGCGTACCGTACGGCGTACTGGTAATGTACCAGTGCCGTACGCACGTACGAGGTGGCAACAGTACCGGTACGGCGCACTCCACACGAGGGGTACATGTACGGTACGTGGTTAGCTGGGTATGGATACGACATATATCGATATTTTTTAACGCGTTGCCCATCCCTATTATCGACGGAAGATCACAACCCGTGCGAACAAGGTGCAGTCTCTTCTCCCTACGTGGTAATCGAACGATATTCGCCTATGACGGTCACCGCGAGGTGCTGCCCTCTGGCGCGCCCAGAGAGCCAAATGGCCGCTTCTGTCAAATAAATATGTCCCGTAGTGACAGAAGGATAGATCGAAATCGAATACAACGTTATTGACCGTCTATTCTAGGAATTATCGAATTTTCATTAAGGTAATTTCAATATCATTTAAAAATGCTCAATTATAAAAAATCCCTCGTTATTTTTTTGTGGGCGTGGCACTGCACGCATCACTTTTTTAAGCTCGCCTCTGTTATGATGTTTCGGCTTTTACACGGCTTTATTATTATTCCCACATTAATCGCGACACAAACCGAAAAAAACAAAATATTTCGCTCGTTTGAACTCCCCTGTCAATCACGGAATTCTTTGTTTTATAATTCACGTTTGTTTGCGACAATATAGAGGTTATATTTTAGAACATTGCTACTTTTCTTTACGTCGTTCACACGTTTTTCTCTTTCCGTCCCCTCCTTTTGAATTCACAAGTGCTCCGTCGTTGCTAGATCGAAAAACGATGGAAGATCCTTCCCACATTCAATCCTTGATAGATAAAAACGAAATTGTCGAGTACCAGCGTAAAGATATCCCAGAGCGCGAGAACGAAGTTCGACAAAATTGTTTCATCACCGAAGAGACAAAAGAGACCAAAAACGGTGTTGACAAATATACTATGATAACGAAATCCTCTGTCCTTATAGCCACTGCGACATTGTCTAGAGAAATGGTACTGCGTAGCTTTGACGAGCTTACTTTTCCTATATATGTGTACTACGCGCTTCCTCCGTGATAGAACAATCCAGGGGAATAATATTTTCCCAAACTCTGGATGACGAACCACATCCCAAAATCGAAAGGACATTTTTTAAACGTTTTTCATCACTCAGTTTTCATTACCTCGCTTCTGAAGGGTAAAGACAAAAAACCAAACAAATTATTACTATGTAGTTTATTCGGGATCGTTTGGTATTGTTTGAGATTATTTGGGTTGCAAAGGTTTGTAGGATACAAACCCAAATAAACCTAAGTAATCCCAAAAAATCTTGAGCAGTTCTGTAGTTTAGTTTGCTTAGGTTTGGATGCTCTGCTACTGCGAATGTACATTTTTCCCTCCATAATATTAATTGCTGTACCTTTTTAGAATGATGAGAATCGCCGAATGAAAATTACGTGGAACTTTGAGTCAGGGCTAGTGTTCCAAAGATTGACTGATAATTCAGTCGTACATTGTAATTGTTGCAGCTCCTCAAAAGAATCGTCACTGGGCGAATCGGCGAGAGACGCGGACCGGACGATGCAAACGACGCGGGAGTAGATATACAGGAAGCCATCCTCGCAGCGAGTATGGAAAAGAGGGGAAGCATGGAGCTTCTCGGAGTGGAGCACAATTCCAAAAATGCAAGTTCCGATTCTCTCAATTCGGACAGCAAGAGCAGTTCGCTCAACTCGAAGATGGGGCAAGAATCGGTAAAGTCCGTCGACACAGTTTAGCCAAGAATCCGACACTACCTCTGTTTCGATTGCAACTATAACTTCAAAAGTATTTTTCTTTTCTCTGGTTAAATGCCGCTCCTCCAGGAGAGTTGGGAGAAAGCCTCTCGCTCAAAGAGTTTCTCTACGAGCTCTACCTCCACGGATAACAATATCGTTTCCACTCTCGAAGCTAAAAAAGAGATCGATGGAAAAGTGAGTCCGGTAATTGAACAAAGGAGGCAGAGATTGACGCACAATGGATTTTTTCTTGTTCCGCCGTGATGAACTTTTTGCTCGCACGTGATCCTTCGGATAGGATTGTTTTTTATTTTCACATTTTGTTAGCCACCTTTTTGGGTACATTTTAGACCCAATTTTTACACTCTCATTAGCCTAGTGCTGTGAGAATGAAATGCTGGCACGGCTCGAAAAGCTGTAGACGGTACAAAGCTATGTAGCTTGTGCTTTTTTAGAGCTCCAGACGCTGTTACTTCCGACCTCCTTCTTGCATTATCTGACTAGAAAACCGAAAACCCTTTTTAATATTGATCATACTCTTATACCTAAGCACAAACATAACTATTTGCCAATTCTTCGAAAATTCGCATAACACAGCTAATGGAAACGTTTTTATCGAAAATCGACACTTTTGAACTCTGTTATTAAGCGAGTTTTCGAAAAATTTCAGATATTGCTCCGTTAATGCTGAGGTATAAAAGTTTATACAATTTTTTTTTAACTTAGTTTCGTCCGCTAAAGATAATCAAAAAACGAGTTATGAGCTACAGCGTTCGGGCGTCTAAAAAAACGTCGCAGAAAGGCGCGTTGCCGTTCGTACCACGATACTTTTTCGGGTCGTCACAGTATTCTCATCCATTGAGATAGAATAGGTATCAATGCTCGTGAATGGAATTTGTATGAATTGTTTGCATTGTATGCACAACATATCTACGAGCGTGCTCTCGTCCGAATCGGCTAAAAGCGTAATGCAAATTTGTACTTCCCACAGAACTTGTCCGGCGGAGATACTGGGCCTCCCTTATTGAACGGCGAGAGGAAGCAAGGCGTAGCTCGCGAAGTTACTTACCTCTGCCCTTACTCGGGCCCCGCTCGAGGTGTCTTAAGCGTCACTAACTACAAGCTTCACTTTCGTAGCATCGATCGGGAAACTCCGCACGTCGTCGAAGTTCCCCTCGGCGTTGTGAGCCGGATCGAGAAGGTCGGGGGCGCTTCGAGCCGTGGTGAAAATTCCTACGGCATCGAAGTATTCTGCAAGGACATGAGAAATCTTCGGTTCGCGCACAAACAGGAAAAACACTCGAGACGAGACGTTTTCGAGAAGCTTCAACAGTATTCATTTCCGCTTTCGCACAAACTTCCGCTATTCGCGTTCGAATACTCGGAAAACTTTGCCGAGAATGGCTGGAATGTTTATGAACCGATTGCCGAACTCAAACGAATGGTATGTACCGAAAAAAAAAGAAGTTGGGTGCGTTTTGGATCACGCATTTATTTACGGTCCCGTAGCTTTTCGGATGTGCAAATTATTTTAAGGCGGTCCTCTCGTTTCTCGGGTCGAAAAAATCGATTTTTTTTTTCATAAATCACATCCACAACATGTGTAGAAAATGTGTGCCAAAGGATTTTTCGATATTCGAAGTGGTTCACAAGTTACGGCCCTGGAACTGAGCAGGTATACTTTCAAACGCGTTTTTCTCGAAACACCATTTTTCGAAACGGTGACCACGATATTTCAGAAACTACTGCACCGATCTTGTTCAAATTTATACAGCATCTTTAATATGTTATAAGCCAGCGATTGAACTAGGATTATCATGATTGCTTCGATAGTTTTTTTTGTACGAGCGAAAAACTTAAGAAAAAATGAGTAAAAAATAGAATGTAATTTTCAAAAGTGTATAAAAAAGTCAATTTTTGTAATTTAGAATTCACTCTAGTTCAATCGCTAGTCTTAAATATGAAGATTGAAATGCCGTTTGGTTTTTTGATTTCAGATAAGCAGAACTGCCGCAATCTTGGTCACCGTCAAGCACCTCTTTTACTTGATGTCTTCCTGTCGGCCACTATAACGTTTATTCTATTATATATTTTGACTTCAAAAAATTTGTAAAGCTTATTTAAATGTTAATAAAGATTATGCAAAAACAATGAGATTGATTATTTCGATGCTTTGCCCGTAAAAAATTATTGAAAAAGCCGTAAAAAAACAGCTGAGAAACTAGAGGACCGCGTTAATACCAAACCAAACGTTTGGATATTAGAATACCGTGACGACCGGAAAAAGTATCTAAAATTTCGCTGCGAGATTTGTTGATAAACCATCGCAGTATTCTGATCCCTTACCTATGATAAACAATATTGCTGCTTAATCTTTGGACAACAGTTTCTTGCAAACATCAATATTCACCAATATTTAACATTTAAAGTATGAAAGAACTTTTTCAGATAAAAACTGTTTTTCTTATTTATATCCGAAACTTATCGGTTTTCAGCGACTGCAATCATTTTGCTTCAAAGTTCTAACTGAGCGCGCTTTTCGTGAATTATTGTAAAAAATTTTACCGAATGGTTATAAGAATAGCGAGGGGACGCGCTGCTGTGACGGACGGAAATTATGAGATTATTCCTAGTGGTTAGGAAAGCCTGAAAGGAGAAAACAATGCGAATGATATCCTGCGGGCGTTTGGCCATTTTTTTCAGGGTGTAAACAACGACATGTGGAAGATCTCGAAGATAAACGATGTGTACAGCTTGTGTGACAGTTATCCGGCAATTTGGGCGGTCCCGGCCGCGGCAAATGACGAGGACCTCCAGGCGTCCGCGGCCTTTCGAAGTCGCGGACGACTTCCGGTTCTCTCGTGGATTCACCCGGAGAGTCAGGCAACGATAACGCGCTGCGCTCAGCCATTGGTCGGCGTGAGCGGTAAAAGAAGTCGCGAGGACGAGCGATACGTACAACTCATAATGGACGCCAACGCTCAGAGTCACAAACTCTTCATAATGGACGCGAGGCCGATGACGAACGCCGTCGCGAACAAAGCGAAGGGAGGTGGCTATGAGAGCGAAGACGCGTATCAGAACGCCGAACTCGTGTTCCTTGATATTCACAATATTCATGTGATGCGTGAGAGCCTGAGAAAGCTCAAAGGTAATGTGGCGTTGCACGATAATAAACACAGAAGAACATTTCGAAACTAAATGGGGCTAAGGTTCGGAAACGCTCCCCCCTCTGATCGAGCTGAAATTTTGCACAGACCTTTCTTTTAATATTCTAAGAGAACCCCTAAAAGGATTTGTGGCGGCCAGCAGTAGTTTTCGAGATATCGAATTTTTAAAATTATTTAATTTACTATGATCCTACTATATCTATACCGCAGAGGCTCAGTTTTGGCTATACCTATATATGTGATTGCGCTCTCCGCTTTGTGCGGATCTCCGTTTAGCTAATGCGATAGCTCGCCGTGGATGAAACGTACAATTTGTACAAATTGTTTTCGTTACTAACCGCCCATGCTGAGGCGACGTAAAATTTAAATGGCAACATTTAAACACTATCCAAAAACCAGTATTCCACGCACCCCACGATTTCACACCCACACACACCCAAGGTGCCACGCACCCACACCAGTACCCCACGCACCCCACGGTTCTATTATGCCTTGGGTGTGCGTGTGAAATCGTGAGATGCGTGGAATCTTGGGATAGACCCAGCAACGTGGGTTGGGTTTTTTTCAGACTTCATTTTTCGTTTAATTTTTTTGTTGTTGAGAGCCTTTCTCACGTTTCTTTTTGTAATTATTAATTTTATTTCGGTTGTTTCACTTAACATTTTTTGGGGTTTTAAAAATAGTTTTGATTTTTTTTGCAGTTAAAATTTTTGTTTGTTTCTCGGATAGTTTTTTATTTTTCGTTTTTTTGACTGTCCACACACTCAATATTTGTATTCTCTAATTTGTTCCGATGGCTGCTCTGTGGGAGGCTCAAAACCCTTTACTTATCTGGATAAGCGCGCTTTATGTCCTTCAAAAGCTCCAAAAGTGGATCTTCCTGCGATGTTTTCCATAGACAAAGATCTTTCCATTTCCATGAACGAAGAACCCACATGAAGCGGAGAGCGCAATCACATATATAGGTATAGCCAGAACTGAGCCTCTTCGGTATAGATATAGTAGAAACGCAGTAAAATAAATCACTTAAAAAATTCGATATCTCGAAAACTATTGCCAGTCGCCAAAAATCTTTTTAAGGGTTCTCTTAAAATATTAAAAGGAAGGTCTGTGCAAAATTTCAGCTCGATCAGAGGGGGGAGTTTTCCGAACCTTATCCCTGAATAGAGTGTCGCAAAAAAAAATCAAAAAGAAACGATGTTTTTTTTTTTCATTTTCCTTTTGCATTCAGGAATTTTTTATTTTATCACTCCGGCATATTAAAGTTGTCTTACAGTAATTTTCGAGACTTATTTTTTAACTAGTATCGCGTGTTTGAATTGTTACTTAAACGAGAATAAATTTAAGCATTCAGGAAGGTTGCAAACGTTTTAAGGAAATACCTTTAGGCAGCTGAAAATAAGTCAATTTTTATTATTCAAAAAAGAACGATTGATTTTACAATTTTTAAATATCGGGTGTTACTTATTGTTACTTTTAACTATCAGGAGGTATATTTTTCATAAAATAATTTTAAAACGCAGAGCACTATTTTCCAGACAGTCTGTAATGTGAGTTGTAAAACGGCGTAAGCTCTAGCTCCTGTTCTATTGATCTGAAACAAAACGGTGATATTCTTTATCATTATTAACATTTATACGGCGTGCGTGAATCTAAAAAAAGTGAAAAAAGGCAATTTAAGAAATGACATACTTTACCGCATATTTTGAATCTTACATAAAAATCTTTAGTTACTCAGTAATAAAGAAAATATTTTTTCAAAGTCATCCTTCAAAACCTATAGGTTCAAGTCCACTGTAATATTATTATTAAAATTTGCGTAAGATTTGAACGGATTGGATCAATTATTTTGTGAGTTTTTGCTTACGCCAATTTCGAAAATACAGTTTTGACCAAACAAGCGATCAAAATTTTGATACAAGAAAATTCAATGATTTCAGTAACTCACCGACTAGTTACGATATTATTCAGCATTCTGTTTATCTTTTTAGAATAATCAAAGTTGACAGGTCCTACCTTTAATTACCGAATCAATGACATTGACGGAACAGTATAAGCGTCGTAACGCCAAATAGCACCTTCGGTGCACGCTCACGTGAAGCGTAGAAGAACCGCGTTCACATGCCATTACATCGGAAATCCCCTGAATTTCGTTTTAAAACTTTCCTATCATATTCTTAAGAAGCCCGAATTAAAAAAAAATCGCACAGAACGAAGGCACATTTTTGGACATATTGTTATGCTTGCGATTTTTCGAGATTTCAGAATATTCCGATAATATTTTTATTTTAATGTCGATAAATAATCTCTATGAAAACGAAGCTTCCTCCACAGGCAACAATAAATAATACAAAATATGCGATATTGCGCTGAACTGTTTAAAATATTTTTAGAACTGTGTTTCCCGACGATTGACGAAGCTCGATGGTTGTCGGGGATTGAGTCCACCGTTTGGCTGAAGCACATAAAGTGTATACTCGCCGGTGCTGTCAGAATAGTCGACAAGGTCGAGAACCACAAGACTTCGGTATTGGTGCATTGTTCCGACGGGTGGGACCGAACGGCCCAGGTAATAGGCGCTATATATCACAAATTAGAGGTGACGTGAAATACGGTGGCATCTGCAAGGAATACGCGAGTAAAAAAGCAAGAACGATCTTGGGCTATATAAAGGCTCGCACAGAACCGGTCTTTTCTTTTTTTGGAACAACAATCGTTGACGAGATGTCAAATAGCGGATTTTTGCCGACTAAACGTGTTACGCCTTTAAACGGTGCGTTCTCGATAACTTTTGGTCGATGGTCATTACTTCGAGACGATGAATTATGGTTGCAGCTCTCCGCTCTTGCGATGCTGATGCTTGATCCTTACTACAGAACGATCAAGGGCTTCGAGGTCCTCGTGGAAAAAGAGTGGCTCAGCTTTGGTCACAAGTTTCAACAGGTAATTGGTCGAATAATTAATAACACGCCAAGGGGTTCATCAGATCCAAAAACATATCGAGACTTTTCGATTCAGAATATTGGCCTGTATTTACGTTGACATCATTGCCTCTCAGAGGTCTGGGATAGCCTGTAAATATGTGTATGTGTCTTCACCTCTATCTCTGTATTTCTGCACACACACACACACACACACACACACACACACACACACACACCCACATACACACACGCGCGCGCGCGCGCTCCCGCATAGACAGATGTGTGTCTATATGCAAATATATTTTTCTCAGAGAATCGGTCACGGTGACGAACACCACAGCGATGCCGATCGTTCGCCAGTGTTTCTACAATTTATCGATTGCGTCTGGCAAATAACTCAGCAATTCCCGAACGATTTTCAATTCAACGAACATTTCCTTATCACGATACTCGATCACCTTTATTCTTGCAGATTCGGCACGTTCCTCTTCAGCAGGTGAGTGCAAAGTAAACAAAAATATTTCTCATTTACAAAAAGATCCTTAATTATCGGGATTTTTACAGGAATTCGATTCAAGAGTGTTTCGTCACATGATATGTCTGGTTGTTTTGTTTCTTTGGTTGCAGCGAACGGGAGAGAGTGCAGGAACAAGTGAAGCAACGAACGGTCTCATTGTGGTCTTACACGAACAGTCAATTATCTCTCTATCAAAATCCTCTGTACAGAGCGGGCCCCCATTATCACCTTGTGCTTATACCCATCGCAAGTACGAGGTACATAAAGCCATGGAAAAGTTTATACTGCCGTTGGAATCCCAGCATGCGGCAACAGGTAAACAAATCGATCGTCGAATTTGAATATTGAATTAAAAAGCAAACTTGTTAAACAGTCAACTGGTATTATGAGCTTGGGGACTAGAAATTCGCTATCATTGAGTACTAATGGCGCCACGAAAATGCTCTTTTTGTATGCTTTTCAAACTTTGGAGCCGGAGATCGAAAATGAAAAAAATACCCCGGTGGGATTTGCCATTTTTATTTACACAATGTAATAAACAAACATTGGATATTGAATGGTCGTTTAGAACTCATCGGGTCGAGCAAAATCCCCGAGAGGGCACTGACAAATTTCAATTTCTCAATAATGTGAAATAATTTTGAACGCGAAAAATAATTTAAAAAATTGAGACATTTTTCAACCTCTTCGAGCGAAATCGGCTTATATGCCGGCTGCACTAGCTTCTGTGTTCTAAAAGATATTGCGAGATATTACGATCCTTTTAGACGTATGGTTTCAGGAATGCGCGATATCGAAATAACGATTCCGGTCTCGAAATCGGCGTACTTAAAAAGGATTGTACCGATTTTTGAAACAATCGATTTATCTGTTTTGGCACGGAAAACAGCGCGAGGGCTCACCAGTTAGCTGGTTAAGGCGAAATGATACACGACGAAAAAATCCGATGCCATTGTCTCTTTCTGCAGTTTACGCGCATTTTACCACAATTATCAGCAATTATCTGTACGATATTTTCCGAAACTTTTCTCAGTTATTCTTGCATAGCATGTAATTGTTCAAGTGCCTAAATGCGGATAAGTGAATCTGTTGATTTTTCAAATATCAATCGCAATAATGGGAGACGTGTAGCTCCATCCTCTGGCAATTAGAGGTTGACTGTGAAAATTTCAATTCATTCGAAGGAGGCATTTTCGAAAAATAATCCGAAAATCTCTAATAGACTTTTTCACCGACGCACTTGTGTGTAATTTCCCGTTGAAAACACCATCGTTCCATCATCTTTCGACAAGCTTCAACAATAACTATTGCTGCGTTTGTTTTGTTTTTGCCCTCTCGTTTCCGTCTGAAGGATCCCGTTTATCAACGCACGCGGGAACTTCTAGTCCTGAAGGAGCAACTAGAGAAGCAAGTGGAGGAGGGACGAAGGGAGCAAGCATCCCGAGCCAGCAGGTCACTGACTGCACCCGCGCCACCAAGGATACATTCCCCGGTACATTCATAGCCTGAGCGTCTCGCCATCTATTCCTTCGATCCGTCGTTGTCCACAAACAAACGGCCTAACCCAAGCTCTGTAAATGAAATAAGACAAAATCACGCTTACTCGATCTCTCGCGGCAAAACTTCGCCTCGAGTCGTCGAGAGATCCACTCTTTACGTCCTGTACCTTTTCATTTAGGATCCTCATTTTTTTTTTCTTTTATCGACTGAACTTACTAGTTTTCACCGTGTACAAAGATCCCGTTAATAAAAACGATTTATAACTCATGCACTCGATCTCGCCGTCGTTCAATTTCACGTTTTTCCACATATGTACATTATTGTTATTATTATCAATGCGATTGCCATTGCAATGTGTGATTTATCGTTAACCCAACAGAGCCGTGTGAGGAATGGGCGAATAAAGTAGTATGGTGATTATTTCGAGAGTTGTCCAACTCCGATGAACTTGATCTTGATATGTGTCACAGATGCCATTGTGACGAACATTTTTATGTATGAGAGTTGAGCGCCGGTTGAACGACTTGTCAACACACCGTATTTCAGAATATTGTCCAATATTTCCAGTGGTATAATATTTCAATTGTGCAAACTTTTTGCACTCTTGTGCACTCTTTTTTCGCGTGTATATCTGTATATACAGGGCAGCTTCTGCATCGTATATGCATATGTACAAATGTTCAGTGGTACAACGTGTGTCAGGGTCAAGATTATAAAAGTCTAAGACGGCTTCTGAAATAATAAACTAAAATAAATAACGACGCGGACGTTCTTTCGTCGTGTGGTTACAGCGATGCGTCTGGAGATCATCGATGTTGCGTGCGAGGCTTAGAGAATAATCTCATCATGAGAACATAGGGACTTTCCATCATGAGCGAATAGATGTAACTGCAAACGTAGGTAGCTACCAAATTGCCGAGCGAAATAACACTGTTCAATACTAGGTCAATGTGCATCGTAGACTCGCTGTATTGGTAGACCGAATTTATGATAAACGGATTGATCAGATAGGCGCTGTAGGTCAATCTGCTCAGCGGTATCCATCCCTTGAATGTAAGTACTTTGTTTATGACACCTGTAACAAAGAAGATACGAGGTCGATTTTCACTAAGTTCTAACTTGGCAAAAATTAACCCTGACATAAAAAGACCTCTTTACGTTAGAGTTAGTTTTTATTTTCTTTTTTTCTGTAACTTGTTTCAATGAACGAAATCTACAATCGCAATCATGTAAATTCACACTCCCTTACCACCAAAATCATTCAACGATTTTATCAAAATTGAATTCCGACAGATTTTCCATCCCACACGAGATTGCCAAATGTTTCAGAGACCTATAATTAACGGTAATGATAATAGTACGTACGTAAATAACAGTACCATAATTGTACTATAAAAAGCCTTTTTCCTGACAAGTCATACTCCCGTAAAGTGTAAAATGTTATGATGCTCTATTTGCGTTCATAAATTGGATCGACTATCTGAATAATTGTGAAAATTACGGGGCTAAAATAGTTTTCTAGAATGAAAACTCTTAAAATCGACAACGCGTCACCAATTATCCCAAAATTCATTTAGAACATACTGCGTATGATAGATCGTTGGTGTGTAAACAATTCAGCCGGGTATTCTACAAGCTTCCTCTATGAGGACGCAGAAAAATATGAGAACGATGAAAAGCAATCGTTACTCTCGTCTGTACACACCACCTTACTAGTAATCGCCCGTATCACACGTAGTGGAAAGTTATACACGCCGTACTTAAAAGTACGGCCAGTCTCTTTTATATAATATTCAACGCTTGGCTAATCGTGGAAGAAAATAGACAATGCTTTTTTTGGTATCATAGGAACGTTTATCCGCGCGGCGAGAGAGCTTACCACCATGATTCGTGCAACATGCAATTAATAGCCAACTGAGACCAACGCCCCACATCGTACGACTGAACGCAACGTAGAACGCGGAAGAAATCGGCGATATCTGTCTTTCCCATAGACCAAAGAGTACCAAGAGGTTGCACGAACTTCCGATCAACCAGAGGGCAATTACGTGTCTCTGAAAAAAAAAACGTTAATTAGTCATCAATACGATTGTTTAGCTCGAGATTGCGCTTGATATTTGTTTCCCCAAACTTCTGATGTTTCTTACCCTCCGGATTATCAATTTATTTTTTAATCTGACGAGAATGTACGCTGTGGCGATTCCAACGATATACGGACCGATTCTCGTCCACGGTGGATCGTAGAGCACATCGAGCATGTGATATTGTTGATCCATTCTAGAAAGAAAAATAATCAAACTTGTACTAAACATAGTCGTTTTAGTTATTTTTAATAATAATAACTCACGTTGGCACGTATGAATGCATGTAGGACATATATCCGGTGAGAAAGGTCGAACCGGCGAGAATCAAGACAAGTATTGTCAGCGCCGTGTAAAAATAACTGAAATTTATTTTGCACACACGTGTTACTTGTCGACATTGCAAACTTGAACAATTTAATCCATTAAATGTTTTTCTTGTTTCGTTTAATACACACACACACACGCACACACACACACACGCGCGCGCGCGCGCGCGTGTGTGTGTGTGTGTGTGTGTATATATATATATATATATATATATATATATATATATATATATATATTGGTATTATTCTGATGCATATGGTTTTTATAAAACAGACATTTTGTTTGTGCCATTTAGAAAAATTGGGAGAGCTGTTTGACTCACATAGACGACAGAATCATTAAGAAAGTTCCAATAATGAAAAACTGCATGTCATTGGAGAGATACCAGCTCCAGGACAGACACTGGAAATTGAAATTTTATTGATTAATCATATTGCTGCTGAATGGATTTTTTGCAATAATATTTATAAAATGAATATCGCCTTTCTTGCCCCCATAAGCGAGCGAAAACCCCAAAAAAGTTCGTCAATAAATTTCATTCGTTGCGAAAAGGTAACGTAGAAGTCTAACAAAAATAACGTCTTTCTCATATACTTTGGAATTACAGAAATGTAATGTTGAACTTTAATTCGTAATTTCATGAGCTGATCGTGTACATCTCGGTGGAGAACATCGACTACAATGTTATCGTTAATAAAGCATTGCAAATTACCATTGTGTCACGGCCAAATAAATTATTTATGTAGAGGAAATTTCTCCACCAGTATTTAACGCAGACTTCCTGCGGCCTTTCGGATATGTAGAACTGCGAAGTCTCGCCGTGCCAGCCGGAATTTATTTGGACTATACCGACCATCATCATATAGGCCGGTGTCAGTCTAATCGTACAGGCGTGGCGCGAAGAAAAGAAAAGAAAAATGTAATAGAACTAGCCGAAAAGGATACGTGCCGATGACTATATGTAAATTGTCAGTAGCGCACCTCACAAATCTCTTTAATACCGCAGCGCAAAATTCCCAAATTCTTGCCGCCGTATTCGTCTTCACATTTTCTCGTTTATTGACTAGTCGAGGCTTGAAGTAGAGATAAGCCAAGAGAAATCCACCGACGAAGAAGAACGTGTCGACCGAGAGGGTCGCGTTGCTGATTATTTGCACGGCGAATCCCTCGGCCGATCTCCACGACAAAGGCTTGTTGTCTGTACAAACGTTGAAAGAACATCGATTTATCATCAATTATAATTTTTGCGAGTCATTCACACGGTGACGGAGAAACGATCGTTACAGGGGCCTTTGCAATCATTTCAGGCAAGTGTTAGTGTGTTGCAGGACCGACAACGATACTGTCAACAAGTACCCACTCCCAATTCACTCCGTATTGGAATGGTTTGAATTATCCAAAGCTTCTTTTTTCGGGCAAACAAACTTAAACGTACTCACCTGTGTAATCGGCCATGTAAAAAACCGTATGGATAACGATGATCCATATCATGCCTAGGAATCTCAATCCGTGAATCTGTGCGACAGCATCCGATCCCAATTCCGTGCTAAAGAGAATCTTCGTATTCGTATAGATGGAGAAACATTGCAATATTTCACCGAGAAAACTTGGAGGTTTAATCGCCTCGGCGCGTACCAGAGATTCGTCGTTCTGGCCCTCGCGTTTTGTACCTGTTTTTTTTTTAATCCCACTTCATTAATTACAAATATTTCCACAGTAGTAAGGGTAGCATAAATCCAGAGGGTCAGAACAAACTCTTTGTTTAGCTGCATATCGTACTTGAACAAAATTCTTTAAAATGATGCGATTGGTCTCATGCCGAAAATGGTATTTCAACTGTTAACTGCTTTCACTATTAAGCGCGAAATCATGTGATGGAAAACTTCCGGGGTGTTCTTCGCGAAACAACGTTTTCCACATTGGCTTGAAGGACATTTCAACAAATTTTAGCTGATTAAGGATGTATGGCAACTAGGTCATTTACTACTGTTCGAATTGAAACTCACTGATATTGTAAAGGAAAATATCGAGAACTTTTTGAGATTAAAAAAACAAAATTTGCCCACGTGAATGCTGAAATAAACGAATTCAAAGTTGGGTCATTTAACACGGGGAACATAGGACTGTACGTTCAAAATTCCCTTTACATTGGCAAAAAAGGTATTTCCGGAGTACTCTTTTGTAAAAAAAACTTTTGTGCGGTATCGCTGTAATATGCATGATACGGTAAAAATAAAAAATCGACATGTGCCCATATATTTTGCGAGATATTGCGAGTTAAATGGGACCGTTTTCGTATTTCTTTAGCTCGTATGTCGTAACCACGACAACGTCAGGGAAAACATACATCAAATCAACAACTAAATTTGCAGTTAAAAATTGAAAATTCTTCTTTCTGTACCGCATGTTTTACTTTGAGCTGTGGTAAATCTCCTTTTTAGCTTTAATGAATATTACAATTATTTTATTTAGTCTTTAAATGCGATTTTTGCAAATTGCATAATCAGTTCTGTAACGACTCTGCAGTAGCTGCCATACATCCTTAACTTCAAATTTTCACCGTATCTCTTGATATCAATTCTCCACAGCAATACGTAGGAATTTCTTAATTTCAGGAAAAGTCTCCCGCGAGAAACACTTACGATTACGAGGCTCCAGCGTTGCCGCTTTGTATCGAATTTGTTCTTTGAATGGCTTCATATATTTTAAGCATGTACGATACACTTCTCACGGGAAAAAATGGACATACACAAACATAAATAATCATGTATGATCTTGTCATAAATGATCATGACAAGATCGACATTTGTCTCTATATAATCATATATAGTAATATATAGCCATATATGATCACATGTAATCACACATGATTCTATATACCCATATACTATTGCATATGCAATGGTATATGCATTGCATTGCAATATATTACTGTATATGATTATATAGAGACACATTTCGTTCATGATCATTTATGGCAAGATTATACATGATTATTTATGTTTATATATGTCCATTTTTTCCCGGGTATACAGATACAAATGTACAGATACTTTTTTTTATAATAAAACAATAAAATATTATCGGCATCACATGCTGATTTTGCTGCTTATAGACAGTATTATATGAAAAATGACACGCATGATCCGATATGATATCAAAATAGTGCGTAGTGGTATTATATATGGAATAACATCCATGGTCATACATGTTTTCGTCATTATATATGTTCAAATATGGTTGTTGCGGATAATTACGATTACATATATGATTATATATGGCACCAAAATAGTTTGTACATCATATATAGGTTCATATACATGGTCTTATATGTAATTATATACGCTTATATATGGGTTTTGGGGGGCAAATGCGATTATATATGCTAATATATAGTACATGTTTTATCATATATAAGTTCATATATATAACCATATGTTCATATACGAGTTCAGAGTATCAACTTTTGAACATACATGATCATATATGGGCATATATGGTCCACACCGAGAAAAAATTAATACTATACACGGTAATATATCTACATATATGATCATTCATAATGTCATGCTAAGGCATATATAATTGTATATATTGTTATCTATGGGTATAAATAATTATATATGTTTATATATGTCCATTTTTTCACGGGCTGTGACGGTGATTTCTACTTTTTTTGAAAATAAAACATTGTTACAGTTACGAATTTTTTTTCGGGCCTCTGTAGTAGTGTAACTTCAACGGACCTACACTGTTAAAAAAGTTTACTTGTTTTAACTAGTATCTATTTAAGACGGAATGACACCTCATTGCGGTCGGTGTGGTAGAACAATTATAGATACCCAAAAATCTCTGAATCGGCTCTTCAGATCCCGTCGAAACTTTGCCAAACGACGTCAAATAGATATACGAACAGCTGTCTGCCCCTCAAATTTTCTGAATTTAAGAAAAAAAACGTAGATTGGCTTATGATAAACAAATCTACGTTTTTTTTCTCAAATTCAGAAAATTTGAGGGGCAGACAGTTGTTCGTCTAACTATTTGACGTCGTTTCGCACGGCCTCCTACGATTCTATTTGATACAAATAATTTGTTTTATGCGTTTCAAGAATTCCCTCGTCTAGACTATGTAACAAATACATATCTGATCAAAATACATTTTTGTTCAAATGCATAAGAGATATACATGAATAAAAATTATATATATTTTCATGCACTAAATGTATCTCAAATTGAAAGGTATTGTTATTTCGAACCCTGTCTTTCGGAATACCCCCTTCGACGACCAGCAGCGACAGGCGCAAAATTCGTAGTACGTCGATAAGTTTCTCAGACTTGGTTATATATCCGCTCAGAGTACAAATGGCTTACGGGAGAAGCCCGAGTAGAAATTTCTTAGGGTTAGCCTGACCAGGATCAGGCCCCGATCGGGGTGTGATAGGGGTAACACCTATTACGGACATCCTGATCCGGCCCCGATCGGGCCGGAAGTATTTAGGCCCTACATCAGGCTATACTAAAATGGCCCTACTAAGGCCGTCCCTGATGAGATCCTACTAAGGCTTTCCCCGATAGGGCCCTACCAAGGCTTGCCCTGATCGGCCCTACTAAGGCTTTCCATGATAGGGCCTTACTAAGGCTGTCCCTAATGTGGCCCTACTAAGGCTTTCCCCGATAGGGCCCTACTATGGCTTTCCCTGATGAGGCCATAAATAGGCTTGCCCTATGCCTGCCTCAGCAGTCGCTAGATGCACATAACCTCTCATTTTTCACATGGAAACTTCGATTTTACAGCATCGTAGCTTCGGAGTTTCGATGCATTCCTGAATTCTATTTAAAAAAAGGTGCCATAGACTGTCATGTCAAAAAACGTTATGCAACTCGGATGCGTGTTAGAAGATTTCGGCAGCTTTGTAAGGCGAAGAGAGAGAGAGAGAGAGGAACTATATATATATATATATATATATATATGTGGGATCATAAAAGTGCAACGGTGATTAAGATGTCGCAAAAGGTCATGTATTTCGATCACGGCACAATAAACAACAGGATATCGGGCCAGGCGTTCGACCACTCCGTGTCAGATCTCCGCTACGACTGCTGTTTATGTTTCTTCCCTTAGCGACTTGTATTTCTCCTTGGTAACCCGGTAACTTTGTAGCTCTGTAGCCCTTAGCAACCCTTCGATATATTATGTTCCCACACTCGGCCATCCTGATTTGGCGTCGTCCTCAGCGCCTATACAATTTTCGTATCTTCGTGGTTTCAATTGTCGCTGTCGTACTCTGTGTCGCTGCTTTCGTCGTTTTTCGATGGCAGATCGATTTCGGGGTCCCAGCCTCGATGTTGAGGCCACGGTTTGATGTGGTCGGCTGCTGTGCTCGTTGTTTTTGGGCCGTTGTGTTCACCGATCTTTTTCACGATGTATCGGTTACTTCGGAGTACTCTCGTAACCCGATACGGTCCTAAGAACTTAGGGCATACTTTCAGTCTTCGTCCTAATTGTGTTCGTTGAATCGCCACTATATCGCCTATTTTGTAGTTTTTGGCTCGTGTACGTCGTCGGTTGTATGTTTTTTGGTTTTCTTTTTGGATTTTCGCAATATTTTCTTTCGCCTTTTCTAGGAGCTCTGATCGTTTTTCTTGAAATATTTTACTGCATTCCCGCCATATTAAATCTCGCAGTTCCAGGTCATCATTGAGTCGCATTTTTCGGCCAACCAATAGCTCAAATGGGGTTGTCCCGATACTGCGGTTGTAGAAAGAGTTCATAAATTGTTGTACTTTGCCAACGTGTTTATACCATTCTTTTGCCTCTGAGAGCGCTAATTTCGTCAGCATGGCAATAATTACACGGTTCATTCTTTCGACTTGTCCGTTTCCTCGTGGTATGCCAGTTGTGATAAGGGTATGTTTTATACCTTCGTGCCTGCAGTATTCATTGAATGGTTGTGGTGTGAATGCTGTGCCGCGATCTGATATGATGTGCTGTGGATTCCCGAAAATCAATGCTTGTTTCTTCAAGGGGTTTAAAGCTTTGGTGGGGTAAAGCCATACAAATTTGCTGAAACTATCGACTACTACGAATATGTGTGCGTAGTTCTTTTTCGTTGAGGGGATTGGTCCTAAATGGTCTACGTGATATGTCTCGAGAGCTTTATCGTCCTTGTCCAGTGGTTGTAACCATCCGTCAGCTTTCCCCTGTTTTCTTTCAGCTAAAAGGCAGTGTATGCAATTATCGATCGTTTGGCGTATTTTAATTCGCATTTGTGGAAACCAGTATTCCTGTTTCATCATATTTTCCATTTTTCGCCAGCCGAAGACGATTTCTTGTTGCATCCGGTTCGGTATCACAGGCAAGGGATTTCCCCTATTTTCCTTACATAGCACACCATTTGTCATTACGAATTTCTTGTTCGTCCCGTTTCTCAGGGATTGTAGAATGTTCTGTAGGTCTCGGTCGTTATTTTGTGCACGTCGTATCTGTGCTACAAGAACATCTTCAGAGCTTTGTACCATCAAACATTCTATTGGGTTTCGGCTTAGCGCATCTGCATATCTCATCGATGAGCCTGGCCGATGTTCTACGGTGTATTCGAACTCTTCTATCTGTAGCGCCCAATGAGCCACTCTTAAGCAGACGTCCTTTATTGCCATTGTTTGTACAAACGCTTTGCAATCTGTGACGATTCGAAATGGGATACCCAGGAGGTATACCCTAAATTTCCGTAATGCTTTAACTACTGCCAGTACCTCGAGTTCGTAGCTGGAGTAGCGCTCCTCCGCCCCGATCGTCTTCGAGCTAGAGTAATAAACTGGGTGCCAAGAGTTATCTTCAGAGTCTCTTTGCATAAGTATAGCTCCCAAGCCATGTTGTGAAGCGTCCGTGTGGATTTCTGTTTCCGCTCCTATTCTATAAAGCTTTAGTACAGGGTCCTTTATTAGAATTGCCTTTAGTTGTTCGAAAGCCTGTCTGTTTTTTGCCGAATATGAATTTTATTTCGTCTTTCAATAGTTGGGATAACGGCCGTGCTATAAGAGCGTAATTTGGCACAAATTTTCGAGAGTATCCCGCTAAGCCCAAAAAGCACTGGGTTGTTTTGACCGATGTTGGTTCTGGAAATTTTTCTACCGCTTGTATTTTCTTTCTTGATGGGTATATTGTCCCTGCTTCTACTATATATCCCAAGTATTCTACACGTCTTACTAGTAGCTCGCATTTTCTCCAGTTGATGTTCAACCCATAGTTGCTTGCTGTCTCCAATACTTGTTTAAATTTTTCCAAACATTCTTTTTCTTCTTTGGCTGGTATAATTAAATCATCCATGTATATCAGGACTGTGTTCATGGTCGTCAACTCGCGGAATACGGTCTTGATATGTCGTTGGAATACTGCTGGGGAGTTACATAGCCCGAATGGCGTCTTCAAGGACTCGTATTGGCCGTCTGGAGTTACGAATGCGGTATATCATCTGCTGTTCTTGTGTACTGGCACATGAAAGACTGCGTCTTTAAGATCGAGCGTGCAGTATACCCTTGCTTCGGAAAGTTTGTCCAGTTGGTCCTCTATTAGTGGAAGCGGGTATCGGTCTCTGATGATTTTTTTGTTCAATTTTCGATAGTCAACGCAGAGTCTTATGTCACCGTTTTTCTTTTTTGCTAGAACTATGGGACTGGCATAGTCTGAGGTGCTAGGTTGGACCACGTCGTCTGCGATCCAGTCATCAATAATTTTTGGTATCCGCGTTCGTTGTTCCGCTGCTAATCTGCGTGGATTTTGGTATACAGGTGTTTCATCCTTTAATATCAGTCGCATTACAACACCACTATCTTTTACTTTCTGGGGGTGGTAATTACTTACCATTTCGCAAATTTCGTTTTGTGTCGCTGTGTCCGTTACGTGTATTAAGGGGACTACTGCTTTTTGCTCATTAATGTCGACATTGGATTGTACGTCGATACATAATACTTCTGACCAGCCATTGTTTGAATCCTCCATTGTCTTCATCGTCGTCTCCTTGTCTGCTTCAATTTTCGTTAGTGTAGCCTTGCGTTTCCGGATATGGAGTTCCGCGAAATCGGATAACTCTCCACCCAAGATAAGATTGTGTCCCGTGTAATGGTCGGGTACCACATCGATGTCTAGGTCGAATTTAAGGTCGTCGATTTGTATCTCTGACCGGAAGCGTCCTAACGTATTTTGTCTTGCCGAGTCGATTCCCTTAAAATTAATTGTCTTTTGTTCGATCTTTGGAGCACCCAGTTGTATGTATAGACTGGCACGAATTAAGTGTAGGTCACTTCCTGGGTCGATTACTGCGGTTACGTCTCTGTCCAAAATGTTCACCGTTTTGTAGGTTTTCTTGTCACTGCGCGTTTGAAGCATATCCACCCTTGTAGGTGCTGGTGTCTTCTTGGTCATTTTGAGATTATTTGTGCATCTCGTGGCGATGTGTCCGAAATCTCCACACGTATAACATCTTGCCCCTTTCGCTTTATGTGGGCATTCTCTGCTCAGGTGGCTCTGGCCGCCGCAATTATAACATTTTCTAACCTCCTGGTCTGTGAATGCTGCGTTCTCTCTGTTTGACGTATCGAGGAACTGGGGTCTCTTTTTTGTTAATGGGTTGTGTTTCGTTCTGCTAAGATTCAATTGCTGTGTCTCGTACTGTAGTAACCTTTGGCGCAAGTCTTTGATCGTTTTGGCACCATACAGAATCGATTTGTGTGTCTCGTCGTCTTTGATTCCATCAATGATATATTGTATTTTTGAGTTCAGTTCCATCTCACTGCCACTTGCGAGCTCTAAAACTCGGTATACGTATTCTTGGTATGATTCGTTCGGTTTCTTTAATACTGCGCTTAGCTCTTTATGTACTTGCCGACTGTTCATTGTTGCGCCGAACTCATCGATGAGTGCTGTTTTCAATTCTCCCCACGATCTTGCGTGACACTCGTAGTTCGCGAAGAGTTTCGCCGAGCCTCGTAGTAATTTTTTCAGGTACACTATTTTGTGCGTCCCGCTCCATTTGCACAAGTCAGCCGTTTCTTCGAATGATGCGAACCATCGTCTCACGTTCTGTGCGCTGTCTCCGCTGAATATCTCTAAAGCATTCTCGACATCTTTAAATGACAAGGTCGGTTGTGATCCTGTCCATTGTTGATATCTATCTTCTCGTGGTCTCGTGTTATCATAAAGTATATTTGGTATTCCGTGGTCTCTGGATATAGGGTGATATGTTCCGGTAGTTCTTGTCGGTTCCCGATCATTTTGCGTTTCTTCTTCCCCTTTGTCGTTGTCGTTCACTTCGTTAGTCGTCTCTCCGCGTACGGTTGCCTCCAATCTTCGTTGCAGGTCTATCTTGAGGCCCACCGTCGAGAGGCCTAATTCTTCTAATTTTTGTTGTAATTCTTTTTTCGAAAGTGCATAGATGTTTCTCGCCTCATCGGCTTCCCTCTGTCGTCTCATATCCGCCTCATCATTTTGTGTGTTCCCTCTATTTTCTCGTCTGTTTTCTACGCCGTCGTAGTTGTCGTCTGTGGCATCTGATACGCCTTGCACATTCGTCTCCGTACCGGCGTTCCGGTAATTTCCATCCCAAATTCTTCCAGTTGTTGTGCCAGTTGTCTCTCCGTCAATTCGTTCAAGTTATCCGTCATGATGTCGTATTTTATCTCACTCTCGATAATCCTTTATGTGTGTTTCGGAATACACCTTTTGCGTATTTTTTTTTGTTGCGATCCCGAACGAGCCGCCAAATGTGGGATCATAAAAGTGCAACGGTGATTAAGATGTCGCAAAAGGTCATGTATTTCGATCACGGCACAATAAACAACAGGATATCGGGCCAGGCGTTCGACCACCTCGTGTCAGATCTCCGCTACGACTGCTGTTTATGTTTCTTACCTTAGCGACTTGTATCTCTCCTTGGTAACCCGGTAACTTGGTAGCTCTGTAGCCCTTAGCAACCCTTTGATATATTATGTTCCCACATATATGTGTGTGTGTGTGTGTGTGTGTGTATATATATATAAAATACATATATATAAGGTTAAGTTTCAAAAATCTATAGCATGTTATTCGATAAACCTCTTTAATTGTCACAATGATATTAACTAATTGATATATTTTATGTAATATAACAAATAATTATAGGAATTCATTTGGTCTGTTATGCTATATCTGGGACCAAGATGTTACAAGCACTCGGTAGCATAGGGGCAGCGTGCCTAGCTTTGGGTAGGAAGGTACGAGGTTCGATTCCGATATAGGCGAAATATTTTCTTCGAACAAAAACGTTTCAGCAGGCCAGGGAATGACGAATTATGATAGAAAATCATTGTAGTGGAACTCTGAATTAAGTGGTTCATTCCAGTTTGGATTTTTGAAATATTATATGCATTTCTTTCTGATCAGGCAACCTGATAGGGGCCTGATCAGACAACAAGGTCAGGCCCATATGTGACATAACGTTACATTTCCTAGTAGGGCCCTTTCAGGCTGCCTTATTAGTGCCCTACCAGGGCAGTCAGGCAACCTGATCGGGCCCTGATTTGGGCCCCATCGAAATTTCTACGCGGGTTGTATTACTACTACGTCTATGAGTTTGCTAGTGATTTCAAATTAAATTTTTTCAATCGATCCATTATACGATTAAATATTTTTCTGTGTAAATAATACAAAATACCAAAATGATTAGAAGCATAACAAATTTTCTTACTCAACGGTTATAAGTAGATCTTGAGTTAAATAAATTAAAATATTTAAAATGTATTCCTGGAACAATAGAATCAAATTTAACAAAGCATTGATTTTACGACGATTTCAGTAAATTCCAATAAAAAAAAAAACATAAAATAAACGCATTTGATTGATTTCCATTCATCTTTTTTATCAGTGTAAGCCGAGGACGGAACAAAAAATTAGTCGCTTTATTGAATTACCGCTAAGCATACAGGTATTGTTGTTGCCGTAGGTTTCATGCAGCAATTTCTTTGCTCTGAGGTACTTCTGGTAGATCAGGCAATCATAAGCGGTACCGAGTACCATTAGGGTCAGGGTAATCGTGAGAAAGAAAGTGATCACCAACGTCCTTCCGTTCACGAGCCACGTGCCGTCGTCTCTCAAGTCCCGGACACTTTCCAGTTTGAAATTTGCGGAATAAAGTTCGCCCACGATTAGGGTGCTTTTAAGAAAAATTTTCTCCAGTATTGCACTCAGCTGGGCACTGGTACAAGACGCCGGCAAACAGAGTCCCAAAGTCACAAGGTCCTGTCAAAAAAATTGCTATTGATGCAGACGATTCTTAGGAAGACAGAGGGCGGGCACAAAATCGTATACCTCGTTGGGCAGCCTGACATGATATTGCAGCGTGCTGTTATGACGAAAATGGGCGACGAAATAGTTCAAATCGAATGGTGGATATTCCTCTTTACGTTTCCGGTACTTAGATGCATTTTGTAGGAAATCCTGATGCAGGAGGAATGGCTGCTTGTTGGTAATGTCGATACATTGACTGCGGCTCCCCAACCAATAATTGTTCCCGTACAAGAAGCCCGGCTTCGGTTCTCCGCTCGAGTCGAGCACTGCATTTTATCATATCGATCAAGAAAAAAAATTCAATGAGCTCCTTCAAATTATAATACTTTACATAGTATATGTATAGGTATACGAAACAAATTCTGTTCCCTTTAATATTGCTAAATCATGTGATAAAATACAAATCGAAGATTTATGCACTCATCGTTTTTATGGTTCAGAAGGACATTTTCTCGGTAACGTACAAATTTCTTTTTTTTTAAATGCCTCACTGGGGATTAATGAACGGTTTCGTTATTCAAGGGAGAACAGAATTTCGCAAGTTCATTCGAGTTTGAGTCGTGCTGCATAGGCCACGTGCCGAGAATAATTGACTCGTTTTGTTCAAAGTTGTGTCGCATTCTCGTTATGTACACACACACACACACACACACACACACACACACACACACACACACACACACACACACACACACACACACACACACACCACACCTACACCCACCCCCACACCCACACCCACACCCACCCCCACACCCACACCCACACACGCACACGCACACGCACACGCACACGCACACGCACACGCACACGCACACACACACACACACACACACACACACACACACACACACACACATACAAAATATAAATGTATGTGTACACTCGTATAAATGTGGTACAAGCCGTTATTGTTGCAATCTCCACGTTTTTTTTTTTCACTTTAAATTCTTTCGTGTGTACGAGTTTAGCAAAACATTCGTCTTTTCCTCTGCAGTTTCGTGGCTTTTCCAGTACAGCCGGTTTACCGCGCTCAACTCATTTCCGCATTATTTGCAATATTGGTTTCTTAAAGACCATCGAGTAAGACGGTTTTTTACACTTTATTTCTTCTCGAAGTTTCATAATTCCGTTGGGGCAATAGTTAAATGAAAAAAGAAGTCGATCGCACGAACAGAATATTGGTGCCGCGTGCGAGAAAGAGATCTGTCCCGATCTCCGGTTTTGCGAAATTGTATTTCCAAGACGAGTTCTAGATATAGAAAAAACTCAGTACGAAAGAAAAATAGGTCACCCGACGGGAATAAGTGAGAAAATAGATAATGGTAATCACGAACAAATGGCAAAAGAAAATCGTGAAATAAAAAAGAGAAACTGTGATCCGGGGAATCACGAAACGCGCGAGTGTGGTGTGCGGTCGTTTTTTCCCCCTGATTTACCGAGGAGGGCAACGACTAGCAACGCGTTCGTAAACGCACGTATAAACGAGTTTCTTATGTAACAGCAGCCCTCGTTGTTACACAACTCAATTCTGCGCATTTCAATTACCCGCGAATTCGCTATACTCAAATAGAGCAGAAAAATAAGGATGGACCGTCGAAATATCATCGGTTGTTTGTAGGTATATTCCCTTTGAAGACAACGCAGGTGTATTAAGTAGGTGAAGGATTCTGTAAGATATAGTTATCACGACATGAGCTGCGATACGACGATATTACTGCTCGCAAGGAAAAGCGAATGGACCACGTGGAGCGCGGATACGAGGGAGACGGAGCAATATTTTAAACGGAATGATCTTTAAAAAGCCTTTCATGTTCACGGACAAACAGAAAGATTAAACCTTAGGGATTTTATTGGCGCAGGGGGCGTTGGGCGTTTCCTCGTAACTGGAATCGAAACGGTCTATGACACTTATTATCCGCTTGAAAATTGCACGAACTTCAACCTCGTCCTTTTACTGGCATTGGTAAATAATAGAACTGCTTCGAAATGGGTAATTGGTTTTCGAAATATTCACGTATGTGCAGCTACTTTATATCTTAGCAAAAATACAAAATTAACTCGTCAACTTTAAAAACGCGTCGTCGCGAAAAGTCTTGGCGTTGTTTATGTTTTTTTTTTAAATGAAAAATACGAAATGCTGGAAGTCATCGAATCATCTGTTAAAAACATCAAAAGAACCGGGAAGAACTTGTAGACGAAAGTTTCGGGATGAAAATCACTTTTCTGAAGTTTCGAGACGAGAGTTCATTTGTATTATGCATATAAATCGTCATGTATCGTTATGAATATAATATCATTTTGTTATAAATTTTATATCGTTGCGGGTTATTATGAATAAAATGTTGTCCACGATGTTTTGGTTAATTTTACCAGATTTTGCATAATTATGTTGATCATTTCGCATAACTTTTTTGCCACGCGTCGACCGTTGCGAATTGCATTGGGTTGGCAAATATTTAAAATTATTTTTGCGTAGAGGAGTTTTCACCGATTATGTGCTCGATTCAACGGAAAAAATCATTGACGCAAGAATTTCTTTGAGACTTCCCAATAAGAACTTATAGAACTGATCAATGAACGACCTTCAATTTAAGCGCGTGGAATATGCGCCATCCCTCGTTATCTCATAGCTTTAACGCCCATTCATAAGGCAGGTCTGGAATTTTCTTGATTTGTTTTTCGCTATATGTATATTTTATTTCGTTGCCCAAACAAACGTTTTGGGAAATAATACAAAAATATATACTAACTTTTGAGAGCCCACAATTTACGGGCATCAACAGCATCTTGAAATCCGCCAAGTTCACGAGCGCAAACGTCTGATTTGAACATGGTTTTGGCGCCAACGGCGATCGCGTATGCCGGCAGCGTTCGTTGCACGACTTCCGTCGAATTTTCGCCCCATGCGGAGTCCGAAACAACGAGAAGAAGCAACAACGGGAAGACACCCGGTCCTTCCATCTTTTTCCAAATCCCAAACATCTTCCGAACAAAGGACCTGATTAGAACTTACAGTAGACTGGAAAGATCAAGACTTTCCGCAGCTCAACGAAATCCGATAATTTGTAACCCAATACAGTTTTACAATGTCGCTCGTTCAAAAAACTACCAAAACGTGACGTCGAAAAAGTAGGGTGTTGTTCAGCTGCAATATTTTTTAACCCTAGAAAAGTTATAGCAATGCCATCTTAAGGGACTACTGAGTACGATTAATCGCAAAAACCTCGTAGGACGATCGTACCGAACGCGTCGAGGTCCCGTGAGATGACTGTCGCGGCTACTAGGATCGTGATATTCAGGATCTCCCGTCTCAACTAGAGTTATACTCTTTGCTACCTCGCCAAGCCTCCCCTCTTCTTCTAATTCCATCTGGACCCTGTATCTCATGTGCATCGACATAATACACACTCAATGCGTCTGAGAAAGAAAAATTCCATACAAATGCCATAGGGATATTTTCCGTCCATAATACTCTTTCCTTCAGTCACCATTCAACTTATGAAATTATTACAAAACAAATAGAATCACCGAAGGTGAACTCAAGAACCTCTTAAGAATGTGTCCAAATCTCACGTAGCATCACAATATATACAGGGTGAGGCACATAAAGTGTTACAGAGCAATGGGACTTAAATTATTGATCATATCCAAAAATGTTTCAGACAAAAGTTTCAGTGTTCGAGAAGACCGTCATACTCGACCACCCTATTTTTTTTTATCGGTGGAGGCGCTGAAGCTACGTCAAGGTCAAGTTCACTTTTTTAAACGGAACCATGTATTTTGTTACGATGACATTTTTACCGATTGTAAGACGAATTCAGCGACCTACAACACAAGATCATTCTAGTCACGCAAAGTATGAAAATAGTCGAAAAATCGAAAAATATCGGAATAATCACTTTCAAAGGATCCACTAACCTTGGTTTGGGTCTACCTACAGAAGAATCTTCGAAGTGATGACCCTCGCCTTATGAGCACTTGTTAATTCGCTGATGAAAAGACCGTCTAACTTCAGCCAACATTTGTGGTATAATTTCGGTGCATGCTCGGCGTATTCTTTCTTTTACGTCGTCAGGCGTGGTAGGTGCTACCGCCATCAGGCGTTTGTTAACAAAACCCTATAAAAAGTAATCTGGTGATGTTAGATCTGGCGAACGAGGTGACCGAGCTACAGGGCCACCTCGTCCTATCCACTTTTCAGCAAAAATCTCATTCATCACTTGCCTTGAACACAGCGCATAATGGGGTGGTGCACCGTCGTGCTGCATCCACACGTTCATGCGAACATGCGAGGGCACATCCTTCAGTAATTGAGGCAGAGCGTTTTGCAGAAAGTTTGCGTAAACTTGCCCAATCAAGCGACTTTCAAAAAAATATGGACCAATGACCTGATCGCCGACAATGCCGCACCAACAATTAACGGACCACGGTTGTTGAAATAGTACAGTTCTCATCCATCGAGGATTCTCATTTGCCCAATAATGCATGTTTTGCCTATTCACATTTCCCGTATTTGTGAAGTTGGATTCGAAAGAAAAAAGCACATGACTCAAAAACAAGACATCTGTCCGCATTTCTCTACGAATCCAGTTACAGAAATTGACGTGATTTAGGAAATCATTGCCGTACAAAACCTGATGTAATGACACACGATACGGATAGAACTTGTGTTGATGTAAGATTCTTAATACAGATTGGCGACTAATTCCACTCTCTCTTTCTATTTGGCTGCTGCTCGCATGTGGATTTAGTGCAGCAAAAGCTAAGATAGCATCCGCATTATTTTCATTAACAATTGGTCGATGTTCGACTCGTGTTTGTTTCACTGTACCGAAGCGACAGAAACGGTCAGCTAATCGCTTTAAAGCCATGTGCGATTTTTGTTGCCTATCCGGATAACGAGCCGCATACAAATCTTGGGCGTTTCTGTAATGTTTACGGCATTCCCCCAGCACCATCAACGTATCAAAAGATTTTTGAAAATCGTTCATTTTCGCGATCCGATATACTCACAATAGAAGGTAATGCGTGACTAACTGATATGTCAACAGAAAATGTGTACTTGCTGCCGATAAAAAACATTGGGATCGTAAAAAATGAAAACAGCCATCAAAGAAGTGTTTACAAGTCGAGGGTCATCACTTCGAGCATCTTCTGTAGGTAGACCCAAAGCAAGGTTAGTGGATCCTTTGAAAGTGATTTCTGTCGACTATTTTCATGCTATGCGTGTCTAGAATGGCCTTGTGTTGTAGGTCGCTGAGTTCGTCTTAAAATCGGTAATAATGTCATCGAAAAAAAATAGATGGTTCCATATAAAAAAGTGCAGTTGACCTTGACGTAGCTTCAGCGCCTCCACTGAAAAAAATAGGATGGTCCAGTATGACGGCCTTCTCGACACTGAAACTTTCGTCTGAAACATTTTTCGATATAATCAATATTTTGTTTGAGTGCTTTGGCTCTGTAACGTGCCTCACCCTGTACACACACACACACACACACACACACACACACACACACACACACACACACACACACACACACACACACACACACACACACACACACACACACACACACACACACACACACACACACACACACACACACACACACACACACACGCACGCACGCACGCACGCACGCACGCACGCACGCACGCACGCACGCACGCACGCACGCACGCACGCACGCACGCACGCACGCACGCACGCACGCACGCACACTAGGCAAAAGAATCAAAGGATATTGAAAAAGTCCGCCAATTTTAGGGTCATTTTCAAATAGCTGTAACTCCTTGAAAAATGGTCGTACAGCAAAATGAAAAAAAAGAAAATTGAAGGTGTGAATCTCTAGTTTTGAGATCTTGAGCTCAAACGTTTTTCGCATCAGCCAACTTTTAGTAGCCACAAAAAAAACAAAGTAAAACAAATTTCAAAATTTTTGCTCATCTTTCACAGTCTGCACGGACTTTAATAAATTTTTTTTAATGATCGGATTAAAAGGACCGTCTAGCTGGATTCTTCCCCTTTAATTTGAGCGGTGGGAGAGCTCTGTACGATTTTTTCTCGCTGAGTTATCGATGTTCAAAGCAAAAATAACACTTTTGACTTTGATGACTGATTACTCGGAGACTAATGGTCGCACAGAAAACCAGAGGGTTTTGGAAACTTTTAAGTATTCTCTATAAGATGCTTTTATCATTTTTTTATCAAGATTTTTTTATGCGGGAAAATGGATTTTAAAAAACGTGAAAAATGGCATATTTACGAATATTCTTTTAACTAAGGATTATTTCGCCAATATCGAAAAGATCAAAAAAAATTTCGGTTTTTTTATGACCTCAAAGTATCCTAAAAAAGCCCTCAAAAGTTTAAACCCCTGCGATATTTTTTTCATTGTGTGCCGAATGGTCAAAATTGTGATTTTTGCCAAAAATCGATTGAAGGGTAAATCTACCACCTTATATTCGTCTTTTGAGAAACACAATTTTTTTTGGCACTGATCCGAATTTCCGGTGCTGAAAAATGTTGATTGTTGAACAACGGGAACAAATTTTTGTTTAATGAAAAAAAAAATTAATGAAAAAACAATTTTTTTTGACAAAAAAAATAATAAAGAAAAATCGAAAAAAAATTGTTAGATTTTTTTTTATAGACCTGAACTTTTTTCATGATACGACAAGCGATTGGAGTTGTTGGAATTCACAGTTCTTTGAATGTGTGCATGTGTACAATTTACATCCCTACGATACGATACGACACCTTTACGCTTCTTTGTGTGTGTGTTCCACACGCACACATTCAAAGAACTGTGAATTCCAACAACTCCAATCGCTCGTCGTATCATGCAAAACGTTCAGCGCTATAAAAAAAAATCTAACAATTTTTTTTCGATTTTTTTAAATTAAGTTTTTTGTCAAAATAGCTTTTTTTAATTAATTTTTTTTCTTCATTAAACAAAAATTTGTTCCCGTTGTTCAACAATCAACATTTTTTAGCCCCGGAAATTCGGATCAGTGCCAAAAAAAATTGTGATTCTCAAAAGACGAACAACAGGTGGTAGATTTAGCCTTTAATCGATTTTTGGCAAAAACCACAATTTCGATCATTCGGAACACAATGAAAAAAAAAATTGCAGAGGTTTAAACTTTCGAGGGCTTTTTTAAGATACTTTGAGGTCATAAAAAACCGATTTTTTTTTATCTTTTCGATATTGGCAAAATAATCCTTAGTTAAAAGAATATTCGTAAATATGCCATTTTTCACGTTTTTTTAAATCCATTTTCCCGCATAAAAAAAATCTTGATAAAAAAATGATAAAAGCATCTTATACAGAATACTTCAAAGTTTCCAAAACCCTCTGGTTTTTTTCTGTGCGACCATTAGTCTCCGAGTAATCAGTCAGCAAAGTCAAAAGTATCATTTTTGTTTGAACATCGATAACTCAGCGAGAAAAAATCGTTCAGAGCTCTCCCACCGCTCAAATTAAAGGGGAAGAATCCAGCTAGATGATCCTTTCAATCCGATCATTCAAAAAAATTATTGAAGTCCGTGCAGACTGTGAAAGATGAGTAAAAATTTGGAAATTTTTTTTTACTTTGGTTTTTTGATGGCTACTAAAAATTGGCTGATGCGAAAAATGTTTAAGCTCAAAATCTCAAAACTAATGATTTACACCTTCAATTTGCTTTTTTTAAATTTTGCTGTACGACCTTTTTTTGAGGAGTTACAGCTATTTGAAAATGACCCTAAAATTGGCAGACTTTTTCAATATCCTTTATTTCTTTTGCCTAGTGTATATATATACAGTCACCGGCGAAAAAAAACCACCTCACCTTACGAGATTAGATACGAAATATTATAGAGAATTCTTTAAACTATCGATGATTTTTTTCATAACTTAACGCTCTAGAGATCTATTTTTAATGTGTGAAGCAAATTTCTATGTTTTCTCCTTTGTGTCCAGTGTTCCTTAATATTTTTCGTAATCTGTTCCTTCAAGCATAGGACAAAGAAAAGAGATCGCCAGCGTAGTGTTGATGTTTCGCATTGCCTGTCCCTTTTGTATGTAAAATTTTGCTATCTTACGATTGGCTTCTTGTACGGCCTTGTAGTGTTTTGTTTACTTTGTACTTTGTACTGGCTGAGTGTACAGTCGTGAAAATTCGCGAGCCGAGATGGCTGGAAAACAACCCTGTTAGACATTTTTTCCCGCATTTTTCTAAAAAACCCATTTTCTCCCAAAAATTTTCCGATTTTTTCAGTAAATTGAGACTTTTCGGAGAAATCCGGAGAAAAAATATTCCCACATTACTCCGAAATTTCCTAAATTTCTCCGAATTTCTCTAAATTTTCTTAAAAACTCCCATTTCCTCCCAAAAATTTCCCGATTTTCTCCGATTTTTTCAGTGAATTGAGACTTTTCGGAGAAATACGAAAAAAAATATTTCCCATTACTCCGAAATTTCCTAAATTTATCCGCATTTCTCTAAACTTACCCAATTCCTTTAATTTTTTTTGGAAATTGGGAAATCCTTTTTTTACTATTAGTCCTCATCATGTTTCCTACATAAATATAAATCAGTGCAATAATACCTGTGCAAACCAAAGCATACCCTAGTGCAAATTTTTCTCCAAATTTTTCATAATTTCTCATATTTTAGTCATATTTGAGATTTTCGGAGAAAAAATTATTTAAAACCGATTCAAGAACTGGTTTATTCATTAACTGGTTTATATTTCCTAAAAACACATTTTTTTTACTGAAAATTCATGATTACTCATTTTTTTCCTGGAAATTTCTCTTTTTCCTATGACCTGAGTGAACGGCTGCGGAGATATTCGGAGAAAAGTTAAAGATGAAAAAAAGTGAGACTGTCGTAAAAAAACTTATTATTATTATTATTATTTTCCGGAAATGTCCCTTTTTCCTATGACCTGAGTGACCATTTCCTATGACCATAGACCATTTTTTTCTACAATGAAACCAAGAAGAAAGAATTATTTATTTTTTAAGTAAGAATCAACTAGCAGAAAACGCATTTTCGGTAAGAACAAAGTATTTTTCTATGTAAGAACAATGAATCAAAGTATTTTTTATGAGAGAAATAATAAATAAGAATAGCAAAAGATTTTATTTAATAATTAAAATATTGTACTTTTTCTATTAATAAATATAACTGATGAACAGGTGATCATGCATTTTCATTTTTTTAGTTTGCGTTACTTGATAATCGGAGGAAGTATAATTTGAGCAAACAAAAAGTAAGAATTTATTTTTTATCTATATTTTTTATTTCATATAATTTCTGAGATTTTCCCGTGATCGTAATTAAAATGATGAAATATTTGGACAAATTCGGAAAAATTCGGAGAAATTCGGAGAAACTCGGATGTTTGCGTAAAAATAATTGTCCGCAAAACTCCGAATCCTTCATATTTGTTCCAATTCATAGAAAAATTCGGAAAAATTTTCCGGAAAAAATCGAATTTTTTCGGAAAAAAATTTGCACTAGGGTATACTTTGCTTTGCACAAGTATTGTCTTTGGGATTACCGTACCGTGCATGCTTCCTATCTACATGAAAAGACGACGGCATATTTTTCTAAATATTTCATTTTCCACTTTTTTACATTTTGAAAAAAATAACAAAAATAATAACTTGTTATTGTGCATAACAAATAAAATTAAAAAATAAAAAGAAGAACAATTAGAAGAGTAAAAATCACAATTGAATGATAAAAAGAAATATAAAAAAATATAATGATTTTAACTCTCACAACGTGACTAACATGAGAAAATCGGAATAATGCGGAAAATAGAGGAATATTGGGGAAAATCGGCATATTTTAAGATTAATATTTCTAATTTTTTTTCCCGATTTTCTCCAAATTGGGAGAAAACGGAGAAAAAGACAAATTTGGAAAGCAAAAATGAGAATTTTTTCGAAAAACTCGGTACTTAAATTTTCCCCATTTCTCCGAAAGTCCCCAAAGGCAATGTTTTCATTAATCTCAGTAAAATCGATGTGAATTTCCTAATATTTTCTGCATTTTTGAATACTTTACTTTAAACTTCCAAATACTTTTTGGGTCACCGCCCTTCTAAAAAAATCAAGGGTTCACAATTTAATCGAAAATAAGGAAAAAATGGGAATTTTTCCCGACAAACTCATTTTCTGAGTTTTTATCACTTCTCCGAAATTCTCTCAAGGCCTTTAAGAAGACCTTTAAGAAGGTGGGAAAGAATGGGAAATTCTCGTAAATAAAATGAGAAAATCGGAATAATGCGGAAAAAGAGGAATATTGGGGAAAATCGGCATATTTTAAGATTAATATTTCTCATTTTTTCCCGATTTTCTCCGAATTAGGGAAAAACGGAGAAAATATGATAAATTTGGAAAAGAAATTCTACCAGGAAAGTTTGCTCTCAAATCCGGCGCTCAATTATGCGCGATATTAAAAAAAGGTTTTTCACAGCGGAAAGTAGCTGATAAATTCAGTGTGAGCAAGACTCGAGTGTAGAAGCTATGGCAAAAATTTCGCATGACTGGTTCTGTTCTGGACAGAGAAGGAAGAGGGAGGAAACGGGCGACAACGCAACGTAATGATTCTCGCATCGTACGAGAATGCAAGAAAAATCCAACTTCAACGGTACGATCCATAAAAGAAAAACTTCAACTAAATGTGTCGCACAGAACGATTCGGCACAGACTCCGTGAAACTGATTTGCATAGCCGATATGCTCGTAAACGGCCTTTTATTAGCAAGCGGAATAAAAAGAAACGTTTACAATTCGCAAAAAATTTGTTGGACAAGCCCATTGCATTTTGGAAT
>OX101791.1:6420689-6425689 GCA_944452715.1 Ophion slaviceki
GGAAAGCAATGGGAGGGGATGATATACCAAACGAAGCATGGAAGTGGGGGGGAAGGAAGGCGCAAGAGTGGGCGGGGGAGGTGTGCAGGAGGATATGGAGAGGAGAGGGATGGCCGGAGGAATGGAAGGAGGGGTTGATAGTGCCGATTGTCAAGAAAGGAGAGGGGAAGAGCGTGGAGGAGTATAGGGGGGTGACTCTGATGCCCTCCCTATACAAACTGTACGCGGGGATTTTAACGAAGAGGCTGGAGGAGGAGGTAGAAACGGGGAGGAAAGTGCCGCACAACCAGACGGGCTTTAGGAAGGGGATGGGGACGGTGGACAATATATATGTGCTGAATTATGTGATCGGGCGACAGATTGAGAGGAGAAAGGGGAAGTTAGTGGCAATGTTTGTGGATCTGAAGGCGGCTTTTGACTCGGTGGACAGGAAGGTACTGTGGGAGGCGTTGAGGAAAAGAGGGATAAGGAAGGGTTTGAGAGACAGGATAGAGGAAATGTATGGGGAAACGAAGAGCAGGGTAAGGATAGGGGGGGGGGAAGTGGGGGAGAGCTTCTGGACGGAGAGGGGAGTGAGACAAGGGTGCCCGTTAAGCCCGTTGCTCTTCAACATCCTGACCGCGGACCTGGAAGAGGAATTAGGTAAGGGGGAGTGGGGGGGCGTGAAAGTGGGGAGGGAAAAAATATACTCCTTGGCGTACGCGGACGACATAGTGGTGTTGGCAGAAAGGGAGGAGGAGATGGAGAACCTGATTAAGAGGATGGAAAGATATTTTGAGGGGAAAAAGTTGGAGGTGAATGTGGGGAAGACAAAGATAATGAGGTTTAGGAAAGGAGGAGGGCGCTTTAAGAAGAAGGAATGGAAATGGAAGGGGGAAGGGATGGAAGAGGTGAGGGAGTTCAGATACTTGGGGTTTGTCTTCCAAAGGAACGGGGGACAGGAAGCGCAAGTGAGGGATAGGGTGAGGAAAGCGGCGGGGGGGGGGGTGATGAAGCAGGCTTGGGGCATCGGGAAAAGGCTGTTTGGGAATGACGTGTTAAGAAGGTGGTGGCTGTTCGACACGCTAGTGTGGACGGTGATGGGGTACGGGGCGGAGGTGTGGGGCTGGGAGGAGAGGGAGAAAATGGAGGGAATGCAGGAGAGGTATTTGAGATGAACATTGGGACTGGACTGGAGGACGCCGGGGTACATGGTGAGAGAAGAGACGAAGAGGGTAAAGATAAGGACAAGGGCAGGTAGGAGGGCGTGGAATTTTGAGGAAAAGCTGAGGAGGGGGGAGGGGAGCGAACTGGCGAGGAGGTGTCGGGAAGAGATAGGGGAGAGAGAGCGAAGAGGGGCAAGATAGAGGGGAAAATGGGAAAGGGGAAGGACAGATTTCAGGAGAGGGGGGGAGCAGAGGGAGGGATACGTGCAGGGCGAGGGAGAAGGGGGATACGAAAGGAAGGAAAGGGAGGATAGAAGGGAACAGGAAAGGGAGAGGGGAGAGAAAATAGCGGAATCTAGGTATAACAGATGGTATAGGGAGGTGAGAGTGGAGGGGTTACCAGGATACCTAAAGGCGGGGTGGGGAGAGAGAAGATACGGAAGAGTAGCCAGGTTTAGGATGGGAAATGAGATAAGGGAAGGGAGGTACTGGGAGACGGAAGAGGAACGGGCGTGTAGGTGCTGTGGGGAAGAGATTGAATCGTGGGAGCACATTCTGGATAGATGCGGAGGAGGAGAGGAGGTAGAAAGAGGAATAGGGGAAAGGATAAAGGAAATACTGGACGAAAAGGGAACGGGAGAGGACTGGATGAGGGCCTTGGAGGAAAAAAGGAAAAGAAGAGAAGAGGAGAGGAGGGCGGGGGAGGAGGATATGGATAGGGAATGGAATGAAAGAGGAATGGAATAAAAGGAGGAAACGGAAGTCGGGGAGAGGAGGAGGGGGAGAGAGATGGCAAGGTGGGAGGAGGCGTTGGAGCGTGGCGAGGGAGAGAGGGGAGAGGCGAGCGTGGCGAGGGGCGTGCGAGGGGGAGGAGGCGGTGGCTTAAGGTTTTAAGGTTTAAGGACAAAGAGAAGGCGTAGCATGTAAGAGCCCGACGGGGTGCTTTGTTAGTTTAAGTTACGTTAAGTGTAGTGTAAGAGTCGCAAATCCTGTAAAAATGGCATGTAAAGGGAGGAGAAATGGAAGGTCTTTGTAACCCTACGGGGAACAAATAAAACAACATACATACTTCTGGGAACGAATCCGAGTCCGCATGCAAGTGTTTCAATTGTGGGATACAACCTACAAACTGAGAACGCCGCGCTGAACATTGGATTCGTTCGCGTTCATAGTCCACGGCAGCAGTAGTAGTCCGATGGCTATTTTCGTGTCGAGGGTGATGAATTTTGAAAAATCACCCACTGAGAACGAATCCGAACAATCTGAAGGTTATTTCGATTATGAAACACAAAACAGTATTTGAATAGACCGTTTTTCATTTTCGATTCGTCTCGATCCGATAAAACAACGATTGAAACTGGCGTACTTATCACCGTCGAATCTCATGGGAATCTCTCTTCGAATCGACGTCTTGAATCCGAGTCCGCATGCAAGTGTTTCAATTGTGGGATACACCCTACAAATTGAGAACGCCGCGCTGGACATTGGATTCGTTCGCGTTTATAGTCCACGGCAACAGTACTAGTCCAATGGCTATTTTCGTGCCAAGGGTGATCAATTTTGAAAAATCGACCACTGGGAACGAATCTGAGCAATCTGAAGGTTATTTCAATAATTGAACACAACACAGAATTTGAATAGACCGTTTTTCATATTGGATTCGTCTCGATCCGATGAAAAACGGTTGAAACAGGCCTATTTATCAACGTCGAATCTCATGTGAATCTCTCTTCGAATCGACGTCATTTACATCTGGGAACGAATCCGATTCCGTATGCAAGTGTTTCTATTGTGAAATACACCCTACACATTGAGAACGCCGCGCTGAACATTGGATTCATTCACGTTCATAGTCCACGGCAGCAGCAGTAGTCCAACGGCTATTTTCGCGTCGAGAGTGATAAATTTTAAAAAATTACCCACTGGGAACGAATCCGAACAATCTGAAGGTTATTTCGATAATGTAACACAAAACAGAATTTGAATAGAACGTTTTTTATATTGGATTCGTCTCGATCCGATAAAAAAACGGTTGAAACAGGCGCATTTATCAACGTCGAATCTCATGTGACGCTGTCTTCGAATCGACATCTTTTATTATTAGAAATGTTTCCGAAGGTGATACATTTCTAAAAATCACCCACTGGCAACAAATCCGAACAATCTGAAGGTTATTTCGACAATAAAACACAAAACATTATTTCAATGAACCGTTTTTTCATGTTGGATTCGTCTCGATCCGATGGAAAACGATTGAAACGGGCGTCCTTATCAACGTCGAATCTCATGTGAGACTCTCTTCGAATCGACGTCATTTACATCTGGGAACGAATCCAAGTCTGCATGCAAGTGTTTCTGTTGTGGAATAATCCCTACAAACTGAGAACGCCGCGCTGATCATTGGATTCGTTCACGCTCATAGTCCACAGCAGCAGTAGTAGTCCAATGGCTATTTTCGTGTCGCGCGTGGTAAATTGAAAGAAAATCATTCTCTAGTCACGAATCCGAACACTCTGAAAGTTATTTAAAAAATGAAACACGAAACAGAATTCGAATAGACCGTTTTTCATATTGGATTCGTTTCGATCCAAAAAAACGGTTGAAACAAGCGTATTTATCCACGTCAAATCTCATGTGAATCAGCATGTGAATCTCTCTTCGAATCGACGTCTTTTACATCTGGGAACGAATCCGAGTGCGCATGCAAGTGTTTCTGTCGTAGAATAGTCCGTACAAACTGAGAACGCCGCGCTGAACATTGGATTCGTTCACGTTCACAGTCCACAGCACCAGAAGTAGTCCTCGATTGCTATTTTCGTGCCGATGGTGATAAATTTCTAAAAAATCACCTACTGGGAACGTATCCGAACAATCTGAGGTTATTTCGATAATAAAACACAAAACAGAATTTGAATAGCCCGTTTTTCATATTGGATTCGGTTCAATCCGATATAAAAAAACGGTTCAAACAGGCGTATTTATCAACGTCGAATCTCACGTAAATCTGAAAACGAATCCAAGTTCGCATGCAAGTGTTTCTGTTGTGAAATAATCTCTACAAACTGAAGCACTTGCATGTGGACTTGGATTCGTTCCCAGATGTAAAAGACGTCGATTCGAAGAGAGATTCACATGAGATTCGACGTTGATAAATACGCCTGTTTCAACCGTTTTTTTATCGGATCGAGACGAATCCAATATGAAAAACGGTCTATTCAAATTCTGTTTTGTGTTTCATTATCGAAAGAACCTTCACATTGTTCGGATTCGTTCGCAGTGGGTGATTTTTAAAAGCTTATTACCCTCGGCACGAAAATGGCCATTGGAGTACTACTCCTGCCGTGGACTATGAACGCGAACAAATCCAATGTTCAGCGCGGCGTTCTCAGTTTGCAGGGTATATTCCACAATAGAAACACTTGCATGCGGACTCGGATTCGTTCCCAGATGTAAAAGACGTCGATTCGAAGAGCTTCACATGAGATTCGACGTTGATAAATACGCCTGATTCGACCGTTTTTTTAATCGAACAAAGACGAATCCAATATGAAAAACGGCCCATTGAAATTCTGTTTTGTGTTTTATTATCGAAATAACCTTCAGATTGGTCGGATTCGTTCCCAGCGGGTGATTTTTAGAAATTTATCACCCTCGGCACGAAAATAGCCATTGAGGACTAATACTGCTGCTGTGGACTATGAACGCGAACGAATCCAATGTTCAGCGCGGCGTTCTCAGTATGTAGGGATTATTCCACAACAGAAACACTTGCATGCGGACTCGGATTCGTTGCCAGATGTAAAAGACCTCGATTCGAGGAGAGCTTCACATGAAATTCGACGTTGATAAATACGC
>OX101791.1:6430689-6438189 GCA_944452715.1 Ophion slaviceki
TGAGACGGACCTGTACGTCTCAATATATATATATATACACTGCCGGCCAAAAGTCTGAGTATACCAGTCGAAATTTCTTGTCGCACAAAAAGATAGATAGCGGACTAAAAAATAAAGATAATCAAATTTCACATGCGGCGTTTTAAAGAGGACAAATTTTCCTTCATTTTGCCTATTTATATTTTTTTTTACAATTTGTTTTAGGCCACGTACGCTCTTTTGTAAATGGCTATTTTTCCGCTTTTTTGCACGTCTCAAACAGTCCGCGCGGTAGATGTCACAGGTGTGGCATCATTTACAATAGATAAAGTACAGGCTCTTATTATTTTGTGAACTATCCTGAAGATGAAGAACCTTCATATCGCCCGCGACTAGATACTTTAATGTAAGTGTCAATATTCTAGAAAAAATCGTTACTTTATATCAAGAAACACGGAACGAAAACTTTGAACGCGTTTTTCGCGAAACTAATTTTTTTTACCTTGTCCGCGCGAATACTTAAAAACTAATCAACCGATTTTCAATTTTCTTAAAAACATTTTTGTAATCGCAGTGACTAAGGCTGTACGTATCCGCGTTTTTAACATTTGATAATTACTATTTTTACAGACTGCTTGAATACAGAAAATTGGCCTTGAAAATAGAAAAAAATTTCCAAACTGTCGGCATTTTGTTAAAAAAAACCAAAATAAAAAACGGCTACGCATAACGATAGCTAGATTTACATAGATATCGATAAATTGTTGACTTTCAATTTACAAATAACCTTTCATAAAGATATCGATGGGACAATAAAGAGACTTTCTTTTTTTCGTCGTCAAATCAAGACACATATCTCGGTTAATTGTCAAGATGTTGTCATAAAATTGGTATAAAACTAGATGAATATATACTTCATAAAATGAGTATAATCCCGATCATTTCAAAATTAGTTATGTCTATGAAAAAATCGCAATTATTGACGACAAAGCACCCGTTACGTAACGGAATGGGGGGCGGGGGGTTCTGGCCAAGCGTTATCATCCCGTTACGTGGGCGGAGAGGAGGGGGGGTCAAAAACTGAGAAATTTTGCGTTACGTAATTTATGTACGCCCCCATAGTTATTGGACTACGCCCATTTTTCTAAAACTGTCTTTTTTAGCCAAAAATGTAATACTGGGGCGAAAAAAAATCGTACGAAACTTTCTAAAAATCGAAAATGTTAGTTTTGATACCTTTTTTGAGTTTGTCATGGAAAATGAGAGCGGTTTTAGACGTGCAAAATAGCTGAAAATAGCCATTTTCAAAGACGCGTACCGGGCCCAAAAAAAATTGTACAAAAATGTTCTAAAAAGGAAAAATGGAGGTAAATTTATTTTCTTTAAAATGCCGCTTGGGAAATTTGATTATCTTTATTTTGAGTCCGCTATTTAACTTTTAGTGCGGTAAGAAATTTCGACTCGTGTACTCAAACTGGTACTTTTGGCCGGCAGTGTATCTTTACATATTAGCTGTTACCCGTCGTAATTGATGTTAATCATTCTTCCTCGGTAGTTCAAAGACGTTATCTGAAAGTTCCTAGAGTGTAAAAACTCACCGAATAATTTCGTTTAATTTACCCCTGTACCTCTTACAGTAAGCTTACTCTGGAATATGCGACATAGAACTGTCCATGTGAGAAACACTTCTCTCTCAAGTCGATGCAGATAATTTTCAGTGACAGCTCTTGATATTTATTAATAGTCATGGTGAAGCACACCTTAAGAGGGAACTGTAGTCTCTTGAACTCGACCGGATATTCCGTTGGGATTAACGATATTCTTAGGAAGAAAACTATCTCTCCCCAACCATAGCGAGTGATCACTGGGGCTTCTACAATGTTTCTATGCAGTCTCTAGCCAGTAGCCTGCTGGTAGCCTCTCAGTAGCCTGTAGCGGGAAACGTTTTTCGCGTTTTTTCGGCTTAATTTTTAGTTTTCGGCAAAAACTCGGTCATATTGGTAATCGGCGAAAAAATTCCCTTTAGATAAACCCTTGAAGGATTTAAAATTCAATACAAGAATGCGCCGGCCACCTTTCTAGAATCGCCAAAATTGCAAAATGTCAAGCAGCCAGACAGAATTTTTCGGAGCCAGGGCTTCGGAAAGGATTTTGGCACACTTCGAAAATGCCGTTGGATTCATCCCGATATCGCAATTACTTTTCCCAGAAAGTGGGCTTGAAAATGCCCGAAAGTAAGTATGTACATATGAGGCATTCCACGTCACTTCAGCCAGTAAAAAAAAATCCACAAATAATTTTGAAAAATGGAGTTACTTTATTAAAAAATTTTCACCGAGTGTCGACATTTTTTTTAAATTTCTGACGTTTTTTTTTCGTTGATTACCATTTTTTAATATTTTTCCACTCAAATGGCTGTATCTTTGGCAGGATTTGACGTATTTACATTCGTACAAAACGAAAATGTGCGTCTTTTTCTAGCTTCCAGAAAAAAATTAATTTAGATTTTATTGAGCCAGTCGAATGTCCGTTTCAGGGCAAAATATGCAAGAATGTTTTTTTCTCAAGGAAAGACACTCGTTATTTTATTTTTAAGAATATCCCCGAATTCTGAATACGAAAAACGGATTTTTTGGTATTTTTATATTATGGGATTCCTAAACACCGTGAAGTAACAGCTATTTTTATTAAATTTTTTTTTTTAATATTCGATTGATTAGTGTGGACCACTCACTGTATGTTTACCAGGTTTTGGAAATACATATAACATATATGCCATATGTATTGGAGCCTTGGAGTACTCCACACTCTTCAATCAAATATTAATACAAACAATTTAAAAATAAAAATAGCTGTTACTTCACGGTGTTTAGGAATCAGATAATATAAAAATACCAAAAATCCGTTTTTCGTATTCACAATTCGGGGAAATTTAAAAAAATTAAATAACGAGTGTCTTTCCTTGAGAAAAAAAAATATTTTTGCATATTTTGTCCTGAAACGGACGCTCGACTTCCTCAATAAAATCTAAATTAAATTTTTTTCTGCAAGGCTATAAAAAGACGCACATTTTCGTTTTTCACGAATGTAAATACGTCAAATCCTGTCAAAGATACAGCCATTTGAATGGAAAAATGTTAAAAAATGGTAATCAACGAGAACAACGTGAGAAATTTTTAAAAAATGTCGACACTCGATCAATATTTTTTAATAAAGTAACTCGATTTTTCACAATTATTTGTGTATTTTTTTTCTTTTACTGGCCGAAGTGACGTGGAATGCCTCATATATGGGGAGACGACGGTGACGTCAGAGGTATGGAGTGGTGGGTATCGCTCGGTGGCGTGGTGGTGGGGGTGTCTGGCGGTCGCGGTTTCATCGCTGTGACATGTATGGGGGAGTCTGTGGTGTCAGAGTGGTGGGGGGTTTGGTGCCCGTTTCGGGAAATCGTAGCTAACATAAGTGGGGGTGGTTTCGAGCTGCTTTTCCGAATAGCCGGACTGTCGATAGTTTCCGCATATATCGAGGATCTGTTCACCGCTAGAGCAAGCGCGTGGGGGTTACGGTGCGCGGATCGTATGGGGGAGAAAGGTCCTACCCCTTTGGGGTGGATTAGTTCGGGAAGAAAAACGCGATAATTTATGTGTATACATGTATCGAAGTTTTTATTAAAAATATTGTCTGTTCATACATATTGTGTGCGTGTGTGTGCGTGTGTGAAAGAAGAAAGAAGAAGAAAATAACAAAACCAAGAAAATAACAATTATTCGTGTGCGAGTGTGTGTGTGTGTGTGTGTAATAAATAAAATATAAAAGCAGAAAATAATAATTATTTGTGTGTGAGTGTGTGTGTGTGTGTGTGTGTGTGTGTGTGTGTGTGTGTGTGTGTGTGTGTGTGTGTGTGTGTGTGTGTTCATGCAGATATACATGTGAAAGTCGGCGTCTATCACACCTACTTGGAAAATGAAGGCAGTAGAAATGCTAGATGTGAAATAAAGTCCTCACCGATAAAACTTATTTTATGTAGTTGTAGTAACAAAGAGGCGCGCTCTTCCAAAATGTCGCTACATCCGGGTCGTGTTTTCCATTTCCACAGGTAACACCGAAGTATTTATATATACACAGTACTCAGTAATGCGTGGATGCCACCGCACGACTTTTTGTGTAAAAACCCCAGGTCTTCCTCGCTTATATTCTCTTTTAACTGGTTCATTTTGTTTCCTTGCCTCCCCACTATTCTTATAGCATTACAATATAAGAACACTATGGTACACTCCGAAAATAGAGGAGAAAGACGGAAAAAAATTCCGAATGAAAACACGGTTTCTGCCACTGCAAGCTTCACACTACGAATCAAGCAGTCACTTTTACCGACATCACCTCTTGGGATTTCCGTTGTAAACTCACATGAAAATAGCGGAAATCGTTCCACAATTAGAATAAAATCTGAACGATCAAGCCGCACTCATAAACTCGGCGGAAGAATATAAGTATGGGAGCAACGTGATCAGTATGTAGAGACGTTGGAAACGTAAAGTGAAATTAAACGCCCACGATTGTCGCTCGGACATCGGGAATCATTGATGGCACAAATCATGCGCTTAGAAGATTTAAAAAATGTTCTACGCAAACGATTTTTACATGCGGGCGCGGGACACAGTGATCGCAGTTTAAGCTGGCGAGAGATTGATACAGCGTTCGAAAATCGTATCCTGACTGGCCGCGTCATCAATAACGACCATATTGAACCTTGTCTGTTTCTTGAAGACATGCCTTTCACATGTGCAAGGCGTTACCAACAAACATTTCAGTGTAAAAGTGAATACGGTTTTAAATTGTGAATTTGAGGCAGGTGAAATAATCCTGAAGAGAGCGGTGGTGGATATGAAGTCAAAGAATAACGCATGTTTGGCGTAGGCAGTGGTGACTGCTCTTTATCCAGTGGAAACAAACGTGCATCGAGTAACTTCATATCCACACTATTCAACTGTACTAGACAAAAGCTGGATAAACAAATAAATTTGTTGCACGTAGAGAATTCCTCGGACCACAACGTGGGACACTTTGTCTGCATCAATTAAATTTATCCCGGCTCGTGAGCGCGCAGCTGAACAAAACAAAATGGAAAAAACACATCTGCGATCGGTGAGTAAAAAGAAGCCTACTCGAGAATATACATAGATGTAATTATGTCTTTCGATAATATAAGTCGTTCCATCATTTTGTTACAGACGTTTGCACTACTTTTACACGGAGGTCAAATTGCGATCGCACTAGCTGGATTGTGGAAAATCAAACGATGTGCCATTCGATTACCTGGTAAAACCGACAAATGGTTAAAATTCGAAAGCTTTTGTTACATCCTAGCGAATGTGCCTTCTCTCGGTTATTCCCAATATCCTCATTTGCCGTCATAAGCGTATTAAATGTATAAATCTAAGAATAAGACGCGTAACAGCATTAAACGGAACTTGCGTACGTTCCGCGAGCATATTCAAATCACAGCGATATATACACGATAGCCGCACCGCCAGTCATCGACTTCTCCTATCCCATTGGCTGCCAACAAGAACATGGTCTCAGGCGCATATTCCAAGAAGAGCTGTCGAACAAAAAATCAACCATCAGCTCGATCAACAGACTCCAAAAATCCTACGCCGGCCCATCCGCATGGTGACCAAGAGAAGCCTCGACCCTAGATTATTTAAACATAACATAGACTAGACGGCTCCGACGCACTTATAACTCCGACTAAATAATAATACATCCGGTCTCGCAGCGTAGTTCGACATACAAATTTCTCGTTATGAGAAGTCACCAGAGCCATAAATTGACATAACACAAACCATGCGAATGCGTAGTTCTCAGATATCGAACTCTATATCCCATGCGCTTTTTCGCCGAAACACGGAACAAAGGTCCCCTGCCTTCGATACGTGCAATTCTATATAAGGAATGATCGAGATCGATTCTGCGAATCATGAATATCGCGATCAATCACGCTAAACCTTAAAGTTCCTTCTTCCACTATCGAACCCCTCCTAATTTTCATATCAAGAAAGACTTTCTTCCTGAAGTAAGTCTTCCAACAATTTCCATCGCGTTCAGATCAAGTCTCCCGACAATCTTCATTAAGGGGGGATTGTCTTTTTTTTTCGCAAAATTTACCGCTTTTTGGGAATTTTTTGTGAAGAAAGTATACAACGGAAAACTTGTGAAACTTGGCATATAGTTTTATTGATCTGTTTACTACATACAAAAAAATTTTTAAACAATTTCATCAAAAAATCCGCCTCCCACCCCCCTCGACGCGCGATGGTCCTTTTTTGATGGTGTGCACGATTTCTCAAAAACTATTCAACCGATTGCCTTCAAATTTGGACAGAATGCTCAGCTGACATCCTTTTATCGTTTGATGAAGCAAAAAAGCAATACGTTTAATAGTTTTTTATTTATAACAAAAAATCGATCAATTTTTTTCGAAAAATCGATACTTCAAGTTCAAAACGTCACCAAATCGTCAATTTTTTTTCCCTTCATCGAACGATAGCTATATGTGTCTAAAGTAAAATGCTTTTTGGGTTTTTGTTGCAGGATGAACGTGAAGGCTGTAATCGTGCACACCATCAAAAAAGGACCATCGCGCGTCGAGGGGGGTGGGAGGCGGATTTTTTGATGAAATTGTTTAAAAATTTTTTTGTAAGTAGTAAACAGATCAATAAAACTATATGCCAAGTTTCACAAGTTTTCCGTTGTATACTTTCTTCACAAAAAAATTACCAAAAAGCGGTAAATTTTGCGAAAAAAAAGACAATCCCCCCTTAAATACAGATCTCAGTCTCGCAAAATCTTCCATCAAATTAACTTCACTTCTTAATCTTGTTCTGACAGAATTCGAAGTGTAGAACCGGTATCACAGAGTTTCGAATATTATACATCTTCAGGTTTCGACCGAAGTGTCGTATAAACGTTTAATCTCGCGGCCTCGAGGCCGTAAAATAGTTCAAGTGCTGTTTACTACGCGTATATACATAAATACTCTCAGCGCTCCAAAAGTCTGGTGCTGGTGACCGCTATCCGAACGCTAAGCGTGGCGTCCGTCAATGAGGCCCTTAGCTGCGAGCGTCAACCGATATCCTTGCGAGCGAGCGTACCTACACACTGATACACTCACAAACTCAGCGACCAATGTAAGCGACAAATTTCATTTTATCCCGAGTAGAAATTTCTTAGGGTTAGCCTGACCAGGATCAGGCCCCGATTGGGGTGTGATAGGGGTAACACCTATTACGGACATCCTGATCCGGCCCCGATCGGGCCGGAAGTATTTAGGCCCTACATCAGGCTATACTAAAATGGCCCTACTAAGGCCGTCCCTGATGAGATCCTACTAAGGCTTTCCCCGATAGGGCCCTACCGAGGCTTGCCCTGATCGGCCCTCCTAAGGCTTTCCATGATAGGGCCTTACTAAGGCTGTCCCTAATGTGGCCCTACTAAGGCTTTCCCCGATAGGGCCCTACT
>OX101791.1:6443189-6554971 GCA_944452715.1 Ophion slaviceki
ATCATATTAAGCTGCGATATTGCAACCATGTCGGGCGTATTTCCGTTCGACAGGCTTCTTGTAGCCAAGACTTTTGCTATAAATGCTGATAATTTAATGAATCTTTCTAACATGTCAAAGCCGGTGTTCTATCTTGTGATGACAGCTTGGATCAAAGTCAACACTTCTCCTTCTTTTTTTCGGATGCTTCCTGCTCGTCTCTTAATAGGTCCATAGCATTAACCGATTGATTAAAATACGTCACAATGCTCTTGACTTGGTCTGCAAGAGCTGAAAACATCTGATTTTCTTTGAACACTCCATCGACTATTACATTCAGTAGATGCTTCATACAAGGAATTCTCTTCTCATCTCCTAAAAACAATCGTACCGCTGCCACTATGTTTGCATCGCCATCGGTAGTAGCAGATACGATTTTATTTTTGTTCATGTCAAACTCTTCACAAATTTAATCCCAACATCCTTTGATGTACTGTCCTGTATGTGCCTGAAAAATAATACCTATCATGTAAAAATATTTGATGTAATTGTAGTCTAAAAACTGCTCTTTATTGATATTGAGGTGGATTCAGTTAATCTAATTATTGAGAGAGTAGCTGTTTATGTAAAAAAAAAAAAAAACATACCTGAGACAGTCTTTGCACTGATAGACTTATGTTTTGAAGTCAAAAAGATCGACCTACGTTGTCAAGCAAGTGAATCGTCAATACTAAGAAACTCCTTGTTGAATTGGTAAGAGTCAGTATGTCACTTGTAGAAGAGACGAACTTCGCTTCATTAAGGGTTTTTTTTAAGAACGGACTTTGTTGTGCTATATCTTCTCTCTACTAAGTGTGTTACCTGGATATTGGAAATATCTACAAGTATCAGTTCTAGCACAGTGGTATATTTATATAGTACATTAAAAAATAACGAAAATAATGTGCCTATAATTTTAATAAAATTATGAAAATAGAAGTTAAAAACCTTTTTTCTAGGTGGGAGCTTATAGAGAGGGCATGCTGCGCGTACGATTTTTTTTCATACCAACTTTTCCACACATGAGAAGGGTAAATTATCCTTACAGATCATATAGATGAAGGCTTGTGTAATGTCACAATGATTTTGACCACCTTTTGAAATTAAAAAAAAATCTGTTTATAAGTACTTTTTCAAAATTATTATTAAATAACAAAGTTAAGAAAAAAATGAATAAATTAGTGATATTAAAACTATTGATTTTTTCACATCTATTAGTAAGGGCATTATTAAAATTTGATATTTCACTCTATGATTTATTAATTTTAATAGAACCCCAAGCCAATAACAGAATACTAAAAATAATTACGTATAAAAGTAAAATATTATCGACAAATCCATACTTCAATCACAAAAACTCTGACCGTACCTTCATAGCTTGTACTCCTCTCCAAACAATCTATTAGGGTCGGTTGTTTTCGAAATCGCCACCTCAGAATTGGCTGTGATTTGTTCAGCATCATTATTGCTACACGACGCAACCAAAAATAAAAAAATCAAGGAGGAAAGGTCAGTTCATAGCCTACACATAATTTACAAATAACCTAATAATACTTTCGTATCATCATCATGTATGTGTAATACTTACATCATTAACCCTAGAATCATCCATGAATTCCCTCATTGAAATATTTGAAGATACTGGAACTGAATCGACATTGTCTTTAGCAGACGCAGGTTGTGTATTTGTTGATGTTAATAGAGTTGGTAATGGCGACACGAATTTTGCTATTTTCGCCAATTGCAAATAGGCGAAATGGTGCTTAATTTTGAGATAGATAGCCAAATTGGTCGTATTTCCGCAGGTTTTATAGGTTTTACCACACAAGTTGTAGGACACACGTTCGGAGTCGCCTTTTTTTAAAAGAAATTCCAGACGGCAGACATGGTTGTTTAGGAATAACCCACAGCAAAATCGGGGCGTTACCAAACACTGTTTTTAGAACTTCGAAAGAAGAAAACACCAACGGTCACATTACGTGTATTTCATAACTTCAGACTAGTCCCAGACAGAATACTAACGTATAATATACATATATACGACATCGTCATCGACTTCTGTACGACGTATTTAGTACGTATACTATAGAGCTAAATGTCCGGCTAATATCCGTATAATGTATGTATATTCTACGTTTATTAAACGGTATATTTTACGTATATAAGATGTCAAAAATACGTCAAATATATTGTTTAACCAGCGTAGAATATATGTACATTATACGGATATTAGCCGAACATTTAACTCTTTAGTATACGTACAAAACACGTCTCGTAGACGTCGATGACATCGTGTTAACGTATATTAGACATATCGTAAACGCCTTATATATGAATAATAAATTCATAAAAGATGTATACCATACGTATGGTATCGTATTTTATACGCATGATATACGTAAGAATACGTATGGTATACGTGAAAATACGTATTCTACATGTATGGCATACGTATACCACAGATATGGTTGTATACGTATATGGTATACCATATACGTATGGTATACGTAAAAAACGATCGAAAAAAATAACATTTTATTGGTAGAATGTCATTAGATTTTTTATTCATCTCCATGTTCTTGCGTAATTTAGATTCAAAGTTTGAATACGTACAGTGAGAGCCCATCTTATTGTACAAAGAGTGCCGGCGTTGTTCGTCATCCGCGGCAGCGGTGGTCATCTTTTTTATGGCAGTGGTGCTCATAATTTTTGTTATTCCTTGGCGTCAAGACGCTGCCGCGTCTCTTGATATATGCCAAAAATTCAAGTATATAGCCAGATAACCAAGCGTACTTGGTACGGCGTATCGAGATTGTACCCTACGGCGTACTTCACATCAGCGGTACAACTGAGGTACGTGGTTGTCTGGGTATTAGTGTTATTTATTTATATGGTGTATCATATATATATATGTCCACGATCGAATAGGAATGTCTAATACACATATGTAACATGTATATATGTATATGATGTATACGTGTATATGTCCATGATAGACCTGTATTATACGTATATTAAATGGGATTGTGGATCTATTTAACTGATAATAGTGAAAGAATTTCATATATGTATATTTTACGTACATTATACAATAAGCATTTGACATCGAATTATATACATACCAGGTGTGTAAGTATGAAACCGGAATTTGCCCATAGGTGGCGCTAGATGTCGATGCAGTTACCGACACATCACGTCAGCGGTGTCTTGTTATTGTATTGATATCCGACAAAGATTTCCAACTCACAATAACACGAGTTTCATTCAGTAGCATTAGTTTATTAGAGATAAACATGTCGAGTTTTGTGCCAACAAATTACGATTTGCGGACAGCACTACTTTTCTGTTTTCATCTGAAGAAAACCGCAACCGAATCGCATCGAATGCTTGTAGAGGTGTTTGGTGAGCATGCTCTCGGTAAAACACAGTGTTTCGAGTGGTTCAAACGGTTCAAAAGTGGCGATTTTGACGTGAGGAACGAAGAACGTGGAAGACCACCGAAAAAGTTTGAAGACGCTGACCTGCAAGCCTTGTTGGACGAAGACGATGCTCAAACACAACAACAACTGGCGGATCAGTTAAAGGTGACCCGAGAAGCCATCTCCCTTCGGTTGAAAGCCATGGGAAAGATACAAAAGGTAGGGAAATGGGTTCCACATGAACTCAACGAAAGACAGCAGGAAAACCGCAAAACATCATGCGAAATGCTGCTCGCCAGGTTCAAAAGAAAGTCATTTCTCCATCGAATTGTGACTGGCGATGAAAAGTGGATATATTTCGAGAATCCTAAGCGCAAAAAGTCATGGGTTACTCCGGGTGAACCATCAACATCGATGGCAAGACCAAACCGCTACGGACGAAAGACAATGCTGTGTGTTTGGTGGGATCAGAAGGGCGTAATCTACTACGAGCTGCTGAAACCTGGGGAAACTGTCAATACTCAACGCTACCGACAACAAATGACCGATTTGGATCGAGTTTTGCGTGAAAAACGACCAGAATACCAACAAAGACAACACAAGGTGATTTTGCTGCATGACAATGCACCAGCACACAAAGCAAAACAGGTCCAGGAAACGATAGAGTCGTTCCGTTGGGAGATTCTTCAGCACGCGCCTTACTTACCGGACCTTGCCCCATCCGATTACTACTTGTTTGCATCGATGGGACACGCACTTGCTGAGCAGCGCTTTACTTCTTACGAAGATGTACGAAAATGGCTCGATGACTGGTTTGCCTCAAAAGAGCAACAGTTCTTTTGGCGCGGAATCCACAAATTACCAGAAAGATGGGAAAAATGTATAGATAGCGACGGACAATACTTTGAATAAGTTACTTTGTATCATATAATTACAATAAACGTGTTTTTTCTGTACAAAAATTCCGGTTTCATACTTACACACCTGGTATATTATATGTAAGGAACATCTACTCGACGATAAAAATGACTCCAACCGCATTGATGTCAATATCAAGTGACATATACGTACATTGGATGTGTTTTTTCAACATTATCTCCGTGGAATTTTGTACATCTAATATACGTATAATACGTGATGTTGAGGAATCGGCTTCGATTCGGCCAGTGAGATTTCCAAGGTCGTGGTGGAAAGAAAAAAAGGAGTTTTTTTCTTTCCACCGTATAATTTTTTTTCCACCGTACATACGTATAATAGTCGTTCATTATCCTACAATTGTGATTCCTGGATCTGAAGCTATTTAATGAACGTATAATATACGTTTATTCATCATCAAAGATTCAACAAAAGAAGAACGAACAGAATCCAATAATGGAATCACAATCGTAATATAATGAACGAATATTATACGTACAGGAGATGCACAAAATTCCACGGAGATAATGTTGAAAAAAAAACACGTCCAATGAACGTATATAATACGTGATATTGATAGCAATGGAGTTGAATTAATTTTTATTGTTCAGTAGATGTTTCTTATACATATAATATATGTATATAATTCGATGTCCAATACTTGTTGTATAATATACGTAAAATATGGTAACACGCGTTATGACCCGATGACAAAATATCCTCGACAAAATATCCGACGACACAATATCCGCAAGACAAAATATCCTCATGACAAAATATCCGCAGGACAAAATATCTGCCGATATTGTATACAGTTTAAAGTATACAGTCATACCGTTGAAATTCATTCCATGTCAAGTGTACAGTCATGCCGTTGAAATTTATTCCATGTCAAGTGTACAGTCATGCCGTTGAAATTTATTCCATGTCAAGTGTTCAGTCATGCCGTTGAAATTTATTCCATCACAAACAGGAGGAAAATTATTAATATGTGACGAATATGTTTGGGTTTGTTTGTTTTTTGGGGTTTATTTGTTTGGGTTTAATGAAGAAATTCGTATTATGCCCCCACCCCACTATCTCACACACCCCACAAAGGTGTTTTACTCTCATGACAAAATATCCGCAAGATAAAATATCTGCCGATATTATATACAGTTTAAAGCGTACAGTCATGCTGTTGAAATTTATTCCATGTCAAGTGTACAGTCATGCCGTTGAAATTTATTCCATCCCGATAGGGACGAAAATTATTAATATGTGACGCATATGTTTGGGTTTGTTTGTTAGGGTTTGTTTGTTTTGGTTTGTTTGCTTGGGTTTGTTTGTTTGGGTGCAATGAAGAAATTCGTATTATGCCCTCACTCCACTATCTCACACACCAGTAGTAGAACTAAGGGGATTCTGGCCAAAGTGGTGGCGAGGGGGGTTCGGGGACGGGGGTAAGGGGAGGGGTTGGATCATGTGGTGGGGGAAGTGTGTGGGGCGAAGTATGCGGCGAAGGGGAGGGGGTGAGGAGCCTGTAGCAAGGGGAGAGAGGTGTCTGGCTGTCGCGCGGAGGTCTTGGGCCCGTTTGGGGAATTGGGGGAGGGGGATTTGCGGCTTGCGGAGAGGGGTGCGGAGAGGTTGGCGAGTGACGTCACGCGAGGGAAGAGAATGCCTAAAAACACGGGGGTCCACGGAGAGGGGATAACGGTTGTAGGCGTGGGTCAAGGGGGCACCGGCAGCCAGGGGACATTGTAGATGATGCGACAATTTTCTTGGGGGAGGTGGCGTTATTGACACAGGTGAATCGTTTCCAGACAATGGAGGAAAATTTCTCTCAAACATGTGGATATGCATATGAAAGCCAGCGTCTATGATACACTCTCGACAACGTAAGGCAATTGTAATGCTAGTTGTCAAATTAGACTTTACAGATAAACTTTTTATGCAGCTATAGTAACGGAGGCCCTTATAAAATTACACTGCATTCGGTCTTGTATTCATTCCGAAAAATAACGTCGAGATGTTTGCATGTGCGAGTATGTATGCAGTGCACCCAGCCAAGAACCCGTGGGACTTGACGAAGAATGAGCTCGAACACGTTCTAAAGACCTTGCTCATAAAATATTGGAGTCGACACATTGGTATGCTGTGGGATCGTTTGCCGGAACATCATCGAAACGACAGTGAAATATTATCATATCTTCCATGCATGAAGCATTACAATACACCTGAGATGTTGGATCATATTGATGGCCCCCCACCTCCGCTACGGAATTGTGAAAAGTGTTGTGAGGGAGACAATACTATTCGTGAGAAAAATAAACGTTCCTCGAAACATTTGAAGTTGTTTCGTCGATGAAAAATGGATTTCTCATTGTCGGCAAAACCGCGGAATTCTTCCCAACGAAGAAGCTGTCTCAAGGTTCCATCGTGTTATCCAATCTCCGACATGAGAGCTGCCCACACCAAATTAGCAAAGCGTTACGTAGTGGACATCATGGACGAGTTCACCGTCTTCTTACCAGCACGGCTCATGAAGGCCTTCAGTCACGGTCCAAAGATGTTCGAGAATATATTGGAAATGGCTCGCAATGACGAACTATACATGAACTATACATGAACTATTATGGCGGACAATACAGCAGCATCGCATTCAATAAACAGTGAGCACACCATTGTGCTGGTGGGAAATGATGAGTTCAATGGGATCATCGGTCACTAACATCGTTGAGTTTTCAACATGCTCACAACAATGTATAAAGGATAGCTTTCATTGAATATAAAAATGTTCCACGTTGCTGTTGGATGTAAGAATAAATACAATCGAAAAAGATATATATCAAAATGTTTTTTTATTTAAAAATGTTTTTTTAATCCTCCGCTCACGCAACGCTTCGTATACACTCAGCCAGATTTTCAGCGATTTTACATTCGCATTGGCGCAATTGTATTTCATATTGAAGAAATGATGGGGACATTCAAAGTCGGAGATGTTTGGCAATTTCTGCAGCGAGGGACAGTCCAGGGTCTCCAAGTCAACAATTTTGGTTGCAGGATCCGTGAATCTTGATATCCATGAGCATTTTTCGAATCCCTTCACGTAGATGGTAGGAGCTCCTTGCAAGATGGTTCGAATTATCGTTCTAGCTGCCTCGTATGGTATATCACCGTGATCCCATCGTAATCCGTGAAAATTGCGTTCCAACCATTTGTTTGTCTTTTTGTATTTGTCTGGTAACGAGTCCCATGCAGATGGTGCGTTGAAGAAAAACGTCAGCGGTTCAGCCTTCTTGTCGTGGAGTTTGACGATGGAAATCTCCTTCAGGACAAAATCGTTGATGGGTCTCTTGAACCCCTGCACATCGACGACGAGCTCCATATTGACTGAAGAGTCCGCAGACAGTTGACAAGATTTATACCAATTTTTTAACCGCACCACTAATAGGATTGTATTCGACAATACGATCATGGAGGATTAAACAGAATGCAGCAGTTTTCGGTGGAATATTCGTTTTCAATTCAAATTCGAGACGCACATCCACGGGGCCGGCCTTAAGAGAATCATTTTGCTTTGAGCAGTCAATGATGGCGAGGGGGGCTTTTTCTAAGAATTCCGTCTTATTTAGTCATGGTTCAGCTTCTTTGTTGTGATAGGTGAATTGGAAGTTTGTATACATCTCGTAGAGTAAAGCATACTGATTTTGATTGATATTTAGGTTTAGATTTCCATATGGATAGCATTGGGAGTTTGGGTATAGCTTGACATCGCTGATGTTGCAATGATCAAAGTTGCTCGCATTCCTCTCTTTCATATTTTTTCGCCCCATCTACAGCGCGAAAATGACATATCGTGGTTTCTCCAACTGATTGGAAGTTTTGACAGACCACACATGCTTAGAGGTGACGGGGAGTAGTGGATAATCATACAATTCCCACGTTCGAAAACTCATGGATATTGGTGCATCTTTGGCGAGAAATTTCAATAGCTGAATTTGTCGTTGATCTGAGACTGTTACATACGGTACAAGCCATTCGATTTAATGCAATACGAGTTTGTAGTCTTCGGGAGCTGTTTGCATGATGGCATTATCATCAGTCTTCGATCTCGTAAGAATTAGCTCATGCTTGGCATTTACCACAATTTTCCGATAATCTTCGGCAAATCCGAGCATCATGTTCAGTGGTATACACACATCAAAATTTCCCGATACATCAACAATCTGCTTCGTCTCTTCAACATCGAGCCATCCCGTGTTCTCGAGCATAGAGCTCTTAGCTGGACTGAGAGACGAATATCCTTTAATTACACTCATAATACCGACATTCTTATTACGATCGATTTCTATGGCATTCAACTCATATCGCACTTCTTCAAACAAATGGCAGATGACATTGTTGACGAGACTTGTGGCAGCGGTTGGCATCCCATCACGCTTAGATAATTTTCCACAGATGTGCAAGGAACTTTTGCTTGGCAGGATGGATAGATCTTGATTTTGAATGGCAATACGTATTTCATCGCTGTTATTAAAGGTCGAAGATGCATATGGTTAATGAGCGTGAATTTCACAATGTATGATGGATTCGTCAAAGACTACGGGCTCCTGAATGTTTACGATTTCTTCTTCCATTGCACGCAGCAGATGCACAAAGCATAAAATAAATAATGTTTTACACACTGTCCCCACGCACTTTCAGACCCAAATTCTTCAAGAGTAGCACTTTTGAGGTGTGAGCACTTTGGGTGCGGGCCGACGACTGATTGTTTTTACCCATGGTTGTTTAGTGTTAGTAGTGACTCTATTAAAGACTATACCCATTATGATTTTATATGCCGCCGTATTGTGAGTACTTCACCGCGGAAATTCACCAAGTCACCGTCCTGATCCACTATTCAAAGTTGTATTGTGTCTATCGTTCGGCTTGTGATTGGTAGATAAATGACATGTGATGGAACCTCAATGATTTTATATCCTGGAGGGACCGATTCGAAAAATTCATGAATGGTGTGCACTTTTTGTCCGTTAATATAGGCACCAGTGGTTGGATTGCACTCAACCCGTAGGGCATTCACTTTGAGAATGGCTACTGGAAGATCAGATTCGTGTCTTTTATTCGCTTCCAATTTACGTGCTGTGAAGCCCAGTAGATGTCCAATCGAATCTTCAGGCTCAAAATTTACATCATGATCACACTCGATTTCACTGCGCAAAGTATTATTATTAGGTTTGATGTTGATTTTGATGTTTTTCCGTGACAGCTCGGCTTGCGCAAATGTATCAATATCTTCTATTTCATAGCTACCCGTAGGTATTGTCAACACCTCATCTCCCACGTAAAGTTTGTTGTGGTTAATGTCTATATTGGGAATAGAGTTGAATGTTAATAGTTCCACGAGACCGAGAGTATAATTTTTGTTTGGCGAGAGTTCTATAGGGTGAAAGTATTGCGCCTCGAGTATGGATGACGATCCAGATATGGTCAATGTTAAACTATCTTCCATGACGCTAGTACTTTGACAACTAAACTCTCAGCCTTATACTCCACGTATATATAGCATGTATTTGTCTTCGTATCGTAATTGTTGACAAAGAAACTTGAGACATAGATGTCCGCATTCAATCGTATCATATTCTTGATATCTCTTATAATTATAGTTCACGCTACCTACACCAAAATATCTCATGAGTTCAGACGGTGGTGGAAGATCGCCGAAACTATCAAAGTACATGAATTTCCATCCAGTCTTTTTGTAGGCAACCCAGTGTGTGCCAGGGCCTACATTTTCATCCAAGTTCACAATCGCTGATTCATATTTGAGTGGCCCGCTCATTGGTAATGTATCCCGCATGTACACGCCACGGAAATGTGGAACCTTCACGACTCTTGCATATTTGAGTAGGTCGATGTCGGTCAACGGTCGGTGTGGTAGCGTTACTTGACGTTTTTTGGCTTGATATGAAGACCCAATCCTTGCTTATACGGTTTCAGATGTAACCCCCTACCCAAAGCAATCGCTTCAATTGTTCGATTATGTCGTTTACTTTCATTCAATTCACGTTTAGCCGCTTGAGCAGCATTTACAGCTTTGGCTATACCAGCCGCACCACCCGACAAAGCCCCAGCAGCGCTGAGACCCGCATATATAGGTATCAGAAACGGCAATGAACCACTAATTTTATGAGGTATAGGTAGAACCCGCGGTGCGCGCACTTTGCCACCTTCAGTCTTTACCGCTACACGAGCACCCTTTAGAGCCGATTTAATAATCGTATGCGGATCATTACTTTGAATCATCGTCTTCTTCGCAGCACGAATAATTTTTTTAAAACAAACGCCGCCCTTACGTGCTGTCTTCATCCCCATGCCAAATTTTCTCTTTGTCTGCATAATATTTGACACACTCCAAGCACTTGCTTTCTCGTCGATGCTAGCGTCTTTAGCGGTAACGCGGTGACAAGCTTGTTCAGCCAACACTTTATCTGCTGAATGTCTCGCTTCAAGGTTATCTGGATTTTTTGAATATGCAATGTCGTGTTGTTTGCAAGCCGTGTCTAACGGATTAATTCCCGGATCACCACGAGCAAGGCGCTTAGCCAGCTTTGTACCCGGCCCACAATATTGGTACCCAGGCAAATGTAATTCAACACGGAGTTTGTTGATTAGTTGGTTGACAAAGCCTGTACCGCTCTTGCCATGAACGATCATGACTAAGGACAATACTCGACTGATAGACAATCCCTATAAAATGCCTTTTATATTGATTTTCCATTAGTCGTGTGTGAGATGGCGTCCAAGAAACAAACTTTCGGAGGCGGGCTTCCCGTAATAAATTTTGATAAATTTGTCGACGATGGAAGAATGAAGAGGCAAAAACGTCATGGAAATATATTGCCGGATAGCATACGCGCCGTTTTTTGTGGTCCATGGAATTGTGGGAAAACGAATGCACTGCTCACTCTCATAATACACCCCAATGGTTTGAGATTTGAGAATATTTATCTGTATTCCAAGTCGCTGAAACAGCCAAAATATAAGTTGCTCGAACGATTACTCGAACCTGTGAGTGGCGTTGAGTATTATCCATTCAATGAGCATGAACAAGTTATAGCACCAAGTGACGTACAACCCAACTCTATATTCATTTTTGATGATATAGCGTGTGAAAAACAGGATAATGTGAGAGCCTTCTTTTCCATGGGAAGACATGAGATTGTTGACAGTTTCTATCTTTGTCAGACATACACTCGTATCCCCAAACATCTCGTGAGAGATAATGCGAATTTTGTGGTGCTTTTCAAGCAGGATGATACAAATCTCAAGCATGTGTACAATGATCATGTTAATACGGATATGTCTTATACATGCTTTAAAAACATGTGCACGAAATGTTGGAATTCCGACAAGTATGCATTCATCACAATCGATAAGGATACCAATATTAACGAGGGTCGATATAGGCAAGGTTTTGATTATTTTCTGACGCTCGATAAATGACCCGTCATTGATTGCGAAAAGACAGTATCATGTACACACCGATAGCGACAACACGAAGAGCGAACAGCTGTTGAGGGAAAAAGATGTATTGCGTGAAATCTCCAAGGCGAGCGATGCAATCAGACGAAAGCATCGAATACTCAAGATTGGAAGAGACATCGATAAGCAGAGAATGCAAAAGGTCTTTAAACCTATAGTGAGACCATTGGAACAATTAGTGTCAAACAAAAACAACGAGGTGGTAAAGATGGAAGTTAAAGACGAAAAAGTAATGGATAATGATGTGGAATATTTGACGAATGGTGTCGAGCCCCAATTCAAGAACGAAACACAAGATTCTTTCAAGAGTGAAACACAAGACTCTTTTAAGCTGGTATATGACGATGATGATGATGACTCACCAACCCAAAATGTTGATGATTTAATCAGTGAATATCTTCTGTTATTACGTACAAATAGAAAGACAAGCTTAGATGTCTCATTTGGTGTACGGAACCTCGCGAACAACAAATTAATGATTGGTGATTCTCCTATATTCTTCGATTCTCAAAATATTCGTGTGCGAGATTCAACCTATCCGAAAACTGTTGGATTAGCAGAGCTATTGTTTCAAAAAGTTCCCAACGTCGAAGCTCTGACACCGGATGACTTGAAAAACTATGAAAAAATCATTATCTCCACGAATGCTCACAAAAAATATTACAAGCCTGGTGAGGCTATACGACATAGTGTCGGTCACAAATTCGATACTTATATCGCAAATATAGTTGATCATCATAAGTACATGGGAAAGGGTATGCCAAAGTATAAGGTGGCGAGAAAAAATACCCAATTGGATTACATTTATTGGGATAGTCCCAATGAGCTAGTAGATCGTCTTCGCTTACTTCTAGCATCACAAGCAGCTGGAAATTCGTCACATTCAAATGAAATTGTATCGATTGTTGAAGAATTGCGTGAAGCCAAAATTATTTATTAACCCAACATTTGAAATTTCACGAATTGTCAACATGAGTGTCGATGTGTTCGGACGCTAACTGAAAAAGAATATCGTCCTCAATAAGCAAGGTCCTCCAGGCAGACCGGGGATTGGGTTTAGAACTACAGCAGATGGTCATTATGACTTGGGGCAAAAACGATTGTGTAATATCGCCAATCCGGAAGAACAAGACGATGCTATCAATCTAAGTGCTTTACATAAAAGATCTCGAACAATCATTAAGAACATACGTAAAGAAATAAATGAGAGTAACCTGTTGTTGGTTAATGGATTAGAAGCTACGATGAGAGATATTGCGAGGACGCTCGATGCAGATCTCAAAACTCTACAAGACTTGGTGATTCGCAATTCACACATCATTGCTGAACTGGATGTACGACTAAAAAGACTGGAAAATGAATGAGAAAAAGAACGCTCTCGTGCGGGAGCTGCACAAATCTGCTCGCCGAAACTATCCGCGTCGGTATGTGGACATCCGTGGTTTGGATGAGACCTGGCAAGCTGATCTCGTCGATATGCCGTCGTACGCACATCAAAACTCCAAACATAAATTTCTCCTAACCGTCATCGATACCTTCTCAAAATTCGCCTGGGCCGTACCGATGCGGAGTAAGAATGGTAAAGATGCAGCAACCGCACTGAAGTCGATACTCGTAAAGGGACGCATACCGCAGAAGTTACACGTGAATCAAGGAAAAGAGTTTTATAATCGTGACTTTAAAACCCTAATGAAAAAGTACAATACCCACATGTATTCAACATATAGCAATTTAAAAGCTTCCATTTGCGACCGTTTTAATCGCACATTGAAAAATAAGATGTGGGTACAATTTAGTATTCGTGGTAATTATAGGTGGATCGATATAGTTGATAAATTAGTAGCCGAGTATAATGATTCCGTGCACCGCACGATTAAGATGAAACCGCGAAATGTCAATGCTGGAAATGAGAAACAGCTACTACAACATGTCTATAATAAGACTCCATTGAAAAAGTCATCGACATCAAAATTCGAAATTGGTGATAAAGTAAGAATCAGTAAATTCAAGAGTGTTTTCGAAAAGGGTTACACACCGAACTGGACAACGGAAATATTTACTATATATAGAGTGAAAAACACAAAACCTGTAACATTTCACCTCAAGGACTATGACGATGAACCGATTGCAGGTGGTTTCTACGATCAGGAGCTACTTAAAGTTCAACATCCTGATATTTATCTCATCGAAAAAGTATTTAAGAAGCGTGGTAATCGAATGTTTGTAAAATGGTTGGGTTTCGATAGTACCCACAATAGTTGGATAAGCAAATCTGATTTGTAGCGGACAATAAAAATGTTTTAAATTTGATGATTCTTCTCTCGCTACTCATTCCAGATAACGAGGCCTTTGTGTCGCAAAGGGTCGACCGTTCTCTTCAGCGTAGCATGTGTTTTCTCGCTTGGGCAGCCTTTTCCTTCTGGCTTTTTCAAACCTGTCTCTCTCACAAAAGTGTGTGAGGAAGGTGTGGAGAAAAATATCGTGATTATAGCAAATTACAATGGGGTTTTTTGCTTTATTTCTCGACTTGAAAAATTGACAAACCAATTCATTATTTACAAAACAATTATTTACAAAGGCGATTATTCTTAAAACATTTACAAAATACATGCTACGATTGTATCCTAAAATGCCCCCATGGTAGCGTTTTCGTGGTTCCTGGTATGATATACCGTTTGTCATCGTGCGGGCTTAGAGCAATTTTTGTCTCGTTCATGGTGTACACTTCATGTAACTTCGATCTTATGCACGATTGTTGGCGAGTCCTTACTCGCCAACAATCCTTAACACCTTTTACTTTCTTTGTATCGTCTTTGCCATCGACTCGCACCGCATACATTTTTGCTCTAAGCCCGACGAATTCCGTCATTATCCGACCATTATTTTCGTCTTTCATTAGTCCAGGGACTTTTTTGTTGACAAGCGGTATATCATACCCATTATCCGCGGGATAGTCGCTAGTATCGAAACGATGAATGTTGCGCTTTATGTCATCATACACATCCTCACACTCAATGTTGTATATGAGGCTGTCCGTATCGGTGTACAACACCGTACATTTCTCTTTATACAGAGGTACCATATACTCATGATGAAAGTCATATAAACATGTCTTCGATATGTCGAGTATGCACATACCCACATATATCGGCTTATTGAATTTCACCTCCAGTTTGCGTAATTCGACAGCAATAAGGTTTTCTGAAAAAACGCTCCGGCTATGAAAATTTGGCTTTGCAATCATTGCCTCTGCACCGTACCTGCCCTCCCATCGTGTCAAAAGCTTAACGTCTACATGATTGCGCACATTTTCCATAGTTTTCCCAAACACTGCATTATTTATCAATTTATAGAGATTTTTTTCGAATTCATTCTTCGCTTGGGTTCGGAACTGTGTATTAAGCTCAATATATGTTCGTAGCCAGGGTGATTGGGAGAATTGCAGTATTCTGTGAATTTTTTTTTATTTTGAGACCATGGCGTACACTCTGCTGCAGATTGCGATAATGAATAACATATCGTTCCTTGTTATTCACGGTTGCAAGCAGTTTTTCGTGTTGCTTACCAGGTGGTTTACCATGTGTTGAACAAAACGGCAAGTCCATGTGCGCATCGTGTAGACATTCTGGGTACTCTAAGTCAACCTCAAGAATGTAGCCTGTCAGGGAATCTAGCGCGATCGATGATAAATCGAATGTTGACATGTCATCGATCCATCGGAAATTAGCATAGGGCAATGATTGACACATTGTCCATCCATACAAATTATTTACATCGAAATACATCAAGTATGATGAAGACTTTGATGGATCGAACGTTTCCATGTACTTGTTATTGGCATGCGCGTACCTGTTTGAGCACTGACTCAGACCACCGCGTATACCCCGTTCAACAAATAACACCATGTCAACGTCGTTGAGCAATTCGAAGTTAATGTTTGTATGCTTTAACATTGCATCCCAGGTGTATTCGGGAAGAGTATAGTAATACGCGGGGTCGAGCCTGTAACTTTCGATGCAGGTATTACGAAAGTTCTCAAAAACGTCGGCCAGTAACAAAACATCGGTCTTCAGGTATAAGTCGCTATATTCACCTAACGTTTGAATAGAAAATCGATCCCATACATCCACGGCATGAGCGTATTCGTTCTCACTTACAGTGTCACCGGTCAAATTGCTGTAGAATGCATCTCGTGGTGGTAGGTGGCAGTCATCCAATCTGTTTACGCTATCAATATATTCATAAGGAAAGACACCCTTCCGAGTTAATAGCATAAAATTATCTGTCGATATGCCATGAAATTGTGACCGCGAAATGTTGAGTTTGTCCGTTGTCAAAAATGATGCCAGTTTATCCAAACTTGCATTGAGGACTTTGTATGAATCGATGAAACGTAATTGAATCTGGTGTGACTTGTCTGCCGTTTGAACTGTTTTCGTGAAAGAAATGTATTTTTCCTTCGTTATGGGAAGCACGTCGGTTTTTCCTTCGAACGTTGTGGCTACTTCCTTGATGATGAAATGTGCGTCATAACCAGACAAATTATGAAAAACTACAGGAATGAAAAACGACTGCTTATAATTCAAATTGCAATTAGAGTGAGCGGGGCCTCTATAACGTCCAGTCAGATGACAATGATCGCGAACACGTATGTCGTCTTCGACAAATGGTTTCTCACATATATGACACTGAGTGACGCTTCGATATTCTACCCATTCATCTGGTGTTAGAGGTATCATGGGAACATTATCCGATAAAATATCGTTGATGCGCAGTGCTAAATTTTTAAGGTTCTCAACAAACCATGAAACGCAGTCAGCACTGCGACGTGAGTGGTATCCTGATAATGAATTGTCATACGAACAATGTACATAGTACGCAATGCTAAACACTTCATGATGCTGATATATATTTTTGTCGGCAACCTTTGCCAGAACGCACTCGAGATCGGCGTAAATCACGAATGGAAGTCGCTCTTTTCGTTGAAAGTTTTTGAATGTCAGCCATTTGTCCATTGCACTAGGTAATCGAATGGCGCAATCATTCAATTTTCCACAATCCACCTCATGTGCTCGCAATTTGTTCTCCGTGTAAAAGTAGTGCAAACACCTGTAACAAAACGGCGAAATCACTTTTATATTATCAAGTACATAATTACTCATAGGTATATTTTCGAGTGGGGTTTTTACTCACCGATCGCAGATGTGTTTTTTCACTTTTTTTTGTTCAGCTGCCCGCTCACAAGCCTGGATAAATTTTTTATCCAGACAAAGTGTCCCACGCTGTGGTCCGAGGAATCCGCTACGAATAACAAATTGATGTGTTTATCCAGCTTTTGGCTGCATACTCGAATCGAGACGATGTTTTTCTTTTCGAATGTATATACGTTGATTGAAACTTTATTTTGTGATTCAAATTTCTTTATTTGGTTTAGAGTCATTGGAAAAACAATGCCTTGAAGCGGCAGTACAGTTGAGTAATGAGGATACGAAGATATCATGTTCACATGTGTTTTCGCTGGATGAAGAGCAGCTACCACTGACCACGCAAAACACGCGTTATCCTTCGACTTTATATTCACCACCGCTTTCTTCATGATTATTTCCCGCGACAAAACAGTTTGATGTCCGACACGCATTGGATTGTATTTGTTGATATTTAAAGTTAAGTTCAGTATCCGCGACAATGTCCATCCGCTATCATGTTTTTGAAAATCTTCGAGGGATGCTAAGGTAGGCTCGACAACTCGTTGTGTATACCACTCACGTAAATTGGATGTGGTAAAAAGTTCAAAGTTTTTCGTGTTGATACTTTTATTTGCACGTTTGTCACCTGCCTCAAATTCACCATTGAAAACTGTATTCACTTTTACACTGATGTGTTTGTTGATAATGTTTTGCACATGTGAAAATATTATATCACATGTGTCTTCGAGGAACTGACGAGGTTCAATATGGTCGTTATTGATGACGCAGCCAGTCAGGATACGATTTTCGAACGCTGTATCAATTTCTCGCCAGATCAAACGGCGATCACTGTGTCCCGAGCCCTCATGTAAAAATCGTTTGCGTAGAACATTTTTAAACCTTCTAAGCGAGCGATTCGTGCTACCAATGATTGCTGATTTCCGAGCGATAATCGCGGTCGCTTAATTTGACTTTGCGTTTCCAACGACTCTACACATTGATCACATTGTTGCTCCCACACTATATACTCATCCACCGAATTTATCAGTGCGGCTTGATCGCGCAGATTTTGTTCTAATTGCGGAACGTTCTCAGCCATTTGCACACGCGTTAAACGAAGGCGTCAAGAAATGATGCGAGCAAAGTGACTGCTCGATTAAAAGTGTGCGGCTTTGGGTGCTAGAAGTCGGTTTCATTCGGAAAATTTATTTTCTGTCTTTCTCCTGTATCTTAGAAGTGTGCCGCCTCACCATAGTTTTTTATATTACAATGTTATAAGACTAGTATGGAAGCATGGGAACACAATGAATTCAATTGGGTGCATGAGCGCGGAAGATCTGGGCCTTTTATCCAAAATTTGTGCTGGAATACCTACTTCTAATGCATTCATTTTTCAAACGAGTCTCCTATACGCGTTCATATGTATATCCGCATGTTTAAGACAAATTTCTCACCTTTGTTTGGAAAAACGTTTCACCTGTATCAATAAGGCCGCCTTTTCCCACTCAGAGAAATGACGCATCGTCTACGATGTCTCCCTAGCTACCAACGTCCCTCCTACCGTGTGTCCCCCGCGCCTACAACTGCTATCCACTCCTCCATGGGCCCCGTAGTTTCGGGCATCCTCTACCCACACGGCTTACTCGCTAGACTCCTCGCACACCTCCGCAACCCGCCACACTACCAGGTGTGTAAGTATGAAACCGGAATTTGCCCATAGGTGGCGCTAGATGTCGATGCAGTTACCGACACATCACGTCAGCGGTGTCTTGTTATTGTATTGATATCCGACAAAGATTTCCAACTCACAATAACACGAGCTTCATTCAGTAGCATTAGTTTATTAGAGATAAACATGTCGAGTTTTGTGCCAACAAATTACGATTTGCGGACAGCACTACTTTTCTGTTTTCATCTGAAGAAAACCGCAGCCGAATCGCATCGAATGCTTGTGGAGGCGTTTGGTGAGCATGCTCTCGGTAAAACACAGTGTTTCGAGTGGTTCAAACGGTTCAAAAGTGGCGATTTTGACGTGAGGAACGAATAACGTGGAAGACCACCGAAAAAGTTTGAAGACGCTGACCTGCAAGCCTTGTTGGACGAAGACGACGCTCAAACACAACAACAACTGGCGGATCAGTTAAAGGTGACCCGAGAAGCCATCGGTTGAAAGCCATGGGAAAGATACAAAAGGTGGGGAAATGGGTTCCACATGAACTCAACGAAAGACAGCAGGAAAACCGCAAAACATCATGCGAAATGCTGCTCGCCAGGTTCAAAAGAAAGTCATTTCTCCATCGAATTGTGACTGGCGATGAAAAGTGGATATATTTCGAGAATCCTAAGCGCAAAAAGTCATGGGTTACTCCGGGTGAACCATCAACATCGACGGCAAGACCAAACCGCTACGGACGAAAGACAATGCTGTGTGTTTGGTGGGATCAGAAGGGCGTAATCTACTACGAGCTGCTGAAACCTGGGGAAACTGTCAATACTCAACGCTACCGACAACAAATGACTGATTTGGATCGAGTTTTGCGCGAAAAACGACCAGAATACCAACAAAGACAACACAAGGTGATTTTGCTGCATGACAATGCACCAGCACACAAAGCAAAACAGGTCCAGGAAACGATAGAGTCATTCCGTTGGGAGATTCTTCAGCACGCGCCTTACTCACCGGACCTTGCCCCATCCGATTACTACTTGTTTGCATCGATGGGACACGCACTTGCTTAGCAGCGCTTTACTTCTTACGAAGATGTACGAAAATGGCTCGATGACTGGTTTGCCTCAAAAGAGCAACAGTTCTTTTGGCGCGGAATCCACAAATTGCCAGAAAGATGGGAAAAATGTATAGATAGCGACGGACAATACTTTGAATAAGTTACTTTGTATCATATCATTACAATAAACGTGTTTTTTCTGTACAAAAATTCCGGTTTCATACTTACACACCTGGTAGGTTCTTGGCGGGTGCACTGCATGCACACTCACACATGCAAACATCCTGATGTTATTTTTTGGAATGAACACAAAACCGGATGCAATTAAATTTTGTAAGAGCTAGCTTTTGTTACTAAAGCTGCATAAAAAGTTTATCTGTAAAGTCTCATTTGACAACTAGCATTACAATTGCCTTACGTTGCCGAGAGTGTATCATAGACGCTGTCTTTCACATGCATATCCACATGTTTGAGAGAAATTTTTCTCCATTGTCTGGAAACGATTCACCTGTATCAATAACGCCACCTCCCCTAAGAAAATTGTCGCATCATCTACAATGTCCCCTGGCTGCCGGTGCCCCCTTGACCCGCGCCTACAACCGTTATCCCCTCTCCGTGGACCCCCGTGTTTTTAGGCATTCTCTTCCCTCGCGTGAGGTCACTCGCCAACCTCTCCGCACCCCTCTCCGCAAGCCGCAAATCCCCCTCCCCCAATTCCCCAAACGGGCCCAAGACCTCCGCGCGACAGCCAGACACCTCCCTCCCCTTGCTATAGGCTCCTCACCCCCTCCCCTTCACCGCATACTCCGCGCCACACACTTCCCCCACCACATGATCCAACCCCTCCCCTTATCCCCGTCCCCGAACCCCCTCGCCTCAACTTTGGCCAGAATCCCCCTAGTTCTACTACTCACACCCCACAAAGGTGTTTTGCGCGCGACCCCGTTGTTGATGTGGTGGACGAGATTTAGGATTTTGTCTCGCGGATGTTTTGTCATGAGAATATTTTGTCTTTCGGATGTTTTGTCCTCGGATATTTCGTCGCGGATGTCGTCGGGTCAGATGTGACGCAGCCGTAAAACATACGTATGTGAAATTCTTTCACTATCATCAGAGAAATAACTCCACTGTTTACGTTCAATATACGTATAATACAGGTATATCATAGACGTATACATATCATATACATATATACATATAATATGTGTATATTAGACCTTCCTGTTCTATCTGGGGTGTTATCAACTATTATACTAAGCACGGACACTATCATTCAGACCAGCGTAGCCAACTGTTCGACTGGCTACGCGCTAAATGTGACCTTTAGAATCACCAGAAAACCACTAAATATGGATTTTCTTTCTGTAATCACTACAAGTTTCATAAATCTTATTTTAATGTATAATATTTATCGTAGTATTGAAATATATGTATGTATGTAAAAGTATGGCCAAATTTGCTGGAAATAAAGTACTTGATAATTATTTGGTTGAAAATAATAAGGATAGTACTATTTATTATTTAGTCACTTCTAATAACAGGAAATAATATGAACAAAAATATAATATAACATAATGTCTTAATAAAAAAAAATCAACAAAATCGTCTTCTCTAGACGAATTATTCGCCACGAAAAAAACCGGCAGCATCAGTAGCGAGATTATGTACCTCGGTAACGACAGTTTTCCTTAGCGTTAGCTAGCGACAGCCAATAAAAGGCCCCCTTTCTTGTGTGATCGTGCATGCGATTGGCTCTCGCTAGCTAACGATAACGAAAACTGTCGAGAAAACGTTAGTGAATCCCGGCACAGAAAAGTGTACTAGTAGATTTAGTGGAACAACCTCTCAGTTGGCAACACTGCATCAGACATTAAATCGAATTATAGATTGAAAGAAACATTTCAACGCAATGCGTATGCCTCAGTGGATATGGGAATGTGTTTTAAATGAAAATATCGCTTTTGATACACAAAATTAAATATCGATATCTGATATATCGACGATTAAAATGTCGACAATAAATATCGAAATTTTTCTGAAAAATATCGATATTTTGATATATCGATATCTTTGCCCATCCCTAATTGGATACTCTCCCCATGGATATTCCATTGGATATCTGATATTCTCTCTACTATTATTGTGGATGATCATTCAAATGCTCACTTTTTATTTAAGATTTAAAAGAAAATTTAAAAAATTACGTCCCATGGCATATTCGTTTCGATGCAGTAAAGAAATTAATTCTATTGATTATATTTTCGTACGAAATAAAAAATGTTGTAGCAACCGCTTAATCATTTCATCCATACATCCACGGATTGTATATGAGAAAGTTTCCAATAGAATATAATTTTATTTGAAGGGTAATATAGATATTCAGAGAACAGAAGAGCTTTTTCAAATAAAATAATATGTTATTTAAATTAATCACATTTTCCAATATTTACAATCTCATATATCTCATATTTACAATCTCATATATCGGTGGCATTCCGCAGCAGCACATTTGTTTGGATCAACCAATATATATTTTATAATTCAATTGGTTTTTTTCTCAGTGTACTCACGCCGCTATGCCGATTGCGTACCATGGTTTGTTGGGAACCTTTAGAATTTAGATTTGCGCTCCAACGATATTTTATCGGATAGTGTTCCCATGGTACTTCTAACGCCGGATGGGTGTGCAAAATTTCGAAGTGCTACTCAGTGCCATATATGAGGCGATTCATGTCACTTCAGCCAGTAAAAAAAAATTCCACAATTAATTTTGAAAAATCGAGTTACTTTATTGAAAAATATTCAGCGAGTGTCGAAATGAAAAAAAAATTCTGACGTTATTTCTCGTTGATTACCATTCTTTAACATTTTTCCGTTCAAATGGCTGTATCTTTGGCAAGATTTGACGTATTTACATTCGTAAAAAACGAAAATGTGCGTCTTTTTATGACCTTCCGGAAATTAATTTAGATTTTATTGAGCAAGTCGAACGTCCGTTTCAGGGCAAAATATGCAAAAATATTTTTATATTAACGCGGTCCTCTAGTTTCTCGGCTGTTTTTTTACGGCTTTTTCAATAATTTTTTACGGGTGTTCAGAATTTACTCCAATACTAACTATTAAATGTAATATAGAGTGCCCGACCGCGGATACTGTGTCAAATTCCTGGAAATATCATACCAGCGTTCCACTCTCCCCATCCCCCTCCGTTCCGAAAAATCTCCGAAAATCCGCGCAATTGTCGCGTGAACAGTCAGTCTTCTCTTGAAATAAGTACGAGAAAGAACTCTATTGTAATCGACTAACCGCTCGGTCTTATCGATTATACGCCGCTCGGCATGGTCGCTCGACACTATCACTTTCGTTATTGAGGCTTAATTTGGCGCTCCTCCGTCTGATCCACGTACGCGAATTTTGTAATAAAAATCAAGAAACAAAGTGAAAGTCTACAAGAAAATTTGTTGTGAATCCTGTGCTTTCCTCCCCTCTATTTCGCGCTATTTCACAGAACTGGCAAATTAAAAATTATATTAAATGTAAAAACGCGCTTATCGAAGGGCGCGTACGAAACAACGGGCAAAGCATCGAAATAATCAATCTCATTGTTTTTGCATAATCTTTATTAAAATTTAAATAAGCTTTACAAATTTTTTGAAGTCAAAATATATAATAGAATAAACGTTATAGTGGCCGACAGGAAGACATCAAGTAAAAGAGGTGCTTGACGGTGACCAAGATTGCGGCTGTTCTGCTTATCTGAAATCAAAAAACCAAACGGCATTTTAATCTTCATATTTAAGACTAGCGATTGAACTAGAGTGAATTCTAAATTACAAAAATTGACTTTTTTATACACTTTTGAAAATTACATTCTATTTTTACTCATTTTTTTCTTAAGTTTTTCGCTCGTACAAAAAAAAACTATCGAAGCAATCATGATAATCCTAGTTCAATCGCTGGCTTATAACATATTAAAGATGCTGTATAAATTTGAACAAGATCGGTGCAGTAGTTTCTGAAATATCGTGGTCACCGTTTCGAAAAATGGTGTTTCGAGAAAAACGCGTTTGAAAGTATACCTGCTCCGTTCCAGGGCCGTAACATGTGAACCACTTCGAATATCGAAAAATCCTTTGGCACACATTTTCTACACATGTTGTAGATGTGATTTATCGAAAAAAAAATCGATTTTTTCGACTCGAGAAACTAGAGGACCGCCTTAAGGAAAGACACTCGTGTTCTTATTTTTTAAAATTTCCGCCAATTGTGAATACGAAAAACGGATTTTTGGTATTTTTTATATTATGGGATTCTCAATCGGTAATATGTAATTTTACCGATTTTATTAATAGCTTTTTTCAGTTTGATTTTTTTTTCATGTGCTCCAATCGCTTTACGCGATTCAACGATCATTGATTATCATTAATTTCCCTTTCAAGGAGGCATCTGAACTCTCCCTTTCTTCAGGTCATCCTTGAACTTGTCGGATTCATCACCACCTTACCTTCGGAAAACCTCTGGTGTTTGTCGAACTCGAGAGTTAACGCTCGAGGGACTTCCCTTAGCCACCTACAGAAACAGAGCTTCCCGAATCTACCACGAGATGGTTAGCTGCTCTATGTCGCTTCTCGCAAGCGACAGCCATCCCGGAATCACGTAAAAAGTGATCGTTTTACACCAATGAAGTGTTCTTCATTGTCTCAAGCGATATTTTAAGACGGAATGACACCTCATCGCGGTCGGTATGGTAGAACAATTGTAGATACCCAAAAATCTCTGAAACGGCTCTTCAGATCCCGTCGAAACTTTGTCAAACGAGGTCAAATAGATAGACGAACAGCTGTCTGCCCCTCAAATGTTATGAATTTGAGAAAAAAAATGTAGATTAGGTTATCATAAGCCAATCTACGATTTTTTTCTCAAATTCAGAAAATTTGAGGAGCAGACAGCTGTTCGTCTATCTATTGGACGTCATTTGGCAAAGTTTTGACGGGATCTGAAAAGCCGTTTCAGAGATTTTTGGGTATCTACAATTGTTCTACCATACCGACCGCGATGAGGTGTCATTCCATCTTAATACTCGATGAAGTGTCTCCACGGTTTCCAGTGGCCATCTTGTTTGATCCACTGAAAAAGTTTTTTGCAGCCAACTCCTGAATCTTGAAAACTTGAACTCCGTTTCCTCTCTTAACGTTTTCACTTATTATCTCCGTCTACGTCTAGTGTACCTGCAAGCATTTCAGATCATGAAGCGCAATGTGAATTGAGGAATGATCCTTGAAGCGAATTGGCTGGATTGGAAGGGAACAGGGCGGAATATAACAATGCGTCTCAAATATCAGAATTGTTACATTTTATGTCTAGTCTATCTTTCGAGGACGGTACTGCTGGTTCCTCTGACTTTTGCGTGGAAAGCGACTTCGAGAAAACTCAGTCTTCCAAAAGAAACGTGCCAGTTTCATCGAGAGAGGCTGATTTGGAATCTATGTTGGATGGACTGAAAGAAAAGTTGAAAGACGAGTCTACCTCTGATGCTGATCGTATTAGAATTTTGACAATTGCTCCCAAATGTTGGAGTGCCCGGAAAGTTGCAAAGGAATTCGGCGTTACCCGACAGATGGCCACGAAGGCGCAATAGCTCAGGGATTCTAAAGGTGTACTAGCATCGCCGATTCAACGACCAGGCAAAACAATTCCGAATGAGTCGGTACAGGCGGTACGTGCCTTTTATGAAAATGATATGAACAGCCGACTTTTGCCTGATAACAAAGATGTTATTTCCCTAAAAATTGATGGCAAAAAGCCATCACGCTAGTGCAAAAAAGACTTGTACTCTGCAATTTAAATGAACTGTATAAGTCGTATAAAAGTGAACATCCAGAGTCGATAGTTGGGTTCAGCAAGTTTGCAGAACTGCGTCCCAAGCACTGTGTATTGTCTGGTGCAAGTAGAACCCATTCTGTGTGTGTATGCACATACCACCAAAATATTAAATTGATGCTGGATGCTATGAACATAGGTTGCCTGACCGAGAACTGGACATATCAAAAAAAATGTTAAGGACTGCATTAACATGATGATGTGCCAAAACCCAAGTCCCGCGTGTCATTTCAACGAGTGCCAGAAGTGTCCAGGAATACAAACTTTAGTTCAAAAGTTGATAGAAGTTTTCGATAATGTAATGATCGATGAGATCGAGTTCCGAGTTTGGCAGTCAATGGATAGATCATTGCTACAGACCGTCAAAGCTGCTGCCGTGGACTTTGTCAATGACCTGAGTAAGCGCCTAGTAGTGCTAAAACCTCATGATTTTATTGTCAAGCAACGATCCGCATTTTGTGCTCATGTAAAAGATCATTTGGCAGAGGGTGCGTTTTTGGTACAGTGTGACTTTTCCGAAAATTATGCTTACGTAGTTCAAGACGCAGCCCAGTTGTTTCATTACAACAACGATCAGTGTACTGTACACCATATCGTGTATTATTATAGAGAGAGTGAAGAAGTCCGTCACCGCAGTCTCATCGTTTTGTCAGATAGTCTGCTTCATGACACATCAGCTGTTTACGTTATGCAAGAATTGTTGATAGAAAATATGAAGCAGTTACATAGCAACGTTAAAAAGATAATTTATTTCACTGATGGGGCCGCCCAACATTATAAAAATCGTTATCAAATGGCCAACCTGTTGTTTCATAAAGAAGACTTTGGTGTGATGGCGGAATGGCATTGTCATGCCACAGCTCACGTTAAATCGACGTGCGATGAAATCAGGGCTCTTCTTAAAAGAGGCACTAATTGTTCAAGTCGGCAGATAACATCTGGTGAACCGATACTCTCGCCGGAAGCTCTCTTTCGATGGGCATAAGAGAACTTACAACGGAAGTTTTGATTTATGGGAAGGAAAGGCATGACGAGGTAAAGAAAACGCTTCAACAAAGATTTGCGGCTGCTAAGGCTATCCCAGGCATACAACAATGCCATGGCTTCATTGCTAATCTAGACAAAACGCTACTTCTAAAGCGATACTCCGCTTCAAACGAGGGAAATCTTTTTCCAAGGAAAAAGAAATGAGCGCGAAACGTTTAACTTGGACTGCATAATTAATCTGTGAATGAATCGACACTGACACACACAGATATACGAGAGAGGGTTTTGAGTTCATAAAATGTGGGAGTGACGCCCCACAGTTGCTAATCTCCGCTATCACACTCACATACATACGCACACTCATACAAATAAAACGGCCCTTTTCAGGGCCAACGAATACCAATGCAGTGCAGCCAGATCGCGCATAAAAGTTACCCCCTCTAGTCTCTTAGCACCCATCACACAATCATAGTAGCGCGTGTCCGTGAGCGAGCGACACTCGGATATCTTCGGAAAGAGCCGAGCACGGTCGAAGTTTCCCGACCGCGCCTTCGGCAGCTACACCAATACATGGACGCTGAGCACGTTCATGTGCGGCCAAGCCGAAACGAAGGCTTCGAGAGAAAAAGCAATCTGAGCACGACTCGCGCGTGACGTCACCCGACGGCACGCGCGAAGCTTTTATATGATTTCAATGCTTATTTAGCTCTTGATTGTCTGCGTTATGCATGTATACAAAAAAAATGTATAGCGCACTCTGATCGCTTATTTTTTTATTTTATACGTTAATTTAAATATAATGATAAATCTAAATTACAACTTATTTATCTTATATAAAATTGGTTACGCTTTACTCACACCCGTCCTTATGCCAAATAAATTATAATTCATAAAAGCAAGCGGAAATATATTTATATACGTATTATTATATTAATTCTGGAAGTGCATATATTCTACAAGCGATGAGATGGTCCCATTGGTAGCGTTCCTGGCTTCGGTCCGCAGGGGCCCCTAGTGCAAATTTTTCTCCAAATTTTTAATAATTTCTCATATTTTAGTCATATTTGAGATTTTCGGAGAAAAATGATTTAAAACAGATTCAAGTACTGGTCTATTTCCGAAAAACACATTTTTTTTACTGGAAATTCATGATTTCTCATTTTTTTCCCGGAAATTTCGCTTTTTCCTATGACCTGAGTGAACGGCTGCGGAGATATTCGGAGAAAAGTTAAGGTATTCCTTTCGCGGAGAGCTGTTTTTTGTGAGGGCATAAGCAGGGCCTTCTGAATTGTCGGTAAATTACAATTGCGCTTAATAAAAAAATAAGTTACAATGGATTATTATACACAACGATAAACTGGAATAAAAAATTTCGCGCAAATTTAGTAGATTGAGACATTTTTACATTTATTTGAAACGTCACGGCTAGGAAAATTCTTCTGCTAGTCACATTTTTCCAAGTTTTAACATCAATATTTTCTTTGAACGTTCGGTGACCCTCTGTTTTTATTGTCGTTCCGGAATCTTTAGACTGTTTTACACCTGTGAGCAGTTTACATCAGGCATCTAGAGTTATTTAGTGTATAAATTATTAGATAGAAATGTGGCCAGCGTGACATGTCCATAAAGCGCCGTATAAAATGAGACGATTTTTAGGGCCGTAATTTTTCGTTCAAGGTTCGGTAACTTGGCTTGAAATTTTACCAGTATACTGGAATGTATTTTTACTTCATTGTAGACGAAAATCAGTTAAGTGTAAAATATTTGGATTTGTGAAAGGAATACCTTAAAGATGAAAAGAAATGAGATTTTCGTAAAAAAAACTTATTTTTATTTTTTTTTCCGGAAATTTCTCTTTTTCCTATTACCTGGGTGAACGCCTGCGAAGATATTCGGAGAAAATTTAAAGATGAAAAAAAAAGAAAATTTCGTAAAAAAAACTTATTACATTTTTTTATCCCTCATAATTCTGAGAAATAATGAATTTTCGAAATGTTTGCAAACATTATTTTCCTTAAGGGGTAACACCACTGTAACGGCCTGCCACGAAGCGTTTTAGACATATAATACTTGGGGTAATTATTAAGCATATATTGAAGTATATTGCAAAAAAAATGTATGGGAAAATATTACAAAATGGCGATACTGCAGCACATCCATGTGAGGCATGTTGAACTTAAGGTGCTCTGCGGCACGTATAACCTGTGCCAATTTTAATGTGGAGAAAATAAATTTTTTAAATTAAATCTAGATGAGTGCAGCTAGTGAACCACGTAGGGGATTTTAGAAATATTGATTTTTGAGTAATTGCCGAGTATTTGACTAAAAATGTTCATTTAGACTTAATAGAACAAAATTCTTTTTTTTTTAATTAAAATTGGCACAGTTATACTGCGTGCCGCAGAGGTTCGACATGCTTCGGGAGAATTGCTGCAGTGTTGCCATTTTGTAATATTTTCGGATAAAAATTTCTAGCAATATACTTAAATATAAGCTCAATAAATACCGCAAGTATTATTTGTTTATCACATTATCTTCCGCAAAAAAAATATAAAAAAATACGCTTCCTGTAAGGCCGTTACAGTGGTGTCACCCCTTAAAGTCTTCATATAATTTCCGAGATTTTCCCGTGATCGTAATCAAAATGATGAAATATTCGGGAAAATTCGAAAAACATTCGGAGAAATTCGGATAAACTCGGATGTTTGCGAAAAAATAATTGTCCGCAAAATTCCGAATTTTTCATGTTTGTTCCAATTCATAGAAAAATTCGGAAAAATTTTCCGGAAAAAATTGGGGTTTTTCGAAAAAACTTGCACTAGGGGCGCGGGATCTTTCCCCGCGCTCAGTACTTTTTTTTGGTTTAATTATTATTAATATTAATTCTTATTTAATTAGTTATTTTTATTAGTTATCATTACTATTTTAATTAGTTATCTTTTAGTGTCAAAAAATTTATCGCGCACTCTGACCGCTTATTTTATTAGTTTGTACGTTAATTTAAATATAATAATAAATCTAAATTACGACTTATTTATCTTCCAAAAAAATTGTTTGCGCTTTACTAACACCCGTCCCTATGCCAAATAAATTGTAATTCATAAAAGTAAGCGGAAATATATTTATATTCGTATTATTATATTCATTCTCATTCAGTAAAGCGCAAACAAATTTTTAGAAGATAAATAAATTGTAATTTAGATTTATTATTATATTTAAGTTAACGTACAAACTAATCAAATGAGCGGTCAGAGTGCGCAATACATTTTTCGACACTAAAAGATAACTAATTAAAATAATAATGATAACTAATAAAAATAACTAATAAAATTTTTCTATGAATTGGAACAAATATGAAGAATTCGGAGTTTTGCGGACAATTATTTTTACGGAAACATCCGAGTTTCTCCGAATTTCTCCGATTCTTTTCGAATATTTCATCATTTTAATTACGATCACGGGAAAATCTCGGAAATTATATGAAGACTTTAAGGGGTAACACCACTGTACCGGCCTTACAGGAGGCGTATTTTTTGATATTTTTTTGGGCGGAAGAAAATGTGATAAACGAATAATACTTGCGGTTTTTATTGAGCATATATTTAAGTATATTAATATAAATTTTTATCCGAAAATATTATAAAACGGCGACACTGCAGCCATTCTTCCGAAGCATGTCGAACCTCTGCGGCACGCAGTATAGATGTGCCAATTTTAATATAAAAAAAAGAATTTTGTTTTATCAAGTCTACATAAGTGTAGCTACTGAACCACGTAGGGGATTTTCGATAAGTTAATTTAAACAATATTTGATAACAAATAACTGTCTTAAAAAAAAATTGAACATTTTTAGTCGAATACTCGGCAATTACTCAAAAATCAATACTTCTAAAATCCCCTGAGTGGTTCACTAGCTACACTCATCTAGATTTAATTAAAAAAAAATATTTTGTCCTGATTAAAATTGGTACAAGTTATACTGCGTGCTGCAGAGCACCTTAAGTTCAACATGCCTCAGAAGAATTTGCTGCAGTGTCGCCATTTTGTAATTTTTTCCGATAAATTTTTTTGCAATACACTTCAATATATGTATGCTTAATAATTACCCTCAGTATTATTTGTCTAAAACGCTTCGTGGCAGGCCGTTGCAGTGGTGTACCCCTTAAGGGCGGGGTAAAGTATTTAATTTTTTTTTTCATTTTTTTTTACATTTTTTAAATTAATGCATAATATATCAAGAATATTGTGTTAAAATTTCAAGTCGATCGGAGTAAAATTGACGAAGTTATGAGTATTTGAGCGTCTATTGCTCCATGCCGGGTTTTATACCTGGGCGGCAGCTGCGCGGCGCGCTATTGTATCAGGTTGATACAAAAGTTTTGTCGCAAAATTTTTAAAAATGTCTTTTTACGTATTGACGCAATATGACATCAAGCTATGTCGAGAATATTCTAGAATGTTTTCTACTCTTCCGCGTGACAGGGTATAAAAGGGTGAGCGCGCGTTCTAGTGGACAGAAATGGCTTCGATCTCGCAGGAGCAACTTCGAGCGATCATTTTTTACGAGTGGCGGCGCGGCACGAACGCAAGCACAACTGCTAAAAATATACAGGATGCATTCAGCGAGAACGTAGTTTCTCATCGAACAGCCCAGCGTTGGTTCAATCGTTTTAAATCTGGAGACACAAGCCTTGAAGATAAGGAACGTTCCGGACGACCGTCGACCATCGATAATGAAGCATTACTCCGCTGCATCAAAGAAAAACCGGAAGCAAGTACGCACGAGCTAGCAAGAGAACTTGGCTGCACCCAACCGTCAATAGTCAATCACTTACACAACTTGGGATACAGGAAGGTTCTAGCTCAATGGATACCACACCGTCTCACCGACGACAATAAGAACTGTCGCGTGACCATCTGCCAGTCTCTCCTGCTTCGCCACCATCGCAAGGAGTTTTTAGAAAATCTTGTGACGGGAGATGAAAGCTGGGTCTTGTATGATAACAGAACGCGTTTAGCCTACTGGCTTCCTACCGGAGAAAAACCGCCACACCAACCGAAATCTGATCGTCACTCACAAAAGGTTTTGTTGTGCTGTTTCTGGGACGCAAAGGGAATGCTGTTTCACAATTTTCTCCCTGTAGGTAAGACGATCTCCTCTACACGATACATCGAGAATCTCCAGGAATTGGCAAAAGCTATAAGAAAAAAACGACCAAGACGCGCGACTGTGCACCTTCTCCACGACAACGCGAGACCCCATGTCGCAAAGGAAACCCATAAAACAATCACTGAGCTTCACTGGAATACCGTTCCTCATCCACCATACTCTCCCGACATCGCGCCATCTGACTACCATTTGTTCAGACATTTGAAGGCATATTTGAGAAACAAAACTTTCGAAAACGTCGACGATCTCAGAAGGGATATTTCAAATTTCCTTGAGTTCCAGCCGCCGCAGTTTTGGGCAAAGGGAATAAATGAGTTGCCAACTAGATGGTCTAGTGTCATAGAAACCGATGGCGAATATATTGTTGATTAGAAATGTTTTGTATAAGATATATAAATAAATAAATTATATTGAAATTATTGCGACAAAACTTTTTTATCAACCTGATATTTTTCGACCCCGAATAAATTTCTTGATAAACGGGCCTGTTCCGGTGTATATTAGTATACACATTAGTCTGTACATCAGTTGACCGTTGTAAAGAAGAAAGAGTTTTGCGTAGATAAACGCAAAAAGATGCTCTCGATCATCTTGATGGAAGCCTTTTGCTCTACGGACCTGGCATCGACGACTTTGAGTGAGTATAAGAAAATTATCGAGTTTTAGTTTGAATTTCTAAAAATTCAAAGATAATTGAAAAATCTGAAAAAATTCATACGTATTCAGAAAAATGAACGAATCACGAAAAAAAATCGGGTTGCGGGGAAATTTGTTGACTAATTTTTTTTTTTCATCATTTTGTTAATAACATTTTGGAATTATTAGTATGCAAAATTAATCTTTTGAGTACCTTTAATATGCATGAATTTTCTCAGATTTTTATGCAATCGAGAAGTGTTCTCAAACTTATGTGCAATGAGCGCTAACCGACCAAACTCTTCTGCGTTTTTCAAACCGTTTTTCTGAGACGTCATATTTGAAATCCGTGTGCACGATAACTCAAAATCTACTGGACCAATCGCTTTGAAATTTTGCACAGTACTTCTTGATATAATTCACCAGGTATTGTCGAGAGCTTTTTTGTTTTTTTTTAAATAATTACTAATTTTTCAACAACAAATTAGCCGATTTTTTTAGCGAAAATCGGGTTTTTGGCTCCCAAGTGCTACGAAAAATCGAAAAATCGAAGAAAAAAAATCCTCCCGTCATTACCTCGAGAAACATCTCCTTTAACAAATGCATTTTGATTTTTTTGTTTCAGATGATTCTGTTGCGAGTTATGGTGCACACCGCAAAACAACTTTTTTTCGAGGCGCCTCCGGGGTTTAATTTTCACTCGCTCAATTTTAAATATTTTGCAATGCAAATTTAGGAGAATGTTGTTCAAATGTTACTTTATTATATGTAAATTTTTCAATAAACGAACGCTATTCGTTACGCCAAAAAAATCTTAAAAACATGCCTGTTTTTCGCCGAATTAACTTTACCCCGCCCTTAAGGAAAATAATGTTTGCAAACATTTCGAAAATTAATTATTTCTCAGAATTATGAGGTCGTGCTCAGATTACCTCCATAAAGCCAGCAGAGCAGAGTCCCCAAAGTGGATTTAATTGGTATCAATATTGTGTGCTTTTTATGTGCTAATTTTGTGCTCCATTAAAAAATTTTGTGCTCTTGTCGTTTAGCGGGTGATTAGAAATCAAAAGTGCTCTGTTGGCTTACCATCAAGCTGGCAGAGCACTTAATGATCTTTGCCATATCTAAGAATGAAACTACGTGATATTTATGTGCTTTTTATGTGCTTTGCGAATATCGAACAGCCAAACGCCTATTTTTATTTTCGCTCGATATAGACTCTCAAAAAACCCTCCAATAAGAGCATATACCATTTTCTGGATATTCTGAAATAAAAATGTAACATATTAATGTGCTTTTTATGTGCTCTACGAATATCCAAAAATCAAACCGCTAAAACGTAATTTTCTCCCAAAACCACGTCTACAAGACCCAAACTACCCGCCAATGCGAGTATTGGCTATTTTTCGATATCGCTAAAGCAAAGTAATCCACATTTATGTGCTTTTTATGTGCTCTACGAAAATCCAAGAGCCGAACCGCCAAAACGCAAATTTCTCCCAAAACCACCTCTGCAAGACCCAAGCTACCCGCCAATACGAGTATTGGTTATTTTTTCGATATCGCAACATCTAAGCAGTCCACATTTATGTGCTTTTATGTGCACTACGAATATCCATGAGCCAAACCGCTAAAACAAGAATTTCTCCCAAAATCACCTCTACAAGACCCAAACTAACCGCCAATGCGCGTATCGGCTAATTTTTCGATATCGCCAAATCAAAGTAGTCCACATTTATGTGCTTTTTATGTGCTCTACGAATATCCAAGAACCGAACCGCTAAAACGAAAATTTCTCCCAAAACCACCCTTACAAAACCCAAGCTACCCGCAAATACGAGTATTGGCTATTTTTTCGATTTTGCAAAATCAAAGTAGTCCACATTTATGTGCTTTTTATGTGCAAGTTTTGTGCTCCATCTAAATTGTTTGTGCTCTTGTCGTTTCGCGAGTAATTAGAAATTAAAAGTGCTCTGTTGGCTTAACATCAAGCTAGCAGAGCACTCAATGATCTTTGCGATATCTAAAAATGAAACTACGAATATCGAAGAGCCAAACTCCTATTTTTTTCGCTCGTTATAGACCCTCAAAAACCCTCCAATATGAGCATATACGATTTTTTGAATATTTTGAGATGAAAATATATGACACTTATGTGCTTTTTATGTGTTCTACGAATATCCAAGAGCCAAACCGCTAAAACGCAAATTTCTCCCAAAGCCACCCCTACAAGACCTAAGCTACCCGCCAATACGAGTATTGGTTATTTTTTCGATATCGCAAAATCAAAGTAGTCCACATTTATGTGCTTGTTATGTGCTTTACGAATATCCATGAGTCAAGCTGCTAAAAAAAGAATTTCTCCGGAAACCACTTCTACCAGGTGTGTAAGTATGAAACCGGAATTTGCCCATAGGTGGCGCTAGATGTCGATGCAGTTACCGACACATCACGTCAGCGGTGTCTTGTTATTGTATTGATATCCGACAAAGATTTCCAACTCACAATAACACGAGTTTCATTCAGTAGCATTAGTTTATTAGAGATAAACATGTCGAGTTTTGTGCCAACAAATTACGATTTGCGGACAGCACTACTTTTCTGTTTTCATCTGAAGAAAACCGCAACCGAATCGCATCGAATGCTTGTAGAGGTGTTTGGTGAGCATGCTCTCGGTAAAACACAGTGTTTCGAGTGGTTCAAACGGTTCAAAAGTGGCGATTTTGACGTGAGGAACGAAGAACGTGGAAGACCACCGAAAAAGTTTGAAGACGCTGACCTGCAAGCCTTGTTGGACGAAGACGATGCTCAAACACAACAACAACTGGCGGATCAGTTAAAGGTGACCCGAGAAGCCATCTCCCTTCGGTTGAAAGCCATGGGAAAGATACAAAAGGTAGGGAAATGGGTTCCACATGAACTCAACGAAAGACAGCAGGAAAACCGCAAAACATCATGCGAAATGCTGCTCGCCAGGTTCAAAAGAAAGTCATTTCTCCATCGAATTGTGACTGGCGATGAAAAGTGGATATATTTCGAGAATCCTAAGCGCAAAAAGTCATGGGTTACTCCGGGTGAACCATCAACATCGATGGCAAGACCAAACCGCTACGGACGAAAGACAATGCTGTGTGTTTGGTGGGATCAGAAGGGCGTAATCTACTACGAGCTGCTGAAACCTGGGGAAACTGTCAATACTCAACGCTACCGACAACAAATGACCGATTTGGATCGAGTTTTGCGTGAAAAACGACCAGAATACCAACAAAGACAACACAAGGTGATTTTGCTGCATGACAATGCACCAGCACACAAAGCAAAACAGGTCCAGGAAACGATAGAGTCGTTCCGTTGGGAGATTCTTCAGCACGCGCCTTACTTACCGGACCTTGCCCCATCCGATTACTACTTGTTTGCATCGATGGGACACGCACTTGCTGAGCAGCGCTTTACTTCTTACGAAGATGTACGAAAATGGCTCGATGACTGGTTTGCCTCAAAAGAGCAACAGTTCTTTTGGCGCGGAATCCACAAATTACCAGAAAGATGGGAAAAATGTATAGATAGCGACGGACAATACTTTGAATAAGTTACTTTGTATCATATAATTACAATAAACGTGTTTTTTCTGTACAAAAATTCCGGTTTCATACTTACACATCTGGTACAGGACCCAAACTTGCCGCCAACACGAGTATTGGCTATTTTTACGATATTGCTAAATTAAAGTAGTCCACATTTATGTGCTTTTTATGTGCTCTACGAATATCCAAGAGCCGAACCGCCAAAACGCAAATTTCTCCCAAAACCACCCCTGCAAGACCCAAGCTACCCGCCGATACGAGTATTGGTTATTTTTTCGATATCGAAAAATCGAAGCAGTCCACATTTATGTGCTTTTGATGTGCTCTACGAATATCCATGAGCCAAACTGCTGAAACAAGAATTTCTCCCAAAACCACCTCTACAAGACCCAAACTACCCGCCAACACGAGTATTAGCTATTTTTTCGATATCGCTGAATCAAGGTAGTCCACATTTATGTGCTTGTTATGTGCTTTACGAATATCCATGAGCCAAGCTGCTAAAAAAAGAATTTCTCCAGAAACCACCTCTACATAACCCAAACGTCCCGCCAACACGAGTATTAGCTATTTTGCGACATTGCTAAATTAAAGTAGTCCACATTTATGTGCTTTTTATGTGCTCTACGAATATCCAAGAGCCAAACCGCTAAAACGCAAATTTCTCCCTGCACCACCCCTTCAAGACACAAACTGCCTGCCAATACGAGTATTGGCTATTTTTTCGATATCGCAAAATCAAAGTAGTCCACATTTATGGGCTTTTTATGTGCTCTACGAATATCCATAAGCCAAACCGCTAAAACAAGAATTTCTCCCAAACCCACCTTTACAAGACCCAAACTACCTGCCAATACGAGTATTGTCTATTTTTTCGATATCGCGCAATCAAAGTAGTCCACAGTTATGTGCATTTTATGTGCTCTACGAATATCCAAGAGCCGAACAGCTAAAACGCAAATTTCTCCCAAAACCACCCCTACAAGACCCAAGCTACCCGCCAATACGAGTATTGGTTATTTTTTCGATATCGAAAAATCGAAGCAGTCCACATTTATGTGCTTTTTATGTGCTCTACGAATATCCATGAGCTAAACTGCTGAAAGAAGAGTTTCTCCCAAAACCACGTCTACAAGACCCAAACTACCCGCCAATACGAGTATTAGCTATTTTTCGATATCGCTGAATCAAAGTAGTCCACATTTATGTGCTTGTTGTGTGTTTTACGAATATCCATGAGCCAAGCTGCTGAAAAAAGAATTTCTCCGGAAACCACCTCTACAGTTTTTTTACACTTTTTACAGACCCAAACTTCCCGCCAACACGAGTATTGGCTATTTTTGCGACATTGCTAAATTAAAGTAGTCCACATTTATGTGCTTTTTATGTGCTCTACGAATATCCAAGAACCAAGCCGCTAAAACGCAAATTTCTCCCTGCACCACCCCTACAAGACACAACCTGCCTACCAATACGAGTATTGGCTATTTTTTCGATATCGCAAAATCAAAGCAGTCCACATTTATGTGCTTTTGATGTGCTCTACGAATATCCATGAGCCAAACTGGTAAAACAAGAATTTCTCCCAAAACCACCTCTACAGGGCCCAAACTTCCCGCCAATACGAGTATTGGCTATTTGTGCGACATTGCTAAATTAAAGTAGTCAACATTTATGTGCTTTTCATGTGCTCTACGAATATACAAGAGCCAAATCGCTAAAACGAAAATTTCTCCCTACACCACCCCTACAAGACTCAAGCTACCCGCCAATGCGAGTATTGGTTATTTTTTCGATATCGCAAAATCCAAGCATTCCACATTTATGTGCTTTTTATATGCTCTGCGAACATCCATGAGCCAAACCGCTGAAACAAGAATTTTTCCCGCATCCACGTCTACAAGACCCAAACTGCCCGCCAATGCGAGTATTGGCTATTTTTCGATATCGCTAAAGCAAAGTAGTCCACATTTATGTGCTTCTTATGTGCTCTACGAAAATCCAAGAGCCGAACCGCCAAAACGCAAATTTCTCCCAAAACCACCCCTGCAAGACCCAAGCTACCCGCCAATACGAGTATTGCTTATTTTTTCGATATCGAAAAATCGAAGCAGTCCACATTTATGTGCTTTTGATGTACTCTACGAATATCCATGAGCCAAACTGCTGAAACAAGAATTTCTCCCAAAACCACCTCTACAAGACTCAAATTACCCGCCAATACGAGTATTAGCTATTTTTTCGATATCGCTGAATCAAAGTAGTCCACAATTATGTGCTTGTTATGTGCTTTACGAATATCCATGAGCCAAGCTGCTAAAAAAAGAATTTCTCCGGAAACCACTTCTACAGGACCCAAACTTCCCGCCAACACGAGTATTGGCTATTTTTGCGATATTGCTAAATTAAAGTAGTCCACATTTATGTGCTTTTTATGTGCTCTACGAATATCCAAGAGCCGAACCGCCAAAACGCAAATTTCTCCCAAAACCACCCCAACATGACACAAGCTACCCGCCAATACGAGTATTGATTATTTTTTCGATATCGCAGAATCAAAGCAGTCCACATATATGAACTATTAATGTGCTCTACGAATATCCATAAGCCAATCCGCTAAGACAAGAATTTCTCCCAAAACCACCTCTACAAGACCCAAACTACCTGCCAATGCGAGTATTGGCTATTTTTCGATATCGCTAAAGCAAAGTAGTCCACATTTATGTGCTTTTTATGTGCTCTACGAAAATCCAAGAGCCGAACCGCCAAAACGCAAATTTCTCCCAAAACCACCCCTGCAAGACCTAAGCTACCCGCCAATACAAGTATTGGTTATTTTTTCGATATCGAAAAATCGAAGCAGTCCACATTTATGTGCTTTTGATGTGTTCTACGAATATCCATGAGCCAAACTGCTGAAACAAGAATTTCTCCCAAAACCACCTCTACAAGACCCAAACTAACCGCCAATGCGCGTATCGGCTAATTTTTCGATATCGCCAAATCAACGTAGTCCACATTTATGTGCTTTTTATGTGCTCTACGAATATCCAAGAACCGAACCGCTAAAACGAAAATTTCTCCCAAAACCACCCTTACAAAACCCAAGCTACCCGCAAATACGAGTATTGGCTATTTTTTCGATTTTGCAAAATCAAAGTAGTCTAGATTTATGTGCTTTTTATGTGCAAGTTTTGTGCTCCATCTAAATTGTTTGTGCTCTCGTCGTTTCGCGAGTAATTAGAAATTAAAAGTGCTCTGTTGGCTTAACATCAAGCTAGCAGAGCACTCAATGATCTTTGCGATATCTAAAAATGAAACTACGAATATCGAAGAGCCAAACTCCTATTTTTTTCGCCCGATATAGACCCTCAAAAACCCTCCAATATGAGCATATACGATTTTTTGAATATTTTGAGATGAAAATATATGACACTTATGTGCTTTTTATGTGCTCTACGAATATCCAAGAGCCAAACCGCTACAACGCAAATTTCTCCCAAAGCCACCCCTACAAGACCTAAGCTACCCGCCAATACGAGTATTGGTTATTTTTTTTATATCGCAAAATCAAAGTAGTCCACTTTTATGTGCTTTTTATGTGCTCTACGAAAATCCAAGAGCCGAACCGCCAAAACGCAAATTTCTCCCAAAACCACCCCTGCAAGACCCAAGCTACCCGCCAATACGAGTATTGGTTATTTTTTCGATATCGCAAAATCAAAGCAGTCCACATTTATGTGCTTTTGATGTGCTCTACGAATATCCATGAGCCAAACTGGTAAAACAATAATTTCTCCCAAAACCACCTCTACAGGGCCCAAACTTCCCGCCAATACGAGTATTGGCTATTTTTGCGACATTGCTAAATTAAAGTAGTCAACATTTATGTGCTTTTCATGTGCTCTACGAATATACAAGAGCCAAATCGCTAAAACGAAAATTTCTCCCTACACCACCCCTACAAGACTCAAGCTACCCGCCAATGCGAGTATTGGTTATTTTTTCGATATCGCAAAATCCAAGCATTCCACATTTATGTGCTTTTTATATGCTCTGCGAACATCCATAGGCCAAACCGCTGAAACAAGAATTTTTCCCGCATCCACGTCTACAAGACCCAAACTGCCCGCCAATGCGAGTATTGGCTATTTTTCGATATCGCTAAAGCAAAGTAGTCCACATTTATGTGCTTTTTATGTGCTCTACGAAAATCCAAGAGCCGAACCGCCAAAACGCAAATTTCTCCCAAAACCACCCCTGCAAGACCCAAGCTACCCGCCAATACGAGTATTGCTTATTTTTTCGATATCGAAAAATCGAAGCAGTCCACATTTATGTGCTTTTGATGTACTCTACGAATATCCATGAGCCAAACTGCTGAAACAAGAATTTCTCCCAAAACCACCTCTACAAGACTCAAATTACCCGCCAATACGAGTATTAGCTATTTTTTCGATATCGCTGAATCAAAGTAGTCCACAATTATGTGCTTGTTATGTGCTTTACGAATATCCATGAGCCAAGCTGCTAAAAAAAGAATTTCTCCGGAAACCACTTCTACAGGACCCAAACTTCCCGCCAACACGAGTATTGGCTATTTTTGCGATATTGCTAAATTAAAGTAGTCCACATTTATGTGCTTTTTATGTGCTCTACGAATATCCAAGAGCCGAACCGCCAAAACGCAAATTTCTCCCAAAACCACCCCAACATGACACAAGCTACCCGCCAATACGAGTATTGATTATTTTTTCGATATCGCAGAATCAAAGCAGTCCACATATATGAACTATTAATGTGCTCTACGAATATCCATAAGCCAATCCGCTAAGACAAGAATTTCTCCCAAAACCACCTCTACAAGACCCAAACTACCTGCCAATGCGAGTATTGGCTATTTTTCGATATCGCTAAAGCAAAGTAGTCCACATTTATGTGCTTTTTATGTGCTCTACGAAAATCCAAGAGCCGAACCGCCAAAACGCAAATTTCTCCCAAAACCACCCCTGCAAGACCTAAGCTACCCGCCAATACAAGTATTGGTTATTTTTTCGATATCGAAAAATCGAAGCAGTCCACATTTATGTGCTTTTGATGTGTTCTACGAATATCCATGAGCCAAACTGCTGAAACAAGAATTTCTCCCAAAACCACCTCTACAAGACCCAAACTAACCGCCAATGCGCGTATCGGCTAATTTTTCGATATCGCCAAATCAACGTAGTCCACATTTATGTGCTTTTTATGTGCTCTACGAATATCCAAGAACCGAACCGCTAAAACGAAAATTTCTCCCAAAACCACCCTTACAAAACCCAAGCTACCCGCAAATACGAGTATTGGCTATTTTTTCGATTTTGCAAAATCAAAGTAGTCTAGATTTATGTGCTTTTTATGTGCAAGTTTTGTGCTCCATCTAAATTGTTTGTGCTCTCGTCGTTTCGCGAGTAATTAGAAATTAAAAGTGCTCTGTTGGCTTAACATCAAGCTAGCAGAGCACTCAATGATCTTTGCGATATCTAAAAATGAAACTACGAATATCGAAGAGCCAAACTCCTATTTTTTTCGCCCGATATAGACCCTCAAAAACCCTCCAATATGAGCATATACGATTTTTTGAATATTTTGAGATGAAAATATATGACACTTATGTGCTTTTTATGTGCTCTACGAATATCCAAGAGCCAAACCGCTACAACGCAAATTTCTCCCAAAGCCACCCCTACAAGACCTAAGCTACCCGCCAATACGAGTATTGGTTATTTTTTTTATATCGCAAAATCAAAGTAGTCCACTTTTATGTGCTTTTTATGTGCTCTACGAAAATCCAAGAGCCGAACCGCCAAAACGCAAATTTCTCCCAAAACCACCCCTGCAAGACCCAAGCTACCCGCCAATACGAGTATTGGTTATTTTTTCGATATCGCAAAATCAAAGCAGTCCACATTTATGTGCTTTTGATGTGCTCTACGAATATCCATGAGCCAAACTGGTAAAACAATAATTTCTCCCAAAACCACCTCTACAGGGCCCAAACTTCCCGCCAATACGAGTATTGGCTATTTTTGCGACATTGCTAAATTAAAGTAGTCAACATTTATGTGCTTTTCATGTGCTCTACGAATATACAAGAGCCAAATCGCTAAAACGAAAATTTCTCCCTACACCACCCCTACAAGACTCAAGCTACCCGCCAATGCGAGTATTGGTTATTTTTTCGATATCGCAAAATCCAAGCATTCCACATTTATGTGCTTTTTATATGCTCTGCGAACATCCATAGGCCAAACCGCTGAAACAAGAATTTTTCCCGCATCCACGTCTACAAGACCCAAACTGCCCGCCAATGCGAGTATTGGCTATTTTTCGATATCGCTAAAGCAAAGTAGTCCACATTTATGTGCTTTTTATGTGCTCTACGAAAATCCAAGAGCCGAACCGCCAAAACGCAAATTTCTCCCAAAACCACCCCTGCAAGACCCAAGCTACCCGCCAATACGAGTATTGCTTATTTTTTCGATATCGAAAAATCGAAGCAGTCCACATTTATGTGCTTTTGATGTACTCTACGAATATCCATGAGCCAAACTGCTGAAACAAGAATTTCTCCCAAAACCACCTCTACAAGACTCAAATTACCCGCCAATACGAGTATTAGCTATTTTTTCGATATCGCTGAATCAAAGTAGTCCACATTTATGTGCTTGTTATGTGCTTTACGAATATCCATGAGCCAAGCTGCTAAAAAAAGAATTTCTCCGGAAACCACTTCTACAGGACCCAAACTTCCCGCCAACACGAGTATTGGCTATTTTTGCGATATTGCTAAATTAAAGTAGTCCACATTTATGTGCTTTTTATGTGCTCTACGAATATCCAAGAGCCGAACCGCCAAAACGCAAATTTCTCCCAAAACCACCCCAACATGACACAAGCTACCCGCCAATACGAGTATTGATTATTTTTTCGATATCGCAGAATCAAAGCAGTCCACATTTATGAACTATTAATGTGCTCTACGAATATCCATGAGCCAAACCGCTAAGACAAGAATTTCTCCCAAAACCACCTCTACAAGACCCAAACTGCCCGCCAATGCGAGTATTGGCTATTTTTCCATGGTTATTTTTTCGATATCGAAAAATCGAAGCAGTCCACATTTACGTGCTTTTGATGTGCTCTACGAATATCCATGAGCCAAACTGCTGAAACAAGAATTTCTCCCAAAACCACCTCTACAAGACCCAAACTACCCGCCAACACGAGTATTAGCTATTTTTTCGATATCGCTGAATCAAAGTAGTCCACATTTATGTGCTTGTTATGTGCTTTACGAATATCCATGAGCCAAGCTGCTACAAAAGAATTTCTCCAGAAACCACCTCTACATAACCCAAACGTCCCGCCAACACGAGTATTAGCTATTTTGCGACATTGCTAAATTAAAGTAGTCCACATTTATGTGCTTTTTATGTGCTCTACGAATATCCAAGAGCCAAACCGCTAAAACGCAAATTTCTCCCTGCACCACCCCTTCAAGACACAAACTGCCTGCCAATACGAGTATTGGCTATTTTTTCGATATCGCAAAATCAAAGTAGTCCACATTTATGGGCTTTTTATGTGCTCTACGAATATCCATAAGCCAAACCGCTAAAACAAGAATTTCTTCCAAAACCACCTTTACAAGACCCAAACTACCTGCCAATACGAGTATTGCCTATTTTTTCGATATCGCGCAATCAAAGTAGTCCACATTTATGTGCATTTTATGTGCTCTACGAATATCCAAGAGCCGAACAGCTAAAACGCAAATTTCTCCCAAAACCACCCCTACAAGGCCCAAGCTACCCGCCAATACGAGTCCTGTTTTTTTTCGATATCGTAAAATCAAAGCAGTCCACATTTATGTGCTTTTTATGTGCTCTACGAATATCCATCAGCCAAACTGCTAGAACAAGAATTTGTCCCAAAACCACCTATACAGGACCGAAACTACCCGCCAATACGAGTATTGGTTATTTTTCGATATCGCTAAATTAAAGTAGTCCACATTTATGTGCTTTTTATGTGCTCTACGAATATCAGTGGGTATTGGCGTAATATACGTGTATTGGCGGGTCGTTCGTGTCTTGTAGAGGTGGTTTTAGAAGAAATTTTCGTTTGAGCGGTTTGGCTTTGGGATATTCGTAGAGCACAAAAAAGCACATAGGTGTGGACTTCTTTTATTTTGCGATATCGAGAAAATAGCCAATACTTCTATCGGTGGGTAGCTTGGGTCTTGAAGGGGAGGTTTTGGGAGAAACATTCGTTTTAACGCACATTGCTTCCTGAACCACCTCTACAAGACCCGAGCTACCCGCCAATCAGAGTATTGGTTATTTTTTCGATATCGCGAAATCACAGCAGTCGACATTTATGTGCTTTACGAATATCTATGAGCCAAACTGCTAAAACAAGAATTTCTCCCAAAACCACCGCTACAGGACCCAAACATCCCGCCAATACGAGTATTGGCTATTTTTGCGACATTGCTAAATTAAAGTAGTCCACATTTATTTGCTTTATAACCTATGTAGAGGTTGCCATGAGTTTCCCAATGTTACGATCAGGCCAATATTGGGACCATCGTATAAGCCAACAAAAGAGAAATAATATTGGCCCATTACTGTTCCGCTCTAAAATGAAAACTGGCACAATATCGGCCCATCCCTAAAGCCTGTCCTGGCCCATCTATAAAAACTAATAAACAGCCGTGATAGTCAAACTTAATTTGCCAATTTAAAAACTGGGGATACTAAAATACTGACAATTCCATTGGCCCAATATTGTTCCGTTATAAATTGAAAACCGGCACAATATCGGCCCATCGTTTGAAACCAATATATAGCCGTGATATATAGCCGTGAAAAGATTATCCTGGCTTATCTATCAAAACCAATAAACAGCAGTGATAGTTAAACTAAATTTGCCAATCCTAAAGCTGGCAATCCTAAAATACTCGCTATTACATTGGCTCATTATTGTCTCGTTCTAAATTGAAAACCGACATAATATCGGCTCATCGTTAAAACCTATCATGGCCCATCTTTTAAATTCATTAAACAGTCATGATAGACAAACAATATTTGCCAATTTTTAAACTGGTGATGCTGAAGTACTGCCAATTACATGGGCCCATTATTGTTCCGTTATAAATTGAGAACTGGCACAATATCAGCCCATTACTAAAACCTATCCGGGCGCATCTATTAAAACCAATAATCAGCCGTGATAGTTCATCGAAATTTGCCAATTTTGAAACTGGAAATGCTAAAATGCTGGAAATTACATTTAATTAATCTAAGACCTTTATTGGTTAAGTGGGTCAGACCATACCTGCTTTTATTTTATTTAAGCCTTGGGTTATTCATTATCTGTATATTGTGCCAGAATAGGCAAATACCTGGAACGTCATACATTAATCGTCTATATTTGTAGTTCACTTTTTGTAATCAAGGCTTGGCCTATTATTGGCATTTGTAAATAACCAACATAAATAAGTAAAATATGCCAATATTGAAACCTGTCATATACGCAAATCACAATTTATTTCAGGGTTATTCCATGAAATATGTATCCATAAGGATCAATCTCGGGCCAATCTTGGCCCGATATAGGTTGAATATTTATCACGCACCCAAACAAACTCACGGCCCAATATTCTAGATAGACTAACTTCTAGATAGACCAACTGTGACGGCCACTCATAGAGCCAGTGGTCAATTTCTACATAGGCCCTTTAAGAGGGCCCACATAGAGCCAAGTGTAATCACCAACATTGGCGCTACAATGAATTAAATCATTGGCCCAATAATTGTTGGCTCTGCTGGCCGACATCGGGCGGTTCTTATCATTTCTACAAAGGCACCTCATTGGTAAATACTCACGGCCCAATATTCTAGAAAGGCTACCTGTGAAGGCCTGTCCCAGGCCCAACGGTCAATCTCTACATGGGATGTCCTCTACGAATATCCAAGAGCCAAACCGCTAAAACGCAAATTTCTCCCTACACCACCCCTACAAGACCCAAGCTACCCGGCAATACGAGTATTGGTTATTTTTTCGAAATCGCAAAATCCAAGAAGTCCACATTTATGTGCTTTTTATATGCTCTACGAATATCCATGGGCCAAACCGGTAAAACAAGAATTTCTCCCAAAACCACCTCTCCAAGACCCAAACTACCCGCCAATACGAGTATTGGCTATTTTTTGATATCGCTAAATCAAAGTAGACCACATTTATGTGCTTTTTATGTGCGTTACGAATATCCATGGGCCAAACTGCTAAAACAATAATTTCTCACAAAAACACCTCTACAGGACCAAAACTTCCCGCCAATCCGAGTATCGGCTATTTTTGCGACATTGCTAAATTAAAGTAGTCCACATTCATGTGATTTTTATGTGCTCTACGAATATCCAAGAGCCAAACCGCTAAAGCGCAAATTTCTCCCTGCACCACCCCTACAAGACCCAAACTACCTGCCAATACGAGTATTGGCTATTTTTTCGATATCGCAAAATCAAAGTAGTCGACATTTATGTGCATTTTGTGTGCTCTACGAATATCCAAGAGCCGAACCGCTAAAACGCAAATTTCTCCCAAAACCACCCCTACAAGACCCAAGCTACCCGCCAATACGAGTACTGGTTTTTTTTGAAATCGCAGAATGAAAGCAGTCCACATTTATGTGCTATTGATGTGCTCTGCGAATATCCATGAGCCAAACTGCTAAAACTAGAATTTCTCCCAAAACCACCCCTACAAGACCCAAGCTACCCGCCAATATGAGTATTGTTTTTTTTTTTCGAAATCGCAGAATCAAAGCAGTCCACATTTATGTGCTTTTGATGTGCTCTACGAATATCCATGAGCCAAACTGCTAAAACTAGAATTTCTCCCAAAACCACCTCTCCAGGACCCAACCTTCCCGCCAATACGAGTATTGGCTATTTTTGCGACATTGCTAAATTAAAGTAGTCCACATTTATGTGCTTTTCATGTGCTCTACGAATATCGAAGAGGCAAACCGCTAAAACGCAAATTTCTCCCTACACCACACCTACAAGATCCAAGCTACCCGCCAATGCGAGTATTGGTTATTTTTTCGATATCGCAAAATCACAGCAGTCCACATTTATGTGCTTTACGAATATCCATGAGCCAAACCGCTAAAACGAAAATTTCTGTCAAAACCACCTCTACAGGACCCAAACTACCCGCCAATACGAGTATTGGCTATTTTTTCGATATCGCTAAATCAAAGTAGCTCACATTTATGTGCTTTTTATGTGCTCTACGAATATCGGTGGGTATTGGCGTAATATACGAGTATGGGCGGGTAGTTTGGGTCTTGTAGAGGTTGTTTTGGAAGAAATTTTCGTTTTAGCGGTTTGGTTCTGGGATATTCGTAGAGCACATAAAAAGCACATAAATATGGACTTCTTTGATTTTGCAACATCGAAAATAATAGCCAATACTTGTATTGGTGGGAAGCTTGGGTTTTGAATCGGGGGTTTTGCGAGAAATTTTTGTTTGAACGCACATTTCTCCCTAAACCACCCCTACAAGACCCAAGCTACCCGCCAATGCGAGTATTGGTTATTTTTTCAATATCGCAAAATTACAGCCGTCCACATTTTTGTGCTTTTTATGTGCTTTACGAATATCCATGAGCCAAACCGCTAAAACGAAAATTTCTGTCAAAACCACCTCTACAAGACCCAAACTACCTGCCAATACGAGTATTGGTTATTTCTTCGATATCGCTAAATCAAAGTAATCCACATTTATGTGCTTTTTATGTGCTCTACGAATATCCAAGAGCCAAACCGCTGAAACGAACATTTCTCCCAAAACCACCCCTTCAAGACCCAAGCTACCCACCAATACAAGTATTGCCTATTTTTTCGATATCGCAAAATCAAAGTAGTCCACATTTATGTGCTTTTGATGTGCTCTACGAATATCCCAGAGCCAAACCGCTAAAACGCACATTTCTCCCATAACCACTCCTACAAGGCCCAAGCTACCTGCCAATACGAGTATTGGTTTTTTTTCCATATCGCAAAATCCAAGCAGTCCACATTTATGTGCTTTTTATATGCTCCACGAATATCCATGAGCCAAACCGCTAAAATAAGAATTTCTCCCAAAACCACCTGTACAAGATCCAAATTACCCGCCAATACGAGTATTGGCTATATTTTCGATATCACTGAATCAAAGTAGTCCACATTTATGTGCTTTTTATGTGCTCTACGAATATTCAAAAGCCGAATTGCTAAAACGCAAATTTCTCCCAAAACCACCCCTACAAGACCCAAGCTACCCGCCAATACGAGTATTTGTTATTTTTTCGATATCGCAAAATGAAAGCGGTCCACATTTATGTGCTTTTTATGCGCTCTACGAATATCCATGAGTCAAACCGCTAAAACAAGAATTTCTCCCAAAACCACCTCTGCAAGACCCAAACTACCCGCCAATACGAGTATTGGCTATTTTTGCAATATTGCTAAATTAAAGTAGTCCTCATTTATGTGCTTTTTATGTGCTCTACCAATATCCAAACGCCAAACTGCTAAAATGCAAATTTCTCCCTTCACCACCCCTACAAGGCCCAAGCTACCCGCCAATACGAGTATTGGTTATTTTTTCGATATCGCAAAATCAAAGCAGTCCACATTTATGTACTTTTTATGTGCTCTAAGAATATCTATGAGCCAAACCGCTATAACAAGAATTTCTCCCAAAACCATTTCTTCAAGACCCAAACGACCCGCCAATACGAGTATCGGCTATTTTTTCTATATCGCCAAATCAATGTAGTCCACATTCATGTGCTTTTTATGTGCTCTACGAATATCCAAAAGCCGAACCGCTAAATCGCAAATTTCTCCCAAAACCACCCCTACAAGACCCAAGCTACCCCCCAATACGGGTATTGGTCATTTTTTTCGATATCGCACAATCAAAGCAGTCCACATTTATGTGCTTTTTATGTGCTCTATGAAAATGCATGAGCCAAACCGTTAAAACAAGAATTTCTCCCAAAACCACCGCTTCAAGGCCCAAACGACCGGCAATACGAATATTGGCTATTTTTTCTACTATATCGGCTTTTTTCTACCATGTGCTCTACGAATATCGGCGGGTATTGGCGTAATATACGAGTATTGGCGGGTAGTTTTGGTCTTGTAAAGGTGGTTTGGGAAGAAATTTTCTTTTTAGCGGTTTGGCTTTGGGATATTCGTAGAGCACATAAGAAGCACATAAATGTGGACTACTTTGATTTTGCGATATCGAAAAAATAGCCAATACTTGTATTGGTGGGTAGCTTGGGTCTTGAAGGGGTGGTTTTGGGAGAAACGTTCGTTTTAGCGGTTTGGCTCTTGGATATTCGTAAAGCACACATAAAGCACATAAATGTGCACTACTTTGATTTAGCGATATTGAAAAATTAGCCAATACTCGTATTTGCGGGCTGCTTGGGTCTCGTAGGGGTGGTTTTGGGAGAAATTTTCGATTTAAGCGGTTTGGCTCTTGGATATTCGTAGAGCACATGAAAAGCACATAAATATAATATATTTTCATTTTAGAATATACAAAAAATCTTCTATGCTCTTATTGGAGGGTTTTTTGAGGGTCTATATCGGGCGAAAAATATAGGGCTTTGGCTCTTCGATATTTCTAACGCACATAAAAAGCACATAAATATCACGCAGTTTCATTCTTAGATATCGCAAAGATCATTGAGTGCTCTGCTAGCTTGATGTTAAGCCAACAGAGCACTTTTGATTTCTAATTACCCGCGAAACGACAAGAGCACAAAAAATTTAGATGGAGCACAAATTTAGCACATAAAAAGCACATAAATGTGGACTACTTTGATTTTGCGATATCGAAAAAATAGCCAATACTCGTATCGGCGGGTAGTTTGGGTCTTGTAGAGGTGGTTTTGGGATAAATTTTCGTTTTAGCGGTTTGGCTCTTAGATATTCGTAGAGAACATAAAAAGCACATAAATGTGGACTGCTTTGATTTTGCGATATTGAAACAATAACCAATACTCGTATTGGCAGGTAGCTTGGGTCTTGTAGGGGTGGTTTTGCGAGAAATTTGCGTTTTAGCGGTTTGGCTCTTGGATATTCGTAGAGCACACAAAAAGCACATAAATATGGTACACTTTCATTTCAGAATATCCAACAAATAGTATATGCTCTTATTGGAGGGTTTTTTGAGGGTGTATATCGGGCGAAAAAAAATAGGTCTTTGGCTGTTCGCTATTCGCAAAGCACATAAATATCACGTAGTTTCATTGTCAGATATGGCAAAGATCATTAAGTGCTCTGCTAGCTTGATGGTAAGCCAACAGAGCACTTTTGATTTCTAATTACCCGCTAAACGACAAGAGCACAACAATTTTTAATGGAGCACAAAATTAGCACATAAAAAGCACAAAATTTTGATTCTAATTAAATCCACTTTGGGGACTTTGCTCTGCTAGCTTTATGGAGGTGCTCAGATTGCTTTTTCCCTCGAAGCCTTCGTTTCGGCGTGGCCGCACATGAACGTACTCAGCGTTCATGTATTGGTGTAGCTGCCGAAGGCGCGGTCGGGCAACTTCGACCGTCCTCGTCTCTTTCCAAAGATGTCCGAGCGTCGCTCGCTCACGGACACCCGCTACTATGTTTATGTGTTGGGCGCGTAAGAGACTAGAGAGGGGGTAACTTTTACGCGCGATCTGGCTGCACTGTACCAATGCAGACAACCTCCACGTGGTGTATTCTGGGCAATGCAAATGGTCTGCATCCAACACCCAAAAATGACCGACGAAGTACGCCAAAACGAAGCAAAAACAGCTTTTTTCCCCTTCAAAGCGTCATAGTTCCGAAACTAAGGTACCAATAGAAAACTCTGTTTTTTCGTTTTTTTTTTCATCCATTTATGATCAGGCAGTGGTGAAATTAAAGGGCTTCGGATATCATAGTGTCTCTGTATCCACGATAGCGTTTTTCATAAGTCTGATGTTATTCAGAAATATGTTCCACATATGTCATATATATTTTAAAAACCTGGTAAATATACAGCGAGTGCTCCATACTCTTCAATCGAATATTAATGAAAATAAAAACAATAGCTGTTATTTCACGGTGTTTAAATATAAAAAAAATCTGAATTTTTTCTGGAAGGGCATGAAAAGACGCACATTTTTGTTTTTTACGAATCTAAATACGTCAAATTCTGCCGAAGATACAGCCATTTGAATGAAAAAATATTAAAAAATGGTAATCAACGAGAAAAAACGTGAGAATTTTTTTTTACGACACTCGGTGAATATTTTTCAATAAAGTAACTCGATTTTTCAAAATTATTTGTGATTTTTTTTTACTGGCTGAAGTGACATGGATCGCCTCATATGTGAGAAACCATTTGTCGAAGACGACATACGTGTTCGTGAATATCGTCATCTGACCGGGCGTTTTAGACGTCCCCCCATTCCAATTGCAATTCGAATTACAAACGGGTTTTTTTCATACCCGTAGTTTTCTATAATTTGTCCAGCTATGGTGCACAGTTGATCATCAAGGAACTAGCCACAGCATTCGAAGGGAAAACTGCCATGCTACCTATATCCAAGGAGGAATACATTTCCTTTGGAAAAACAGTTCAAACGGCAGGAAAATCATACCAGATTCAATTACGCTTTATCGATTCATACAAATTTCACAATGCAAGTCTGGATAAACTGGCCTCATTTTTGACAGCGGACAATTTTCAAATTCTACGGTCGCAATTCCATGGCATACCGGCCGACAATTTTATCCTATTATTCGAAAGGGAGTCTTCCCCAATGAGTATATCGGTAGTGTAAACAGACTGGAAGACTATCACCTACCGCCACGAGCCGAATTTTACAGTACTTTGACTGGCGACATTGTGAGTGAGAACGAATATGCTGACGCCAAGAATGTATGGGAACGGTTTTCTATTCAAACGTTAAGTGAATATAGTGACTTGTACTTAACGACCGATGTTTTGTTACTGACCGACGTTTTTGAGAACTTTCGCAATAGCAGTATGGAGAGTTACAGGCTCGACCTCGCTTATTACCATACTCTCCCGGGATACACATGGGATGCAATGTTGAAATGCCTTAACTTTGAATTGTTCACCGACATTGACATGGTATTATTTGTTGAATGGGGTATACGCGGTGGTCTGAGTCAGTGCTCAAATAGGTATGCGCACGCCAATAACAAGTACATGGAATCGTTCGATCCCTCAAGGTCCTTATCATACTTCATGTATTTCGATGTGAATAATTCGCATGGATAGGCAATGTGTCAACCACTGTCCTATGCTGATTTTCGATCGGTCGATGACTTGTCGACATTCGATTTATTATCTATAGCGTTAGATTCACCGACCAATTCTTGAGGTTGACAGAGTACCCGGAATGTCTACACGATGCACACACGGACTTGCCCTTTTGTACACACATGCTAAACCACCTGGTGGAGACTACGAAAAAAACTGCTTGCAACCGTGCATAACATGGAGACTAGATACAGGGGGCCCCACTCGGCCTTTCAACTCGTCCCCAAAACGGTATCCGAGATGGATGGGTATCCGAGATAGGTGGGTTTTACAGTGGGTGCTCCGGACCACATGTATAGATATACGCGAAACATAGGTCCGATGAAAACGGTTCACAGCTGGATGTACCTTTTAATGTAAGTGTCAGAGTTATAAACATTTAGACAAAGAGTTATACGGTATTTGATTAATATGCATACAGTACAGATAAACGATAGTTTTTGAAATCAAAATCTTTAGTTATTTACATAAAAAACTTTAGTTTTTTATTCCTGTGTATAATCTTTCAGAATACAAAACGAATATGTATGACGAAACTTGAGTCTGCAGATATAATTCAATTTCTCAATCGCTATTGCGTAGATAATTACAAAAAAAAATCTTTCTCCTTATCGTTACACAATAATTTTCATATAAGATGTAAATTATACCAAATTATATTAAAAAAATTATTCGATTATTTAAAAAATGTACATTTATATCCGTTCATAGAATCGTTAACAAAATGTTTTCAACTCATTCTTTTTCATATTGCCTAGTGTTGATATTTTGAAGAGTATGCTGTGAATGTAAAGAGATTATACAGTGTAACGAGTCGAAAAATAGTTGATTTTCGCTAATTATTATTTGATGGGTAAAATACACTAATCAGTCGGATTCTTTAAGTCAAATCAAAGCACTCATGAAGAACATAAAATACATTTTAAAACGTTTATTTGTATTTCGTTTACATTTTTTCAACGGTTGAAAATGTCTTCGAAAAAAGGGTGTTCTCATGGTGTACACGGTTGTGGCCGTAAATATGATCTGAAACAAAATTTGTAAAAAGATTATTAATCAGTATGAAAGGCGCTATCATGCTATGGAGTTTTTTTAAATTGAAATTGAGAAAATGTCGCCGTTTTGAAAAAAAAAGTATCGAATTTAGCCTACGAGGGTGGGGTGAAAAGTTTCCGGCCTGACCAAGAGATGGTGCCACTAGGTCTAGTTTTGGAGCGGCGTCCTACAGTACCATTCCTACCGAGCTTGTATGTACAGTTTCAGCCCAATCGCTACGTTAGTTTGCGTTTGAGAGCACATTGCGCGAGACGCTTCCGTTGTTTTCGTAAAAATGGAAAAATTGGAAAAACGTGCTGTCATCAAATACTTCCATTTGAAAGGTTTTACACCAAAACAAATAAAAGAAGAGATGAATTCAGCACTAGGAGACTCCTCCCCATCATATTCAACTATTAATCAGTGGGTTTCTGAATTTAAAATTGGTCGTGTGAGCACCTCTGACGTGCTTTGCTCAGGACGGCCCGTTGAAGTCACAACTTCAGAGATGATTGAAAAAATCCATAAAATAGTGTTGGAAGACCGCAGGTTGAAAGTGCATGAGATAGCTGAGACCTATAGGATGTTAGCTGAATGTGTGCGAAATATTTTGCACAACCATTTGAACATGGAAAAGCTGTGTGCAAGGTGGGTGCCGCGTTTGCTAACGCTCGACCAATCGAGCGTTTGCTAACGCTCGACGCTACCGACAATTTGGCGCTGTATAGACGTAATCCAAACGAATTTTTGCGTCGATTCATAACTGTTGATGAGACATGAGTCCACCACTACACTCCTGAAAGTAAAGAACAGTCAAAACAGTGGGTTGGGAAAGGGGAACCAACCCCAAAGAAGGCAAAAACAATTTTATCGGCAAACAAGGTTATGGCTACTGTTTTTTGGGATGCGAGAGTTATGAGAAATGTATCAGTGTTGATGGAGATTATGTTGAAAAATAAAGCAAAAAAAATTTTTAAATATCGTTTTTCTTGGTCAGGCCGGAAACTTTTCACCCCACCCTCGTATTTTGTCGAGATTGCAGTTGAGTGCTCGCTTCCACTCACAAGGAAACGTTGTGAGGTTGATGTCTTCGATTTCGATTAAATCTGGCATGCTTGTAGAATGGGTAAAAATAGGCGACACGTATTTTTTTATATCGGCGGAACCCGATTTTTAAGGGTTGAAAAGCACCCTCGAAAATTGGGGTGTTTTTCGTTTTTTGTCAATAACGTTTTAACGGTACGAGATATGAAAAAACTTCAAACTGCAACAATGTTTATTTTTTCGTGTACTATACATTGGAGATGAGAACGATGCAGATAGAAACAAATTTCATATTGTTTATTGCAAATATGCAATTTTTTCAACCGTATCTCCGAGAATTTTCAATCGATTGGGATGTAAATTTGCATACATGTAGAGAATGGAAAAGTGCGGATACGGATTTTTTCTTTTTCCGATATCTCACAATTAAGGGGTTGAAACTGCCCGTCGATTTTTCTGCCGAGAGCATCGTATGATCAGCTAGCCTTTTGGCATTTCGGTCTGATTTCACATCAATATATGTTCGTGTTATGAGGCAATTGCATATTTGTAACATTCCAGCCCTCCCCCCAATGGCCCCCCTCTCGAAAGGCAAACGTTAACAATAAAAATGGGTCACAAAGAAAGTACAATCAGTAAAAATAGTCGATACACATTTTCTCGTTTTCGAAATAAAAATAAAGTTCGAAGGGAAAAAATGTTGTATTCTTCGACTACTAGACGTTCATGATGATAATGATGAGTACAGCAACAAATGGCGTGTTGTTTATTGCAATAATTCGTGAATTACTTGTGAAAAATCACTCTTCAGTTTGTCACTCATATGGGCAGAGGCAAGGCTCGCAATCACGGACTGACTTCGTGCTTCGGAAAGCAACTGGATTACAATTGTATATTTACGAAGAAATTCCACTCCGCTTACCGTATCGAAGGCATTATCTAAAGATTAATAGCAGTTCTGGTAATAGCGTGTGTCGTCGTTATTTTTTTCGTGTGTATTTATCAATTGGGTTGCAAGTCATAAATTCACCAACGATCATTATTGCTGCAGTTACGACGGAGAAGCCAGCCATACATTTTGAGTTCGAAATACAAATAAAAATGTACGTTAATCCGGTGAATGTTATTCAACTTTTATCCATAGCGATAAGTGCTATGAATTTGCCTCGCACTCCAATCACCGAACAGGAAAAACAGTTCAGTAATGATCTAGAAATCATGATCATTGAAGCGATGGATCAATCTATGAAAATGGAAGTCGAAACTGGTTTGGTTTTTCTGTCGCTAAATGAAATTCATGAAGCAGCCGCAATAGAAGATGACAGTGAAGGAGATTGGCACGGACAACAATACCTAGATCCAAAAATTGGTGAAAATGTATGTACCCAAGATATAGAAGAATTGAGTTACGAATACAAGACAAGAGCTGTAGATTACTGGAGATCTGGGGTAAATGGGAATAGAAAGTTATCACCTGTTCAAACGAAATTTAAAAAGGTGAAATCAGAGTCGCAGTAGCGCCGGTGGGCCCATAGTATAAATAAGGGTGGCACCTACAAAGAAAAGTTAACAAAGATAGCTCCCTACACGTTAAACAATTTTAATGACGCTTTGAACAAAAGGCTGCCTGTCCATTATATAGATCTTCAACGATGGGCCTTACGTCCACGAGAAATTGTAGAAATACCAGCCATAAATTTCCAAGCATTCGCTTCTTGGCTTAGGACATTCAAAAACCAACATGGAATAGTGTCACGGAAGATCACTAAATATGTAACAAAACAACAATTATTAAACGCTGATACACTTCAAAACAAAGCTATCGAATTTATAGAAATGGTGAAAGTCAACATAGCCAACGTTGGGGCTAAAAACACATTTAATTCTGATCAGAGTGGATTCAATTTAGAGCTACATACAGGCCGCACATTGGCGAAAGAAGGGCAGAAATCCGTTGAGACAGTCGTGCAATCGAAAACATCAACAAGACACAGTTATACGATACAGCCTTTGGTTTCTGCGAGTGGCAAGCTTTGGCACCTATGTTGATCGTTTTAAACGAACCTACTGGCAAATTTGGTTCTCGAGTGGAACAAACTATGTTCAGAGCCGAAAAATATATTACTATTGGCTTCGAAATCTGGAAAATTGACGACTAATCATTTCAAGCGATGGTTCCAAGAAGTATATATTCCCAATACGGGTCCAAAATCGGTAATACTTCTGGATTCTTGGAGCGGTCAATGTCCAACTGCATTTACAGAAATGGACATGCAAGGGAAAGATATTAAAGTTTTAATGATTCCAGCAGGTAAATATATTGCACCAGTTTCATTAGTTCTGTAGACAATTAGTCCATATGATAATTAGTAATTCCTGCAGGTACGACTGGAATGATACAGCCCCTTGATGTTTATGGCTTCCGTGTATGGAAAAACTTCGTCAAACACTTTTCTGACGCAGTAATATTATACAATTACGACGTCAATATGCATTTGAGAGACAATATTGTTAAATTACAATCTCTCATACACAACCAGTTTTCTTCTCCACGGTTTACAAACCTCTTCAAATATGCGTGGTACAAAAGCGGGTACGAAGAAGAAAGACCACCAAACTTCGAAAATCCGGTAGAATTTTGCTTTTCACAAAATGTACCGACATGCGATGTATGCGGCGAAACAACTGTTATCACTTGTGCGTGGTGTAAGAAATCTCTTTGTTTCAAACACTTTTATCGTGACTATCATTATTGTAATAAGTATAATCCATAAAAAACATACAGTTGAAACGTTTCCTAAATAAGTAAGCGTGAGAACACTTTTCCGAGTGTATTGTAATCTTCAAAGGCAGTGCGTGGCGGGGGAGAATTTCTTCGTAGATATACAATTGTAATCCAGTTGCTTCCCAAAGCACCAAGTCAGTCCGTGATTGCGATCCTTGCCTCTGCCCATATTAGTGGAAAACTGAAGAGTGATTTTTCGAACTTTATTTTTATTTCGGCCCGTTCACGAGCTATAGAAAAAACGAAGTTTTTAAGGGTGCGTTGACCCCTTAAGAGTGTCGTTCCGCCAAAACGAGAAAATGTGTATCGACTATTTTGACTGATTGTACTTTCTTTGTAACCCATTTTTATTTCTACAAATTTTCGTCCATGCCCCACGGTAAGAACTTTCAACGTTTGCCTTTCGAGAGGGGGACCGTTGGGGGGAGGGCTGGAATGTTACAAATATGCAATTGCGTCATAACACGAACATATATTGACGTGAATTTAGACCGAAATGCCAAAAGGCTAGCTGATTATACGATGCTCTCGGCAGAAAAATCGACGGGCAGTTTCAACCCCTTAATTGTGAGATATCAGAAAAAGAAAAAATCCGTATCCGCACTTTTCCATTCTCTACATGTATTCAAATTTACATCCCAATCGATTGAAAATTCTCGGAGATACGGTTGAAAAAATTGCATTTTTGCAATAAACAATATGAAATTTGTTGCTATCTGCATCGTTCTCATCTCCAATGTATAGTACACGAAAAAATAAACATTGTTGCAATTTGAAGTTTTTTCATATCTCGTACCGTTAAAACGTTATCGACAAAAAACGAAAAACACCCCAATTTTCGAGGGTGCTTTTCAACCCTTAAAAATTGGGTTCCGCCGATATAAAAAAATACGTGTCGCCTATCTTTACCCATTCTACAAGCATGCCAAATTTCATCGAAATCAGGAAAAATTGACCTCACAACGTTTCCTTGTCAGAAAGCCTGTTATTGCGCTATAAAATCCAATAAAATATCCAACTATACACGTAGAGATAGTTTCTTAACCAAAAACTTTAACATCAATTTATCTCCAAAATATATTTACCTTAGGAGTACGAAAGACGGCATGCTGCCGTAATCCCAGTGCGCACGGCCGAGTTCGGTGTTGTACTGACCAGTCTTGCAACCTGGTACTCCGCACATTTTCACCATACGAGGGGGGACCCATACGTTCCGGGAATTACGCTGTGATGGGGAGGGAGAGTGGGAAAACCTATTCTTTGACCACATGTCCGTTAGTGTCACGCCACCTGCGTCAGTGTGCAAAGTTGTGTCGCTGTGAGTGCATCGGTTCGGCTGTAAGATTTTTTTTAGTAAAACAACTGTTTACATTTCGGCGAAAACGTAATGGCAGATTGTCGAGAATAACGCGCGGCTGTGAAATTTTGTTTCCTGTTGGGGAAATCGGCCGCGGAAACTATTGTTTCCGCCGCCATGACACCGATTGTCCACCCCCCATACTCACCAGATCTAGCCCCCTGTGACTTCTTTTTGTTCCCCAGACTCAAAAGGAATATGAAAAGAAAGCGTTTTGCCACTGTGGAGGAGGTGAAACAAAAATCGCTGGAAGGCTTAAAGGACATCCCGATGAGTGAATTTAAAAACTGTTTTGAACAATGGAAGAATCGTTTGGAGAAGTGCGTTGTGGTCAATGGCGAATACTTTGAAGGTGATCAAAATTTGGTGTAAAAATATTTAGAAATAAAGAAGTTATGACGAAATTCCCGTTTTTTTGGGTCCCCCCTCGTATTGCACACTGAAATTGAATTTCGCGAATGAAATACTGATAGTTTTTAATTATCGAATACGGTATATTATTCGTAACATTCATAATGAAAAAATACTAATTTCTATTCAGACTCTCAGTGAACAAGGAAATTTATTTTGTCATCAATTATTGAATAAGTTACTCTACGGGCGACAAAGTTTTCAGTCGGAATATTTAGTATACTTAAACAAAAGACTCACCTTTACTCGCTTTCAAAAGAGTTTTTCTTCAAATGATCATGGGGAAATTACCGAGCCTTGATCGCTCGAAATTATGACGTTTGCTGTCAAGCTCGGATTGTCGTGAGGTTAGAAACTCAACCGACCACTTTCACCTCGTCAACCAATATTTTACTATACATAGAGCCCGCTGCACCCCAGCGCCATCTATATTGGAGCCATTTTCGGGGACGGTTTTTTCAGTGGCTTTGCACGGGAGTTTGGTCTCCTGATATCTAGTCTCTATGGTGCATAACAAGAAACGGTATCAACTCCCAACTCCCTCAACTCCCAGCACCTCAATATTCAATTCACCATGGAGATAGAACAGGAAAATCAAATCCCTTTTCTGGATGTACTGGTTTAACGGAAAAACGATGGCACTTTGGGTCATAAAGTTTACCGGAAGCCAATGCATACGGATAGATACCTCCACGCTACGTCCCATCACCACCCTTCCCAAAAACAATCGGTCATAAGCTCTTTGGTCTACAGAGCTCTAGCGATCTCCGAACCAGACTCCCTGGAGGTTGAACGAGAACACCTACGAAAAGCTTTAGGAGATAATGGCTACCCTGCTGCAAATTCCCGTACGGGTTTTACTGTGGGAATGTGTGGGAAAGCATGGGACAGCCAAGGAAAGTGTGCGATCCCGTACGGTATCCTGTACAGGATGAACATTCCTGTACAGGAACCTGCATGGGAACCTTTGTGGGGCAACGTGGGAAGCTGAATCCTGTACGGGATCCTATACGGGAGAACGCAGGAAATAAATTCCTGTGCGGGTACCTGCATGGAAACCTGTGTGGGGCAACGTGGGAAGCTGAATCCTGTACGGGATCCTGTACGGGAGAACGCAGGAAATAAATTCCTGTACGTGAACCTGCATGGAAACCTGTGTGGGGCAACGTGAGAAGCTGAATCCTGTACGGGATCCTGTACGGGAGAATGCAGAAAATAAATTCCTGTACAGGATCCTACATGGGAGGCTGTGTGGGGCAATGTGGGTAGCTTAATTTTTGAGACAGCGCTTGATAAGCTAATCACGATTGAATCAAAATAAATATGAAACTTCTAACTTTTTTCATTTGTATCTACACTTTCGTGAAAAAAATCATTAATCACTAGTGTCAACGTTTTTTTGAAAACGTTTTATCTGAAGTCAAAAGTATTGTTTTACAACGTGGGTCCCGGCCTCGCAAAATGGCGTGAAATATTTAATACACAGTTCTTAGTTAAACATTATTGAACGCAATATCTTAATGGTTTTTTTATTAAACTTTTTTATTATGTTATCATTTTACGTCTTACAAAAATGTGTTTACAGAAAATTGCAATACTATTATATGATTAATTTACTATTACAATGGCTATTAATAGAAATACAAGTGCGTTAGCGGTGCAATATATTCATCCTCGTGTACCTTAGTGTGGAAACACACCCTAAAAATGTTGGCAGTGGAGACTGCAATTAAATTTCTCTTTATACATATCTAATATTCGTACTATGTTATTGTCAGAGGTCAAATTGGGAAAAAATGTGGACGCGTCATTGGCTCCAAAATACTCTGCAAAGGATGGTGTGGTAATGTACCGTATGGCTGTACGCTTTAATTCCATGTATGCAATTTTTATTTCTGCTATGAAATAATATTTTGTCATATATTATTTCTTGGCGGAGGAATCCGAATTCGAGAAGATGTTTGGGACGACATTGAAGGGAGTTCTAACTCAAAGTTGATAAAAAATTTGGTATTTGCGGTGTGGGGAGATGAGCTTGTCAACAGGTGCCTGGACGAGAAAGCGACTGCAAGGGTACCAGGGTAGATACGAAAACCGCTGACTCCGAAAAAAAAATCAACGATATATCGTAAGTAAAGCCTTCTGCACTGGTGAACATGTGCGTATGTGTTATCAATTTTCAAATTTCCATTTGCAATTTTTCCCTTTGTTTAATATATTTGTTTTTGCTTTTTCAGGCTGCTATGTCGATCGCTTGCAAAATGAGCTAGGCCTGACGGCCGTAAGTTAAAAAAGGCCATATCGCTGTTCGGTTGTGCCATATCCGAGAAAATAAACGACCTCAACAAAAAACAGAAACGGATCGTTCACGAAAAAGAAAATGGCCGTTTAAAAAAAACATTGTGGCAGGTGATAATCAAGATGACCAATAAAGAGTTGACTGCTGATAACAGGTCAACAACCGCGAAAGCGTGTTAAAAAAGTGCACAAACTTTCAAGAACAAAAAACTTCGAGACATCAAAATTTCGGTTCGAATTCTACTTCGCGCGCACTGAAATTACAACGAGTTAATTACTCTTCCATTTTTATACTTATTCGATCATTATACTTTTTCCGGAATTGAGTGATTTTTAGATTATATACATGGGTGCGCACGTATGTAAACATGTTGTTTTCAACTTAAACGTTCGTATATATGTATATTCTAAGTACCTCAATTGTGTTGATCAGAGTGAGACCGGTATATTAAATTTAATATACATATCGATCAAATCTCTTCTTTTCTTATTTTTATTTGATCATTATACTTTTCTTGGAATTGAGTGATTTTTAGATTATATACATGGATGCGCACGTATATAACATATTGTATTCAACTTGAACGTTCGTATATATGTATATTCTATGAACCGCAATTGTGTTGGTCAAAGAGGCCGGTACTAAATAATAGCAACAAACCAATGATACATGTAAGAGTACTTTTTTTGATTTATGTTTTTTTATTTTTTAAATTATTACTTTTGTCACAATTAAGATAAATAAAACTGCAAAAACCAATGTTTAATTTTGCCTTTTCTCATTTTTGACATTAGTAACCCGTACGGGTTCCCTGTACAAAAACACCACGTGGGATCCCGTATGGGTTCCCATACAGGAACGCGTACGGGTCACCATATGGGAACCCGTACGGGTTCCCTGTACGAAAAAACCACGTGGGATCTGGTGTGGGATCCCATACAGGTTCCTGTGTGGGAATTTGCAGCAGGGTATAAGCCAGGCAACATCGAAAGAACGATCAAAATCTAAAAAAGAAAAATAGCTGATCCGAAAACGGCTACAGGACCTGATGGGGAGAATGAAGGACAAATAACCGCAACAAATTCCCTTCCATACCTTCAGGGCATAACCGATCGCATAGGCAGGGTCCTTGGAAAACATAACGTGCGAGTCGTCTTCAAACGTCAGAAGAAACTAGCACAAGTGGTTCCAAGTGCGAAAGATCAAAGACCATCATTAAGTGCACCAAGAGGGTACCCTGCTCATGTGGTAAAGTGTACATAGAAGAAACCGGGAGGAAGATCAGTACACGAATCAAAGAACTGGCCGCTGGCCGAACATTGGATGGAGACTGGTCATGCCATTCAGTTCGACAAAGCCCAAAGTCTGGCCCCATCAAACAGCTATTTTTCCAGGAAACACCGAAAACATCCGGACAATCTAAACAGAGATGGAGGATATCACGTCAATCCTATTTGGCACACCGTCCTCCCGGTTTTTCAATTGACCAGCTGATCAATAAAAACATCTGATTGGCTGGTGCAACGATCTGGAACGATGATTGCAACTATATAAGGAATACCTGAGACACGAGAGCTTTAGTATCGGAGCTCTCAGCCCTGATGATGCAGACTGTAACGTTTGCGAAACGTCGGCACAACGCTGATCCTCAACACGGCCTTCATCCAGAAGCCACATACTCTTCTCAAGGAATGGTATGTTATGCCTTATCGCAATCTGCAGCAGTGTGTACAGCACGGTCTCAAAATCGCCAAAATTCATAGAATACTCCATTTCTCTCAATCACCCTGGCTACGAACGTATATCGAGGTTAATACGCAGTTCCAAACCCAAGCAGAGAATGATTTTGAAATAAAAAATGTGCGCAATCATGTAGACATTAAGATTTTAATACGGTGGGAGGGTAGGCACGGTGCAGAGGCAATGATTGCAAAACGAAATTTTCATAGCCGGAATGATTTTTCAGAAAACCTTATTGCTGTCGAATTACGCAAGCTCGAGGTGAAATTCAATAAACCAATGTATGTGGTTATGTATATATTCAATACATCGAAGACATGTTTATATGACTTTCATTATGAGTACATGGTGCCTTTTTATGAAGACAAATTACAGTCTTGTACTCCAATACGGAAAGTCTCATGTACAACATTGAGTGTGAGGATGTGTATGACGACATGAAGCGTAATATCCATCCTTTCGATACGAGCGAGTATCCGTCGAGCAATGGGTATGATATACCGCTTGTCAACGAAAAAGTTCCCGGACTTATGAAAGACGAAAATAATGGTCGGATAATGAAGGAATTTATCGGGCTTAGAGCAAAAACGTGTGCAGTGCGAGTCGCTGGTAAAGACGTTACGAAGAAAGTGAAGCGCGTTAAAAGTAACATCGAGACGAGAACGATCGTCTTCGAGGATTATACGAAATGCTTATATGACTAAATGGAAATGACTGGCCAGCAATCATGTAAACGGTCAAAGTTGCATGAAGTTTACACCATCAACGAGGCAACAATTTCTCTAAGACCGCACGATGACAAACTGTATATCATACCCGAAACCACGAAAACGCTGCCATGGGGGCATTATAGAATACAATCGTAGTATGTATTCTTGTGAATTGTAAATAATCTTGTAAAATAATTGTACAAAATCTTGTTCTGTAAATAATCAGTCCTGTAAATAACGGCGTTTGTAAGTAACCGTGTCCTTCTGTTGTGTGTAATAAATTGGTTTATAGAATTTTCAACAAAGAAGTTCATTGTAAACCAGATGCCCAAGTAAACAGAGAAGCCCATTGTAAACCATCGGAATAAACCACCAGTAACGAAGAAACTTTTTTTTAAATTATTTTTAAACGTATGCCTACGTGACGTCTTGCACCTTATTCCCAAGTGTCCACGAGTACACATAAAACAGTGCGTTGATTTAGCCATCAACACATTTTAAACAAGTTGAAATTGGCGACAAGCGTCTACACGCCTAAAGTGTATCGAAACAACACGCTTTGAACTTGCTAAAACACGCTTGAAGCGTATTGAAAGAACACCCGTAAAATGTGTCGTTACGACATCAATACGTGAGTTGCCGTGTTGAAAACGGCCACACAATTACACACATGAAACGTGTTGAAACAACGCGTTTGATTTTACAGTGCGTTCATCTCCATTTCATCGCCTCAATTCATCCCTCTCGTAAAATTCTTTCTTAGCGGATGTCTACACCCTATAAAAAACTTACCTGCTAAATTTCAAGTTGGTAGGCTTTATAGTTTCTGAGATTTCGTGATTGATCAGTTAGTGAGTGGTATTTCGCTTTTATATATATATTTGTTTTTATTGGTTTGTTCCAGCCGTACAAGGCTTTCCCTTTTTACGTGCCCCAACCCGCCTCCACTTCGTTTTACCTCCCATTCCACACCCCCCACCGTGCGGCCGCAGCCAACTTCCCCCTCTGTGTCGTGTTCAACATGACATGTCTGCCATGGGCATAGGGAAACTGCGGAAAACCTATACCGATACAGCCGGTCCCAAGTTCGCCTCCCAGTCACAGAACTAGTCGTCTTTTGCCGAAAAATGTCGAAGAAAAACTTTCCACGACAAAAATACGCGACTGAGATTCGAATCTGCGACTTCCCGATCCGCTGGCCAGCACGCTAACCACTAGACCAACGCACCAGGTCATATATACAGGGTGTCCCTCTTATCTCTGCCACCCGAAATAACTCGGTAATTATCGACATCACAACAAAATGTTCGAGACAAAAGTTGTACAGTGTGAAGGGGGTCATTAAATGCAACCCTTTTTTTAATTTCGGTGCAGGCGCTGACGCACAGTGAAGGTCACCTCCACTTCTTTTAATGGAATGGTCAATTTTTCCAAAACATCTTGTGAAGCACCTCAAGCCGCATAAAAAACCTAAGGGGTCAAAGTCGTTCACGGTTATTCAAGGCCAGTATCGATGATACAAATCTAAATATCTCGGATCACTAACAAATATTTGGTAGTTATTTTTAATAGTAGATATTTAGATTTGTATTTCATTTTAATATGTGTTCGAAATTAGCTTGAAATGAGAGATATCGGAGTGTAGTCATCGACAGCACTTCGAATACCTTCTGTTTATTTACCAAACCGCGTTAATGTGTATCGTATGTAGCTCAATCGAGGTTGCCGTTCAGTTTGATTTCGAATTTCGCAATTCGAAAAAGTGGACATGATACTGTGTTGCGGTGAAGCAAGAATAAATTCCATAAGAGCGCGTTTGTTGTATGCTGAGCAATTTCCAGATCGACAGTGTCCAAGCCGGCGAACGCTTGACGCGGCAGTCACGTCATTTCACGCGACGGCGCCAGTAGAAATGTCTTAGGGTTAGCCTGACCAGGATCAAGCCCCGATCGGGGTGTGATACGGGTAACACCGATTACGGACATCCTGATCCGGCCCCGATCGGGCCGGAAGTATTTAGGCCCTAACTCAGGCTATACTAAAATGGCCCTACTAAGGCCGTCCCTGATAAGATTCTACTAGGGCTTTCCCCGATAGGGCCCTACCAAGGCTTGCCCTGATAGGCCCTACTAAGGCTTTCCATGATAGGGCTTGGGGAGATTACGGTATCTTTGGCGCCTGCATTTTATGGTTGGGTTATGAAAAATGGGTGAAAAAAATACGAAAAAGAAGAATAACTTTTTTCATTTTAAGCCTTAGTTTCGGATTTACAGCGCTCCGAAGACGAAAAAATGTACTTTTTCGATTTTCGATTTTCAGCAATAATATATGAAGCATGCATGAATGGTAACAGATTTTAACGAATGTACGTTACGATACTTCGGGCTATCAATTTTTAGTACAGGCAGTCACAAATTAACTCCTCAAATAACAAATCAGTAATTTAATTTTCAAGCATATGCCGGAAAAATGAAATTAAGAGCACCTAAGACTAATCAACGTTGAACGGTATCGTACACATATCGAAAGTGCTCCAGGCCCACCCAATGATTCCACACACACATCGAAGGTGCTCCAGACGCACCCAACGATTCCACACACACATCGAAGGTGCTCCAGACCCACTCAACGATTCCACGCACACATCGAAAGTGCTCCAGACCCACCCAACGATTCCACCCACACATCGAAGGTGCTCCCCAGACCCACCCAACGATTCCACACACACATCGAAGGTGCTCCAGACTCACCCAACGATTCCACACACACATCGAAGGTGCTCCAGACCCACCCAACGATTCCACACACATCGAAGGTGCTCCAAACTCACTTAACGATTACGCATGCACATGAAAAGTGCTCCACGCCCACGTGTGTGTTTGTAGTATTAGTGGCGTTTACCGTATGTATTACATGTTTGTATATACATGATTGAGTAAATTACCGATTTTCAAAATTCAATATCTCAAAAAATATTGCGTTACGCCAAAATTCCTTTTCATAGGGTCTCTTATATCGTCAAAAAGAAGGTCTGTGCCAAATTTGAAGCCAATCGGAGGTAACAGTTTTTCGGAAGTTTATCCCAATTTTTAAAGGAATTTTTTCATAGAGAAAATAAAAGATACAACAAAAAATGATGTTCAAATATATGTACAGCCAAATTTTAACACCCTCCTCTTCAATCCTTTAAAGCCGCATTTTCGAGTTTCATTACCCTGCGAAAAAGTCGCATTTTCTATCGAATATGGACGCTGCATGGTCAAAATTGGAAACCACAAACATAATAATGCTTCGACTTTCAACCGCCTGTTTCAGCCCCTTAAACGCCGAATTTCAATTTTTGTCACTCTTGAAAAAAGTCTTATTTGGGGCCAAATATCAATAAACCAGGGTCAAATAAAGGCGCCAAAGATATCGTAATCGTGCGGAGCGTTAATGTGTGATGCGGCATATGGAAAAATATAATGATTGGTCCCCACTTCATTGATGGTAATCAGACTCGAGTTGTGTACGCTGCTTTTCTGGAAGAAATATTACCTGTGCTGCTTGAAGATATAACCTTGTGGGATCGGCAAAAACTCTGGTATCAACATGATGGTTGTCCAGCTCATTTTGCACGGATAGCTCGCAATGTTGGCGACCGAAAATTTGGTAATAAGCAGATTAGCCGAGGATCACGAATAGGCTGGCCTGCTCGATCACCGGACTTAAGACGGAATGACACCTCATCGCGGTCGGTGTGGTAGAACAATTATAGATCCCCAAAAATCACTGAAACGGCTCTTCAGATCCCGTCGAAACTTTGCCAAACGACGTCAAATAGATATACGAACAGCTGTCTGCCCCTTAAATTTTCTAAATTTAAGAAAAAAACGTAGATTGTCTTATGATAAACAAATCTACGTTTTTTTCTCAAATTCCGAAAATTTGAGGGGCAGACAGCTGTTCGTCTAACTATTAGACGTCGTTTGGCAAAGTTTCGACGGGATCTGAAGAGCCGTTTCAGAGATTTTAGGTTATCTATAATTGTTCTACCATACCGACAGCGATGAGGGGTCATTCCATCTTAAGACGGAATTGTCTTAAGACAATTCTTTCAGAGCCGTTTCAGAGATTTTTGGGAATCTATAATTGTTCTACCATACCGACCGCGATGAGGTCATTCCGTTTTTCTTTCAGAGATTCCGGAATTCTTTCAGAGCCGTTTCAGAGATTTTTGGGAATCTATAATTGTTCTACCATACCGACCGCGATGAGAGTCATTCCGTCTTAAGACGTCTTAAGACGTCTTAAGACGGAATGACACCTCATCGCGGTCGGTATGGTAGAACAATTATAGATTCCCAAAAATCTCTGAAACGGCTCTTCAGATCCCGTCGAAACTTTGCCAAACGACGTCAAATAGATAGACGAATAGCGTCCAGCCCCTCAAATTTTCTGAATTTGAGAAAAAAAAACTAGATTGGCTTATGATAAGCCAATCTACATTTTTTTTCTCAACTTGTGTGTGTGTGTGTGTGTGTGTGTGTGTGTGTGTGTGTGTGTGTGTGTGTGTGTGTGTGTGTGTGTGTGTGTGTGTGTGTGTGTGTGTGTGTGTGTGTGTGTGTGTGTGTGTGTGTGTGTGTGTGTGTGTGTGTGTGTGTGTGTGTGTGTGTGTGTGTTATATAAACATACGTACGTATGTACGTATGTAATAACATGACTGAAGATTGACGAGAAAGAGTAGAAAAAATCCACATAATCATGGAAACACGGTAATAAAGAAGAGCGTCATAAAAGAGAGGAACGATATCGCTATACTCGAGAGTCACACTCATCGATATATGTTATATTACATCTCATATAATTGTAAGCCGGATGTTATGTCGCACCTCATTTCTCCTCTCCTATCTTTCGAACTCTTACGGAGAATCGATATCGTCAATGCGGAGACGCTTGTCAAGCGGAGAAAGCGTCTATTTCCCACTTCCTGGTTTTTCCATGAAGATGAAAAACGTGTACACGCGATATTCGTTCGACAAGTTGAAATTAAATTTATGAGGACGCGAAGCGTCGCCTCCTTATGTTTTTCGTTTCGGCGTCGCGTACTTGCGAAAGTGCTCGAGTTTGTGAGATTACACTTTGCCATTTTGGTCATTAGACGGACATATTAGAGAATGGCGGCTACTCCAGTTGGATCACGGTTATCCCGTACTGCATTAAAGCTTTCGGTCCCTCTTTCAAAAACATTGCCAACATTATGAGCGATGTTGACGTAAATCATCCGCGAGCTGAGGACGCGCAGCACGTGACAAGTGAACTATTAATCGATTTTGCGAGAAAATAATTTCATAATTATCGTTTACCGAAGTGATCGACTTATCGCCACAGGAGAACTATGTTCCCAACGTTAGACGGGTACGCTAGGCGCCGCCGAGCCTTAGACCTTTATTTTTTTTACGTAGTACTCTTAGTAGGTAAACGTCACATTCCGAAAACGCAAGAAAAATCTATTTTTTGAAATTTCTATCTGCGTACAACCCGTTAAAAGGGTTCGTATATCAGTTGAAAGCGACAGCTGAAATACAGTGGAATGATGACGGTTTTTCGACGAGGAAAGATAATTCGCACGGAAATACATTCCAAAAACGCAGACGGGACCGAAGAGTATTACCCTGAAGTCTTAAAAAGATTACGTAACGTAGTGAGAAGAAAACAGCTAAATTTGTCAAAAGTTGACCATTGGGTGCATCATTACGACAACGCACCTGACCATTCATCACAATTGATCTAATAATTTCTTAAGATACACGGCGCGGTTCAGTTTCGTCAGCTTTCGTACAATCCTAACTTGGCTTCCTGTGGCTTCGGGCTGTTCCCAAATTGAAACATGCTCTTAAGGTAGTTCTGTAGTTTTGGTCAAGTCTTAGGAATTGGCTGAAACCTAAGTGTGGTGGATATGACCTTCATGGACTAATGCCCAAAAATTCAATTCGATTCACCGTTTAGTTCATGAGATAATTACAATTGAATATGGGCATTTTTGTACGCGATCCCTATACCTAACACGTAAACCGATAGGAGTTTGCTCGCATTCCTTCACATAGGTTCTAAACGGATCTTAGGATTTAAAACTAAAAACACACGTGTACGCAGTTCTATTGTAGGATTAATTTTTAAAAAATGGCAAACTTTGACCGTTTAGTTTTGGAGATATCGACTTATGAAAAGTAGTAATTTTATCCCATACCGAACTCGGGCCATACCATCTGTAACGGAATGGCAACAGTGTACGCTGCAACCAGCTGATCGGCGCGTGTTCTGGGAACTCGCAGCGTGTTTTTTGCCCGAGTCCTAGTAATTCTGTGACGGATGTGAAATAAATTTATTCTGCAAACAAATTTAATTTGTGCATTTTATGCATGTATTTATTCGTGTTTTAGATATTGATATACAAGTGTGTGTGTGTAGATATAACTTGGGTTATTGCAGAGCACTCGTCGCAGGAAATATGTCAAATACAATTCAATCTCATTCGGGTTTCCTTCATTGTTTTTCTCAAAAAAAAAGTCTTTGTTAGAGCGAATACAATTTAAACTGTTGGCAAGATGTTGTAAATGTACGAACCGACGTCCTCCGACAGCAAATTTTTGTTGCTGATCGTTGAGGTTATGGTTATTCTCATCGCGTTTAGCCGCATTTGCTTGACACATGGCTGCCACAGCTTTCAGTCTTTCAGCAAGCGCTTTTTCTTGTAAACTTTCCTTCGTATCGCATTTGGGTTGACATTTTCACGCTTTTTTTTCATTTATATAGAATATTTCGCGAAAGACCAATCGTAGGAAGCTCAACGCTATGACTGCAGGAAAATCGCGCTGTTGCCACGATTACAGCGCCGCTCTCTATACGAGTATGAGACCTATCTATGCATGACGTACGAATGTGTGGGACATATAGAGGGTACAAACTCTGTCAAAAATTTACAAGCAACAGCATCGTGTAGGCATTGGATGTTACTATACGCTTGGACCGATACTTTCCGCTCATACGAATGCCTACAGAAGTACCTTAAAGGAAGGAGATTCGACGACGTGGAGGGCATAAAAGAGAATTATCTCTTACTCCTGCTACAGCACAAGGTCGGCTACTTTGCGGACAGTCCTTGTATGTTACCACCCAAGATGGTTGTAACGGGAGAGACAGAAATGTAAATGTAATCGAGTTTCAAATATAGTAACTTCCATTGATGCCGAAATATTAGGTTGGTAAGGAAGCCTTGCGACACTAAAAGGCTCGGTAAAATATTTTTCCTAGCAGAGCAGCTCAAGAACAATCGAGAGTAGAAATTGTTAGAATATTATACGAACTTTCATGTCAAAGGGTATATAAGACGCTTGTTAGTTGCAATCAGACAGTATTAGCCAATATGAGTCGAAGAATACTTCGGGGGGTCGCTTATTATGATGTGTGATTATTATGTTATGATTATATTTCTACGAGGACGTTCTGCAAGATCTGCTGGTACTATATGTGTACAGTGTTCAACAGTAACATATTCATCATTCAACAGTATCCCGTTGCTTTGAGCGTTTCCGTTCTGGCGATATATCTTTTGAAAATAAACTTAGGTCCGGCAGGAAAACTTTTGTTGACGACGAAGCATTGCGATGTCTTCTACGAATGAAATCTAATGCACCGTTAGGAGAGTTAGCAAACGAACTCGGCTGTGGTCACCCGACGATCCTCGAACATTTGAAACAGCTTGAATTTAAAAAAGTAATACCATCCTGGATACCCCACGATCTTAGGGAGTCGAACAAGGTGGCACGCGTTTCTATTTGCCTTTCATTGTTTCTTCATTTGCACGAAAAGGATTAGCTCAAGGAAACAGAAACCTGGGTGCCATACGTTGACTGAACACGAAAGCGCCAACTGCTACCTCAAGGGGAAAAATCAGAACGAACTCGAAAACCATCCCGTGAAGAGAGAAAACTTTTACTTTGTTGTTAGTGGGATTTTGAGGGCTTGTTGCATTATGCGCTTCTTCCACCTTACACTACAATAAATGCCGATATCTACTCTATACAATTACAGAAGTTGTCTGACATTTTTAAACAAAAACGTTGTAGACGTCGCCAAGTTCGTCTCCTTTATGATAACGCTCGGCCCCACGTACCTAAGATGACACACAAAACTATTTCAGAATTAGAATGGAAAGTACTACCACATCCACCATACGCATCGGTCAGGCATTCGTAGGCCTGCCACTCAGTAACAACACAACACAGCATAAGCTGGAACTAACGACTACATTCATGGCACGACTTTGATAGTCGAGGGCCCAAATCTGAGTAGAAGATTGTCATTATTACGAACATCGGTCTCACGTCCGGGTAGTGAAGATCCTACAGCTAAGTTTTCTCCTAGATGGATCAGATTTCGGGGCAAACGAAGAGAAAGAAACTGTTCATCTTCTCACAGAGCGGCTGCGTCTTTTCTAATTTCCGACATTTCAGCCGTCTGGGGGAACGCTGGAAATCTGCACATCAGCTAATCCCTTTTGCAACTATGAGCACTCGGTCGGTTTGACATTTCACCTTAAAGACATCGCTCACACGCCCCGTCGGTAAAAATCGTTCTCACAAGTTTTTTCCTAGACAGATCGAATGTCGGTCAAACGAAGAGAATGACGTTTTGTTTGTCTTCCAACAGAGCAGAAGGTGCTTATTTCATTTTCCCCCAAAAATCAGCCGTTTTGGAGAACACTGGGAATCTTTGAATCAGCTATCTCTCTCGCACGCATGGCAGCTCGGTCGGCGTGGAACATGGCCTTTGGATAAAATTATGCAAGTTAGGGCTTTTTTATGTAGGTGTCTCTTGCTGTACTGCCCCGTTCATTTTTAACAACACAATGCCATTATGGTGCTATTAACGATATTACTGTAGCGCCCTATACGTATATAATACTACATCCCGTGTAGAAATTTGAGTCGGAAAAAAATTATGCCCCTTATCTGCCTTCCCTAGATAATATCAGGCCATGGTCAGGCCTTCCAGCGTGGATCGGGTATGCCATGAAACAGGTTTTCGGCCGGACCCCGGTCTGCCGTTCCCTTTTTCGGGAATTGATTAGGATAACTGCCCAGTGGTGCGATTCTGTAACTAGTTATAACTCGGTAGCGACAGTTTTCGTTACCGTTAGCTAGCGACAGCCAATAAGAGGCCCCCTTTCTTCTGTGACCGAGCATGTGATTGGCTGTTACTATTTATCAATAACGAAAACTTTCGCTACCGAATTATAACGAGTTACAGAATCGCGCTACAGGAAAATTATCAAGTACTAGACGGGCTTTTGGCGATTTACTGGAGTAAAATAGATAATAGTAGGTGTTATGGATACTTATTATCTCTTTGCACTCCAACGGTGACTCTCGCTCACCACTTACCGGAGGAGCGAAAACTGCCTCAAAGAGACAACACGAATTTTAAATTTATTATTATGAATTGGAGGAGAAGAAAACTTCAAATGTAAAAAAGAAAAACTGTTTATTAATTATGTATCATAAAATAAAAATACATAACGAACGACGAACATAAAAAAGCATTTTCCTTCAGCCTGATATACTCATATACCCCCGCATCCTCTTCTCAGCCGACAAGGGAGTTCAACGCTGAGTTCAACTTGAATCCGGATGATCCGGACTCCGGCCCTGTCCGTGCCCAAGAGAATGTGCCAAAGAATATTGATGTACCAGAGATTCAAATTTCGAATGCAGAGGACCTGCTAAACGAATTTTATGTTTCTCTGATGGACATAGTTGATTTATATTTCTAGAGACCGTAAAGATATTTACTTTAATATTCTTATTCATATATCAAATATGAGACTGTGATTGAAACTGGGTGATTTTTGTAATAGTGTAATCTCAAGGAAAAAGTATTTGTTTCTTTATGTGATTGTTTTAGCCTGTTACAAAATACAGATATTTGATTATGTTTGATTTTAAAATAATTAAAGAAATAATTCAATTTCTACCTTTTATCGGTGCTTTTCCTCCATGACCTACCAAAACCACGAATTTGGGCTATATGCGAGCTTTTACCTCGCTATTTGGGCTTCGTAAAGTCCCGCGGTTTTTGGGCTACACAAGCGGCGTCTGGCGGCGGTTTCGCCCACTACACGTCTGGCAACTCTGCTTGCTAAAAGACTGAAATCTGTGGCAGCCATGTGTCAAGCAAATGCGGCTAAACACGATGGGAATAACCATAACCTCAACTATCAGCAACAAAAATTCGCTATCGAAGGACGTCGGATCGTGGATTTACACATCTTGCCGGCAGTTTAAATAGTATTTCCTGTAACAAAGACATTTTTTTTAGGAAAACAGGGAAGAAAACCGGAATGGGATTGAATTTTACATATTTCCTGCGACGAGTGCTCTGCAATAACCCAATTTATATCTACAGACCTACACACACACACACACGCACGCACGCACGCACGCACGCACGCACGCACGCACGCACGCACGCACGCACGCACGCACGCACGCACGCACGCACGCACGCACGCACGCACGCACGCACGCACGCACGCACGCACGCACGCACGCACGCACGCACGCACACTTATACAGGGTGAGGCACATAAAGTGTTACAGAGCAATAGCACTCAAACTATTGATCATATCCAAAAATGTTTCAGACGAAAGTTTCAGTGTTCGAAAAGGCCGTCATACTGGACCACCCTATTTTTTTATCGGTGGAGGCGCTAAAGCTACGTCAAGGTCAACTCCACTTTTTAAAATGGAATGGTACTTTTTTTCAACCATTTTGTGAAGCACCTCAAGCCGTATAAAAAACATTAGGGGGTCAAAGTCATTCAAGGTCAGTATCGATTATACAAATCTAAATAGGTGACGTTGAATGACCTTGAACGACTCCGAAGCTAGACGATGAAAGTTTGTAATTAAAAAAAAAATTAATCCCACAATAGTACTCGTGCATTTTTATTTTGACATCCTAAGATCCGTTTAGAACCTATGTCGAGAAATGCGAGCAAACTTCTATCGGTTTACGTGTTAGGTATAGGGATCGCGTACAAAAATACCCATATTCAATTGCAATTATCTCATGAACTAAACGGTGAATCGAATTAAATGTTTGGGCATCAGTCCATGAAGGTCATATCTACACCATACTTAGATTTCAGCCAATTTCTAAGATCAGACCAAAACTACAGAACTACCTTAAGTGAATCTGTCATTTTTCCAGTCCCCAATATTGGGGAGATTCGGTTTCGTCGTTCAGAAGTTAGACATCGACTGTAACAATGTCAAGTTATTCAGGCCCGTCATTTGCGAGAAAAATTCTAAAAACCTTCGTGTTTAGGAAGAAATTTCGTATTAAGAGAATGCATACCGAATGATCTACCACGAATGAAGAAGATAGCTATTTTATACAGAGTGTCCTGTTATGAATGGATAATCCTGCAACAGTTGATAGGTCAGGTCATGCCCTACTATATGCTGGAATTTCAGTTTAGTAAAAGTCCCACGGTTTTCGAGATTTTGGGTTTTCGCATGTCATTTCTACAAATGATGTGAATCAACAATAACTAAGCAACTTTTCGCAGGCTATCAAACTCAGCTATTCGAATTGATTTGTATACAAATTCTGCATGATATCGTATTTCGTAAGGTTTTCTTAACATTTAAGGTTAAAAAGAAGACTTTTCTAGATAAAACAAATAACCAAGAGTATTTTAAAAAAACCGGGTAAAAAAGTTATCACTTGTAGAAATAGCATGCGAAAAATCAAAAGCAGATGATTTTTATCTTGAAAACCGTAGGACTTTTACTAAATTGAAATTCCAGCATATAGTAGGACATGGTCTGACCTATCGATAGTTGCAGGATTATCCATTCATAACAGGACACCCTGTATATTTCAAGCGTTCTCTGACAATGGGACGACCAGGACACCAAGTTCCTTTAAACCCCACACAGTTGTAGCGGTCCATGAGGGTCATGCACTGTGCAAGCAGTGAGTTGCGATACTCAACCGTTTCCGAGAAAACCGAGGGACAAGTTTGCGTAGACAGCTTTTATACCGGTTCGTTCAGCTGTTACCACGAGTCGCTGGTAGCGTAGAGGGCAGCGGCCCAGACTCGTAACCGCGGAATCCGTGGATCGAGTCTCGTTTGGACGACTTTTTGCTCTCAATATGTGTGTGTATATATATACAGGATGAGGCACATAAAGTGGTACAGAGCAATAGCACTCAAACTATTGATCATATCCAAAAATGTTTCAGACAAAAACTGCAGTATTCGAGAAGGCAGTCATACTGGACTACCCTATTTTTTTATCGGTGGAGGTGTTGAAACTACGTCAAGGTCAAGTCCACTTTTTTAAATTGAACCATGTATTTTTTTCGATGACATTATTACCGATTTTAAGATGAATTCAGCGACCTACAACACAAGGTCATTCTACTCACCATACTTTGCGTAGTCAAAAAAGTAGTCAAAAAATAAAAAAAATATCGGAATAATCACTTTCAAAGGATCCACTAAGGGGCCATTCATAAAACACGTGACGCAAATTTTATTAATATTCGACCCCCCTCCCCCCCTCTGTGATGTTTCGTGACGGGTGCCGGTGCCCACCCCTGCCGCTCCTGAAAATTACGTGACATGGAGCCCGCCCCCCCTTCTGCTCTCGTTTTTCTTTCAACAAAAAGAAGCGAGTAAAATACTAAAACCATTTTAATAAGCTATTTCAGAACGAATTATTTATATTGTTTACTTTAGGTAAATATATATGTAATATATAAAAACGTATAATTTATACGCGGGGTCGTCCATTAAGGCCTTAGGCCACTTTAGAGGCCGAAAAAATAGGCTTTTTGGGGATTTTTTTCAGAAAAACTACAAAATAAATTGAGATTACAAAAAAGGGTGTTTATCATACATATCAGTGACTGTATACAATAATTTTTTTGAAGCGATTAATTTCAAAACGGCGGCTGTGCAGCGTTTATCTCAAAACTGCATTTTTTAAGTTGGCCGGAAACATAACTCAGACAATTTTCAACCGATTCACTTGACATGTTGAATATATCTTGACAAATACATTGTTTATGGAAGTACGTAGGATGTTTTTATATTGCATAGTTCATTTGTTATTAACAATTATCTGACGAAATTCGTCACTTTCCAAAAATTTGCCTCAAAAATCGTCAGATAATTTTTAATAACAAATGAACTATGCAATATAAAAAAAATCCTACGTACTTCCATAAACAATGTATTTTTCAAGATATGTTCAACATTTCAAGTGAATCGGTTGAAAATTGTCTGAGCTATGTTTCCGACCAACTTAAAAAATGTAATTTTGAGATAAACGCTGCACAGCCGCCATTTTGAAATTAATCGCTTCAAAAAAATTATTGTATACAATCACCGATATGTATGATAAACACCCTTTTTGTAATCTCGATTTATTTTGTAGTTTTTCTGAAAAAAAAATCCCCAAAAAGCCTATTTTTTGGGCCTCTAGAGTGGCCTAAGGCCTTAATGGACGACCCCACGTACATTAATAATAAATAATTTGATAATCTTTTATCACGATGCACCTAGAATGCAATGTGTTCCCGAGGATGCTTCAGGTGAGTCTCAATCGATATCAGAGAAGTTGCGACTTCCTCGTAGTCGGAACTTTGGGTGGGCAGTACAGAAAATTTTCAGCGTCTCAGTATCGCCCTTTTCTAGATTTAATATGCTTATAGCGTCTCGTGACTTTTGCTCGACCCCCCGCCCACCCCCTGTGACAAAGTGTGACGATTTGCCTAACCTCCCACCCCCCTCATTGCGTCACGTGTTTTATGAATGGCCCCTAACCTTGGTTTGGGTCTACTTACAGAAGATGCTCGAAGTGATGACCCACGACTTGTAAACACTTGTTTGATCGCTGTTTTCATTTCTTACGATACCAATGTTTCTTATCGGCAGCAAGTACGCATTTTCTGTTGACATATCAGTTAGTCACGCACTACCTTCTGATGTGAGTACATCGGATCGCGAAAACGAACGATTTTCAAGAATCTTTTGATATGTTGATGGTGTTGGGGGAATGCTGTAAACATTACAGAAACGCTCAAGGTTTGTATACGGCTCGTTATCCGGATAAACAACAAAAATCGCACATGGCTTTTAGGCGATTAGCTGACCGTTTCTGTCCCTTCGGTACAGTGAAACAAACACGAGAAATTTTTCGATTATTTTCATACTTTGCGTGACTAGAATGACCTTGTGTTGTAGGTCGCTGAATTCGTCTTAAAATCGGTAATAATGTAATCGAAAAAAATACATGGTTCCATTTTAAAAAGTGGAGTTGGCCTTGACGTAGCATCAGCGCCTCCACCGATAAAAAAGGGTGGTCCAATATGACGGCCTTCTCGAACACTGAAACTTTTGTCTACAACATTTTTGGATATGATCAATAGTTTGAGTGCTATTGCTCTGAACACTTGATGTGCCTCACCCCGTATATATACACACATATGTATATTTACTTTCTTGTTTTAATGTTTTGAAGCATGCCATATTGATCTTATTTATTTTTGATTATTTTTTTTCTCGAAACATCCCAACTTTTCATTTTTGTAGTGGATTCAATATTACTTTTATAAGGAATATGATGAAAAATAAGGTAAATTTGTATTATAATACGTCGCAAGTTTCTTTTATTTGCAAATGCTTTTATTGTGTTCAAAAATCGAAATATTAATAACGGAAAGTCACCAAGCGGGTTTCTACATGAAGGGTAATTATAAGGATTTCGAGATTGGGGTCCAAATAGTCTGAACTAATAATGACCCATAATAAATACAATAAAAGTAACAAAGTCATTCGTTGATCCCGCTTGGGAATTTTCCGCGCTTGCCATTTTACTAATACATTATTCAAACGAAGAATACAACGATTTTTGGAATAACTATTCATTAACGTCAACGTTTGCAAATAGAAGAGACTTGCGACGTATTATAATACAAATTTACCGTCTTTTCAATGATATGAAGAATTCAGAAGAATATTATGAGAAATATTAAATTGAAAAAAAAATGTTGTCCAAATGATACTCGATCTCGCGGTCCCGTGGTTATGGGTCCGGACCGCTGCCCGCTACACTACCTGCGGCTCGTGCTAACAGCTGGAACGAACCGGATAAAAGGTCTTTCCGCAAACTTCCCCGTTCTCTTTTTTCGGAAACACTTGATTATCGCAACTTACTGCTTGCAGCAAGTATATGGTCCTAATGAACCCCTATAACTGTGAGGTTGACAGAAAATTGGTGTCCTGAACGTCTGGCCCTCTCATTGTGAGACAACTTATATTTCGGGAAAAGAAGAGGCAAATAAGGCCACAAACTTGATGGCCTTTTTTGTTCTGGCCGGACCTACATACTTCAGCTTAAAATCTTCCAGCAAGCATACATCCAAAGAGACCGTGTGCTTTATCATGACAAATGGTTAATCCTGGTCAGTAGCAATATGTCCCGTTCGGAAAGCACAACTTTTCTCTAGCGATCCTTCCACTTTTAGAAACTCTGCTGTATTCAGCTTAAGGTGCGGCCTCATGCAGTCGCTCGTCGCTCGTTTGCAGCGACAAATCTGGTCACGTGATATGTAGCGACAAAGCTGAAAATGTTGAGCTTTATCGCTGGGAAAGGAGAGTGGGGAGAGGAGAGTGAGCGATACAAATCGTAATATGTGTGGTGCTGCAACTTATTTGATTAATTGGTATAAACAATGAATTCAGGCGACATCTCGTCAATTTCCGAAAAAACACTATTATATTTTTATTTTTATTCACTCCGATTTATTTCACTTGTATCACTACCACGACTGCCACTCAAGATCACTTCGAGATCAATCCTGTAAGCAGCCATGTTGACGCTGCTATTCGACGCGGCGACTTGTCGCTACTTTTTTGAGTCGCGGGAAATTTAAAATAGGGTCACGTGACCAGATTTATCGCTGCAAACGAGCGACGAGCGACTGCATGAGGCCGCACCTTTACAGAATGGCTAATAGCTGCTTCGTTGCATTCCTTTTGATTTCCTCCACGTCGGCCAATATTCTTCCTTTGAGATGTTTCAATTTAGAAAACAGCTGATGGTCGCAGTGAGGTAGATCCGGGACTCTACGGAAGCTGACTCGAAGCTGAACGATGCGGTGTTTTACAAGAAATTGCTGGATAAGTTGCGATTAATTGGCAGGTGCGGTATTGTGGTAGCATCCAGTCGCAATTTTCCAACTCATCTGGCCGTTTCCTCATGTTACGTAATCGTTTCAAACCGCTTAATAATACTCTTTGTTCACCGCCTGATCTTTTTTGGAGCGTATTCATCGTGAAAGACTTTGACGTTTACTCGACACCATATCGTTTTCGACTGGAGATTCCCAGGACCAAGCTATTTGGCTGCGGTGCTCATAAGGGTCCCTTAAATTGTGAATAGTACGTTTTTTTAATAGCAACGCACCTTGGTACAACGTTAGGGCACATGGTCAGATACTTTGTGGATAGAACTCGCACAAACTCCAGGACCTTTCTCGTAATTTTGGTGGAGGATTTGTAATCATTGTTTACGTTGGAATGCAAAAACAACACGAAATTCCTGATTTTCAAGATGTTATTATCAGCACATGGAAGTTAGCATCAATCTTTCACATATCTCGTGGATATGTCGGCGTTGCTTTTTCATTCTTTTCTTCTCTTATTTCCTCTTATTTAGCTCCGACAAAGTGTCAACAACGGTAATGAATATAAATCGGAGGGGTCCCGAAAGCGACACAGACTTCTCAAAAAAGTCTTACGAACGGACTGTCGCGGCGCATGTGTTACGAACAAAAGGATTTACGGTAATATTAATATTAATAGTAATAATGATAATAATATAATACAATTCATAATACAGTAATAACGGCGTATTATTACAATATTGTAAATATCACAAAATTAATATCCGTGTCACAAGTCCAATTAACAAAAGATCATTTTGTTATTTATGCTCTTATATCATCATCTTTGTTAATTGCCCAAAGTGCACACGTAAACTCGAGAAATACTGGGATCTAGAATCGATATAGCCGTATTTTAAGCTCTACTGTCTCGAGAAACAATCGTGATGCTTTCGTTATGTGACTTAGATACTTGCTGCTATTAACGCGGCAAAAAATGTTTAACAAAAAAAAAGAAAAGTAATAATAAAAAAACAACGGAAAATATAGTACTTCGTACATTTTCATATCCCATTTCGTACACCATCAATGTACAAGTCGCGTAGGATTGCCCCGATTCCTTCGTCTGATCGGGCCAAGTGAGGGACTCGCCTCGCCGATAATTAAAATAATAATATTTTAGATATTATTCGAAAAGTAACAGGAGAACGGTACCGACGAGAATAATAAGACATGGTTGAGACGTTTCGCACAAAGTATATCGCTCAAACGTCGTTAATACTTTTCGCGAACAGTCGCTGACAAAAAAAGACAAGAGAAAAAGGGTGAAAGGAAGTGGATACGTATAGGCAGTCGGCGGGGCGTAGGAACAGAAGAAAACTGCTTGAACTAAAAATAAAGAAAACGTGGAGAGGTGTGGTCGTGTGCGTCGAGAAGGAAAAATTTGGATAGCACGTCTTGGCAATTCTAAATAACGCCGCCGGTCTGCGGACCGGCGGAACGTTCTCGTAATTCCTGATGCCTCGATTTCAATTCCATATATTGAAACTTCATCGCCCGTGTATCGGACGTTATTCGGACTCGATACAACAATTTATGGCAACCGGAAATAATTAAGTGGCACGCGGCAGACATGGTGAAACGTTTTCTTTTATGAATTTAAAAAATAAGAAAAGAGCGTACGCAAAAGCAGAGTTCCACACGATCGACGGGTTTCGAGAACGTCGACGCACACAAATTTTCACGTTCGCGCTCGCATCCTACTGTCGCCCTTCTTAATTTAAAAAACGGAGCATTCTTCGTCTTTTGTGCAATTGCTTCCTTATCAGTTATTCCGTAATGACTTACGGTCATCGTGACGGTCATCGCGTACCTTAATAGGTTGGAGAATACCCTGACGCCTCGGAAAAGTTAGATACTCTTTTAGATGCAGTTAATAAAAAAACAAGGCGTTCGGTTATTTTTCGGTTTTGCACTGTCTTTCAGTATATTTTTAAAAAATATATAGCCGGTTGTAAGTTTAAAATCATTATGATAATCGTCATAAAAGAGGGTGCAGCTGCTGGTCTTTTCCCCAGAGGTTGAAATGTTGTACTCGTAAATCTTTCTTCGATTATATGAAATAAAAACCAACTTTCTTTTTGATTGAATATGCTATACACCCAAACAATGAGGGAGCCATTTTATAGTTTTTAGAAAATTAACATGAAATAACAGAGTTATTAAAAAAAATGTTTCATAGAAAATAGACACTGTTTATTTCTGTTATGGAAATTTCCAAAAACTAGAAAAGCACTCCATTGATACATGGGTGAAAAAGTAATACGTAAGTATGAAAAAATTGGTTTTTGTCTTTGAAATAAGGCAAAAAGGGGTTATGAGATGAACCGTTCGGACCTCTGTAAAAGGAACGAACAGTCTAGAACCCCCCACGGCGATATCGACGATAATTTTTGAATTATTATAATGGTTTTCACTTTAGATGATATACCTAGATCCAGTAAGAGACCTCAAATTAATCGGATATTTATTTTTGTTTTTTTTTTAAACCGGATCCGAAATGAAGATAATTTTGCGCACTGCAACACTCTACTAATCCATTATCCTTTTAGTATAAGACGCTCGATTTGCTATTCGTTCATTGATCAATCGGTCTCTCAAATTCGTCTAACAAGAACCTTCCGTCTTTTTCTTCAAATTCCGTCAGTCTTCTCGCTTCTTCGTATTCAAGGGGAAACGGGTTTATCTTTCTTCCCGATGTTAATTACAAGGAAGTTGGCTAACGGGATTGAAAAACGATGAACGGAGGAACCGTGATCACGAGCGTCTGATCACGGTTCAATGAATTAAAATAAATCAAAATAAGCGACTGTAAATACCGAAGATCAGTTTTAAAGAATAATTCGTGACGAATGAATTGCGAAGAGTGCAAAGGTCGCTTTTGTCGAAGTGACCAGTGCATTTCCGTTAGGTGTGCGCGACGCAAAGCTCTGGTCAACTTTTCGTTAAAATGTGCCTCTGTGTCGGATCTCCATTCCCATTGCGCCACACGTTCGTCGTCACGTCGAAACCACATTGCTCGTTACATCGGAACCTTTTTTTACGGAGACAAAATCGCATTCACCCGCTCGCTCGCATATACAACACTCCCAAATACACAAGCGTACACCCGCAATTGCGCACCTAGCAATTACATTATTATTCTTTTATTTTTTATTTCTTTGAGTACGGCGAGAACGGTATGTATGTAACATCGGCCACTTAGCTACGTAACAATCACTAAGTTATATATACAAATTGCTATACCGTATTGGGGCGAGTTGCACCAAAAATCTCGGCCTCGAGGGAAACCCCTATTTTTGTCGTTTTATTTTCCTCTCGAATTGTACCGTCTCTTATTTCGGCGATGCAAACGATTGCATCGTAGGAAAAAAGAAGACAAACCGAAAGAGTCGAGGGAATACAAATTAATACTTGGATTGCTTCGCGGTCGGCCGGCGTCGACGATAACCGACCAATTCGGTCGAAATCGAGAGAGTTGGGTCAGAAACAAAATGACAATTTTCTCCCTAGGAAAAAAACGGATTTCGTGATAAAACGAATGCGTGGACAAAAAGAAATTCTCAATTACCTCGAAGCATTGGTGCAAACACGGCATTTTAATATTAGTTAACATTCACGAGATCGTGGTCTTTCGCGAAAACAAGGACACTTCCGTCATCGGAGACGCTCCGCTAAAAAGCACGAACTCTCTCTGCCTGTAAGTCACTCGATCTCAGTTAACTAATTGAACGTTCGAACATTTGCGGCTCAGTGAATCTCTCTATTTCCTTTTATTGACTAACGCTTCACCGACGAGACGGACAGAGTGTGGCCCGAACGACGGAACGATTGTGCCTCGGTTTATAACGGAAGAAAATATTTGTTTTTTTCGTTAATATATTTTTGAGTTTTTTTTTCAGTTATTATTGATCTAAGCACGTTGTCTTTTTGTCCTCCTTGCGGCTTGACAATCGGGATGTTTTCGTTGGTTTCGAGAGCACACAGGCTCGAGAGTGCTTCTCGACTATGCAAGCTTCGCAACCAGACCTTCGATTCTACTTTTCCAAGTTTTTCTTCTTTTATTTTTACGAAGCTGTTGCGTGTTGACGAGCCGCAACCCAAATCGCCAAAGATCCATGGAAACCTCAGACGTTTCGATTCCACGCCCTTTATTTCCTTCATCTTCTTCTCTCGTTCTATGGAATTGCGTCGATTTTTCTCCGGAATAATCCCGGGATTGTTAATTTGTCCCCGCGGAAGAATGTGCGCGCTACGGTTTCTCTGGCGTCACTACCGCGGCTCGTAAGCTTCGTAAACGAGCTCCGGCACCAGTGCCAGGGAAAACGTTGCAGTCGCTTGTCTCGCATACTGGCGACGCGAACTCGTCGCATCCTGTTACCTATTGTTCTCCTCCATAACTACCTGCTTGAAGACGCCAGCCGGCATTTGACTTTTTACCTCGTGACTACCCAGAGCTGTCGAACCGTCCTTACCGATGAATAGCTGAAGCCCGGAGGCTGCAACAAAAAATATAAAAGGAACTCGTGAGCAAAATGATTTCTCGGAGCCCGTAACACGCCATCGGAGGCTTTTAGGGTGACGTTAAAGATTCCCTTGCTAAGGAGTCTCTCTCTCACTCCTCATGAAATCCACTCGATATCATGAGTGGATATCTGTGACTCGGATATTCTGGCAATATGGTAGTTCTCGATTCTGCGACCTAAAGTGCTGCTATCTTGGGGTGAGCCAAAGAAAAGCAGTTTCAAAAAGCTGTGTAACGGTGCTGATTTTTCGAAATAAACAATCATATAAAGAGCGGTATCAATGGAAAATTATTTAGTATTTTTACTACTGATCCTATGTCAGGAATGACAACTATTTGTCTTTAAAAAAATACCCACGCTTGTTAATCAATGGCATCTGTAAACATCAAGCGAGAGCACACAACTTTTGAGATCAATAAAATGTAGCATATTCTAGTGTAAACGTGTGGCGACGTCTTTGCCACTTGCCTATCAGGAATTGCGACATTCCATTTTCGACGCAATTCTTTGCCCTGTGGAACTTTAAATACCGACCACTTTCCAGTTCTATTGTTCTTAATGGTTTACACCCAGCTCGTGGCCGGAAAGAAAGGAATTTACATGCATTTTTTTCGATACAACGTGTGCAGGGTTTCAATTTTTTTTTCAAATTAAAGAGTATGGTTTTAAGTACCTTTGACAATTTTTGTATTCAAGAATATTTATAAATATGGTAAACAGCGGTCTGTACAAATCACTGTATGATTCGTGCAGACCGCTGTTGTTGAAAAACATCCTGCCGTTCGGAAACCAACCATCCGAAATAAAAACAAAAACAAATGCATTTAGTTTTTGCACAGAAGAATCTAGTACTTGGACGGCGTATTTAGAAGAATATTGCTTTTTGAAAAAAGAGGCCGCAGCCGAAAGTGAAAGTATCGATTTTCGGTTGAAAGAAACTCTCTATTATTGTTAATGGGCACTGCTTTTCGATATATAAAAGTAGCTTATGAAATTTCAAGTCGATCGATGGGGTGGGTTTGAAATACTATTGTCATTGGTCTAGAAAAAATCACTTTGAGAACAGCGCGTTTAAAGTTCGCCAAGTTCGTCGGTTCGCAAAACCTACCTATAAACGCCAATAACTCCCTCAATTATGAACGGTTCGACTTGAAATTTTGAGAGAACATTGTGCGAATCCGTCAGAAAAAAATCGATATTTTCAAAAATTTCAACTAGGTATAAGCCCTTAAAACTTTTCCAGCAGTTTCCCACAAAGCAAGCTGTAGACATTTTCTGAATGAAATAGACTGATTACTTTCTTTCGGCACTAAAACGGGAGACGGAAATACGATTCAGAGATTTCGAGGAAATTATCTACTGCTGTATATCTACATATATATAAACAGGGTGTCCCTCTTATCGCTGCCACCCGAAATAACTCGATAATTATCGACGACACAAAAAATGTTTCAGACAAAAGTTGTAGGTTGTAAAGAGGGCCATGAAATGCGACCAATTTTTTTTTCGGTCGAGGCACTGACGCACAGTGAAGGTCGCATCCACTTCTTTAAAATGGAATGGTACATTTTTTTCCAACCATCTTGTGGAGCACTTCAAGTCACATAAAAAACAGTTGTTCCAGTTGTTCAAGGTCATTCAAGGTCAGTATCGATAATACAAATATAAAAATCTCGGATCACTTCCAAATATTTGGAAGTGATTTGTATTTCATTTTAATATGTGACCTTCAATAACTTTGAACGACTTTGACCGCCTAATGTTTTTTATGCGGCTTGAGGTGCTTCACAAGATGGTTGAAAAAAATTGTACCATTCCATTTGAAAAAGTGGAGGTGAACATCACTATGCGTCAGCAGCTCCACCGAAATGAAAAAAAATTGGTCGCATTTGATCGCCCCCTTCACACCATACAGTAAATACCATACAGTATATCCCATCACACCATACAGTAAATACCATACACCATACAGTATATTTCATCATGGCTGGGGACCTAAACGCAAGACACACAAGATGGGGTGTCCGCAAGTCAAACGAAAGATGGACTCAGCTCAACATATGGGAAGAACACAGTATTACAAGCAAGACATCGCATTATGATCGCATATGACAGCGATCATAATGCGATCACCTTTGCCATAGACTGTAACGAGATCTTCATGGGATTCGCGCCCCCACTGCCGCCAATCCCCAGATACAACTTCAAGAGAACAAATTGGAGGAACTTTACACAGAATCTCCAAGACAATTATACCGATCAACTACCGTATGGCAGAAATCTAACGATTAACGAAATTAACCAACAAATTAACAAAATCGAAGAGACTATCCTAGAGGCCATGAATACAATAGTACCTAAAACCAACCCAGACGTTACCATCGAATGCCTGAAATACTTAAACAACAAAATAAAAAAATCCAGTCACTCAAGTCAAGGTTAACACCTTGCCTATTTAAAAGCAATAACCCCAATACGCAGTTTTACAGACACATCAGATCACTTATAAAATCTCTTAATAAGCTACTAGCAAAACAATTCAGAAAATCAGAAACACCTTACTGGAATGCAAAAGCGCGAAGCATTGATTACCGAGATGCAGCCAAATTTTTCCCCAGAATTAACAGAAACTTCAGGTACAAAGATCCACCGAGAATTGACACTATGGCTATAAATAAAAACAACAACACACTGCTAACGGAAGAGGTGTTAAACAGCGCTCCCCTCATCACAAGAGGTAACGATTACATCTTTTCAAGCCCATTAATGAAGCTTAATATCATTGGTAAATACTTCGAAACTATCAACTCGCCAAGATACTCGAATCAGGGCACTGAGATCAAACGCCTCGCCGATGCAGCTGCAGACGAAATAAAACTAAATATTCAACTCAATAGAGCTCATAATATCACACACACAGAGTTTACGAATAATAACCCAGCACACGTCCCCGCTCAACTACAAGGAGAGATAAAATTCCTCCAGCCACACACAGAGGTGATCCACATACTAAAGAAGGCAAAAAACAAAACATCCAGCGGCCTAGAGATCATACCAATGATAGCGCTAAAACAGCTCCCACCTGATATAAAGGATTACACAATCATCTTCAACAACTGCTTCAACCACTCGTACTACCCTACCAGATGGAAAAAAGCCAAAGTAATCCCGATAAAAAAGAAAGACAAAGATGCGTCGGATCCAGCCAGCTACAGGCCCATAAGCCTCACTATTAACATCAGCAAGATCTTCGAAAAACTCATCAAAACCCAACTGATAAATCACACAGATTCAAATGGGATAATCCCTAACAACCAGTTCGGTTTTAGAGCGAAGTACTCTACAGTACATGCAATTCATAAATTTTCCTCCGATATCAACAAACACCTTATGAATGGTAAACTAATTGGAGCTACACTCATAGACCTCGAAAAAGCGTTCGACTCAGTGTGGCTGAACGGACTGATCTACCTAATGCAGATACAGGGTGACAATTATAAAGTGGCCACCCATTTTCTTAAATTCTTGCGCGGCCATTTTGGGACGGCAAAGGTGCGCTTTTGAAATGGTTTTCGAGAACTCTTCGAAAAAAAAATATAGCGCCTATGTGGGAAAAGCATATGACACCAAAAAAAAAAAAAAAAAAAAAAAATTCTGGGTAAAAATAAAAGGGGCATTCCGCGCTTAGAGAAGCAAAGTGGACTTGATTCTGAACACGTAGGACCTGGATGAGGGCCTCAAAAAAAATAATACCATTGGGAAAAAGGCCATTGAAAAATCAATATCGAACGATAGTTCAAACTGAACTCCGAGGAACGGCGGAGTTGGAATGGCCAGGAACGGAGTGGGCGTTGGGGCATTCGCCGCTATCTTCTTGACGTGGCTGTCATGAGGTTGCAGAAGTCACCGAGAGATGTCGGGTCGTGGCTGACGTTACGATGACAGGCGTCCGAGTGTGCGAGTGTAACGTGGAATATGAATGTCGAACGGGCTTCATTTGTTTGCAGGTCCCGCGGAATCGGCGAAGAAAAAATACGAAAGCACCTAAAAGCCCTGGCCATAAGTCAATAATTAAACGAGCGATTGTCATGAGACACTCCACGACTGGCCTAACGATTCGAGCCGCGCTGGGTGGACGTACCGTTTGTGAACGCAAAGAAAGCGGTCTTCCCGAAATCGTGTTTAAGGGGTCAATTAAGATAACAAAGAATGCGTGACGATTAAATGTGAATGCGGTCTTAAAGATTATGAGGAAATAAGTTCACCTTAGAGTTTTACGGCAAGAGGAGGCGATTGAGAGTGGGATTTAAGGGGTTGAATTGCAAAACGGGACGCGTGCAAATTTGTTTGTCGAAAACGGATCAGAGGACTTCCTTCAAACGGGGCGAACGTTTCGTTTTTGGGTGTGAGGAAGCTCGTTAGCGAGATGTTTATTATCGCCGAGAAATGTTAAGGGGCTCACGCTGAAGAAGCGCACGCGTGCATCTTATTTTGAATCGACGTAGAGAATTTTTACGAGATAAAGTACATTTATCGACTTGTGCAGTGGCAGTTGAAACTTGAACGAAAACTCGACTTTGGGAAACCGCATTTAAGGGGCCAAATTGAGAAAAACGGCATTACGGCATTCGCGATTTATAGTGGAACGGGTTTAATGGGTTTGTGAAAATATGGAATAGAATCAATCTACTCTTTTCAGATGCAAAATAGCGACCTAACTTTGCCTCGAGTCCGGGACCTCATTGAAGGTGTCACAGAGTGGTCCGGAATCCCAAAAGGCCGGCCAAAAGTCAAAAACGTATTCAATTCGGGTGAAAGTCTGTACTCGGGGGTTTTCCAGGTCGCTGAATACGAATTCGGAGTCAAAGTTCTCTTCGAATCGACGACTTTTAAATCAGGAAACGAATCCAAGTATGCATACAAGTATTTCTGTTGTGGAATAATCCCCACCTACTGAGAACGCCGGGCCGAGCATCGGATTCGTTCACGTTCATGGTCCACAGCAGCAGTAGCAGTCCTCAACGGCTATTTTCGTGCCGAGAGTGAAACATTTTAAAAATCATCCACTGGGAACGAGTCCGAACAGTCTCAAGGTTATATCGATAATGAAACACAAAACAGAATGTGAATGGACCGTTTTACATATTGGATTCGTCTCGATTCGATAAAAAAAAACAAACGGTTGAAACGGGCGTATTTATCAACGTCGAATCTCATGTGAATTTTCGTTCGAATCGACGACTTTTAAATCGGGAAACGAATCCAAGTCTGCATGTAAGTGTTTCTGTTGTGGAATAATCCCTACAAACTGAGAACGCCGCGCCGAGCATCGGATTCGTTCACGTTCAAAGTCCACAGCAGCAGTAGTAGTCGTCAACGGCTTTTTCCGTGCCGAGGGTGAAACTTAAAAAAAAATCACCCACCGGGAACGAGTCCGAACAGTCTCAAGGTTATTTCGATAATGAAACACAAAACAGAATTTGAATGGACCGTTTTACATTTTGGATTCGTCTCGATTCGATAAAAAACAAACGGTTGAAACAGGCGTATTTATCAACGTCGAATCTCATGTGAATTTTCGTTCGTATCGACGACTTTTAAATCGGGAAACGAATCCGAGTCTGCATGCAAGTGTTTCTGTTGTCGAATAATCCCTACAAACTGAGAACGCCGGGCCGAGCATCGGATTCGTTCACGTTCAAAGTTCACAGCAGCAGTAGTAGTCGTCAACGGCTTTTTTCGTGCCGAGGGTGATACATTTTTTAAAATCACCCACTGGGAACGAATCCGAACAGTCTCAAGATTATTTCGATAATGAAACACAAAACAGAATATGAATGGACCTGTTTTCACATTGGATTCGTCTCGATCCGATAAAAAACATACAGTTGGAACAGGCGTATTTATCAATGTCGAGTCTGCATGTAAGTGTTTCTGTTGTGGAATAATCCCTACAAACTGAGAACGCCGCGCCGAGCATCGGATTCGTTCACGTTCATATTCCACAGCAGCAGTAGCAGTCCTCAACGGCTATTTTCGTGCCGAGAGAGAAACATTTTTAAAGATCACCCATTGGGAACGAGTCCGAACAGTCTCAAGGTTATTTCGATAATGAAACACGAAACAGAATTTGAATGGACCGTTTTACATATTGGATTCGTCTCGATTCGATAAAAAACAAACGGTTGAAACAGACGTATTTATCAACGTCGAATCTCATGTGAATTTTCGTTCGAATCGACGACTTTTAAATCGGGAAACGAATCCGAGTCTGCATGCAAGTGTTTCTGTTGTCGAATAGTCCCTACAAACTGAGAACGCCGGGCCGAGCATCGGATTCGTTCACGTTCAAAGTTCACAGCAGTAGTAGTAGTCGTCAACGGCTTTTTTCGTGCCGAGGGTGATACATTTTTTAAAATCACCCACTGGGAACGAATCCGAACAGTCTCAAGATTATTTCGATAATGAAACACAAAACAGAATATGAATGGACCTGTTTTCACATTGGATTCGTCTCGATCCGATAAAAAACATACAGTTGGAACAGGCGTATTTATCAATGTCGAATCTCATGTGAATTTTCGTTCGAATCGACGACTTTTAAATCGGGAAACGAATCCGAGTCTGCATGCAAGTGCTTCTGTTGTCGAATAATCCCTACAAATTGAGAACGCCGCGCCGAGCATCGGATTCGTTCACGTTCATATTCCACAGCAGCAGTAGCAGTCCTCAACGGCTATTTTCGTGCCGAGAGAGAAACATTTTAAAAGATCACCCATTGGGAACGAGTCCGAACAGTCTCAAGGTTATTTCGATAATGGAACACAAAACAGAATTTGAATGGACCGTTTTACATATTGGATTCGTCTCGATTCGATAAAAACCAAACGGTTGAAACAGGCGTATTTATCAACGTCGAATCTCATGCGAATTTTCGTTCGAATCGACGACTTTTAAATCGGGAAACGAATCCGAATCTGCATGCAAGTGTTTCTGTTGTCGAATAATCCCTACAAATTGAGAACGCCGCGCCGAGCATCCGATTCGTTCACGTTCACAGTCCACAGAAGCAGTAGTAGTCCTCAACGGCTTTTTTCGTGCCGAGGGTGAAACATTTTTCAAAATTACCTTCTGGGAACGAATCCGAACAGTCTCAAGGTTATTTCGATAATGAAACACAAAACAGAATATGAATGGACCGGTTTCCACATTGGATTCGTCTCGATCCGATAAAAAACAGACAGTTGAAACAGGCGTATTTATCAACGTCGAATCTCATGTGAATTTTCGTTCGAATCGACGACTTTTAAATCGGGAAACGAATCCGAGTCTGCATGCAAGTGTTTCTGTTGTCGAATAGTCCCTACAAACTGAGAACGCCGGGCCGAGCATCGGATTCGTTCACGTTCAAAGTTCACAGCAGTAGTAGTAGTCGTCAACGGCTTTTTTCGTGCCGAGGGTGATACATTTTTTAAAATCACCCACTGGGAACGAATCCGAACAGTCTCAAGATTATTTCGATAATGAAACACAAAACAGAATATGAATGGCCCTGTTTTCACATTGGATTCGTCTCGATCCGATAAAAAACATACAGTTGGAACAGGCGTATTTATCAATGTCGAATCTCATGTGAATTTTCGTTCGAATCGACGACTTTTAAATCGGGAAACGAATCCGAGTCTGCATGCAAGTGCTTCTGTTGTCGAATAATCCCTACAAATTGAGAACGCCGCGCCGAGCATCGGATTCGTTCACGTTCATATTCCACAGCAGCAGTAGCAGTCCTCAACGGCTATTTTCGTGCCGAGAGAGAAACATTTTTAAAGATCACCCATTGGGAACGAGTCCGAACAGTCTCAAGGTTATTTCGATAATGGAACACAAAACAGAATTTGAATGGACCGTTTTACATATTGGATTCGTCTCGATTCGATAAAAACCAAACGGTTGAAACAGGCGTATTTATCAACGTCGAATCTCATGCGAATTTTCGTTCGAATCGACGACTTTTAAATCGGGAAACGAATCCGAATCTGCATGCAAGTGTTTCTGTTGTCGAATAATCCCTACAAATTGAGAACGCCGCGCCGAGCATCGGATTCGTTCACGTTCACAGTCCACAGAAGCAGTAGTAGTCCTCAACGGCTTTTTTCGTGCCGAGGGCGAAACATTTTTCAAAATTACCTTCTGGGAACGAATCCGAACAGTCTCAAGGTTATTTCGACAATGAAACACAAAACAGAATATGAATGGACCGGTTTCCACATTGGATTCGTCTCGATCCGATAAAAAACAGACAGTTGGAACAGGCGTATTTATCAACGTCGAATCTCACGTGAATTTTCGTTCGAATCGACGACTTTTAAATCGGGAAACGAATCCGAGTCTGCATGCAAGTGTTTCTGCTGTCGAATAATCCCTACAAACTGAGAACGCCGCGCCGAGCATCGGATTCGTTCACGTTCACAGTCCACAGCAGCAGTAGTAGTCCTCAATGGCTATTTTCGTGCCGGGGGTGATACATATTTTAAAATCACCCACTGGGAACGAATCCGAACAGTCTCAAGGTTATTTCGATAATGAAACACAAAACAGAATATGAATGGACCTGTTTTCACATTGGATTCGTCTCGATCCGATAAAAAACATACAGTTGGAACAGGCGTATTTATCAATGTTGAATCTCATGTGAATTTTCGTTCGAATCGACGACTTTTAAATCGGGAAACGAATCCGAGTCTGCATGCAAGTGCTTCTGTCGTCGAATAATCCCTACAAACTGAGAACGCCGCGCCGAGCGTCGGATTCGTTCACGTTCATAGTCCACAGCAGCAGTAGCAGTCTTCAACGGCTATTTTCGTGCCGAGAGAGAAACATTTTTAAAAATCACCCACTGGGAACGAGTCCGAACAGTCTCAAGGTTATTTGGATAATGAAACAAAAAACAGAATTTGAATGGACCGTTTTACATATTGGATTCGTCTCGATTCGATAAAAAACCGACGGTTGAAACAGGCGTATTTATCAACTCGATTCGTTCCCATTGGATGATTTTTAAAAATGTATCACCCTCGGCACGAAAATAGCCATTGAAGACTCCTACTGCTGCTGTGGACTATGAACGTGAACGAATCCGATGCTCGGCGCGGCGTTCTCAGTTTGTAGGGATTATTCGACAGCAGAAACACTTGCATGCAGACTCGGATTCGTTTCCCGATTTAAAAGTCGTCGATTCGAACGAAAATTCACGTGAGATTCGACGTTGATAAATACGCCTGTTCCAACTGTCTGTTTTTTATCGGATCGAGACGAATCCAATGTGGAAACCGGTCTATTCATATTCTGTTTTGTGTTTCATTATCGAAATAACCTTGAGACTGTTCGGACTCGTTCCCAATGGGTGATCTTTAAAAATGTTTCTCTCTCGGCACGAAAATAGCCGTTGAGGACTGCTACTGCTGCTGTGGAATATGAACGTGAACGAATCCGACGCTCGGCGCGGCGTTCTCAGTTTGTAGGGATTATTCGACAACAGAAACTCTTGCATGCAGACTCGGATTCGTTTCCCGATTTAAAAGTCGTCCATTCGAATGAAAATTCACATGAGATTCGACGTTGATAAATACGCCTATTTCAACCGTTTGTTTTTTATCGAATCGAGACGAATCCAATATGTAAAACGGTCCATTCAAATTCTGTTTTGTGTTTCATTATCGAAATAACCTTGAGACTGTTGGGACTCGTTCCCAGTGGGTGATTTTTAAAAATGTTTCTCTCTCGGCACGAAAATAGCCGTTGAAGACTGCTACTGCTGCTGTGGACTATGAACGTGAACGAATCCGATGCTCGGCGCGGCGTTCTCAGTTTGTAGGGATTATTCGACAACAGAAGCACTTGCATGCAGACTCGGATTCGTTTCCCGATTTAAAAGTCGTCGATTCGAACGAAAATTCACATGAGATTCGACGTTGATAAATACGCCTGTTCCAACTGTCTGTTTTTTTATCGGATCGAGACGAATCCAATGTGGAAACCGATCCATTCATATTCTGTTTTGTGTTTCATTATCGAAATAACCTTGAGACTGTTCGGATTCGTTCTCAAAAGGTAATTTTGAAAAATGTTTCACCCTCGGCACGAAAAAAGCCGTTGAGGACTACTACTGCTTCTGTGGACTGTGAACGTGAACGAATCCGATGCTCGGCGCGGCGTTCTCAATTTGTAGGAATTATTCGACAACAGAAACACTTGCATGCAGATTCGGATTCGTTTCCCGATTTAAAAGTCGTCGATTCGAACGAAAATTCACATGAGATTCGACGTTGATAAATACGCCTGTTTCAACCGTTTGTTTTTTATCGAATCGAGACGAATCGAATATGTAAAACGGTCCATTCAAATTCTGTTTTGTGTTTCATTATCGAAATAACCTTGAGACTGTTCGGACTCGTTCCCAATGGGTGATCTTTAAAAATGTTTCTCTCTCGGCACGAAAATAGCCGTTGAGGACTGCTACTGCTGCTGTGGAATATGAACGTGAACGAATCCGATGCTCGGCGCGGCGTTCTCAGTTTGTAGGGATTATTCGACAACAGAAGCACTTGTATGCAGACTCGGATTCGTTTCCCTATTTAAAAGTCGTCGATTTGAACGAAAATTCACATGAGATTCGACATTGATAAATACGCCTGTTCCAACTCTATGTTTTTTATCGGATCGAGACGAATCCAATGTGAAAACAGGTCCATTCATATTCTGTTTTGTGTTTCATTATCGAAATAACCTTGAGACTGTTCGGATTCGTTCCCAGTGGGTGATTTTAAACAATGTATCACCCTCGGCACGAAACAAGCCGTTGACGACTACTACTGCTGTGGACTTTGAACGTGAACGAATCCGATGCTCGGCCCGGCGTTCTCAGTTTGTAGGGATTATTCCACAACAGAAACACTTACATGCAGACTCGGATTCGTTTCCCGATTTAAAAGTCGTCAATTCGAACGAAAATTCACATGAGATTCGACGTTGATAAATACGCCCGTTTCAACCGTTTGTTTTTTTATCGAATCGAGACGAATCCAATGTGGAAACCGGTCTATTCATATTCTGTTTTGTGTTTCATTATCGAAATAACCTTGAGACTGTTCGGACTCGTTCCCAATGGGTGATCTTTAAAAATGTTTCTCTCTCGGCACGAAAATAGCCGTTGAGGACTGCTACTGCTGCTGTGGAATATGAACGTGAACGAATCCGATGCTCGGCGCGGCGTTCTCAGTTTGTAGGGATTATTAGACAACAGAAACACTTGCATGCGGACTCGGATTCGTTAGCCGATTTAAAAGTCGCCGATTCGAACGAAAATTCACATGAGATTCGACGTTGATAAATATGCCTGTTTCAACCATTTGTTTTTTTATCGAATCGAGACGAATCCAATATGTAAAACGGTCCATTCAAATTCTGTTTTGTGTTTCATCATCGAAATAACCTAGAGACTGTTCGGACTCGTTCCCAGTGGGTGATTTTTAAAAATGTTTCTCTCTCGGCACGAAAATAGCCGTTGAGGACTGCTACTGCTGCTGTGGACTATGAACGTGAACGAATCCGATGCTCGGCGCGGCGTTCTCAGTTTGTAGGGATTATTCGACAACAGAAACTCTTGCATGCAGACTCGGATTCGTTTCCCGATTTAAAAGTCGTCCATTCGAATGAAAATTCACATGAGATTCGACGTTGATAAATACGCCTATTTCAACCGTTTGTTTTTTATCGAATCGAGACGAATCCAATATGTAAAACGGTCCATTCAAATTCTGTTTTGTGTTTCATTATCGAAATAACCTTGAGACTGTTGGGACTCGTTCCCAGTGGGTGATTTTTAAAAATGTTTCTCTCTCGGCACGAAAATAGCCGTTGAAGACTGCTACTGCTGCTGTGGACTATGAACGTGAACGAATCCGATGCTCGGCGCGGATTATTCGACAACAGAAGCACTTGCATGCAGACTCGGATTCGTTTCCCGATTTAAAAGTCGTCGATTCGAACGAAAATTCACATGAGATTCGACGTTGATAAATACGCCTGTTCCAACTGTCTGTTTTTTATCGGATCGAGACGAATCCAATGTGGAAACCGGTCCATTCATATTCTGTTTTGTGTTTCATTATCGAAATAACCTTGAGACTGTTCGGATTCGTTCTCAGAAGGTAATTTTGAAAAATGTTTCACCCTCGGCACGAAAATAGCCGTTGAGGACTGCTACTGCTGCTGTGGAATATGAACGTGAACGAATTGATAAATACGCCTGTTTCAACCGTTTGTTTTTTATCGAATCGAGACGAATCCAATATGTAAAACGGTCCATTCAAATTGTGTTTTGTGTTTCATTGTCGAAATAACCTTGAGACTGTTCGGACTCGTCCCCAATGGGTGATCTTTAAAAATGTTTCTCTCTCGGCACGAAAATAGCCGTTGAGGACTGCTACTGCTGCTGTGGAATATGAACGTGAACGAATCCGATGCTCGGCGCGGCGTTCTCAGTTTGTAGGGATTATTCGACAACAGAAGCACTTGTATGCAGACTCGGATTCGTTTCCCGATTTAAAAGTCGTCGATTTGAACGAAAATTCACATGAGATTCGACATTGATAAATACGCCTGTTCCAACTGTATGTTTTTTATCGGATCGAGACGAATCCAATGTGAAAACAGGTCCATTCATATTCTGTTTTGTGTTTCATTATCGAAATAACCTTGAGACTGTTCGGATTCGTTCCCAGTGGGTGATTTTAAAAAAATGTATCACCCTCGGCACGAAAAAAGCCGTTGACGACTACTACTGCTGTGGACTTTGAACGTGAACGAATCCGATGCTCGGCCCGGCGTTCTCAGTTTGTAGGGATTATTCCACAACAGAAACACTTACATGCAGACTCGGATTCGTTTCCCGATTTAAAAGTCGTCGATTCGAACGAAAATTCACATGAGATTCGACGTTGATAAATACGCCCGTTTCAACCGTTTGTTTTTTTATCGAATCGAGACGAATCCAATATGTAAAACGGTCCATTCAAATTCTGTTTTGTGTTTCATTATCGCAATAACCTTGAGACTGTTCGGACTCGTTCCCAGTGGGTGATTTTTAAAATGTTTCACTCTCGGCACGAAAATAGCCGTTGAGGACTGCTACTGCTGCTGTGGACTATGAACGTGAACGAATCCGATGCTCGGCCCGGCGTTCACAGTAGGTATGGATTATTCCACAACAGAAACACTTGCATGCATACTTGGATTCGTTTTCTGATTTAAAAGTCGTCGATTCGAAGAGAACTTTGACTCCGAATTCGTATTCAGCGACCTGGAAAACCCCCGAGTACAGACTTTCACCCCAATTGAATAAGTTTTTGACTTTTGGCCGGCCTTTTGGGATTCCGGACCACTGGGTGACACCTTCAATGAGGTCCCGGACTCGAGGCAAAGTTAGGTCGCTATTTTGCATCTGAAAAGAGTAGATTGATTCTATTCCATATTTTCACAAACCCATTAAACCCGTTCCACGATAAATCGCGAATGCCGTAATGCCGTTCTTCTTAATTTGGCCCCTTAAATGCGGTTTCCCAAAGTCGAGTTTTCGTTCAAGTTTCAACTGCCACTGCACAAGTCGATAAATGTACTTTATCTCGTAAAAATTCTCTACTTCGATTCAAAATAAGATTCACGCGTGCGCTTCTTCAGCGTGAGCCCCTTAATATTTCTCGGCGATAATCAACATCTCGCTAAGGAGCTTCCTCACACCCAAAAACGAAACGTTCGCCTCGTTTGAAGAAAGTCCTCTGATCCGTTTTCGACAAACAAATTTGCACGCGTCCCGTTTTGCAATTCAACCTCTTATAAATCCCACTCTTAATCGCCTCCTCTTGCCGTAAAACTCTAAGGTGAACTTATTTCCTCATAATCTTTAAGACCGCATTCACATTTAATCGTCACGCATTCTTTGTTATCTTAATTGACCCCTTAAACACAATTTCGGGAAGACCGCTTTCTTAGCGTTCACAAACGGTACATCCACCCAGCGCGGCTCGAATCGTTAGGCCAGTCGTGGAGTGTCTCATGACAATCGCTCGTTTAATTATTGACTCATGGCCAGGGCTTTTAGGTGCTTTCGTATGTTTTCTTCGCCGATTCCGCGGGACCTGCAAACAAATGAAGCCCGTTCGACATTCATATTCCACGTTACACTCGCACACTCGGACGCCTGTCATCGTAACGTCAGCCACGACCCGACATCTCTCGGTGACTTCTGCAACCTCATGACAGCCACGTCAAGAAGATAGCGGCGAATGCCCCAACGCCCACTCCGTTCCTGGCCATTCCAACTCCGCCGTTCCTCGGAGTTCAGTTTGAACTATCGTTCGATATTGATTTTTCAATGGCCTTTTTCCCAATGGTACCATTTTTTTTGAGGCCCTCATCCGGGTCCTACGTGTTCAGAATCAAGTCCACTTTGCTTCTCTAAGCGCGGAATGCCATTTTTATTTTTACCCAGAATTTTTTTTTTTTTGGTGTCATATACTTTTCCCACATAGGCGCTATATTTTTTTTCGAAGAGTTCTCGAAAAACCATTTCAAAAGCGCACCTTTGCCGTCCCAAAATGGTCGCGCAAGATTTAAAAAAAATGGGTGGCCACTTTATAATTGTCACCCTGTATATAACTTTCCTCGCACGCTACTCCTACTCATCTGCGACATGATCCACGGCAAATCTTTCGTCACCTGGGATGGCAACAACCAGACAACTATGGTGTTCCAAATATGCGAGGGCATGCAACAAGGAACGGTAACTTCTCCAGTACTCTTCAACATTTACAACAGCAGAATACTAAACCTATTTAATCTAAATACAGGCAATAACACTCACTCCGGGGTTTATGCAGACGATATGGTAACATACGTCGCTGATAGTAAAATCCCAATTATCCAAGATAGATTAAATTACATCGTAAATCAAATATACGCGTACTACAAAGAGTGGAACCTCAAGATTAACCCGCTCAAAAGTGAAACGATCTTATACAGAAAAACAGTAAACAGTAAACAGTAAAAACAGAAATATCCCCTCTGACTGTACCACACATTAAAAACTTTCAAATTACGATAGAAGAGAGAGACACTGGAGAAGCCACACCAATCCCCAATAAAGAAATAGTAAAATACCTCGGAGTGCACTTCGATTACCTACTCACAATGAATAAACATCACTCCATCCAGCTGGCCAAGGCAAATAACGCATTGGGAGCCAACCACAGAATCTTTTACAACAGAAACATGGAACCAAAAGCAAAAATCATATGCTACCAGCTTTTAATCCGACCGATATTATCATATGCCGCCCCAATCTGGTGGAACGTGGGACGATCGGTTATGGAGAAATACAGGAAGTTCGAGAGATCGTGCATGAGAGCCTGCCTAGGCCAGTACCGCACAGCTGAAACAAATTACACAAGACGTATCGACAACGAAACGATATATGACTTAGCAGACATCCCGCGATTCGACACGTTCTGCCTCATGCTGACGAGAAATTATTTCAGCAATGCCTATCGAATTAACAACGATCTCCTCAACGGGCCGCCGATAGACAACGCAACAACAATCCTCAGGATAGCAAGAAGCAACTACTCCCCTCCGGAGTTATTCATAAATTTAGACCGACTGGGATGCATACAAGACGAAAACAACATTCCAGTAATATACCACATCCGGAGACATTGGGCAAAAAAGCAATACATCTAAAGACGGACAACATCCCGAGAGAGAACTGGGTGTACTCCACGGCCTTATCCACAAGAGATCGTGGAAGCCTCAACAGGTTAGCTGGAAAATACTGGTGGCTTCAGGGCGAAGCCAAACATATGGATCAGCTGAGAAGGAGAGCCAGAATAAAAAGAACGCTCCAACAGCAACAACAAAGGACTGCGAACAGAGCTCGCCGAGAACAGCGAAGATAGAAAAATCCCGGAGTAGAAATAATCGTCAGGACCCTAGTGGTGTATATCCAAAATGCAAATAATGTATATATTATAAATTGTTAACCCCCACCCCTCGCCCAACCCCTTCCCGTCCCACACCAAAAAAGACCCCATGCAAAGCCCGCAGAGGCAAGCTACAGTAGCAATGGTTTATTGGATTTTTTTTACCACAGCATTAGACACGCAACAAAAAAGAAAGAGACTAGTAACTACGAATTACCAAAGGAAAAGATCATATAATAATCGAAAATAATTTTTTTTTGATAAAGAATGCAGTCTGGTAAGACGCGTCGCAAGACGACAAACCAAACAACTAAAAAAATTATTCACCAACTATTCTAAAAAAATAGTCTATCAGTTATTACTTTTTAAAATACTTTACATCTGAACAATTCTTAAAAATACTTTGGAGTGTTCTGAATAGGTACCTGAATCAAAAGCAATGGAAAGCAAAAATAATTTTTGAAAAACTGCAGGCTCGCCCAAGCATATGCTGCGTGTTTCGATATTATTAAAAGTTTAGTTGAAAATGATTTTTTAAAGATAAAGGAAAATTTGAACGATTTGATTACTGGTGGAACATGGACAAAAAAAGTTTAATAGCTACCTACATCTTTTCACACACGTTCATGTCCCACGGACACGGCGAGAACACAGATTCGGTAGTGTTAAAAAATTTGTTTGAAAAAGAATGAAAAACTGGGCGTGGCGGCTCGTTAGGTACAAGTCAATGTACATAAAATGCACAAAGAAGTGCATCAAGGTGTAATAATGATGTGCTCTACGTCTTATAATATATATATAGATTGATAGGCGCTACTTCATCTACCAAAAAAACGGTAAACTTCGTTCAAATCGCTATCATAAATTGGCAGGGTCTAACGATTTTTCTCGCAAATAGGATATGGAAAGCAAATACAATAGAAAGAAAGAAAACTCACTCTCGGCACTCTCGAGATCCGATTGTTCTAGATTCGTCGCCTTCAACAATTCGTTGATCAACGAGTCGGGATTGGGCCTCGTTACTTCAACCCTGCAAAGTACGGGATTGCCACTTCCATCCTCGGCCTTTTTTCTACGCTCGAGGGCGGCCTTCGCCCTGTCCAAGGAGCCAGTTTCGCTTAGTCCCGAGCCACCGGACGGATTCCTGCCAAACATTCAAGCGCTACTGTCAACACGGAGGTGTCTGAAATACTATACCTTTGAGCCTCGTCTTGCATAAATTGTGTTTTTCGATTATGCAACAGATTTTCGACGCTCTTTGTCGATGTGTAGAAAAAATACGAAATTCGTTATAGGTGTGTACATACGAGAGAAAGAGAAAGGAATAAATGAAACAAGATTAATCACAACGGGTGCATGAAGTGTGTATCTCGTTATATCCGTAAAGTCGAAATACGTGTAATCGCAATACGAAAATAACGAACGCACAAGAACAAGAAAGAGTGAGAAAATGCATGGGCGATACAGTACCCAAGATGCTAAGTGACTTTCTGTTTATCCGTGTGTCAAAATTCGGGTCGGATTGGTCACCAGCTCGGGAGAGAATAAATAAAGACCGGTGTGCGCACGAGTCGAAAGTCGTAATGTTGTGCGTTGCGTGTTTCGTGCAGAAAGGGAGAACAATAAAGGTATGGTGAGCAAAGCAGCCTCTTTAGCAAGCGATGTTTTATCCAAAGAATGAGAGCGAAGCAAAAAACTACAAGCGATAACCTGTGGAACGGAATTTTGAATTGATGTTTTACTTCGTTTTTCCGCAGAATAACATTTTCGTCATGAACGCCCTAAAAAAGCTCGGATGAAGTGACTTACGCGAAAACTGTTAGGTCAGTTTAAGACTGTTTTTGCAGTAATTGTGAGCAACGGACAACAAAAAAATGATTCTTGAACCATATTATCGTTGAATAATAATATTACTGAATTATATTACCATTGCACAATATTGATATTGAACACTGCTATACTTGAACAATGTTATTACTAAACAACGCTATAACTGACCAATAATATCGTTGAACAATATCATTGCTGACCAAAAGTAACAACTAAACGGAAATGTTATTAAACCATTATGGTTGAACAACAATAATTTCAGAACAACAATACTGAAAAAGAATACTCCCGTTACATTGTCTGAAACTTAATTTTTTCTGTATTTAAATCTCATCCGAAAAAGCTTAGAATTGTCATCGAAATTGATTCTGGCGTTAGCCGCGACTAAGGAGAATCCCCAAATACGACAAAGCATTTTTGCTTATTCGTTGGAAGTGCCAATGACGAATCTTTATCAGTCATTTCGAAGTGTTTTCTTTGTTTAAGTTTTTATGTTGCTGTTTATCTGTTTGTGTTTGCGGAATGAGGACGAGACGAGCGCGGTCACGTACGAGAAAACGGAAGTATGAACCGACGACGGTGGGGTAATGCTGTTGCGGTGCTGTGCGATTGTGGGTGCTGTAACTGCGACTTCCGGTACGCCTAAAGGGGACTCCTCGGAGTCCGGACTGGTCGCCACCGTCGCCAATTTGCCCCCCGCACCGTCCAGCAATTTCCTATGGCCACCAACGATACCCCTGAAAGAGGATCCAGAAACAAGCCGTTTTTCTAACTAATAAGCTCGTCCGAAATGTCGCGTGATTTTTCATGAAAAATACCGTTCAACGATATTTATTGCTCCGGATAGGGGTAATGAAGGGGAGGGGGTGGCAGCTTACGCCTTGTCAAACGTGTTGACTTCTACAGAGCACTTTTTTATCGTCGCGATTTAAAAAACAGAATGTGCAAAAATTAGTGCATTCTCTCGAGGCGAGTTGTTTCCCATTCGTAGGTAAAAAATTGCAGACAATCAAACTATTATTATTATTATGTTGGTATTATTCATAACCAAATGACAATAATCATAGAATATTCAGCTCAATACAATTCGTGGACATTAATCATTCAACCAATCGGAACATTTACGCAAAAAATGACTGCGACCAAACCTATTGGGATTTTTTTGCTGACGGCCAGAATAATGTGTGGGAATACCGATTTTCTTCTTAGATATGAAAACTTTGGATAAAAGTTTGACTTTGACCTTTCAATAAGTTTCACTACATCGATAGTGATAAAAAAAAAGAAACGCTGAGAAATTCAACACTGCTTTTTGCGACAAATCGTAAAATTCAACCTCGGTTAGTTTGTCTCATTGACATTTTTTATCCGCTTGCTGAACATAAAATTCGCTCTCAATGCGCGATTTAGCATGAGAACCTGTGTTACATTGTCTAGATTTTGTTTTATTTGTGTCGAAAACGACGTAGCAGAACTTACAAAAACTCCAAAGTTGAACATTTACAGGACATATCTACGTCTAAAAAAAAACGGCATGTTTTAGCATTTATCAGTGAAACTCTCGGTCCCTTCCTCAAATGAGATTACTGGGAAATCTATTGGCCCCTTTTATTGATACGATTACAAGTAGGAGGAACTTTATCGAGCTGCTAGCGGAGCGCCGAGGCCATCAAACAACCATGCCAAGATCGGGCGTAATCTATACAGGGCCATATGCGTTGCGGATATTCTTACATACAGATCTGAAGAGACGAGGGTTTTTGTCCCGTGGTGATGATGATGACCATCAAGTTCGCTGCGATCTAGAGGTTTGTGCCGAGTTATAAATGTATGACGTCTTCTTCCGGAACAACATCGAGAAATCTACATTAGCGACAATCGTCATACCAATCTACATAGCAATGCGCGTAACCTACGTTACACGCATTGCTATGGAGATTAGAGTACAAGAGTCCAAACTCGATAAGGGAAGCAGTAGAAAAAGCGTTCGCGAAAATGTTAAACGTTGACGTACCAAAGTTCACCACGAGCTGCGCTCTAATAACAAATGACCGACCAGTAAGTACCACGGTATTACATACAGGTCTTGCAACGACGGCAGTGGAGGAAGGTGCATATAGCGTCCAGTTTTTGCTTTAATTTTCGCCCGCATGTGCGCATAGGGAAGAGGGTGTCGTGTGCGAAGAAGCCACCAATATCGTATGTCTCTGTCTTACTACAGCGCCTGCACTTTAGACTGTAATTTCTCGGTATACGAGTTCCTGTTTCTTATTTGTAAGAAATATCCATTACACGGAAATTTAACGAACAAAAGTATGTATTCGCATGCTAAATTGAACAAATTAATATATACATGCTTAAGAATATAATCAAAACCTATATTAACCGCGTGCAAAACTCAAGCGACTATGATAAAAATGATTGATATTTTGTTCTCGGTATTGCGATGATAGTTGAGCTGAATTGTTACGCGGCGCACTCGGAACCCGAAAGTTCTGGATTGTCACTGAATTAAATAGTCAGTAACAGTTATTTAGGCATATCTAACTTTTTTTATACGCGTAACGTTTTCTAACTGTTATCCGCACATACGCCTGTACGACGAAACATTTGATGATCGGTTTAGGTTAGTCTCAAAACAGACCCCGATCACAACGACGCACGGTGGCGGCAATAAGAAAAAAAGGTTGGACACTGAGCGGCCCACCCGCCGCCTATCAAATACGACCGTCATTTCCAGGACCTGTGTGTAAGACCGTGGTAAGTATCAATAAGCCAGAGCACAGAGTTAAAGGGACCGCGACGCTTCAATTAACCCTAAAAAGGTAAAAAAAATAAAGGACGATCAAATAACTAATACGAAAATAACAATAATCCTGAAAACTTGTTTCGTAACGTAATTGCTGTAATGCCGGAGACAGGAGCACGAAAATTGTAATATGGGAAGAACAAAGAAAATAATTCACAGATGTGAACAATACGCATTGGGATTGGTACTTCTTTAAATTATAAATAATTTTGTAGTATGTATACACACATTAATAACTTCTGATTTTTACACACTCTTTATGCTTTGCATTAAACCCGGAGTTATATTCCATACTTTCGATTAATTTGAAAAACATTAAGGTTATGTTACTGCCAAAATAACATACGCATATTTACAAGTTATCAGACGCGGTCTACATCAGCGTCGTTTAAGTGAAACACTTATTTTTACTAATTTTGCTAACGCTTTAATGTACTGAATTTGGTCTCCTGTACCTAACTTCCATAGTCTCATCGTTTGATTTTGCCGCGTAAAAAAAGCTGGCGTATATTTTTTTTAATCGTTAATACCATTGCACGGGGTCTTCCCCCTTACTGCATTCCCCTTCTCATTCCCACTTTGCGGCTCCAGCTAACCTTGCCCTCTGTATCGCATTCACCATGACATTTTTGCCGTGGGTATAAGGAAGCTGCGGAAAACCTATACTAATGCAGCCAGACCCAGCTTCACTTCCCAGTTTCGGAGCTAGTCGCGTTTCGTTGAGGAATAAATCCCGGACTACAATCATACCAACGACACACACACACACACACCCGGGAGGGGGGGGGGGGGTTGATGTCCATTTCAGGACGTCTCTCCCACGGAGAAACCCGACTTCGACTGGAGCGCGTCCCCGGGTGGCGGATAGGGAAGGTCATCACCAGAAGTTCCGGCTTTGTTGGAGCAACCGGCGGACTGGGCCGAAATAAAATAGCCCCGCAGACCAAAAGCGGTGCGAAGGGGAAGGACACCCCTGAAACAAACCTAGGGAACCCCGAAAAAAACCAACTATGGGAAGCGTTCATCAAGAAACTACCCTTACGGCGCAGGGGAGGGATACCCCAGTGCCGACGAACGGGAGTGCCAAAGCAGGCTCCAGTTCGTTGTCATCCAACGACTGCAGCTTCAGGGAGGTGGACCACTTGGCCTTCGCAAAGTATGAAGCCCGAAGTGAAGACACGAAGAAAGGCATGACCAATTTGCGAGACTGGGCGAACAAATCGAAGCCCTGCTGAACTTTGTCACGCCAAAGAATAACATCCATGGTGAAGTCAAGAGAATCATAAACGGTATGAGCAGTACATTCAATAGACTGCGCAAACTAGAAGAGCACCTTGTGGTGGTAACACCCTTGCCACAGAAGTCTTCAGCGGTAACACAGACGTCGCCAAAGATGATTCTCGGAGAACCACGCACGCCTGCTCGCCCAACTCAAGAAGATGGGGGAAAGAGGAAAACGATTTCTTCGCTCGAAGAGGCGAGGAGTGAAGCAAAAAATGCCAAGCGCAAATGAGGTAAAGCCGGAGATCCTATACCAGCCGCAACCAGTCCGACCCAACCTAACTTGAGAGACAAGAGGGAAGGGGAGTGGGAAAACGCTCAAGGAAGGAAAGACCGCAAGAAACGTGACGCGCGAGGGTTGCCCAACGCTGTCATAATCCAGCAGATGGGGGAATCGAGTTATGCGAATATCCTCTCCAGAGTGAAGAAGGACGCCACGCTGAAGGAGGCCGGGCAAAGTGTATCTAAGATACGCAGGACTGCGGCTGGTGAAATTATCCTGGTCCTCGATAAAACCACTTCGAAAGAGAATGTCCACGAGGTGCTGGAAAACTCGCAAGGTGAACACCCGGACAGCGGTGGTGACCATGCCTACGGTAGCAGCTGCAAAGATTACTGAGACAGGGATACTGCGAGTGGGCTGGGTCGTCTGCCGAGTCCGTGAACTTGTGAGACCAATCAAATACTTCAAGTGCTGGCACTACGGAACCTGGCCCGAAACTGTAAGAGCACGATCGACAGGACAAAGTGCTGCATCAAATGCAGTACTGAAGACCACAAAGCCGCGTAAAGCGATATGGAACCGTGCTGCGCACTGTGTAGTGGAAGGGAAAATGAAGAGGCCACCAAACACGCGGCTGGAAGCAGCAAATGTGCTGTCTTCCAGTACTGAAGCCGTACCAAACCCCCGACCAGCAGTCCTGGGTGGTGGATGCGACGGGCAGGGCCGCCATCTGGACCTGCTCTGTGTACCCCTTCCAGGAGATCGTGGGAGTACGTCAGGACGGTTTCGTCGGGGCCAAGGTAAATGGAATTTACCTGTATAGCTGCTACACCCTACCAAGTTTGACGCAGGAACAGTTCGATGGAACATTGGACCGACTGGTCACTGATATAGCAGACCGGAATCCACAAGTAATAGCCGGTGACTTCAACGCCTGGGCGATCGACTGGGGCTGCAGAAGAACTGACAAGAGAGAGCAGGCGCTCTTGGAAACCTTGGCTGTGCTCATCTTCGTCCTGCTAAATGATGGCAAGGCACCAACGTATGTAAAGGACGAAGCGAGCTCCATTATAGAGCTCACCTTTGTCAGTGGCAGCCTTGGCGAAAGGGCACACAGACTGGCAGGTGACCGAAGTTTATACTCATAGCGATCACCGGGCTATCACCTGGAATATCGCGAGACAACAGAGGTGTAATGCACCATCAACGAAGAAGCCAAAAACCAGAGGATGGAGAGACCTAAGAAGAAACGGCTGAAAGGAAAGTGGAAAAAGTGAGGTGAAGGGTATCCAGAGCGTGCGACACCACGATGCCAAGTAGAGGACAGGGGAACTGACATACCCCGGTATACTGATGGAATGATGAGGTGGCCGCGCTCCGCAGGGTAAGCAACCATGCCAGGAGACTAGCCCAGCGAGCTAGAGGCAAACCCGCATACTCACGATTGGAAGCGAACTTCAAGAAGGTGAGGGCCCGACAGACTAAGGCCATTAAGCACAGCAAGCGACAAACCTGGAAAGAATTGATCCGTGATGTGGACGACGACCCGTGGGGGAGACCATACAGGTTGGTCATGACCAAGCTGAGAAAGCAGTCGAGGCAAAAACCAACTTGCCCTGACTAGCTGAAGGGAATAGTCACGACGCTGTTCCCCCAACAGCAAGACCTTGACTACCTGATAGAAGACGAAGATGGGGAAGCCATACCTCTCGTCACTAAAGACGAATTCCTCGAGACCTGCCGCAGAATTGGGAACAAGAAGACCCCGGGAATGGATAACATCCCAAACGACGCACTCAAAGCAGCGATGAAGGTGGCACCTGATTAGTTTGTAGACATGTACAATACATACCTCAAGAAAGGAGTCTTCCCCGAGAGATGGAAATGGCAGAGATTAGTCCTCTTACCCAAGGGAAATAAACCACCCGACGACCCTTCATCATACCGCCCATTGTGTATGTTGGACACAGCAGGGAACACATTAGAGCGCATAATCTACAACCGGATTGAAGCTACTATTAGGGACACGCTCGCCAACAACCAATATTGCTTCAGGAAAGCTCGGTCGACACTGGCTGCTATCAACCGTGTGATCGCCACGGCCCGAAAAGCCGTAAGCGGCAAGCGGTGGAAAAGGGGAACAAAAAATACTGCCTGCCTGTAGCCCTTGGCATCAATAATGCATTTAATACAGCGAGGTGAGACGTCATCGGCTCAGCAATGGACAGACTCCACGTACCACCCTACTTAAAGAGGCTGATCAGAAGCTACCTGACCAAAAGATCCCTCGTGTACGACACACAGGACGGAGCGGAAGAGTATACAGTCACCGGAGGCGTGCCACAGGGTTCCGTACTCGGAGCCCTACTGTGGAATATGATGTATGATGGTCTGTTGAAACTGGACTTTCCAGAACAAGCGGAACTCATCGCATTTGCAGATGACGCTATGATAGCTATCACTGGCAAACACCATGAAGAACTCCACAATGTCTTTGAGTCAACTTATGAGCACATCAGCCAGTGGATGTGCTTGGTTGGACTGAAACTAGCGGAACACAAAACTGAAGCAGTGTTAGTCACGACCCGTAAAAGTGTGGAAACGATAACCCTCACAGTCGGAGGTCACAATATCACTTCGCAGCCATACGTCAAGTATCTGGGAGTGATGCTGGATGCACCACTCAACTTTAATAACAATGGCGAGTACATCGCGGAGACAGCGGCCAAGGTGGTAGCGGCACTGGCACGGCTTATGCCAAATGTCCGCTGCTAGACAGAACGAAGCTTCTGGTAACAGTAGTTACTTCTGTCCTGACCTCCGCAATAGCCACCTGGGGTGACGCCCTGAAGACCGAAAAGACGCACCAAAAAGTGGCATCGGTTTATCGGATCAGTGCGCTAAGGGTCTGCAGTGCTTTTCGCACAGTATCAGGAGATGCTGTGCACGTTATTGCGGGAATGATTCCCATCAGAATACTCGCTGAAGAAAGAAGGACACTCTAGCAACGAAGAAATACACCGCCGGAACATCGGGAGGAGCAGAGAGAAGAAGCCAGACAGGAGAGCTTGCTAAATTGGCAGATGGAATGGGATGAATCTGCGAAAGGGAGATGGACACATCGTCTTATCCCTCAGATGGAAAGGTGGGTAAATCGCAAACACGGCGATGTAAATTACTACCTGACCTAGATGCTCTCAGGACACGGATACTTCAGGGCATACCTGCACCGCTTCGGGCACGATGACGTCGCGAATTGCCCAGCTGGCTGCGGAGTACCGGAGGACGTCGAACATGCATTCTCCCAATGCCCGCGCTTTCACTCAAGAACGTGAGAGTTTGGAGGCAACCTTTGGGGAGCCACCCACCCCGGAACATTACTGCTGTATATGCTGGTATCGATGGAGTGTTGAGAGGCAGTGAGCGAGGCCGCCACTACGGTTCTCGAAGCACATCATACGGAGGAACAGGAGAGAAGGAAGGCAACGGCCACGCAACGCCTTGCCTGAACCGACACCAGCGAAAAAGCTACGGCTAGGCCCCACACAACGAGCCACACAACACCTACGGTGGGTACCGCATTTGCCCCCTCTATTAAAAAAATTTAAAACAAAAACACACACACAAGATCAATGCTTTCATGATACACTTCGCCGATCTGGAAGTGTATCATGGAAGCCCTAAAAACATTAGGTGTGCCATGGTACCTACGGAGAATAGTGGCGAGTTACATATATAATAGGTGGCTATTATAGGGCTAGTATAGGGTGACTGGAGGAGTTCCTCGGGGCTCTGTACTCGGACCGCTTCTGTGGATCAGCATGTATAATGCTCTGCTGCTATTACAATTGCTGAAAGGAGTGTCCATCGTAGCGTTCGCAGATGACGCGGCGCTGATTGTCATTGCCAAATTTCTGGAGCAAATTACCGCACTCTTCGGCGAAGCTTTCGCCAAAATAAAGGAATAGATGTCTTCTGTTGGACTGCAAGTTGCAGCCCACAAAACAGAAGTACTCCTCGTATCCAGCAGGAAGGTGATGGAAACGGTAACGCTCAGGGTTGGAAACGCCGAAATCACATCCCAACCATTGATTCGGTACCTGGGTGTGATTCTCGACGCGAGGTTGAACTTTAAGGCGGTCCTCTAGTTTCTCGGGTCGAAAAAATCGATTTTTTTTTTCGTAAATCACATCTACAACATGTGTAGAAAATGTGTGCCAAAGGATTTTTCGATGTTCGAAGTGGTTCACAAGTTACGACCCTGGAACGGAGCAGGTATACGGAGCAGGTATACTTTCAAACGCGTTTTTCTCGAAACACCATTTTTCGAAACGGTGACCACGATATTTCAGAAACTACTGCACCGATCTTGTTCAAATTTATACAGCATCTTTAATATGTTATAAGCCAGCGATTGAACTAGGATTATCAGGATTGCTTCGATAGTTTTTTTTTGTACGAGCGAAAAACTTAAGAAAAAATGAGTAAAAAATAGAATGTAATTTTCAAAAGTGTATAAAAGTCAATTTTTGTAATTTAGAATTCACTCTAGTTCAATCGCTAGTCTTAAATATGAAGATTAAAATGCCGTTTGGTTTTTTGATTTCAGATAAGCAGACCAGCAGCAATCTTGGTCACCGTCAAGCACCTCTTTTACTTGATGTTTTCCTGTCGGCCACTATAACGTTTATTCTATTATATATTTTGACTTCAAAAAAATTGTAAAGCTTATTTAAATGTTAATAAAGATTATGCAAAAACAATGAGATTGATCATTTCGATGCTTTGCCCGTAAAAAAATATTGAAAAAGCCGTAAAAAACAGCCGAGAAACTAGAGGACCGCGTTAAAGTGCAAACCGAGCAGTTCAGCAGAAAGGCCTCTGTTGTGGCTACTACACTGGCGCGGATCATGCCTAATGTCGGTGGCCCCAGACAAA
>OX101791.1:6555171-6669719 GCA_944452715.1 Ophion slaviceki
ATAATCGCGAAATCCTTTCCCAATATTCCGCCATTTTGTCGATACTCCTAGCACGAGGCTCGGTCAACTGGAAAATTATAATGATGGGTATTGTATATTCCTGCAAATAAAAAAAGGAAAAAAAAAGAAAGCAGAAAAGAGAACTAAAAGAAGGTAAAGAAGAAGAGAAAAACACAGCTGAAAAAAGGCAAGAAGAGAGCTGAAAAGAAGAGGGCAAGAAGAAAAAAGAACCAATAAAGAAAGCGGAAAAGAAGAGAGCAACTATAAAAAGCGGAAAAAATAAACTACGGCTAAGGAAGAAAGAAGAAATATAGCAGAAACCAAAACTAGTACAGTTCGAGGGGAGCACAGAGCAGGGGACGAGGATGAAGAACGAAGCGAAAAAACTACGATGCGCTAAATGTTATAACATCCGGTGAAAGCGACGAAAAGCCCGTTAACAGAATAAAATTCGATGACACGGAAATAAAATTCCCGTCGACAATCTTTAGGTGGGAAAAGAAAGAAAGTAGCGAGCAGGCAAATAATTGCCCTATAAAAAAGGGACAAGCGCGCCGGAAATTTGTTCTTTTCGGAGTGGAGAAGAAGCGCACGCGAACCACGGGGGCGGTGCGAATAAACGTTCAAAGTGAAGTGCCCGGGACTCGCTGAGATGGCCTTCATGATGAAGAAGAAGAAGTACAAATTCTCCGTGGAGATTGGCCTCGAGGAGCTAACCGCAGTGCCTTTCGTTAGCGCCGTGTTGTTCGCTAAACTTCGACTACTGGACGGCGGTTTCATCGATCATTCCACTAGGTCAGTTACACTGATTGATTTAACCCCTTTTGTCCGGTTAAAAAAAATTCCCGCCTCATAGGGGAAGCCTTGTTTTTGTAAAAAATATTTATTTACGGGATTTAAATAGAATGAACATATTCCCGGACGTTGGAAAGTTACATTTGATAAAAATGTGTATGCGGATTTTTTTGTACACGCAACTGTCTCCACATTTTTTTAGATGTTCGGCTAAATTGTTGCACGCCAATAGTGTGTTATAAGAAGCATGCTCTAAATAATTTCAGTGACAAACGATAAAACGCTTTAGATTTTAAGGCAGTTTTGATTTTCAGATAAATGTTTTTGGCGCCGCAACTTTTACAACTTTTTAGTTATGTAATTGCATTGTTGTACTCAAGTAGAATATCATGGAGGCTATTTTCGGTTTAAATTTTTCTTCAATCGGTGATAGAGTTTAGATTTTAAGGGACTTTAAGTTTTTAGAATTATGCTGGAACTATCCTAAATTGTTACGATGTTCAAGTTTGCATTGTTGGAAAGCAATGATAATTATTTTTTTTCAATTAACTGCCCCAATTTTTAAGATTCCTTTTTAAGCTGCAAGACCTGATTGTGGATAATAATGGAAATCAGGAAATGGAAATATAAGAAAAAATGTTGGGTGCATTCAAACCATGCAAACATCAACCCCATAAAAGTTCGATATGCGGGATACATTTTTCAACAGGATCAGAGTATTATACAGGGATACATATGGGCCTAAAGTTTGTATCGTTGGATACCAACGAAATTTTTTATATATTTTTTTTATTTTTAATTAATTTTTTTCGGGTGCCTTTTGACTCCAGAATATCTGTAGAGACTATACAAAACGTTCAAAAAAATGTGGTAGCTTAGCATTTACCCTTAATATTTTTTATTTGCGCAGATCATTTCTAGTGCCTAAGGAAAGCCACAAAAAAATTGGCAACGATTTTCAACTTCCGGAACACACCCTTATTGAAAGGTTGAAAGAGAAAAAAATGAATATCTCGGGCGGTACTGACATTCCCAGTTTTTTTTAATTTCCGCAGGTCGTTTCTAGTATCAAAGGAAAGCCAAAAAAAAAGACAACCATTTTCAACTTCCGGAACACACCCTTGTGGGGGAGTGAAAATCGAAAGAAAATCGTATTTCCGGCGGTAAACGAATTCCCAGTTTTTCTATTTGCACCGATTGTTTCTAGTACCTAAGGAAAACCACAGAAAAAATGGCAACGATTTTCAACTTCATGAAGACACTTATGGGAAAGTGAAAGTCCATAGAAAATCGTATTTCCAGCGGTAAAGGGATTCCCAGTGTTTTATTTGCGGCGATCGTTCCTAGTACCTCAGGAAAGCCACAAAAAAATTGGCAAAGATTTTCGACTTCCGAACATACTCTTATGGGGGGAGGGACAGTCCAATGAAAATCGTATCTCCGGAGCTAAATCCATTCTCAACTTGTTTCTTCACGTCGTACGTTACCTATTGTCTAACGAAGATTCGGTAACGGTATCGGCGTTGTCTTATCGCCATCATAAACTTACATGGCTTAAAAATTCAACCCAAAATTGGAGCCGAGTTGATTATCTTTTCAGTAAATTTATTGTTAATAGAAATTCATATGCTCAACCCGTTCAATTTTGTTTCTCAAAATCGCATCATGCCCAATCGATAACCGTGCAAAGCTCTACCCAGTTGAGGAAATTGCTCGGCCCTTTTTTACAAAGAAATTCGCAAATAATTGTCCATGAAGAAACATGCACTTTTCGAGAACCACGCCTTATTGGAGTATGTAAACATCGGGTGATTTCCCTCGTCCACGTCTTTTCCTAAGAAGATTGAAACTTTCATCTTTAGAGGGCGATGAGAATTAATTTTGCTCAAGTTTTTTCGGGAAAAATTTGCCTACAGGAGTCCTCTACTTATTTTTCAAGATGTTCATTTAGAGATCGACGATTTGAAAATGCCAAAACATCGATCATAGTATAAATGAGGGAATGAAAATATAAACTAAATCATTCTTTACGTTCGAACAATCCAAACAAACTCCGACACTATTCTTCCTATACGCGTGTCAATGGAGCGTTTTTTTTCACACGCGCGCGCTTTACTATTCTTGAGGTTGTACTGCTTTCTCACTCCCGCTTGAGCGTCTGCCTACGTTTCCTATCCGCGCTCATCTTGCTCGAGTGCCACGGTTCGGTTTCGGCAGCCCTGGCGACTCGTAGAACGAAAAACATTATATATATATATATATATACGTGGGTCATTTGATAAGTACCTAGCCTACAAATGAAAACACCAAAATTTTGCTAAAAATAAAATTTATTTTTCAATGTAGTCTCCTTTTAGTTGAATACACTTTGCCCAGCGGTGTTCCAATTTTTTTAACCCCGTTGAAAAAAATGTTATCTCTTGGTCTGCAAAATAGGCCTCCGTGGCGGCGATTATTTCGTTATTGGAGTGGAATTTCTTCCCGGCGAGTGAATTTTTTAGATTCGGAAACAAAAAAAAGTCGCACGGAGCCAAATCTGGAGAATACGGTGGATGGGGCAGCAGTTCATAGCTTAATTCGACCAATTTAGCCGTGGCGAGCGCGGAGGTGTGAGCAGGTGCATTATCATGGTGGAAAAGCACTTTCTTTCTCGACAAATGGGGCCGTTTTTCTTTTAACACGGCGTTAAATCGGCTCAATAGTTCGGCGTAGTACTGTCCCGTGACTGTCTTGCCCTTCTCCAGGTAGTCAATAAAAATCACACCTTGAGAATCCCAGAAAACAGTGGCCATCACCTTTCCAGCCGACGGGACCGTCTTCGCCTTCTTTGGAGCAGGTTCACCGGGTAAGGTCCACTGTTTTGACTGCTCCTTGGTCTCTGGAGTATACCAGTGAATCCATGTTTCGTCGACGGTCACGTAACGACGCAAAAACTCTTTTGGATTGCGATTAAACAGCTCCAAACACTGCTCTGAAGTGGTCACACGAATGCGCTTGTTGTCTGCAGTCAGCAAACGCGGCACCCACCTTGCCGACAGCTTCCTCATGCCCAAAGTCTCATGTAGGATATGCCACACGCGTTCTTCTGAGATGCCTACTATCACAGCTATCTCGTGCACCTTTAATCGGCGGTCTGACAAAACGATATCGTGTATTTTTGTCACGTTCTCCTCCGTAGTGGCTGTTTTTGGAGCACCTGGGCGTGGATCATCAAAAACCGACGTACGACCACGTTGAAACTCGTTATACCAAAATTTAACGGTCGCCATCGAAGGAGAAGCATCCCCATCGAAGGAGAAGCATCCCCATACACTGCATCCAAGCGTTCTTTAATTTCACTATGCGATTTCCCTTTCAAAAACAAGAATCGAATCACCAACCCATATTGTTCTTTCTCCATTCTTTCAAAAATCAACGGACACACTTGCTTTCACACGCTCTCAAAAGAGAACTACAAGTCCGATCCGGCAGAAATTTTGTCAGTAGCCGTCTACAAGACGGTACTACACTATAGTGTATTTCTCTTGCAATAGTGGCACCATCTAGCGGTGAGGCTAGGTACTTGTCAAATGACCCACGTATATACATATTCGCTTCAACGATTCTGGGCTGCTTGCGAAGCCTTCTCCCACTGCTCTCAACCACTAGACCTCCCGTTTATGTCGGGAATACGCTATACTGGGGATAAGTCCCGCCGAATGAAGAATTTTGCTGCATCATAGAAAAAAGAAATCTGATGACTCCTATTCCAGTTTTTTTTATTTAAAATCAAAAGACTCAGAAGAAGAATCCGATTTAAAATCACATTATCAACAGGAGTCAGACGACTTAGCTTTACAATGATTTTTTTCGTAATTCCCGGTTTTGAACAATGGTGGGTCCCATGAATATACTAGCATTGAAAATTTCAATTGCGGCCTCTCTCGAAATACCGTAAAGCACGGCTACTTTAACATTCAGGGTAACTTTGACAGTTTTTAGGGCTACTTTGACAGAGCGCCAAAATACGTTTTAAATGTGTGCGCAGCGAGCTCGCTTGACCTTCTGTGGCGGGCGGCGAGTGCGGGGAGTAAACTTGAACAATAATTTGTTGTTCAAGTTCATTATAATGTTGCTAAAGTTGATTGTCATGTTGCTCAAGTTGATTTTGATCTCAATGACAATTAGAAGACTCATTAAGTACCTATAATAGCACCTCAGGTACATGATATTTTTACGTAAAATGTTTCATTAAGGGAGGGCACCACTGTACCTGCCCATGTTCGACCGTTTTCTTTGGATTTTTTTTAAAGGAATGAAATACATGGTCAAAAGAGCTTTTAGGTTTTATAAGGTATAAATTGAAGGATGTAAAAAAAATTATTCGTTAAAAGTATACAAAATGGCGGCGCACGAGTCACTATATCACTACTGTTTTTCAGCCAACCCTCTCCGCGGCACGCAATAAAACTGTCTTAAATTTAGTCCCGGAACTAAGAGTGAAATATTTTCGTTTATTATATTATTTTTAGCAGTTAATTACGTGGGCATAAATGGCGTATAAAGGCCAGTGAAAAAAAATCAGTTCACATCACCTTCACCATGAAGAAAGGAAACTGCCCAGGTGTCAAACTGCATGGTTAAACATTACCAACTGTCAACGAAGTAAAATATCTCGGTATGCATCTGGATCGCAGATTAACATGGACATTAACATGGACATGGATAACGATGACAATTTGGTTATGAAAAATCGTTGTTTTTCATTTAATTTCATGTATAATGCATAAAATATTACATTTTTTATCCAAATCATTCCAAAGTAACCCTTAATATTTGACACTAATTGCATTTCAATGCCCTGTCAACGAAGCCCCACATTCGGGGTTACTTTGACACTTAAAAATATGTATATATCAAATAGTGAGGGGGTGGCAGAGCTTGACTTTCTTACACATTTGATAGCTAAAAGACACATTGTTCTATTGGAGCAAGAAAAGTTGGTATCTCGGATGTTAAAAAAAAGTTACCTACAAAAAACCTCCAAAACCTGTTCAAAGTAGGTTGTTACCTCAAGTACCTGTTGAGGGGCCCCGTTTTACGGTAGCCCCTCAAAAGCCTCCCGAGGAGTCATCGAAATATCGCCGCGCGGTGGTCGGTATGACACTTGGCTTCGAATAGCATAGTATAGTAAGCGCGCGCCCTAGTAGACTTGTGATGATGGTGTATTCTCGCTCTCGATCGGGTCTTTTCCCATGTTATGGACGTTGGTGCGTTCTCACTCACACTCGCGCGCACTGCTCTGTTTAGTAAGGCGATCATTCTCCTGTCACCTACGCACATGTTTATATTTTCTATTCTTTCATATCTGTTTCAAAGCGGCAGTGCCTTCGGCTGTCTTCGGCTACCTTCGATAAGTCCCATTCAAATGTATATGCATGTGATTCACTTAGTTTTTTCATGTTTGATTATGGGTACGTAATACTGTAAGCCGGCGCATTACGCCGGGCCTAACCTCATCACTTTTATCTGGCAGGCCTTTCATCTAATTTGGGCATGGATTAAGCGCGGACTAATTTCCTAAAAATGAATAAAATGACTTCTTCACAGGAAAGAGGCTCTTATTGATGGCATTTTCTTGCGTTTTTTATTCGACACTTTTTATATGTTAAAATTATTCTAAAACGTTGCTAAAGGATATTTTTTAGGAAAGGAACTTCTTCATGGCATTGAAGTTACCATCGTGTGTATGCAACGATATTTTTGGTATTTTTTGTTTCTGAATTTTTGTCATTATCCAAAGATGTTTTTTTTTTGCAAATTAGGTTCGTGAATCTTTAACAAAAATACCCAAAAACGTTTGAGTAATATTCACAGCCCGAAGCGGCCAAAAAAGGTGAACAATTGAAATGAATTAATTTTCGTTGCATTGCAACCATGCAATTTTTAACAACATCGTTTTTTTATATTTTGGAACATGGAGAATCTATATCTATTAGAGTCTTAATTAAGATACAATCCGAAATTTTTGTACTATCAAGCAGAAAAAACTTCATTCCTCGTGATTCCTTTCGTGTACAATGGTGTGCAAGTTTGCATCGTTCAAATGCAACGCAAATTCTTGATTTTTTTCCTTCTTTATTTTTATTATTATCTAGAATCTTTTTTGCAGCTTTTGGTTACAAATGTTTCATAAGGATTCCCAAAAATGTTTCAGTGATTTTCGTAGCCTAAATGCGCCAGAAAAATACGCCAACACGAAACAAAATAAATTTTCGTTGCATTCCAACGATGGAAACCTGTATACCATCCTGTATTAAATGCTAACTTACCCAAAATTGTATATTTTAAATAATTTTATACAAAAATTTAGGGGTGTGCGGGTAGCAGAATTGGTCGGGTCGGGTGGGGTCAGGTAATTAGACTATGATCCGATCGGGTACCCGAGTTTTTCGGGTACCCGAATTCTATCGGGTACCCGTGATCGGACGGGTAAACTCGAACTTTATCGAGAACCTGAGTTTTTTTTAGTACTCGTCTCACATCGGGTACTCGATAAGTCGTGTTGCCGGAAAAAAATTTCGTTTCATAGTAGAGACAGCGCCACGGAAACGTACCAAAACGGACGAAATAGACTCCAGCTTTATATTCTCTACCCTTCGCCGATAGGTTAAAGTGCATAAGAAATACAAATAATTTATTTAATAATTTTAGTATTTTTGTTATGTATATATTTTTCCGGCAAACTTCTTTTAAGACACTCGCATTTCAGGAAATATCGAGATATTTGAAAGTCGAAAAACTGAATAAAAGCAAGATTCTTCGTCGAATTTTCATTAATTCTGGCTACTGCTAACTGGTCATTTCGGCGATTCATTCTTCATAATTTAATTTTTTGTCATTTTTTAATTTTTCTCCAGGTAAAACTTGTTCTTCAAACGCTTATATCACTGAAACCAATCAAGATATTTTCAATTTTTAAATGCCAATTGGAAGCTACATTCTTCTCGCTTCGAATAAAAGCAAAGGGGTTAAATATTGGTCTTTTTGGGTTTTTTCTCCATTTAAAACCCACGTTAAAAAAATCTAAACTTTAAGGCGTTCGCCGGGACAGAAGATATTTATTGTACATTTTTTCCTTTCGCACATTTTTTAGTGCCGGTTTTTGACCGCTCTTACACCCGTATTCGTATGTATCTTGAGGAATCCTTATTCCCTATTCTTTGTTCAGAACAAAGAACAAGGAGGCCTTATTTCGTAACGGGTTCTACGCAGTTAGAAATTAAAAAAATCGATTTTTTTAAATTGCATTTTCGGAATGTACAAATATGTAAGTATATTCCCTGAAAATGTCAAATCGAGCCAGCGAATATTCTCGGAAATACACACATCTTTGTAAGGACGCTCGGAGCGCTACACAGTAAGTGCGCGAAACTTCAAACGCGTTTTTCTCAAAACGGTGTTTTCAGAGTCGGTGAGCACGATTTCTCAAAAACGGCTCAACCGATCGGTCTGTAATTTTAACACAACCTTGTCAGATATATTCTTCAGGTATAGATCGACGGAATAAGATTTCCGATAATTATTTCTATTTTTTTTCAACGACTTAACGAAAAAAATTTGGTCGAAAATTGAAATTGTTTCTTTCCGGAGCCACCATTTTGTCAAAAATTAAAATGTCGACTATTCCTTTGATCAATACCTGGATTCATCTATCCTCTAAAAGAATATTTTTGGTTTTTTTCATTTTAGATAATCCAAACCGGACATACTTTGATCACCGCCGGGCGCTTTTTTCGGCGACCTTCAGGAGCCTTCCTACAGGAGCAATGTTAATGAATATTTTTGAAAATAAAAAATGCCAATGTAAAGCTAAAAGATGCCACTACACTGTCTAATACTTTTCGTTTTGCCCAAATGAAATGCTTTTCCAGAAAAAAATCGTGAAAAAAAACTTTTTTGGCCTTGCAACTGCCTTAAGGAACGACTATGAATACGGGTGTTAATTTCGCAATTTTTTCGCAGCTTTTTCGTTCGCTCTAGTAACGTGTCAAAGTCGCGTTCGGTCTGTGTCGAGCGAAGCTAGCACCGCAATCCTTCGCGCGATCGCAGCGCCATCCCTGTTGCCTTCATTTTTGGGCACGCTTTATTTTTATCGTTTCCCCATTGGAGTTTAGGCTCCTGTATCTAGTCTCCATGGGGGTGGGCTTGATGCGCCGCGTCGACCCGTAGTGGTAAGACTCGCGCAACAAGATACATAGTGAGTCGCATGCCATGTATACATAACTAATAGCGCAAGATTCGGCAAAGGCTAAGAATTTCCCTGTATCCTACGAAAGTAGCCGAATGTAGCTACAAAGGCGTCCAAATTCGTGGATAAAAAATATCCACAAATACTCGATCGCAAGTGAGAGAGTACAATCTTAAGGCAGGAGTCTCGCTACATGGGAGTCAAATGACGGTTTATTAATCGTTGAAACAAAACAAAATGTAAGAAAATTTTCTGTATCTCAAAAATCTTTGAGCGATGAAAACTTTAAGTATACAAACTCAACCTGAATTATATTTCGTAATTTATCATTAGAAATAAATTAGAATCGCTGATTTGATTCGGTTACGATCAGCTGTAAACACCTATATATATGCAAGTTTCCTGGTACGGCGTTGATCTGGCTGCGCTGCATTTTTCAATATTGTAGATGCGTATATTCATCGCCATCGAATAGCAACCCTAACCTCTCTGTACTTGCCGGTTGTATTGTTGTTGGTGCATGAGTTTACGATTTGCTTCAGTCACATAATAAACAAAATTAGTATCTGCAGAATAATAAGATAGTCTTTGAGGATTCGGCTTCGATCCGGCCAGTCAAGGTTATTCCAAAGTCGGCAATGGAAATACAGGATGTTTTTACGTTTCGGCCCTCTGGTTCGGGTCCTCTTCAGAAATTTTATTTTTCTGTATACAATATGATACACATTTTTTTATACAATAATGTTTGAAAAAGGTATAAATATGAGCGTTTTTGTTCATAATTCAGTTATATAAGTCTTAAGTCATTTTGTATAATAATTCTGTAAGTTCCGTTTTGGTTATAATTATGTTAATGTAATGTGAATAATATGGTCTATTGCGTTATTTATTATTTTTGGTGTGTTAGCATTTGAAATGTATGATGTGTGACATAACGGATTATTCAATTATGGAATAATAAAGAGATGAAATGTAAGAAATGACTAACCTCGATGTTGTTGATATTTCAAATTTTTGCTAATATTAGGAAGGTTGTTTCGAAGACCATTATTTATGGGTGTAAATAATGTTAAGTGAGAAAATACTCCATCAATAGAGATGTTATCGTTTATCGGCGATTTTTCATGTCTGTAACGGATAATTAATTATAAAGCAAACAAAAAAGGAAAAAAGTTGTGTGTTTTGTTGAAGAATTATTTTGCCTAAAGACTATGATAATTACCTATTGAGCTGTTTTTTAAAACTTTGTTTTCCCTTCTAAGATGAGAAAAAACTCGAAATTTACAATTTTTTTCCCTACATGTTGAGTTGTGTGGTCAACGAAGGTTCGAGAGAAACTGAGAGGTGTGTTTATTGTCTGAAGCTTATTTGAGTCTCTGTACGGTGAATCGGGGGAGAAAGATCATTTGGGCTGTCAGTGACGTGTCAAGGAAAATAAAATAGATGTGTCAAGATAGGAATATTTAAGATTAGTGATAATGTCTTTAAAAAGTTAGTTTATCGTGTCAGTGTATTAAATTAGTTTATAGTGTCAGTAATTTTAAAATTGTTATGTGGGGTGAATACTGTAAAATGTTTTAATAATTATATTATAGAGTTGTAAATTGAGCTTAGTTTTTGTATGTCAGTTCTAAAATTTATAGCGTTGGAGTGTGCCTTAATTTGGATCATTTCTAGAATTAGTCTTTTTTTAAGCCAGTTCTCATTGTTTAGAATTTTTACGTTATCAAATTGAAAATCGTGTTTTTGTTCTATTGCATGTTGTGCTAAAGCTGTGTGTATTGTGGTGGTGTGTTTTATGCTATTTTTGTGTTCTTTAACTCTGGTTTCAAGGTATCTTTTGGTTTGACCAATGTATGTGGCGTTGCAGTCTTTACAGTCGATTTGGTAAACTATGTTTGATTTTCGGTTGTTGTTTATTTTGTCTTTTTATTTTATGTTGTTGTTTATTTTGTCTGTACCTTCCCTACACCAAAAGCATACATCATCAACTAATTCATCTCTTCCGACAGTACAACATAACATTAGTCACAAACAACAAACACAACATTTCATCAATCATTGGCTCCACCAAAGACAAAATAAACAACAACCGAAAATCAAACATAGTTTACCAAATCGACTGTAAAGACCGCAACACCACATACATTGTCCAAACCAAAAGATACCTTGCAACCAGAGTTAAAGAACACAAAAATAGCATAAAACACACCACCACAATACACACAGCTTTAGCACAACATGCAATAGAACAAAAACACGATTTTCAATTTGACAACGTAAAAATTCTAAACAATGAGAACTGGCTTAAAAAAAGACTAATCCTAGAAATGATCCAAATTAAGGCACACTCCAACGCTATAAATTTTAGAACTGACATACAAAAACTAAGCTCAATTTACAACTCTATAATATAATTATTAAAACATTTTACAGTATTCACCTCACATAACAATTTTAAAATTACTGACACTATAAACTAATTTAATACACTGACACGATAAACTAACTTTTTAAAGACATTATCACTAATCTTAAATATTCCTATCTTGACACATCTATTTTATTTTCCTTGACACGTCACTGACAGCCCAAATGATCTTTCTCCCCCGATTCACCGTACAGAGACTCGAATAAGCTTCAGACAATAAACACACCTCTCAGTTTCTCTCGAACCTTCGTTGACCACACAACTCAACATGTAGGGGAAAAAATTGTAAATTTCGAGTTTTTGCTCATCTTAGAAGGGAAAACAAAGTTTTAAAAAACAGCTCAATAGGTAATTATCATAGTCTTTAGACAAAATAATTCTTTAACAAAACACACAACTTTTTTCCTTTTTTGTGTTTGCTTTATAATTAATTATCCGTTACAGACATGAAAAATCGCCGATAAACGATAACATCTCTATTGATGGAGTATTTTCTCGCCTAACATTATTTACACCCATAAATAATGGTCTTCGAAACAACCTTCCTAATATTAGCAAAAATTTTAAATATCAACAACATCGAGGTTAGTCATTTCTTACATTTCATCTCTTTATTATTCCATAATTGAATAATCCGTTATATCACACATCATACATTTCAAATGCTAACACACCAAAAATAATAAATAACGCAATAGACCATATTATTCACATTACATTAACATAATTATAACCAAAACGGAACTTACAGAATTATTATACAAAATGACTTAAAACTTATATGACTTAAGACTTATATAACTAAATTATGAACAAAAACGCTCATATTTATACCTTTTTCAAACATTATTGTATAAAAAAATGTCTATCATGTTGTATACAGAAAAATAAAATTTCTGAAGAGGACCCGAACCAGAGGGCCGAAACGTAAAAACATCCTGTATTTCCATTGCCGACTTTGGAATAACCTTGACTGGCCGGATCGAAGCCGAATCCTCAAAGACTATCTTGTCATCCACACGGCCGCACACATCTCTGATTCATCTGCAGAATAATAATTGAAACGAAAAAAATGTATATATTTGCTCAGAGCAAGATAAACATATAATCTACTTCGGGCATTCTCGGTAATATACATATCCGAAAGGTATACTGGGTACACGCTCACGTGCGATGTCGCCAAGTGTACCCAACTACTTCGCGGCGGTCGGTCTTCTGCTATTTAATAAAGTTTTAATCGAGATTATCGTAAAAGTTCTCTCCGAGTAATTCGGTGAACCTTTATTTTTATAATCACGTTTCAATCTTCAAATTCTAATTTACAAGTAGCAACTTTAATATCAATGCTATCAAATCGATAGAGGGATAAACTCGGTAATTACAATGTTGACAGAACGGGTTTCCTATAAAACGACGGGTTTCCATTTTCAACCTAACATTACTTGTTGGAATCTTCGGTGAGGTATCAAATATTTTTATTATATAAAAGTTTATCACATAAACTCACATACATTTAAAAATTAAGAATCGATCTAATATCGACTGTAGCGACACTTCTACCTTAAGAATACCAAAGCGTGCAGATGAACCGAAAGTCGCACTATTAACATGCACATCGGGAGGATGGTATTGAAGTTTCGGTCGTTGGATAGTACCGAAAGTTTCTTTTATATTTCCATTTCCTCAGTTTTATTGTGATGGAAATCTCATTTCATTAGTAGTCATATATTGGAATGATGAACCCTTACGCCGTGGTCATTAAATAGCATAAACATACTAAGCGTGCCCTACTATACTTGGGATTACTATACGGTGCTTTCTCGCCTGAGCCTTCTCCTGTGCTAGGGACGATGTTGAGTTCTCACTCGCACCCGCGCGTATTGCTATGCATCGGTCAGGCTCGGGTACCTTCGACAGCTCTAGAGGGACCGAAAAAACCGCAACACCGCCTTTACTCACTCCCGTTCGTAAACGTGAGACTATGCGTGTTTCACTACAACAAACCAGCGTATCAGCCGAAGCTACCCCCACTACTGTTATTCAGGCCGCGTCGCCTTCACGTGGAATTATTCTGCGACTAATCGTCAATTATTGATAATTTTTTACGAGTTTTTACTATGTTCAACAACGTTGGTAAAGAAATTTTCTAACAAAAGAGCAACAAAACAACCTTTTACGGTAAAATTGAGTTTTACATTCATTCTTTTCCCCCGATAAAAGAAGTTGCCGAAGTTTGAAATGAATTTTGAAATCCGGAACTTCCTTTTATTAGATGTGGAACGGCGAATGCGAACGTTTTTTTTGCCGTAACAACAATCTTTTTTCATGCGTCTATATTTTGCGGGCTCGATGGACCGCCCGAAAAATGTTGCAAGGACCCTCCCAGCAAAGACGATATTTTCTAAAAATTCGTAACGATTTGCGACTTCCGGAACTGATCCGCAACGGTGAGTGTGAATTGAAATAATTGTTTTCTTCGGCTGTAATAATATGCACATTTTTTGTATCATATAAGAACGATAGGCGCTAATAAAAAAACTGGGAATCCCTTTACCGCCGGAAATCCGATTTTCTATCGACTTTCACTCCCCCCTAAGGGTGTTTCCGAAAGTTGAAAATCGTTGCCAATTTTTTTGTGGCTTTCCTTAGATACTAGAAATGACCTGCTGAAATAAAAAAAAACTGGGAATATCATTACCGCCCGAGATATTAATTTTCTTCTCGTTCACCCCCATAATAAGGGTGGGTTCCGGAAGTTGCAAATCGTCGGCATTTTTTCCGTGGCTTTTCTTTGGTACTAGGAACAATCGGCGCAAATAGAAAAACTGGGAATCCCTTTACCGCCGGAAATACGATTTTCTTTCGACTTTCACTCTCCCATAAGGATGTGTTCCGGAAGTTGAATTTGGTTGTCTTTTTTTTGTGGCTTTCCTTTGATACTAGAAATGACCTGCGGAAATAAAAAAAAACTGGGAATGTCATTACCGCCTGAGATTAATTTTTTTCTCTTTCAACCCCTTAATAAGGGTGTGTTCCGGAAGTTGAAAATCGTTGCCATTTTTTTCTGGTTTTGCTTGGGTACCAAGAACAATCGGTGCAAATAAACAAAAGTGGGCATTCCTTTACCGCCGGAAATATGATTTTCTTTCGACTTTCACTCCCCCATAAGGATGTGTTCTTGAAGTTGAAAATGGTTGTCAATTTTTTGTGGCTTTCCTTTTAAACTAGAAATGACCTGCGAAAATAAAAAAACTGGGAATGTCATTACCGCCCGAGATATTAATTTTTTCTCGTTCACCCCCTTAATAAGGGTGGATACTGAACGACCAATTTTTTTTTAACGTTTTGTATAGTCTACAGATATTCTGGAGTCAAAAGGCACCCGAAAAAAAATAATTAAACATTTTTTTTATTGTTTTTTTCCTTAGGTACACGCTTGTCGCGTTTGTTACCTATTCTTTCCCATCATTATGACCGTTCTTTCCTCTACTGTTTACTCCTTTTTTTCTCCATCTTTCTCCCTGTTGCCCCTCTTGCGGCCGCAGCCGACTTCCCCCTCTGTATTATATTTATCATGACATTTCTGTCATGGATATAGGGAAACTGTGGAAAACCTATACCAATACAGCCGGTCATCGAGTTCGCCGCCCAGTCGTGGAACTAGTCTTATTTCGCCGCGAAATGCCGAAGAAAAACATTTCACTACGAAATGTACGCGACTGGGATTCGAACCCGGGACCTCCCGGTCCGCTGGTTTAGTGGCGAGCACACTAATCACTAGACCATCGCACCGGTCTTAATTTAAAATAATTTAAAAAATGTTTAAATCGCTGGAATCCAACGATGTAAACTTCAGACCCATGAATACATTCCTACCGATTTCTTTGTGAAAATCAATGGACCATCTAGATTTTAAGGTAGTATGAATATTTAGAAAAGAATACCTTGTTATGCTGTACATTTAAAAAATTGGAATTGCCTAGTTTTTTAGCACCGATGTTGAATACTGCATTGTTGGAATGCAACGAACATTATTTTGTTTATATGGCACACATTATTTTTGGCATGCTTAATTAGAGTCCAGAAATCACTCAAACCTTCTTTAGGATCCTCGTTAGATATGTGCAGCCTAAATCTGGAGAATAAATGGTACTGAAGTTTGAGGCGTTAGAATGCAACGATTTTTTTTTTCATTCGTATACCAGTTTCTTTCCGGCATATTCAACCTACGAAAGTCACTAAACATTTTTGAGAATCGTTATTAAAAATGTGTAAACAGAAAAAAAATCATTGATTCAATATCAATGAATGGAATTTCGTTGATTCAATTGTAAAATTGTTGGTGTAAATAATCGGATTCATTAGTCTGAAGAAAACCCTATTGATTTTAATAACATGATAAAATTTAAAGTTTTTTTCATTCGAAAGATATATTGTTAGCCGAGAACAATATATTATTGAAACTGTGTAATAATTATCGCGAACGAATTATATAGTTTTGAATTCATTTTCTGCAACAAACAAAAAAGCGTTTCAATTCATAACATGAATATTGTTGATTCGAGTACACAAGAAAAATTGAATTTCGCTCGTTTCATTCAGATAAAATTTCTATTGAGTAAATATATTATTTTATTGTCTTCACCATATCCGATATTGAATTTCAAGTACATTATTCATTAAAATATTGATATTTTATTTTGATTAAAAAATATGAAGCAAATGTCTGAATTAGTTAAAAAATTATGCAAAAATAAATTTTGATTCTTGCGCATACACGAAGCGATTAACGTAGTCATTTTTATTTAATTTTTTTATACAACCGCGTTAAATCAAACCTATATGTCCGGGTTTTGATTAAATATCTGACTAAAATACATGTATGTTCAATAAAATTATATATTTCAGGCACAAGAATATGCTATTGATATGACACGTGTATACCAGGTGTGTAAGTATGAAACCGGAATTTTTGTACAGAAAAAACACGTTTATTGTAATGATATGATACAAAGTAACTTATTCAAAGTATTGTCCGTCGCTATCTATACATTTTTCCCATCTTTCTGGCAATTTGTGGATTCCGCGCCAAAAGAACTGTTGCTCTTTTGAGACAAACCAGTCATCGAGCCATTTTCGTACATCTTCGTAAGAAGTAAAGCGCTGCTCAGCAAGTGCGTGTCCCATCGATGCAAACAAGTAGTAATCGGATGGGGCAAGGTCCGGTGAGTAAGGCGCGTGCTGAAGAATCTCCCAACGGATCGACTCTATCGTTTCCTGGACCTGTTTTGCTTTGTGTGCTGGTGCATTGTCATGCAGCAAAATCACCTTGTGTTGTCTTTGTTGGTATTCTGGTCGTTTTTCACGCAAAACTCGATCCAAATCGGTCATTTGTTGTCGGTAGCGTTGAGTATTGACAGTTTCCCCAGGTTTCAGCAGCTCGTAGTAGATTACGCCCTTCTGATCCCACCAAACACCCAGCATTGTCTTTCGTCCGTAACGGTTTGGTCTTGCCGTCGATGTTGATGGTTCACCCGGAGTAACCCATGACTTTTTGCGCTTAGGATTCTCGAAATATATCCACTTTTCATCGCCAGTCACAATTCGATGGAGAAATGACTTTCTTTTGAACCTGGCGAGCAGCATTTCGCATGATGTTTTGCGGTTTTCCTGCTGTCTTTCGTTGAGTTCATGTGGAACCCATTTCCCCACCTTTTGTATCTTTCCCATGGCTTTCAACCGAAGGGAGATGGCTTCTCGGGTCACCTTTAACTGATCCGCCAGTTGTTGTTGTGTTTGAGCGTCGTCTTCGTCCAACAAGGCTTGCAGGTCAGCGTCTTCAAACTTTTTCGGTGGTCTTCCACGTTCTTCGTTCCTCACGTCAAAATCGCCACTTTTGAACCGTTTGAACCACTCGAAACACTATGTTTTACCGAGAGCATGCTCACCAAACGCCTCCACAAGCATTCGATGCGATTCGGCTGCGGTTTTCTTCAGATGAAAACAGAAAAGTAGTGCTGTCCGCAAATCGTAATTTGTTGGCACAAAACTCGACATTTTTTATCTCTAATAAACTAATGCTACTGAATGAAACTCGTGTTATTGTGAGTTGGAAATCTTTGTCGGATATCAATACAATAACAAGACACCGCTGACGTGATGTGTCGGTAACTGCATCGACATCTAGCGCCACATATGGGCAAATTCCGGTTTCATACTTACACACCTGGTAATTGAACTGAATACATTACAGCAATCGATACAATCCTGTTTTTCTTTGGTTAAAAAAATTCACCAACCCATGGCCCAGCGCCACCGAAATTATAGGTGTGAGGATACCCGTAGTTCTCGGAGTCAAAGTTATAAAAAATTGTGATTTATCTCAAATATCTCGAACTATACTTTTCATTTAAGTTCAAAAAATGGTTTTATTTTACTTCTTTAATGCGAATGTACAAAAAAAGTGAAATCACTTTTATGAAATAGCCAAGCACGTTTACTAGACACGTTGTACACAACATTTTTAAAGTTTAGGAATAATATTTTCAAAATTTTTAGTTTGAAAATGTCTTGCAACCATTATAGGAAAAAAATGATATCACCATTAGATAAAAGTACAAAGTAGGTACCACACAAGTACACTGGAAATGCTGTGCAACGACTCGGCGTGCATGGTTAAGAAAAAAGCTCGGGAAGTCAGAGAATTTTCCATTCCAACCGCGCGCGAAAATAACTTCTGCGTCTATATACAGGGTGTCCCAGAAGTAACGTACGCCCTTCTAGCATCGGGTAGGAAAAAAAAAATTCTGAGACGAAAAGTCCTCAGTCATTTTTTTATCAAACGCATAGATAATCAATTATGAATTAAAATAAATAGTCAATCAGGTGCGCGCTACAGCGGAAAGGCAGCGTAGAGGGGAGGGATGGGGGAATGCGTTTTAATTGCGTGCGCCTGAAAATGTGTGCGGAGGGAAAATTCCGAAAGCATGTGTGCAAGTGCACACACACACGCGTGTGCGCACGTACGCTCGCACTAGGACACACACTTGCACACACACACGCACACACTTGCATACGCACACTCACTTAATTACACACACACGCGCGCACACACACACACACACAATCTCACACACACGCTTGCACACATGTACTAGACTAGACGGTTAGAGCTCGGTCTTTTGCGCCGGAGGTATCGCGTTCGATTCCTCCTTCGGATCTTTTTTTTTCTTTTTTTTTTTGTTATCCCAACAAGTATTCAAAACGTTTCTCATGCCTACATTACTTTTTGAAATTTATTTTAGCTCAAGAACGTAAAGTTTTTCATTCACTGAAAAATATTCGTGCTCGTTGTTCTATTTGGTTTTATGGCCTTGTAAGCGTCTAAAGAATTTTGACCTGGGGTCCCCTTAGGATTATAACGGACATCTGCGCATAGAACTGTGCGTGAGTCTGTGAAAATTGAACAGCAGTTCATTTTTCGATATCGTCGTGAACAGACGTACCTATTTCTTATTGTTAAATTTCAAAGTTCTCTTACAATTCGAAGTTAAAAATGTCGACTGAAGAAGTTGCTGGCTCTTATGGAATAGGAGAGGAAATTCCTGAAGAATCCATGTACAGTGATAAATCAAAATCGCGATTGAAGGGCGCAGTAGTTTATTATGAAAAGCTGTTGACGGAAAATAATTTAATTGCATTGACACCTTCGGAAGAAATATCTCACGATGCTATGTTATTGGCCGGAGAACTTTATAATACTACATTGGAACTTTTGGGTGAAAAAAAATTCGTATTTGCAGAGGAATTAATTCACGCTCATGAGAATTGCGAAGAACTACAGTTTGAAGTGCCCCAACTTGATTCTTCTCCAGACGAGTACGAACCGGAACCGAAAAAAAATAAAAGTGAAATGATTCCCATCGCCTACAAAGTCACAGTCGTGAACATTGTTAAAGCGCATCCCACGTGGTCTTTGGCGACATTGCAAAAAAAAGGATGCAGCCGCATGAAGAGAAAAGAATATCTTTCACAATAGGAGAATGACATTAAAAGTGGTGGAACAAGATTGGACAAATATGAGGCGATAGATTTGTGGACCTACGACCGTTTTGTGGAAGCAAGACAGCAATATCAGCAAGTTACGACAAGAAATTTACAACAATCGGCGTTCGCTGCTGCTGCACAATTGATCGATTTCAATTTCAAGGCGTCTGATCGATGGGTCACTGCATTCAAACAGAAACACAGAATTTCTCAACGGAAAATCATGAAACTGGTTTCGAAAAAAGAGGCGGCTCAACGGAGGAAATCCGGGCGTCTGCAGAGACCTTTCGTCGACAGACGTGCCGCTTAATACCTCAATACCATGAGGATTATGTTATAAGTACTGACCAAACAGGTAAATACAAGTTTTCTGCTACAAAATGTTTTTACCGATGCAAAATGTATAAATTCAAAATTAATTATATAAAAAGTTTTCTACATACATATTCGAATATTTTTTAATATTAAAAATACTATTTTTGTCAGGATGTCAATATCAATCCGTTTTCAACAGGACACTCACTCAAAAAGGGAGTAAAACCGTTTTCGTCAAAAAGTCGGATTTGAATAAAGTGACGCATTCGTACACCGCACAATATTCTATAACATTATCCGGAAAACTGCTCCCACATGTCTTCGTATGTTTACAAGAGGCGACCGGTCATTTCGGACCTCGTATTCGAAAAATTAGTAGATGGCTATTCCAATACATATACGAACGTCATTGCAACATCACCGAAGTCCGGAAAAATAACAACAGCCTTATACACGGATTTTCTCCAGAAATGTTTAAAAACTCACGTCCGGGAGAATACATTTTTACTTCTTATTGACTCTTGGGGGGATCAAACAAATCCAGAGATTTATGATGAATTCTTCCAAGATGACGAAAATATGCCAACTTGCTTTGTAAAAGTAATTCCTCAAAAATGCACTTCCTTGGTGCAACCTTGTGACGTTTACTTTTACAGACAAGTTAAAAATTGCAAAATTGCAGCGAATTGTTAGACCAGAATGGTGAAATTAATTCCCGGGAAGAAGTATGAAAATCCATTAAATAATTCACCATCAATTATCGTCACCAATATTCTGAGACATGATTCAATACGCCTGGTTTGCCTCAAAATTATCAGTTACTAGAAACATTTTCATGAATGTTAATGGGACATGTTTTTGCACGGATGTATTGCAAACTCCCTGCGATTGTAAAAAATCCGCTTTTATATGTTGCGCAAGATGTCGCAAAAATTATGGCTTTGTTTGTTTCTACGATAATTACCACTGCGGTTTTTGTATATAATTATTATATGAATAAAAATTGAATTTTTTCTAATCGACTTTGTCATTCTTATTAAAAACCCAATGTTCCTCCTCATATACTTTACAATGAAAAATAAAAAAAAACCCACCGTAATGAATTGTTTTATTGAAAAAAAAAGAAAATAATTTTAGAAAAATAATGTAAATAAATTTTAAAAAATAATGTAGGGATGAGAAACGTTTTGAATAATTGTTGGGATAACAAAAAAAAAGAAAAAAATAAGATCCGAAGGAGGAATCGAACGCGAGACCTCCGGCGCAAAAGACCGAGCCCTAACCGTCTAGACTAGACGGCGGCTCGACAAGTGCCTGACATTTTAAACTCATAAGGCGCCTAAGAAACTTTAAATCGATTTTTCTCGGATTTTTCCGAGTAGTGCGTCCTACTACTTTAACCACGTGAGGTGCTAGGTGTCCTCTTTCACCACAAAAAAATTCGGCCAAGTCCCCGACGCCACGGTCGTCTCCTTGTAAGCTTTAAAAATGTTGTGTACAACATGTCTAGTAAAATTGCTTGGCTATTTCATAAAAGCGATTTCACTTTTTTTGTACATTTGCATTAAAGAAATAAAACAAAACCATTTTTTGAACTCAAATGAAACGTATAGTTTGAGATATTTGAGATAAATCAGCATTTTTTATATAGTAAAACAAGCGATAACGATTTTGACGGATTTTTATTACTTAGTGTTTTTTTACTTTTTGTAAAAAGTTTTCAACAGAGATTTCAGATGTTTTTGAAAGGGGAATTTCAAAATCGCCTGAACAAACTAGACGTCTGCAATTTCAAACTCGTTTAAAACATTACCTTTTATTACTGAACATTTTTTAAAAGAAATTAATACAACTTGTTTTTTTCTTTTTACGATTTTGTTACAATAAAACATTCACAATATGCTAATTTACAAGAAGATTAATTTCAAATTAATAAAAGTATAGGAAATACAGAGGGGTTACAACTTCTAACATCCATTTTTCAAACAAAAAAAGTTTAAAGAATGGAACCTTTTACTTTGAGAGGGTATGTTCGTTGTTATTCAATAATAAATTGACAAACGAATAAAAGTAAATTTTCTTTCATAAACAAAAAGAAATTTTTATTTATTTAAAAGAAGTTAAATTTTTTTCTTCGTACAAATTCCCACTTTACATGAGCGAAAATACCCGTAAATGTCCAAAAACTATTTTCCTTACCGAGTAAGCGAAATAATAGTGGCCTGAAACAATAATGTTTTTCCTTCAATTTGTTTTCACCAAATTCAAAACTTTCATCATTCGGGCTACAGAGCAAAAACCGGGACAACTGTACGCTTAGCATACTTTATATGGACACTATCAACGTGGAAAAAATGCTTGAGCATAATATTCGCGATAGCTATCTGCAAAGATGTCGTAACTTTTGTAATTTAAAGAATAAACATCATTTTTGACATTTTTCAACTGCACATCTCACAGAAGACAAATGAATTAAAAATTGATTTTTTTCTTACCTTGAAGAGCATACTTTCAGCTGTCCAGAACTGCCCTTTAAATTCGTGTACGATGATTGGTCTATGAGTTATTGATTATTCAAGTCAAAAGCGTAATTTAACGTTGATCATCTAATTTATATATACTCGTTTCAAAGTTCAAAATAGGAAGGGTGATCCAAGGAAAATACGTCTGATTGCGTCATTAATTAAACAAATTTTCCTTGTCTGTACACCTTTTCGAAACAAAAACCGGACATTTTCCTTTGCGACGCTTCTTTTGATTTATTAATCACAAAAAAGCAAACAATTATTTTAAGTGGAAGCTTGAAATCTAGAGATTCTAACCATTGAAATGCTTTTTAAAATGTTCTCCTATGATGCTTTTTCGCGGAGATGGAGCAATTCGAAAATCACTGAAATTTTTTTTAAATTTCTTTGTTCTTTTAATCTTTGTGATCCCAACTCCATGACGCTGCAGTTTGCATCGTTGGAATGGAACGAAAATGAATTTTTCAATGCTCAAACTTTTTTTGGAACGAAAATGAATTCTTCTCAAACGCTCAAACTTTGAGAAGCTTGAAATCTAGAGATTCTAACCTTTGAAATGCTTTTTAAAATGTTCTCCTATGATGCTTTTTCGCGGAGATGGAGCAATTCGAAAATCACTGAAATGTTTTCTTAACAAAATGAATTCTTCTTGAATGCTCAAACTTTTTTTGGATCGAAAATGAATTCTCCTTGAATGCTCGAACTGTTTTGGTCGGTGCAGACTGTGAAAATGCTTCAAACGTTGTTACACACTTTGTTAGAAATTCACTACCGCAATTTACAAAAAGAAGACGCTCCTTAATAAGACAAATAGAGAAAAATGGAAAATATAAATACATGCAACTCGACCGTACTTGAAATATTTTCGTAGTCAAGTTCAGGTCTCTCACTCATACAGTCTTACAATCCAATTTTTGTTCAAAGCATTCAAACCACTCAATGATTTTCCACTTTCTAGGGGTAAACATTGCGGGTGCATTACAGAACTATGTGAACAAGCTCGGCATCAGTTGTTCTATGAATATTCATTGTTTTGGAAAATTACATTTCCTGTTGTCAAGACAAATGGATTAACTTGAGTCAGCGCTTATAACTATGTGTACGGTGAGTGCGAAAGCTGCACTTTGTAGTCTTTCTGCGCTCTTCAAGAGACACAAGCTTTTTGCCGATACTCCTGAATGACACACACATTTCTCTACCACATACTCAAAAAAAAGTTTGTTCGCATTTACAAACTGGGAACATCTCAGCTTTCGTTGTACTCGCAATAGTGCCCAGGCGAATAACTACAAGGGTTGAAAGCAATGATTCGTTAGGCTTTCTCCACAGTACTGTCCACGTGAAAACCTCTGAAACTTTCTTTAGAGGGATTCAGTGAATCATCATAGCCTATCTCTCGCCGCTAAACAAAATGACAAGTTTGATAAACAGTCGGGCAAGTTATTCAAATTTCCACAGAATGTCAGAATTGTCATCTTGTTCAGCGGCGAGAGAAATCTTCTGATGATTTAAGTTATGGAATGTTAGTCAGAGTTTTTCACATGAACAGTACTGTGGAGAAAGTCTAACAAAACATTGTTTTCATCACATGTAGTTCTTCGCATGGACAATATTGTGAGTACAGAGAGAGGTGAGGTTTTCCAAATTGTTTTACCCGAACAAAGTTTTTTCGGTTGACGTAGGGTAGAAATGGGTTTGCAACACAAAAGTATCCCAAAAGATCTTTCGTCTCTTGCAAAGCGCAGAGAGCACACTGCGAAGTCCAGCTTTCGCAATCATTGTACACGCAGTTAAAAGCACCGATGCAAGGCAATTCATTAATCTTCACGACGCTATACATGATTCTCTTAAGTAGTTATGAGCATTTATAGAAAAACTGATGCCATGCTTATTCGCGTTGTTCTATGATGAATGCACAATGTTTGGACGTAGAAGGTATGTGATTATTTTTTCTTACCTGTATTCGATGCTAGGAGATTTCATGTGTTTGGCCTTTATTTTTTGCGTTATCTCGTAAATCGATTATTGCCGTGTCCATAAAGTCAGAGAGGTCTGAATCCGCGATGTAAAGAACCTTCGTCAAATTTATTTTTGGCTCTGAAAAGAGCCATTTGTTTTTTTTTTCGAGGTTACAACCGTCGTCAAATTGATATGGCCCTAAAAAGGGCCATTTCTTTTTTTTTTTATTCTTTACACTTGTAACTTTTCTTAAGATAAAATAAAATTTATATTTTTTGCACAGCCTAACCCTGCTAGGGGTTAAGCTGTCAAATCACGGTACACATTAAGGCGTCTGGTACACCTTGGCCGATCGAAAATGGGTATATTTAAAAAAAATAATCTCGAAAGTATGGGCCGGAATATTTTTATTTTTTTACACAACGTCAGAAAGGACTTTACGAATAACATTAGTAAAGTTCCGTTCAAAATATTTAAAAATGGCGCCGTTATGCACATTGCCGCGGAGGCCCTCCGCACGATACGCGCGGTCGTTGTCCCAGCTGTTACCCGGTCATGTCACATCTAAAAAAAAATCAGCTCATTCGTGAGTAGTGTCGCTACAATGTAGCGTAGCGGTTTTTTTTCGACTATTAACAAAAATTATGGTGAGCCGAAGAAAAAAATTGTATTTTTCACCGAAATTATGGCTCACCATAATTTTTTTAATGGTCGAAAAAAAACCGCTACGCTACATTGTAGCGACACTACTCACGAATGAGCTGATTTTTTTTCAGATGTGACATGACCGGGTAACAGCTGGGACAACGACCGCGCGTATCGTGCGGAGGCCCTCCGCGGGCAATGTGCATAAAGGCGCCTTTTTTTAACATTTTGAACGGAAATTTATTAACGTTATTCTTAAAGCCCTTTCTGACGTTGTGTAAAGAAATAAAAATATTCCAGCCCATACTTTCGAATTGAATATTATTTTTTTTAATATATCCATTTTTCGATCGGCCAAGGTGGCCAGACGCTTTAAAACGAAAAAGCTAGTAGCAGGCGATGTTACTCGGAGACGCTGCATTCGCCCGGATGTGGCGCTTTCGCGGCTGCGCAAAGCGTCTCAAATGCGTCTACTGCGGATGTTGACAGGCAAATGTTAATCAACCCTAATAAGGGCGTATGTTTCATGTTGATCACATGGCTGAAAGACTTTGTTTGAATGGGAAAGACCGCCGAGGGTGGAAAAATTTCTGGTCGTGAATTCGCTCGGAAATTCGGTGAATATTATGAGATGAAGGGGATTCAGTACACGGATCAAAAATGACCCAAACAAAATCGATAGAAAAAAGTCACATTACATGAGTAAAATGTCATTAGATTTTCGATATGTCGCTGCGTTTTCGCGTAATGTCGATTGGAATTTAATAGTCGTCTGCTAAAAGTCCATCTTACTGTATAAAGAGTCGCGGCGTGTTCGTCGGTCGGTCAGTGGCGTCGAGATCGGTGGCATCAATTTTTTTATTTTATTACTTGGCGACAAGACGCTGCCGTGTCTCTTGATAAGCCGCACGCGCGCTCGTTTCTCGTAAGCGTAGCGCGAACCGAAAATTTACTTAAACGCTGGAGAAACTCTAAAGAATATCGCGTCTCGGCCTGCGGCTAAGTTCAAAGTGTAGTATCTGTTATTGTCAGTTGAATATCTAATATTCTCTCCACTATTATCGTGGATGATCGTTCTAATGCGAAGTTTTTATTTAAGATTTTAAAAAATTGAAAATCTCTTAATTTTGTGATTAAAACATATTTGACCAAATACTTTGACAGTCCATTGACAAATATTGTGACAATCCTATCATATTCCAAAGAACTGCTGGCGAATTTTTAAATATTTTCAGCAATTCTCGTGAGTGTACATTTATTTGAACCATCAATCAAGAAATGTTTGCAAGTACACATAGCATCATATCAAAAACATGATTTCTCGAATTTCCAAATATATTCTTTTGATTGCAATGAACATTTATTTTATCGAATATTATATTTTTTTCTACCGGGGAGTAAATGCGTTGCTAGAGATGACACCTGTACTTTGTGGCAAAAATACCATTCTTTCGAATCCATATTGTTAATATTTCAATCGTGATATACACTTGTCTCAGACAAGTTGTCTGTATCTCATAATAGTTGCATGATATTGCACTTTTGATATTGTACGGAGTACGAAAATGTTACGTCTAATGGCATATTCGTCTCGATGTAGTAAAAAAATAATCCATTCTATTGATTATTTTGTGTACGAAATAAAAAATGTTGTAGCAATTGCTTAATTATTTCATCCATACATCTGCAGATTGTAAATAGAATGTTTTCAATAGATTATCATTTTATTTTAAGGGTAATGGAGATATGGAGAGAACAGAAGAGATTTTGAAATAAAACAATATGTTACTAGAATCAATTATGATATATGACGCGCTGGTAGATGGAAAAGAGTTTTTGGGCTTTGAGGAATTGCAAAGTTCTAGGATATAAATGCGGCGGCTGGAGGAAACGATGCATGAACGAGGTCAACTTCTCATCGGGATTCCGTGGAAAAGTTCCTCACCGGGATCGATCGATCGAGCATATTTCGATACCTGAGATACGTCCCGAGACTCTCTCTCCCTGTCCTTTCGCATGCAAAGCACATAGCGAGGCAAACTGAAATTCGGATCGAGTTTAATTGTACGACAGAGCAATGACTCTATTCTTATTCCTCTATACTTAATGAAATTATGCTGTTGAAGTTTTTATCATCAAAATGCACGATGTTTTTTTAATTGTCCAATCTTTTCGGCCAATTCAGGCTATGAAAAATCACTCGAACCCTTTTTTGCATCCTTATTGTCGGTCTACGTCGTAAACTTGCAAAAAAATCGAAAAATAAAGAACGAAGATAAATGAAAGAGATTTTTTGTGGCATTCCAAGGACTCAAACTTGGAGAGGGAAATAACGTTGGGTAGTTGGAAATAAGGTAATTTTTATACTTAGTTGAAACGAAATTTCCTTTATCATATTTAAGCTTGGGGTTGGTCTTGCTATTGGGTTATTTTGCGGCGGACGGCTCTAATGTGATTTGTAGAACAACGTACGCTTTATCTTCTGGTGTGTTGATCTGAAACAAAACAGTGAAATTTCGTTGCCATTATTAACATTTATAAGGTGTGCGTGAACCAAAAGAAGTGAAAAAAGGAGAATCGAGACTGGCACATTTTAGAAAAATAGTTTGAATGTTACATAAAATGTTTGCATTGTTCGGTAATAAAAAAATACTCTTTCGAATGATTTTTGAAAACCATTAGGCTGAAGCACGAAGTGATTGGTTACGTTGACTTGTGCAACGTTGAAATGTTGTCTTCTTGATATCATGGGTGCATAGAAATAACGCTTCGGTCAGTTTTTGAACTTTATTGCGCTGTGGCTCCACGTCAACTCTCTTTTTGCCACCTCTCATCCTCCCCTCCGACCTAGGCCCAGTGGCCCTCGGGCGCTCGTGCCTTGCGCCTTCTAGTGGCGCGTTCACATACTATCGGCATATTCCGCCTACCTTGAAAGCTTGAAACTCTTGTAAGGCTTTCAATGGGAAATGAAATATCGGACGCACTGAAGATTAACTGATGAATACAAAATACATAGAACTAAAATAATCCATGACGGCATGTTGAATTAAGATAAATCTTGAAAAAAAAACCGCATGGCGAGAAAGGAACCCAAACAAAAGAAAAAATGTTAAGATCTCGGCCCCCCTTCTGCATTCGAGGGAACCGGAAGTTCAACCGGTTACACCAGTTATTCGGCTTCAGATTCAACAAAACCTAAAACCTGTCTTCTAACGGTACAACTACCTGTAGAAGACAGATTTTCGATAACGGGTGTTGGTAGGTTCTCGTTGCCGTGCGTACAGTGATCACTCTGACAATTTGGTCGCGGCCGGGATGGACTCTTTCGATGCGACGCAGCGGCCATTGCATGGGTGCTGTGTTGTGTTCGCGTAGTATGACCATCAGTCCACGCTTGATGGTGGTCGGAGGTTGGGTCGTCTATTTGTGTCGAGTTTGCAATGGACGCAAATATTCGGCATTCCACTGATGCCAGAAATGTTGAACTAGTTGTTGAAGTCGCTCATATCTTGTCAATGTATTGAAGTTGATATCCTGAAGTTCTTGATAAGGCAAAGCAGTCAAGAATCCGTGTAGAAATTTGAGACGGGAAAAAGTACTGCCCCTGATTTGCCTTCCCTAGAAAATATCAGGCTCTGGTCGGGCCTTCCACCCTGGAATATGTCACGTCCGGAGGGGACGTGGGCATATAACGTGTGGTTCCCTCTTTCTTGCCTACGCCTATCGCAATAGCACGGGATGAGGGTAAAAAGAGGATGTGCTGGAGGAAGGAAGGATTTTTAAGGAATTTATGGAAATAATCCGATTATTTGGAAATGACTCGTATCTAATTAACTGTTGATTTATTGGAATCAGCCAATTTGGCTAATTCTATTAACGCTCGAGTACAAAGAGTGTAAAAATGTGGTTCGCTTACATTGATGGTTTCGTTCGGTGTCGATCCGGTCGTTCAGGTAGCGGGTGTCGGTCGTAAAATTTAGGGCCTTCGCTAGTGGGCCAGAGGCGGTCGCAGATGGTATCGGTGGCACGCGTACAATTTTCGAGTACACTGATTCTATTTCGCGTACAATTTTCAAGGATTGGAGATAGTTAGAAAACAATTGATGTTTTGGATATTATACTGGTTCGAGATATTTCCTAATTCTGAACCTTTTCTAAGTTCGACGGTATGGACGTAACTAATTCGATTAAATACTTTGAACGTAGATAGAAAATTAGAAGACCGTCGTGGACTAATAGACTTATAGAGTGACTTCAATAGATTGTTTTTGATAGACGACAACGATAGACTGCGCGGTAGACTTTTGGAATGAACGAACTGCTCTGATGTGCCTGAAGTGCTTGAAGACTACAAAAACTGCTGGGTTGCTCCCTTTATATGTGATTTCTTGGTCTCCCGAATTCATAGAGTGGGAGAGATAGAGTATTGACCTCATTTAATTTGGAAATAGAAGTATCATACGTAACGAACGCATGAACCTGGTTCTGGTGGGAGGGTTTTATGGAGGAGGGCGCATCTGCATTCTCCGCATACAAATTCTTTTCCTGTGCGACTTAATTTTACGATCGGGCCGTTGGGAGTTTTTCGGGGCCTTACTGAGATTCATTTGTATGTTGTTTGTATGTAATCAGAGAGAACGTGGGGACGCATTCATGGATTCTTATGCAGCAGTCACACGAGTCTATTTTTGTGACCTGGTTTCTATCGGGGAAAGCGTAGTGGTTAGGTGCTACGTGATCCTTTAGATATGCATCTCCCTTTTTGATACTTCTTAATTTTACGACCGGATTGATGGAAACCTGCCCGGGCCTGACTGACGTTGCGCTAAAGGCGCATTACGTGTTTTTGTTTTATGGCTTTTCCGAGAAGTTGCGCCCAGTGTCCAATACGGCCGTCGAATAGACAAAAGGGGAGGCCGCATGGAGAGAGTGCGCGACGCTCAGGTTCTATTAATGAGCGGCATCTTAACTGTAGAGTGGCTTTGGAAATATGTCGAGGAATGAGAATATTCTTATCGTGCTTATTTTGGTGCACGTGATTTCGTAGGGGACCGTGGGAGTCTTTGGTCACCTCGGAGTTCAATGTGCCTCCCGACGTGACAAATAGGTTCGCAATGTAACGGGTCTAAGGCTAGGTTGCGATCCGCCGTTCCCGTTCTGAGGAACTGATCAGGAACGGGCCAGAGAACAAGCGGTAAATGACCAGGAAAGTTGTAGGGAATAAGATCGGGAAATTACCATGAACAAACGAGGAAATTAAAAATGACGTTTCAGCGTTTTTGGAATCCTTGAGGAGGTAAAATCGGGAGTGTCTTCAATTTAGTATATCGACAACATATTGTTTATTAGTTATTTACTTGCTAAGGTAGTATATGTGTGTATGCACGCTCTTGCTCGCATTTCCTGATAGGCAAAGAGGCAGAAAACCGTACACAGATCACTATCCGAGCGAAAACCGCCTAAAGTGGAAAGTGTTATTTCGCAAGTATCGCCAAATCATAAGCGGAAGTGCACGCTGTAAGCACAGCACTTCTGTACGTGGTACAACTCGCAGGACGAACTTTTATCCTCGTACGATGGTACCTTGTTTACGCGAAGCGCTTCGCTCGTAGCCACCTGACAGATTGTTGGCGAAATACATTCAAGTAATGTCTTCCCGGCCAGAACATTGATATTTCCCAACGTGGCGACAAGGTGTTCAAAAACCACGAATTACCTGCTTTACTTTTTTGCCTCAAAATAATTTGGCTATTCTTTATGCTCAAATTATTAGTTATCGTAATCCCGGTATTTATGATAAGCATTGTTATCCTCGTCGATTATCATTGATGAAATGAATGCTTTTAATGATGAATAGAATTACAACAGATGCTTTTAATGATGAATAGAATTACAAACAGATTAGTTTCTTCCCAGTCAATTATAAATATATTTGATGAGGTGAAAAGCAAAGTAGCTTTTCTTCAGTTGTTAAAGACAGGTTCCACTTTTCAGAACATGCCAATGTTCTGGCCGGGTAGACATTACGTGAAGATGTACTTGCTCGCAGAAGATTGTAATTTCCAAACATAGAGGGTAAGCCGTAAAAAAACGATTTTGCGATCTTCCCGGTTTGTTCCATGGGAGGGCTCAGTCAGATACATCAGACAAGGCAAGTCTGGTCAGGGTCGGACACAAACTAGGGAATGCCCGGTCACATTTCTACACGGGGAGGACCCCATAAGGGAATGTGCGGGCGTGAGAGGAATAAGATCGTTCGGATCATCGGACAATGGAGATAAAGGTCGGGAGTTAAGGTTTGCTGCAATTTGTACTAGCACCGTGTACCGAACTTCATATGTAAGAGGCAAATCTGTTAACATTCGTTGCAAATGGTGTTTTGCGGATTTCACCGCGCTTTCCCACAAACCCCCGAAATTCGGAGCGTGCGGAAGGATAGTGCGCCACGCGATTTGATCGCGCACTAGGAATTCCTGGACCTGATCATGGTGACCGTTAGTAGTTAATATTTAGCTTAACTCAAGCTCGTTAGCTGCGCCGATACAATTAGTTCCGTTGTCATTATGAATCTCCTTACATTTCCGTCTCCTATCTATAAATATACGGAGACAATTCAGGAATGTATTTGTACTCATATCAGTAGCTAATTCAAAAGTAGTCTTACGACTACTTTTTTCGCGAATGTAAAATGTTTTTGCGTAATCGACGCCAGTCACGTAAAACGGTCGAGATAGCGTTACTCTGGATTCCGGGAGATCACCCATCTGATAAGTTAATCGTGTTGGATTCGCGCGAATAAATTTTACGCAGGTTGGTAATATTTTTTTTACGAAACCCCATTTCCGGAAGGAGACTACTAGACTACTAGTTGAGGACCTGCATGTAATAGTCTGTCATGGTCATGTTCGATTAATCTTTGCGCGATAATATCTTTACGTGATATCAGAATCGGATGTTCCTGTTCGAATGGGACGTGCGCGTTACGAATTCTGTCGCCCACCCTGATACAACCTTCTCTATTGAGGCATAGTTGTAACTGTGCAACCGGACTGTTTTTCGATACGGCGCTATTAGCTCGTAAGCTTTAGATCTCGGAGAGAAAAACTTGATTTTGGGCAAATTTTAAAATACGTCGGCTACTTGTTTTGAGTTCCTCGGCCGATACCGGTCCGTCTTGTCGTGTGGATTTCGGTTTACGAGAATTTCTGGTATTTGTCTGGTATTTGTGTTCGAATGGACTTGACGATTCTTAGCCAAGCCGGTTCCTCTTCGAGTAATCAGTGAGGTCCGTGCCACCATAAATCTGATTCCGATACAGTCTTCATCACCACGTGATGCTAAATCTGCTGGATTTCCGATAGAGTCCACACCACGTGATGCTAAATCTGCTGGATTTCCGACTCTAGGAACGTGACTTCAATTTTTGTTCGTTATCTTTTGAATCTCTGCGGTGCGATTTGCGACGAAGGTCGTCCATCTGCTGGGTTCTGGTGCGATATAGGCCAAAACAATCATGGAGTCAGACCAGAAAAATTGCAGCTTCCTTTTTATGCCCAGTGCAATGGAAACTCGTGCCATAAGCCGGGCCAGTAATAATGCCGCACAAAATTCCAATCGCGGGAAGGTCACTGTTTTCATCGGCGCAACTCTCGACTTTGCGCACAGTAAGGAAACCTTGACCATTCCGTCCGTGAAGTTCCATTTCTTGTAATTATCCAAAGGTGTGCCGCAGAATTGTGATCTTTTCGAGGGCACTCCATGAACGCCTAAATCGCTCCCATACTGTATATAAGTCTTGCGGAAGAGCTTTGTCCCATGCTAAGTTTAGCTGCCATAATCGTTGGAGAATGATCTTTGCCGTTACCACGATCGGGGCGATTAATCTGAGAGTTAATATGGTTCATTTAGTGGCAGGCCTCGGTACTAGGACATTCAACGCAAAACTCAGATTGTCGCGTTCGGGATGCCATGATAGAATGTCTTTGGGTCCTTCAAGTCTCGTATGGGAAGTTAACTTGACTCGCTTCCTTCTGAGCGTGCAAACACTCGCGTGGTTACTTGCCCATTTCCAGAGGTTGAAACCATAGCCTAGCAAAAGTTTCGATATAGTTTTCTTGAGTACCTGAGTTTCGTGAATTGATTCTGCTCCTGTCAGGAGCTCGTCCATATAAAAACCTCGTGAGATTTTCTGACTTCGGGATATTCCTTAGAATGCTCCTTAGTTACTTGCTGTAAGGCACGAGTTGCCAAGTACGGAACTGATGCCATGTCGTAGGTGATTGTGTTGAGTTAGTACTCGTAGACGGTCGTCGAGTCGTTGTCTCGCCAGAGCATTCTCTGAAACTTGCGTTGAACCTCACGGATGAGTACTTGAACATACATTCGCTCATTATCGGCTGATATTACAACCTTGTGCAATTCAGTACGAGTTGTGTGCGACCGGGTTGATGAATAACTGTTGTTATGGAATCGGAGCCGATTCCATAACAACAGTTACAACCTTGTGTTTGCGAAATCGTAGTAGTGTAGAAAATAAATCGTCCTGAACTAACAGTCCAACGTACTGTACTTCGTTAATTGGTAATCCTGTCGACGTCTTTGCAGAGCCATCAAATACCACTCTGACCTTAGTCGTTGTACTTCCCTCCTTCCTTACCGCATGATTAGGAAGGTAGACGGCGTTTCCATCGGCGTCACTCATGTTCGTGGAAATTCTTGTCATCTGACCAGCCGTTTCGTAGTCCTGCATGCATTTTTTATACTCGTCGGATAGAGATGAATCCTTCTGTAATTTCCTCTCGATGGCCAATAATCTCCAGTGAGCACGTTTCCTGGATTCCCCAAGATTTTGAAGTATCTCTTTAAATGGAATGCTTACTACGAACCGACCGTCCCTATTTCGAGTTGTTGTCGCAGCAAAATTCTTCCAAAGCCCAAAATCTCGCGACCTGATCCTGCAATTATTGGCTCGTGACGAGATGACTATGAGCTGTTGACTTATTCCTTGTGGACTCAGAAATTTTTACCGGACCGCCGATTACCCAGCCAAGTTTCGTCTTTTGCACCATAGGCAAAGTTGGTCCCAATGGGATTTGACCTACGCACAACAAGCTGCAAAAGATTTCGAAACCGATAAGTAGATCAATCTGTCGCGGTACATGAAATTCTGGATCAGCCAAGCCCAATTTTGGTGAGATCTTTAGCCTCGACCGATCGATTGGTACGTTCGGCATGTCGCCTGTGATGCTCGGAATGACCAAGCACACTATATTTGCGCAAAAGGCATTGTACCGCGATTTAATGCATATTTCTGTCTTGTAGTTCAAATTTGTATGCTGTTATCCGATGCCCGTAACCGACTGATTAACCGGTGTGAGTTTTAGCTTCAATCGATCGCACAAATCCTGTGTGACAAAGTGCGACTGTGCTCCGCCCACCAGAATTACTCGACACTCTTGCGTAACACCTTGTGAATTCTGGACGCTACCTATCGCTATCGTCAACATCACCGTTGTTACCGTTATTTCAGCATGATTGCAGGAAACGTTACGATTTTCGTCCTCGACGCTGCCCGTGGATATACTCAGGTTTATATTTGCCCTTGTAGCCTGGTCTCGAGCTTCCTCGTTGGGGTGCAATAGGGTGTTGTGTTTCTTGGTGCATTCCCTGCAATGGCGGGAAGGACAGTTTTTATTTGGGTGATCGAGTTTAAAACACAATTGATGTTTCTGGATCTCACTGATTTTTTCCTTTACTGGAAGTTTAACGAATTCCTAGCAGTGATCGATGTGGTGAGTTCGTTTGCACATTTTACAACTTATGGTTTGCGCCACGTTCGCTTATAGCGTATCTGTTCTTTATTTTTGTAATGGTCTGGACGGTTTTGATAATCACGATGCGCCTTTACCCCGGATTGTCGTGTCCTGTCTGCCAGACTCGGAACGCTCAAGATATTTGCATTGTGCATTCAAAAACTCAATTATTCCCTAGTAGGTTGGGGTTTCGACTGCTTGTAGAGCTGTTTTGTCCCATTCGCGTTTCGTGTTTCCATCGAGTTTTGTTGAGAGCAAGTACACCATCATACTATACATACATACCATCATACAACCATCGGCGGCTTCACCTAGATTCTTCAGGGACAGAAGATGGTTATTCGATTTATCAATAAGAATTTGAAGCGATTCAGGACAATCCTTTGTCATTACTGGCAGTTCAAATATACCTTTGACGTGAAAGTGCGATAATGCCCTTTTATCCTCGAAACGTTCCTTCAAGGCGGGCCAGGCTGTTGCGTAATTCTGGGCGGAAATTCCCAAGGCCTTAATCGCGCGTGCTGCATTGCCCGTAATTTCCGAGTCCAGATAATTAAACTTTTGAATGTTTGTTTACGTCTGGTTGTTGTCGATCATTGATTGAAACGTGTCCCTAAATTTTAACCATTTGTCGGGGGACCCATGGAAATACAGGAAACTTTATCCCTGGTAATTTGACTCCTATTTGAAGGGTATCCGCGACAGGTACGTTTGCGTCTGCGTAAATTCGTACGTCTGCGGAAACGGTGTGCTTCACTTGTACTAAAGCTTTCGCGAAATCGTGAAAAAATCGCGTAACGTAAATAATTTGCAGTTGCAAAAACCACGGCTTAGTGGTTGTTTTGTGACTACGTGTGTCGCTCAAACCGTGACATAATATGTTGGTTGCATTGCAACAATAGGATATCCGTTCAGCACTTCTTCTATAGCATACAAAATTATTTTTTTGTATGCTATAATAGATACATAAAAAATGACGTCCGCGAAAACTCTGCAGTCCTTACCGGCTAAATACAATAGTAATTAATTCACGAAATCAATGCATTTAACACGCACCATATAGGGAATACGTGCGGATCGAACTTTGGAACGGAAATAATAATAATTCCCGATTACATCAGAGCTATGCGAAAATCTACGAATAACAAGAAAACTGTCGCGGCCACGTATGTTCCATAAAAAATATAAGTTACGGGACATTTCGAGCAGATATCATCGATTCAATCGACTCATTTTTGCGTTCGCTAGCCGCGTCTGCCATCTCTCTTGTCACACATTTATGTGTGACACATATGCACATTACACATACACTACAACACACGATTACACATACGATAAACAAACACATGCTTGACATGTATCGAAAGCACCTGAATACATCGTTGCCACGGATATTGCCAGAATTATGAAATAGCGGCCTGTGACAACTCAAGTCAAATTTGATTGCGATTTTACTTTACTTATCAAACTATAATACAAATAGTTATCACATGCACTTCTCAAATAATTATTTTCTGTATCATGTTAATTATTATACCCGAATACATTATATTTTGCTTTTTTCAAATTCGATAATTTCTAGATTTTCTGTTGACTAGTCAATCCGCTAGTACTACCTTAAGGGATAACACCACTGCAGAATTTTAAAAAATAGTGTTTTTTTTTAAATTGGTTTAAGAGATGTTTTAAACCATCTAGAATAAGGGGCAAAAAGTTTGGTACCTGTAAAACAAAGGTCCGCAGGCTCGTGTGGGTCTGCGGTGGCAGTGGCTGGTCCTTGTGCGAGACGTCGACAGTTTTTCTCGGAACACAATTTTTTAGAACGGCACGCACTATTACTCCAACTGTTTTCATTCTTTTCACTCCAAATTTTGAGCACATCTTTAAAATAACAATCCGAAGAGAAATACGTACGGGGTTTTCCATGAGTTAATTATAACATTAGTTTTCAACAAATGATAATTCTTTTTTACTGTCGAAAATTGAATTTTTACTTTAAATACTTGCCAATTACACAAAAATGCGTATTTTCAAAATCTCTTACGCATTTCTCTGAATATACTCATGTAAATTAATAGAAATTTTTCAATTTTTTCCAAATTCAAGTTTGCGTTAGTTATACTGTGTGCCACAGAGCGTCTCAAATTCAACATACCTCGCGAGAACGGTTCCAGTGTCAGCATTTTGTATATGTTTTTGTTCACTCGAAGATACGACTAATAACGTCCTTGATGTTATTACTCTCTGACTTGTTCTTCCACCGAAAAAAATCCCGAACATCACTTAATTTTAGACGTTTACAGTGATGTGAGCCCTTAAGCAGTGACCTATATTATCAAAGAAAATATCCGTGCAAAATTCCACCTAAATCGGAGGTAACTTGGAAGTACAGCTGGAATTACTTTTGTCTGTTATGCCATATTTGCAACAGAGATTCCACAATGCATTCCATTGCGCAGTGGCAGCGTGCGCGGAGGTACTATAGGCAGAAGGTTGGCGGGGAATTTTTCTACGGAATAAATTACAGGCGGTCAGGCAATGACGAATTATAATTTAAAAAATTATTGAAGTAGAACTCTTAGTTGAGTGTTTTATTTTATTTTGGATTCATGAAATGTTCTGTGCATTTAGTAGACGGGCATTGATGCCTTGAACCAACACGCATGAAGTGTATAAAAAATAATGGATTAACACACCAAACACGCATATAGCAGGTCGTATCTTGAAATATGGTACAAATCACTATAAACGTCGTCGCAATTTACAAACCTTTTTGAATCAATCTATATATTTAGACCATGTTCACTATTAGGATTTCGGGGGCGTTAATTTTTTATAGTGTTCGGGAATATCTATTTTCTGAAAACCTACTATATATACCATTAGATAATACACGTATGCTGGTAAGATAGATGGTTGCGGTTAATATATGTATCTAAGGTATGCAACTTCTAAAATATCAATAAGCAGTATTATACTTTTGGAAGTAACTATGGCTATAAAATATAATTGCCTCCCAGAATTGGTGTGCTGGTCTGGTGGTTAGCGTGCTTGCCTCTGAACCAAAACATCGGTAGGTCGCGGGTTCGAAACCCAGTCTCGTAGTCTCGGAGAAAAATAAATACGGGCATGACGTAGCTCCAGTTCTACACGGATGTCACGCACACGGATCGGTACGTGTGTATGACTGTAGCCTGAGATTTATTTCTCGACGAAACGCGAATAGCCCCGAAACTGGGAAGCAACCCTGGGACTGGCTGTATTGGTATAGGTTTTCTGTACTTTTCCTATACCCATGGCAGAAATATCATGGTGAATGCGGTACAGAGGGGGAAGTCGGCTGCGGCCGCAAGGTGGCGATGTGAAGTGGAATATGGTGTGGAATGTAATAAGGAGAAGGACCCGTACAAATGGGAGCTACAATATAATTTCCCCCAGCGATATTTAAATTATGGTTCAAAACACCATACATTTCTCCCAGTGCACATATTAGGTCGACTCTTAGGCGACCTCTGAATTTCTTGCTCTCGCTAAATTTGAGATGAATTATTGCGAATTTTTCTTCATTTCTACCCTAATACATAGACACATCGCGGTTTCGTACTCTTCGCGAATCTCGAGCCCTTCAAAAGATTTCTGCCTCAGCCTAAACAACAGATGTCAACGATCCAGCCGTAAGATTTCGCCTGAAGTATACCCCTCGCGATAATGGCTACACGCATGCACGCTTATAATTGTAGGATAAGAAGCAGCATAGTGGGCTAGTTTGGGTGATCTAATTTAGATCTGGCGTTCCGCGCTTCTGCGGCCAGCTTCCGGTGTCCTTATTACCGCAATATAGTCTGAGTGCACATGTGCGCGCCTATGTGAGTCATCCATATAACATATATATCAATGTCTATATGTTGTCCGACGAGAAAGAGTGCGAACGATGAAATGCCGTACAAGCGTTGGACGATAGCCAGATTTTCTCTCCCGCGGCCGTTACGAAAGATACAAAAAACAGCGAGAGAGTAAGAGTAGAACGACAAAAGGACGACAACGCTATTTCAGCGTGCACGTGTCTATATACGTATACAAAGTCTATAAACACGCACGTGCGAAATGCTTCTAGAATTCATCGGGGAAAAGCAATGGAGTTACGAATAAACTACTTTATATACGATAGAAATAAATCCGAACGCCAAGTTTGAAAGAAAAACGGGCGAAAAGTTAGATAGCATCGAAAGCATATATGAAAGAATGCATGTACAGAGTGACCGCAAAGTCGCGTCTTGGACTTTACCATGTTGGATGTATAGATCGCGAAATTGCGAAGAGGTAGGTTTCCCACGCATTTGCCTCGCCGATGGAAAGAATTCTCTGCATATTCATTAATTAAAATGGGACAGGGCAGGGATTTGTTGATTTGGCTACAGATCTCCTGACGCCACAATATCTATGCTCCCATGTACGCATTGCAAACTGGCTTGGTATTTGCACTGTACTAATGCCAGAGCTGCTAATAACAACTTTGGGTTGTTAACACCTGTCCAACTTATGGTGCCGTAAATCGGCCCGACACTGTTTACGGGTATTGGCTCAGAACAAGTGCCCAGTTTTGGGCCAGATATTATTGCCAGTCTTGAGACAAACCCTAAATCAGCACGTTGCCGGTACATGCCCATGTATAGACTGAAAACGTGGCTTAGTCATGACTCAGTACTGATGCCAGAGCTGCTAATACTAGCAAACTGTCAAGAGCCAATACTAACTCAAGTCAAAATAAATATTGGAACAATTTTGGGTTGTTAACACTAGTCCAAAATACGGTGCCGTGAACCGGCTCGACACGTGTCTGAGCCAATACCCGTAAATATACGGGTATTGGCTCAGAACACGTTTCCAGTTTTGTGCCACAGATTATTGCCAGTCCTGAGACAGCCCCTAAATCAATACTTTGCCTGTACGTGCCCATATATAGACTAGAAACTTCGCTCAGTACTGACGCCAGAGGTACTAATACTGGTAGACTACGAAGGGCCAACCTTTACCCAAGTGAAAATTAGTATTGGGACAATTTTGGGTACCCGAGTATAATTCTTGAACGGCCTTGAGTATCAGGCCGGCAAGAATTTTGCGCCCGGCTTTCTCGACTTCAGTGGACGTTTCCATTGTGTTCGCCATTATCTCCTTCTACAATTGACATGCAGGATACGAAAACGTTAAACAATTCACCAATTGGATTCATGATATCATGGAAGTATAATATTTTAACTTACCTCGTTTAACCTGCTCGTTTATCCGTACTTATATATATCCTTACTTTCCTTATCCTCATTTTCTTCTACAATCGCGTTAAACTCTATGAAAGAATCATATTTATCAATAAGAAGCTTTATTCCTAATGCCTCTTTCTGTTTTTTAGGGTATTGTCCGGTAACGGTCCTCTTTATCATAAATATCCTCGTTTATCCGTACTTGTATATATCCTTACTTTCCTTATCCTCATTTTCTTCTACAATCGCGTCAAACTCTATGAAAGAATCATATTTATCAATAAGAAGCTTTATTTCTAAAGTCTCTTTCTGTTTTTTAAGAGTATTGTCCGGTAACGGTCCTCTTGTTCAGAACAATTGTATTTATCACAGCATCCATTTTTTTCTTGAAGTCGTAGAGAATACTTTGTTTCGCTTCTTTAATGTGTTTTGAGAGGCGCCTGTATGCATTTTCCCTTTTTTCATCAGACTCATTCATTCGCTTCATCAATTGGCGAAATGAGGCTATTTCTAAAAATTGAAATAGAAATCTTTTATTATATACGCAGTACTATGATTGTATTGTATGAAACAAGGACAAAAACAAATTACCTGAACTATGGTTGACCCTTTCCATATCGGGTTCAGAGCTTTTCTTCAGCTTTATCCCTTTGTTCCCGTTTCCTAATCTGTCAGTGTGATGGATCGCAGTCGTACTACGATCGGAATCAATATAAATAACGACCATAAAACTTTTTACAAAATATTCAAGTGCATTAAGGAAGTATGGCACGTATATTTCAGTACCACGCGGTATAATAAAATGTGAAAAATCAACAATATTAAAAATATCGAGAACATTGATTTTGCATAATAACAATACCAAACCGTTATTAACAAATTAGTCAAAAATAATAATTGTGCCATAAATAATTAGGCAACCTATCTTTTTTAGGTTCAAAATAAATTAATAAATTGATTTTTCATAATCCATAATAATGATTTAATATTTTTTATGTTTCTGACATTTTTTTCGATATTTTAAAAAATGAACGGAGCATTACGAATATAGGGTTTGTTTTTTTTAAAGAAATGTTCACATTATATTTAAGAATTTTCACAGTGATTTGTCTGATGATAGTTGCAGCCTTAATTTGTTTTGAAAACTGATTTTTTTTTTATGTAAGGAAACATTGAAAAAAGTCAACGTATTCAGAAAGCGTCAATGAATTTATTTCGTACGAAAAAGCAAAATTTTACATCTTTGTTTATCGGGCAATTATTTATATACCAATTTGTTAATAATTCGTTTGAATTATTATTATGCAAAATGAATGTTCATAACGTATTGAATATGGTTCTATAGCATTCTATAGCTGCGCAAAATTTTCTGCGCAAAAAATTCAAATACATTATCCGCATATTCTTATTGTCAATATAACGACGAGTTCCCCTTTTTACACGTGTATTTTGGTGAAAAATCATTTCAAGGTTATGATATCATAGATCTTTGGATTCGTCTGAATATCAGCTACGTCTTAATAAAAAAACATGATCCCATTTGAAAAACCATTGATAACCTTGAGAACGCAAAAACTGTGACCTAGACAAAAATGATTTTTTCACCACTCTATCAGCACTTCGAAATCAATCAAATTACCTCCGGACATTTTTCTCGTCACTCTAAAGGCCACGGAGATATTTTGGGAGGTCACGTTAAATGGTCCACCCTGTATATGGGACATTCAGCGCCATTTCACCTAGTCCTATCCACCTAGTGAACCTAGTCCACCTATGTGAAGCTTTCTATAAATAGGAGGTCCTAGTCAAATGATTGTACCCCATGAAAGTAATATCCCCACCAATTTTTAGATGTCTATCTCTTCTCATTTAAGAATGATAATTTTTCAAAAAAATGTAGACTTCGGAAGTTTTAGAAACGTTTAAACGCTGATAACCCCTGAACTAATTGAGATATCGACAAATGTCACTATATCATTTTTTCATTTTGAATCATACTTTCGTTAAAAATATGAAAAAAATTATCAACTGTGACCAACTTTTCGAGGGGAAAAGGGAGAAGGATACTCGGATATCCACGAGGCCACAAAATCCCGTCCTCGTCCTTCCCGACGATTTATTTTTATAGGGCGCCAGCCGAAAACCGGCTCGTCGGGATGGAGGGAGGGAGGACGGGAATACCCGGCTTGGCCGCAGCTCTGGGGAAAATGGTAGAGGGAGGGGGGGGTGCGGTTCGCAGATCACTAAATGTAAATAAATTGACTTCCGACTCGAGCAACCAAATTGAGTCTTGCGATTCTCTATTTCACTGTTCAAACAAAATATATACGACGAACAAAATATTCCCGAAATGGGATCACGCGACAATTTGACTAGGACGAATACACTCACACGCACATGCGACCGGGACCTGCACTCACTCACACTCTACCGCGAGCTCGTCTCGGCCTCTCCTCTCACTCTCCTATAAGCCTTTTTCTTAACGCAAAACCGGGCCCCCGCTACTCGGTTACCCGGCCGAGCTTGTTAGTTAGTTAACGCGACAAAACTTTCCCGGCTGCTACACACCCCCGTGATTTCCAAATCGACGACCATCCCCCGCGATAGAACCGGGACTATCCAATATGGGACGGAGACACCCGCTATACCGGGTCAAGCTGTCGGGACTCCGCACGGGTTCGAGCTCGCGTCTCGCTGAATGGCGGGAGGCCAACTCTCCGCTAAGAGGCTCCCAATCTTCGTAAATGATTTTTATCTCCGAACCCACTCAAGTCCGACCGCGGATTCGAAGGATCGTCGACGGGAATCACTCTCGCGATACACACTCTCACACAAATACGCGACAACGATAATTTTCGGGAACTTGCCCGACGCGAAAAATGAGACTTCCCGCGCGCGACCACGGCGCAAATCCCTCGGCAGAACGCGCTAGCTCGACCCTCCCACCGGAATTCTCAAAAATAACACGAAAAGGCCGCGGCCGCGACGGCACCGAGATCGAGGATCGATTCTGCGGGCGACAGCCACCGAGTTGGTACGACGAAGCGCGGCTGGGCTCACCCGGAAATTTTGCTGGACCGCAGGTCTCTAATCGTCCACGTCCGTCCGGCTTGACACCTCGCAGGAAGTTGCCCTCTCCGGCACGCGAACTAACGTGCCGGCTCTCTCTCTCTCTCTCTCTCTCTCTCTCTCTCTCTCTCTCTCTCTCTCTCTTACGCGGGTCACGTGTCCCCCGCGATAGAGGGAGGGAGCACGTACCTCGGTGTTACGCAGCGGGATCAGCGCGCGCGATTTAAACTTGGGCGACGACAACGAGCCGGACTGTGCGCGGTCCATCAGTTACGTGACTTTAGCGGGGGAACAACGGCAAGGACGGGAGCGCGGGACCAAGTTTGCTGTCTCTCCCGTCTCGATAGATTCGGGCGCGCTCGTAGTCCAGCGATGTTTCGGTCTTCAAGGCGCTCGGCGTCCCTCTCTGCCCCGACTTGACGTAGCCGCCGCTCTCGCTTCCGATGGCGCCACCGTCACCTGACTCTGGACTCCTCTCTCTCTCTCTCGCTCGTACTCGCAGGCAACCGCGACAAATGAAAAGAGAAAAGCAAGCGGGAAGGGCTTGAAATCGGCATTACGGTATTCAGAGGGCCCTATGGGAACTCGTCGTGGTCGCGGTATCGGCCTCGAGCCGGAGGGACATTCCGACCCCTTAATCTGGGTGGACGTGTAAAATATTCACGTCACACAACTATCAATGGCAACGTTTTTTTTTGCTTCTAAAGTGAAAACTATTTTTTCAAAAGATCCTTTTCAAAGAGCCTGTGTTTATTTTTTTCAAAAAATTCTCTAAAATAGAGTGACCTATTCTATGATTTTTAAGACTAGTCTCATTTTGGGCCCATTTTTCCTTCTATTTTTTTTTCGAATTAATCATATTTTTTCAGAAGACTTTTATAATTTTAATCTCCAATAATGCTATAAATGATTCTGTGATTTCCAATTCGGCTTCGACTAGCCTGAAACGGTTTATATTTAGTTCGTGCGGAACTTATTAAAAAATTATGAATAACAAAACTTTTTTTTTCGTTTCCGCAGTGCAGCACGTGTATAGATGTATCTACGGAGCGGGACCACCTTCGCCAAGCAAAACGCTTCGTTAGGTCGATGAGCTTGAGTTTGTCTTGTTGCGCCAGGTGCCCTTCGTCTTCCCCCGCCTTTTTTGCGCTTCTCCGGCGCCCTACCATCCTCTCTTCGCCCCTGGCCAATAAACTCCTACGGAGATCGTGTTCTGACCGACCCTTGATCTTCGCGCAACTCCCTCGTATATCGTTCCTATCTCAATCCCCCCCGCCTCCCGGCCTTGTTGCCTTTTCCTACGTTGATGTGCGTCGTTTCATCCCCGCGTGCTTTTGTCAATGCGACGATTGGAACAAGGGTAACTGAGTAGGGAGGACGAGGTCCGCGGCAAGAGCCAGCGGTGAAATGGGAGGCGTGCACGCGTACGACAATGGATAATGTCCTGTCGTCTCACTATACTCACACAGATATGTCTGATATGTGCGCGCGAGTAACTTACGTACGTATCCATGCGCGGCAGGGCCGGACTTGGTAATTTGTACGGTCATGTACAGATATATATTTTCCGGAGCCCGGGGCGCGCGAGAAATTCCTCTTGCAATGTGCGAGATCCTGACACCATGTGGAACTTTGTAACTGGGTGATATATATATATATATATGTGTGTGTGTGTGTGTGTGTGTGTGTGTGTGTGTGGTGTGCGTGCGTGCGTGCGTGCGTGCGTGCGTGCGTGCGTGCGTGCGTGCGTGCGTGAGTGCGTGCGTGCGTGCGTGCGTGCGTGCGTGCGTGCGTGTGTGTGTGTGTGCGTGCGTGTGCGTGTGCGTGTGTGTGTGTGTGTATGTATATATGTATGTATATATATATATTACGAGAGAGAGAGAGAGAGAGAGAGAGAGAGAGAGAGAGAGAGAGAGAGAGAGAGAGAGAGAGAGAGAGTATGTATGTATGTATGCGTGCATCTCCCCTGATTTTACTGAACAGCAACGCACATAACCCGCTCCGACCCCTTGATGAGGAAACGTCCGATTACAGGAGCCAGAACCAGATCCACTTGTATACATGAAAAAATGTATATTTTACGAAGGCGGCATTTGTATCAGCTCTCCGTATAAACGAAACAAAATATGCTTGTGCTTTTTTAGACAACAATATGTACGGATATATATTTGAAAATGTACAGACATATCTGTAGCCCACGAAAATCTACATATTAGAGTAGGCCTAAAAAAAGCACCCCCTACTCAACTAAACAAATCTATCGGGTATAAGAAAAATGCACGCAGCGTTTGGACTCTTTAATTCAAGTTTCAATGGGCTTAATTTTTTGCCCATTTAATTTACACGCTGAGTCCGCTATTAACGTTTAAACTTGAAGAACTCAACAACTTATTAATATTTCTCATATCCGGTTGAAGTTGTGAGGGTGAGCTTTGAGGTTGCATAGGTTCTAGCCGTCGGGAGTGAAGTACGGGGGAAGCCCCCTGTGCTTATACACGGGGCCGATTGTCTGTTACCAACTATTATCTACCAAATCATCGCTATATTAAACGTACGTTTTCGGACAATTTTTGTACACTTACAAGGAAACGTTGTGAGGTCGATGTCTCCGATTTCGATGAAATTTGGCATGCTTGTAGAATGGGTAAAAATAGGCGACACGTATTTTTTTATATCGGCGGAACCCGATTTTTAAGGGTTGAAAAGCACCCTCGAATATTGGGGTGTTTTTCGTTTTTTGTCGATAACGTTTTAAGGTACGAGATATGAAAAAACTTCAAATTGCAACAATGTTTATTTTTTCGTGTACTATACATTTGAGATGAGAACGATGCAGATAGAAACAAATTTCATATTGTTTATTGCAAAAATGCAATGTTTCAACCGTATCTCCAAGAATTTTCAATCGATTGGGATGTAAATTTGCATACATGTAGAGAATGGAAAACTGCGGATACAGATTTTTTCTTTTTCCGATATCTCACAATTAAAGGGTTGAAACTGCCCGTCGATTTTTCTGCCGAGAGCATCGTATGATCAGCTAGCCTTTTAGCATTTCGGTCTAAATTCACGTCAATATATGGTCGTGTTATGAGGCAATTGCATATTTGTAACATTCCAGCCCTCCCCCCAATGGTCCCCCTCTCGAAAGGCAAACGTTAACAATAAAAATGGGTCACAAAGAAAGTACAATCAGTAAAAATAGTCGATACACATTTTCTCGTTTTCGAAATAAAAATAAAGTTCGAAGGGAAACGAGTAGTCAGTTGGCATGTAACTCACGAAAATTGATGTGTAAACATGTGAGCTCGCATCAGTTTGGTGTGGGAAAATTGAGGGCGTGCATTGGTTTTGTTTTGTTTTGGTTTCGTTTTGTTTTGGTTGAGAGAGAGAGAGAGAGAGAGAGAGAGAGAGAGAGAGAGAGAGAGAGAGAGAGAAGAGAGAGAGAGAGAGAGAGAGAGAGAGAGAGAGAGAGAGAGAGAGAGAGAGAGAGAGAGAGAGAGAGAGAGAGAGAGAGAGAGAGAGAGACAGAGAGAGAGAGACAGAAGAAGAGAGAGAGAGAGAGAGAGACAGAGAGAGGAGAGAGAGAGAGAGAGAGAGAGAGAGAGACAGAGAGAGAGAGAGACAGAGAGAGAGAGAGAGAGAGAGAGAGAGAGAGAGAGAGAGAGAGAGAGAGAGAGAGAGAGAGAGAGAGACAGAGAGAGAGACAGAGAGAGAGAGAGGGACAGAGAGAGAGAGACAGAGAGAGAGAGAGAGAGAGAGAGCGAGAAGCATCGTTCGTAATTACCTTTTAGGTTGGCGACACCACGTAAAATTCCAGTAGGAAAAAATGTCCGTCATATCAACTGTCAGTTAGCCCGCACAGTCAACTGTCAAACGCACACATTAACGCGCTCACACAGGCACGGTCTTACGCTGACATCATCTGACGCTCGAAGCCCCAGCTAGCCCCTACCGTAGACCGAGCGCTAAGATGTTTACACATCAAAAATGTTGTATTCTTCGACTACTAGACGTTCATGATGATAATGATGAGTACAGCAACAAATGGCGTGTTGTTTATTGCAATAATTCGTGAATTACTTGTGAAAAATCACTCTTCAGTTTGTCACTAATATGGGCAGAGGCAAGGCTCGCAATCACGGACTGACTTCGTGCTTCGGAAAGCAACTGGATTACAATTGTATATTTACGAAGAAATTCCACTCCGCTTACCGTATCGAAGGCATTATCTGCAGGGATTACAGCGTTTTTGGGTTGCCGCTGCATCTTATGAAGAGAATGATGCAAACATTTTTATCAGCTTATAACGCAGCATAATTTAATCTTTATCTTATACTTTAATTTCACAAACAGCAGAACTAATGAACGAAAGAAATAAATCTTCGCAAAGAGCGATTACGGTGCAAAGAGCGGCTCTCGTGATAACCTTGAAATCGCCTTATTAAAGATTAATAGCAGTTCTGGTAATAGCGTGTGTCGTCGTTATTTTTTTCGTGTGTATTTATCAATTGGGTTTCAAGTCATAAATTCACCAACGATTATTATTGCTACAGTTACGACGGAGAAGCCAGCCATACATTTTGAGTTCGAAATACAAATAAAAATGTACGTTAATCCGGTGAATGTTATTCAACTTCTATCCATAGCGATAAGTGCTATGAATTTGCCTCGCACTCCAATCACCGAACAGAAAAAAACAGTTCAGTAATGATCTAGAAATCATGATCATTGAAGCGATGGATCAACCTATGAAAATGGAAGTCGAAACTGGTTTGGATTTTCTGTCGCTAAATGAAATTCATGAAGCAGCCGCAATAGAAGATGACAGTGAAGGAGATTGGCACGGACAACAATACCTAGATCCAAAAATTGATGAAAATGTATGTACCCAAGATATAGAAGAATTGAGTTACGAATACAAGACAAGAGCTGTAGATTACTGGAGATCCGGGGCAAATGGGAATAGAAAGTTATCACCTGTTCAAACGAAATTTAAAAAGGTGAAATCAGAGCCGCAGTTGCGCTGGTGGGCCCATAGTATAAATAAGGGTGGCACCTACAAAGAAAAGTTAACAAAGATAGCTCACTACACGTTAAACAATTTTAATGACGCTTTGGACAAAAGGCTGCCTGTCCATTATATAGATCTTCAACGATGGGCCTTACGTCCACGAGAAATTGTAGAAATACCAGCCATAAATTTCCAAGCATTCGCTTCTTGGCTAAGGACATTCAAAAACCAACATGGAATAGTGTCACGGAAGATCACTACATATGTAACAAAACAATAATTATTAAACGCTGATACACTTCAAAACAAAGCTATCAAATTTATAGAAATGGTGAAAGTCAACATAGCCAACGTTAGGGCTAAAAACATTTAATTCTGATCAGAGTGGATTCAATTTAGAGCTACATACAGGCCGCACATTGGCGAAAGAAGGGCAGAAATCCGTTGAGACAGTCGTGCAATCGAAAACATCAACAACACACAGTTATACTATACAGCCTTTGGTTTCTGCGAGTGGCAAGCTTTGGCACCTATGTTGATCGTTTTAAACGAACCTACTGGCAAATTTGGTTCTCGAGTGGAACAAACTATGTTCAGAGCCGAAAAATATATTACTATTGGCTTCGAAATCTGGAAAATTGACGACTAATCATTTCAAGCGATGGTTCCAAGAAGTATATATTCCCAATACGGGTCCAAAATCGGTAATACTTCTGGATTCTTGGAGCCGTCAATGTCCAACTGCATTTACAGAAATGGACATGCAAGGGAAAGATATTAAAGTTTTAACGATTCCAGCAGGTAAATATATTGCACCAGTTTCATTAGTTCTGTAGACAATTAGTCCATATGATAGTTAGTAATTCCTGCAGGTACGACTGGAATGATACAGCCCCTTGATGTTTATGGCTTCCGTGTATGGAAAAACTTCGTCAAACACTTTTCTGACGCAGTAATATTATACAATTACGACGTCAATCTGCATTTGAGAGACAATATTGTTAAATTACAATCTCTTACACACAACCAGTTTTCTTCTCCACGGTATACAAACCTCTTCAAATATGCGTGGTACAAAAGCGGGTACGAAGAAGGAAAACCACCAAACTTCGAAAATCCGGTAGAATTTTGCTTTTCACAAAATGTACCGACATGCGATGTATGCGGCGAAGCAACTGTTATCACTTGTGCGTGGTGTAAGAAATCTCTTTGTTTCAAACACTTTTATCATGACTATCATTATTGTAATAAGTATAATCCATAAAAAACATACAGTTGAAACGTTTCCTAAATGAGTAAGCGTGAGAACACTTTTCCGATTGTGTTGTAATCTTCAAAGGCAGTGCGTGGCGGGGGAGAATTTCTTCGTAGATATACAATTGTAATCCAGTTGCTTCCCAAAGCACCATGTCAGTCCGTGATTGCGATCCTTGCCTCTGCCTATATTAGTGGAAAACTGAAGAATGATTTTTCGAACTTTATTTTTATTTCGGCCCGTTCACGAGCTATAGAAAAAACGAAGTTTTTAAGGGTGCGTTGACCCCTTAAGAGTGTTGTTCTGCCAAAACGAGAAAATGTGTATCGACTATTTTGACTGATTGTACTTTCTTTGTAACCCATTTTTATTTCTACAAATTTTCGTCCATGCCGCACGGTAAGAACTTTCAACGTTTACCTTTCGAGAGGGGGACCGTTGGGGGGAGGGCTGGAATGTTACAAATATGCAATTGCGTCATAACACGAACATATATTGACGTGAATTTTGACCGAAATGTCAAAAGGCTAGCTGATTATACGATGCTCTCGGCAGAAAAATCGACGGGCAGTTTCAACCCCTTAATTGTGAGATATCAGAGAAAGAAAAAATCCGTATCCGCACTTTTCCATTCTCTACATGTATTCAAATTTACATCCCAATCGATTGAAAATTCTCGGAGATACGGTTGAAAAAATTGCATTTTTGCAATAAACAATATGAAATTTGTTGCTATCTGCGTCGTTCTTATCTCCAATGTATAGTACACGAAAAAATAAATATTGTTGCAATTTGAAGTTTTTTTATATCTCATGCCGTTAAAACGTTATCGACAAAAAACGAAAAACACCCCAATTTTCGAGGGTGCTTTTCAACCCTTAAAAATCGGGTTCGGCCGATATAAAAAAATACGTGTCGCCTATTTTTACCCATTCTACAAACATGCCAAATTTCATCGAAATCGGAGACATCGACCTCACAACGTTTCCTTGTTAGTTACAAAAATAAGAATTTTGAAACATTCGATGATTACATGAAATGTTTTCATGACTTTGTGTAATTATTGTCTCGCTTGATTAACGCGAGACGAATTGGCAACGTTGTAAATCGTGGTGTATGATAATGCTTAGGATGGCAGGAGTGTCGCGAAGTTAGAGACATACGCGCCCCCTTCATAACCTTATAATCGGCCCGAGGAGGTGTCAACAATGAATATCGGTCCGAGTAAAATTTATTTCGCTGTAAAGGAAAAGTATGTAATGAAGCTGTTCATAATCTGAATTAAATCAACAACTTTAATCATTTTGGCATGTTCTGAAAATGTCTTTTGTTTGGAAAAAAATCCGTTGCATTTAATATTTTGCAAGAAATTTCTAGAAAATGATATATTCAGAATACAGATCTCGGATTAATATTAAGTAATTCCTGTGCAGAAATATGACCGGGCATTCCCGACTTGACGTATGGTCCACGCCTGGCTTGCCTCGTCCGATTTACCTAACCCGGCCCTTTCGTGGAACAGACCAGGAATATCATAAAACCTTTTCCTGGGGAGACCATTCACATTTCCTGAATATTAAATCCCAACCTATTATTAAATAATACTTTTTACGTCATCAAAGATATTAATAATTGAATGTAATAATATGATTACATTTATTGTAATTGTATACTCCGTTTTATCATCATATTATTTTCTTCAATAATAATCGACGCCTGACAATGCTATCATAAAGAATAAATTATGATAGTCAACGAAAAGTATATGCTGATATAAGAGAGGATATAATTACAATAAATGTAATCACATTATCACAGTGAATTATTAATATCTATAGTACGACGCCGACGTTAGTTTTATTTCATTTTTCTTGTCCTCCATATATCAACGAAAGTAATTTTGTGGCTGGTTTTATTGAAATTTCCTGGTCATTTACAGCTTCTTCTCCGGCCCGTTCCTGATTAGTTCCCAAGAAAGGGAACGACGGATCAGGAGCTAACCTTAGACCCGTTACATTGCGAATCTATTCCAGGGTGGAAGGCCCGACCAGAGCCTGATATTATCTCGGGAAGGCAGATCAGGGGCAGTACTTTTTCCCGACTCAAATTTCTACACGGGTTATCACTAATTAAAAGAATAAGAACAAATAATATTCCTCGTTAGTTATCCCGACGAAGTAGTTTGACGTCTTCGGGCATAATTACCGAATGCGGAAAAGGTAGGTAGCATTTGTGCCGTCTATGACGTTGCCATGTTTGGCTGCTTGATTTTCGCACAAATTCGCGATTACAAACATCAATCATTTTATAACAGTACCGTGAATCCTCATTTCCACGATGGCTAGTCCGATAATTAGTCGAACCATACCTATTTTTTCAGCTACATAGTAGCATTTTTCAGCAGGTACACAAAAATCTACTGTAAAATCACGGGGAGGTTTCCAGAAGCGTAATGTGGTTAGCCTATGAAATACATCGAGTTTCCGATTTTTTCTCTCTAAAAACGGTACTGTGGATTGTAACCAAACTGAACAGGATAATTAGCAAAGGAGTTATATACTACCAGAAAAAAATCAGCCCGGTGGTAGAATGCAGACCTGGCCCCATAAGACCCTTAAGGTATTTCGGATAAAGTAATAGCTGCTACCCCCGATTTGACTGCTATGTTGTACAGACCTTTTTTTATCATATAAAGCACCCCTAAATCGATTCTTAACGCATCTCAATAGATTCCTAAATATCGAATTTTATGTATATTTATATATTTATTTTATGTATAATAATTATGTATTTTATGTATATGTATATGTACCTTAGCGAGCTAGCAGTATCCACGCACACCAAGCCCCAATCAATACAACCAAACCCAAACAAACACAAGCAAGGAATAAAATTCCGAAAATCATAATTTCCTGCAAATCATCATTTGCAGAGACAGGTATGTATGGAGAGTGTCTCTACGTGATAGAACCGTGGGGTGCGTGGAATACTGGTGTGGGGGCGGATCACCACGAATGCACCACGAACGCATAGGTATGGCCATATATTTAAAAAATCGATACTTTGAAAACTATTGCGATGCGCCACAAATCCTTTGGAGGGAGGTTCGTGATATTACCAAAAAGAAGGTCTGTGCAAATTTGCAGCCAAATCGGGGATAACAGCTTCTCGGAACTATAGCCAGTATTTCTATCACAAGCCCGAATATTTAACAGTTCACTTATTTCCGACTACAACGAAGTGAAAAAGCATCGTCGTATACTGGGAAAATTCAAGCCATGTTACCGATATGTTTCGACGAAGAATTACGACTTCACAAATCGTCTAATTTATACGACGACACTTTATGCAGATGATATGCTGGCCACCTTTCTATCCAATAATCTTTGTACTGAATAACACTAGATGTCTGGTATAAACTGCTCTACGCATGTTAAAAATTCTGAAGATTCCGTAACAACATTAAAAACAGGAGCTAACCGAATATTTGAAGAAAATGTTAATGATAAAACTTAGAAAAATGTGACTCTCAGAAGAATTTTCGTCACCGCGACGGTTTAGTGAAAATGTAAAAATTTCTAAATCTACTAAATTCATGCAAACTTTTTATTCCAGTTTATAGTTGGCAATAATAATTGATTGTAACTTGTTTTTATGAAGCGCCATTGTAGTTAACTAAATTGTTCGGAAGGGCTCTGCTGATGCGCCTACAAAATATAGCCCTCAGCGAAAGGAATACCTAATGAATCTTCAATTCTATTTAAGGGAATGTAAAAGGGTAAATTTCCTCGTAAATTTCCGTACAGAATTTTTTGCTTAGACGTTTTACTTTTTATAAAAAAACAAAGCATCAGGCTCTGGACCATTCCGTGACGCTAAACTTAAGGCGGTTGGAGCGTTAGCCACAATCCAATATTTAATTTGTTTAAATATATGTTTATTGTACCAGGGTTTCCCAATCTCGGGTCCGCCAGCATGTCTCAAGGGGTCCGCGGACAACATGAATAGAGATACAAAATTGACGAAGAAGGCCTAGGGGGTCCGCTGTTAAAAAAGGGTGGGAAAAGCTGGTCTAGACTATACTGAGTCCGTACGAATGTTTTGAAATTCGTTTCCCCAGAAAACACCAGAGATAACGAATAGTTCAATGTATGTAATTTTACGCGCGGTTAGATGGGCAAGACGTTCAGGCTACGGTGATGAATTTTTTTTGGGGTTTCACGAGGATCGGTTTATTAGTTTTAGAGATACGATGGAGCTAGATTTTGAAAACGTTGTTTCGAGAATAACGCGTTTGAAATGTATACTATGAAAAACTCTTACCTAAACTCAATCGGCAATTCCTATACCGTACAAAATCCCTTCTGATTGCTCATCACCGTCGATTTCTTCAAGTCTTGCTTGCTTTCGATTTTTTGAAATTTTCGAAGTGGACTGGCCCCTTAATTGGTGATGTTGAATGACCTTGAACGAGTTTGACCGCCAAATGTTTTGTATGCGGCTTGAGGTGCTCCACAGGATGGTTGAAAAAAAAATGTATCATTCCATTTAAAAAAGTGGAGTTGACCTTGACGTAGCTTCAGCGCCTCCACCGATAAAAAAATAGGGTGGTCCAGTATGATGGCCTTCTCGAACACTGAAACTTGGTGGAGCGCGCGATTGTTTAAAGATCGCGCCAACGTCCGATTCACGAACAGCCTAACATGCGTTGTCATCGCCGTGTTGCCATGGGGCTTCATTTGTGTTTTTGGCCTCACGTAATCATATCGACGTGTGTATTTTGTTTTGTTCTAGACCCTTCTTTGAAAATCAAAGGTGTACACTCGTGCTTGTTTTTTGTGTCATTCTTCGTCGCAGCCTCAAACCGTACACACATTTCTCGTTCTACCCTTATTCGTTATAATAAAGGTACTTCCATCTATCACACGTCTACCGCCTCAACAACAATTTTATCTGAAACATTTTTGGATATGATCAATAGTTTGAGTGCTATTGCTCTGTAACACTTTATGTGCCTCACCCTGTATACTCAATATTGAACAATCAAGGTTTGATGAAAGATTACGAATCCTGGCTGGCGAATGAAGAGGATTGCTGCTACCCTCAATATCCGCGAAGTTGCCGTATTCCAGCACAACTTAGGGGGCGTACACAAATTACGTAATGCAAAATTTCCCAATTTTTGACACCCCCCCCCCCCCTCCACGGAACGGGACCGTAACGCTTGACCAGAACCTCCCCCCCCCCTCCTATTCCGTTAGGGGCCGTAGCCCTAACGGAATAGGTCGGTCAGGCGTTATGGTCTACGTACGTGGGGGGGATCAAGGTTTGCGTTACGTCACGATTTTAAAACTGCCAGAAATAGCCAAAGTTCTGCACGTTCAAGTTTTTAATTTAAACCTCGAGTGCAATTTTACCGTGGACACCTCACATTTTTCTATACGCAATGTCAGTTAAGAACTTGCACAGTCGCTTTTTTATTTAAACCTCGAGTGCAATTTTACCGTGGACAGCTCACAGTTTTCTATACGCAATATCAGTTAAGAACTTGCACAGTAGCTTTCCGACATCCCCCAAGCAAAAATTGATGAAATTTTTTTTTTAAATATTTCTTGAAAGTACATGTATTGAAAAATAGGTTGGCAACAGTTTTATTCACAACTCCGAAAATTGACCGAGTTATAGTCACCTAAGTGAGAACAGGTAGATACTTCAATGTAAATATCAATATTCTAGATCAAATCGTAACTTTGTATCAAGAAACACGGAACGAAAACTTTGAACGCGTTTTTCTCGAAACTAGTTTTTTTTTGACCGCGTCAGAGCGAATACTTAAAAACTTATCAACCGATTTTCAATTTTTAAAAAACATTTTTGCGATCACAGTGACTAAGGCTGTACGTATCCGCATTGTTAACATTTGATAATTACTACTTTTAAAGACTGCTTGAATATAGAAAAAGGGCCTTAAAAATAGAAAAAAATGTTCATTTTGTAAATCGGCATTTTGTATCAAAAAAACCGAAATAAAAAAAACGGCTGCGCATAACGATAGCTACATTTGTATAGATATCGATAAATTGTTGACTTTTAATTTACAGATAACCTTTCATAAAGATATCGATGGGACAATGAATAGAAATTTTTTTTTCGTCGTCAAATCGAGACATATATCTCGGTTAATTTTCAAGATTTTGTAATAAAAATTGGTATAAAACTAAATGAATATATACTTCATAAAATGAATAAACCCGATCCTTTCATAATTAGTTATGTCCATGAAAAAAATTGCAACTATTGACGACAAAGCACCCGTTACGTAACGGAATCGGGGGGGGGGGGGGGGGTTCTGGCCAAGCGTTACCGTCCAGTTACGTGGGGGGGGGGGGGAGTAAAAAATTGGGAAATTTTGCATTACGTAATTTGTGTACGCCCCCTTACGTAACGGGTGCTTTGTCGTCAATAATTGCGATTTTTTTCATAGATATAACTAATTATAAAAGGAAGGAAAGGGTTTATACTCATTTTATGAAGTATATATTCATATAGTTTTATACCAATTTTTATGACAATGTCTTGAAAATTAACCGCGATATATATCTTGATTTGACGGCGGAAAAAAATTCTCTTCATTGTCCCATCGATATCTTTATGAAAGGTTATCTGTAAATTAAAAGTCAACAATTTATCGTTATCTATACAAATGTAGCTATCGTTATGCGTAGCCGTTTTTTATTTTGATTTTTTTTTACAAAATGAACATCTTTTCTATTTTCAAGGCCCTTTTTCTCTTTTCAAGCAGTCTTTAAATTATTAAATGTTAACAACGCGGATACGTACAGCCTTAGACACTGCGATCACAAAAATTTTTTTTAAAAAATTGAAAATCGGTTGATAAGTTTTAAAGTATTCGCTCGGACAAGGTCGGAAAAGCTAGTTTCGAGAAAACCGCGTTCAACGTTTTCGTTCCGTGTTGCTTGATATAAAGTTACGATTTTCTCTAGAATATTGATACTTACATTGTAGTATCTACTTATTCTCACTAAAGTTACTAAAACTCCGTCAATTTCCGGACTTGTGAATACAAATGTTGCCAATCGATTTTTCAATACATGTACTTTCAAGAATTATATTTAAAAAATCCATCAAATTTTGCTTGGGGGATGTGGGAAGGCTACTGTGCAAGTCCTTGCATAGTGATTTTCCCCCTTAGCTGACATTGCGTATAGAAAGCTGTGAGCTGTCCACGGTAAAATTACACTCGAGGTTTAAATTAACAACTTGAACATGCAGAAATTTGGCTATTTCTGGCAGTTTTAAAATCGTGACGTAACGCAAACCTTGACACCCCCCCCCCCCCCCATGTGCGTAAACCGTAACGCCTGGCCGAACTCCAATTGCGTTACGTAATTTACATACGGCCCGATAACATGAATTAATGGTAATAATAAAAAACCTCGTGACATAAATATAAATAAGCATACCATTATGAATGACTCAAAAGTTAATTCTGAGTTGTATACAACTTTGGCTGATGCTGTATTTTCACAATAATCGTCGATCATGTTATACTTTTTCAAGTTTGTAGTAACACTAAAGTTTTTCTTATTTACGTGATAAAAATATAAAAGTGCATCATTTTGCCCTTCAATTATATATGTTATGAAAAATTAGCATCTACAGAATAACTCTATACCTCGTATGCATTTTTTTGAGGTTTTAATAATTTAAAAAAATATACCGATATAACACAAAATGCAACCATTTCATGGCATTGGAAATGTAATCAGACATTTTGGGTAATAAAAAACAGGTACTATAATTTTAATTAAGGTAAAGGTAATTGAGGTAATATAATTTTAATTAATAACGAGATTAGAATTGGGTGGGGCGAGAGCATTTTTCAACCGATCACAGGCATTCAACATGTCGCAGCTCCTCCCACTCCACTTCAACACAGTGGCAGCAGAGTGGAGGTAGCGTTAGTTTCATGTGACATCCAGCTAACTTCGACCCCTATACCCAGGCTACCTCAATAAACACACAGTTTTTTCACCATTTTCAATGCTGAACAAAAAGCATAAACTGTTCTTTAACTCAACTGGACCACTGAACCGACCTCCTGAACGACTTTTGTTTGCGCAAAATATTATTCGTCTCTACTAAATCGCTCTCCGCAAGTTTCAGCTCTCTCTATCACACTCAGACGTCTGATTCGCCTTAAGGAACAGTGAACTGTTGATGGGGTATTAAAGTTTGGAAGAGAAACGCGAATTACGCATGTAAATCGAACGGGAAATGAAATGTCTAGCGCTATCAAGTAGCAAGATTTATATGGAGCTTTTTCCTAGGTGGTTCCAAGAAACATACTACCGCTCTCACAATGACGCGAAAGTAGTTTGAAAGCTCTCGGAATTTAACGGCAGAGAGGGAAAGAGATAGAGAGAGAAACAGGGAAAGGGGGCTAGAAGGGGAAAGACGCAAGTAATCTGGGACAATCGCCAGCGGGTCTGCCCCACAGCGTTCAGGACTTGTCCTTTCTTTCTACCCGTTTCTGCGTTCTTAGTGAGCCATCTAGCTTTCTCGATCCGATGTTAGCCTTGACCGAATTTGTCCTTTTGGCCCACCGTAACCTTGCGTACCGATAATTCTGTAGCGCACGCAACGCGGATCACTGATGTAAATTCTTTATTTTTCATGTTGCGATTAACAAGTGTGTCAATCTTTCTCGAGAATTGAAAACAATAAAAAAGAATGTTTCATGAGAAATTTCAAGAAACAATAAAAAAGAATGTTGTCATTTTAGGTACGTTGATGCTTTTTATGGTCGAGTTAAATAAGATTTCACGGCATTGGATGCCATTTCATTTCCATTACATTTTGGGTAATAAAAAACAGGTACTATAATTTTAATTAAGGTAAAGGTAATTGAGGTAATATAATTTTAATTAATAACGGGATTAGAATTGGGTGGGGCGAGAGCATTTTTCAACCGATCACAGGCATTCAACATGTCGCAGCTCCTCCCACTCCACTTCAACACAACTTCAACACAACGTACCTAAAATGACAACAAAGAATGTTGTCATTTTAGGTACGTTGATGCTTTTTATGGTCGAATTAAATAAGATTTTAGTGGTGGACAGCATTTTTTCTTTCTGTGGTTTATAATTCGCCAGTTCGGGAACTATTGAATACTAGGCTTCCGTTCTCGATTGAATGAACCGGATGAACCCGTCAGGGGAGAGAAGCAGAACTTCGAGGTTTGAGATTCTTGTACGCTTTGTAACGGTTGTGGGCAGAAAGAGCGAGAAGATAGAGAAGAAAGATAGTAGTAATATAAAAAATAAATGAGCATTCATTTATGCCCTAGCACACTACGAGGCGAAAGTAGCGAAGAGACAACTCACATTAATAAAGAAAGAGGAGGCGTTTATTGCGTGCCGTGGAACAGGTTTCCTAAGTCCTTAGATATAAATTACATTCAGTTCTCAAATTAAAGTATTATACATTGAAAGCGGAAGCCTTAGAGCGAACGTCGTTTCTTCGTCGTGTAAAGTTCGTGACCCGAAAGATTTTGACGCTTTTGCTATCCGGTGATGTACGAGAGAACGATATTCGATCGAGTTATATATGATCGTATATATCGGGAACGCAAATGTCGTGCGTAGACAGCGAACGACGCAGAAGGACTACAAAAAAGGTACAAGGAACGACTGCTTCGATTTATACCCCCCCCCCCCCCCTTATATATATATCATCGATGTCTATGTGGGGTGTGTTGAAAAAAATGACTTCCTCGAGCAATATGCACAGATATAATGAAAAGATGTTAACTACATGCAAATCCTCTAAGGTAGTTGGCCCAGTGGTCGTCAGGGTCCTAGTGATCGCCATGTTTACACATTAAATAAGTATTTTAAGATAAGAATCAGTTCTTTGTGCAGATCTGTGATACATTAGCTCCTGAAAGGTATTCACAACGTTGTATTACATTGTCACACTCGTAAGTATACGTGTTCAAGAATAATAAAATAAAATATATCCAGATACGGCGTCTATCTATCATTTCGACTGAGTCCTCCATTAGGAGGTTAAAGTGGACCGTGTCACATCTCGGGTGATTTGGGAATACCTCGGGACTTGCGTGAAGTAAGTTTGTCTTAAAGTCATTTAATAAGGATCTTAGTTTTGCGTTCAGCATAAAAAATATAGTTTTATGCTCATTCCAACTAGTTTTCTTATATAACGATTACCGGTTCAACAATATAAACACTCTGCCTATTTATCGCCATGGCTATCGAAAACTGGGACAATGTTAGCAAATAAAATCTTATGAATCGAATATTAGTTTATATAAAATCAGAAAAGAAATATTGGGTCCGTAATTAGCATTGTCTGAAGAATCCACGGACCAGTAACCGTCATACACATATTCGCGATAGTAAAAAGTTATACATACAAAAGAACGTTGCCAATTACTGGGTCGTGACCATGTCGATAACTGAGTACATCTCGGACACAGGCGAACACCACTCGATAGAAAAAAGATTTAAAATTATTTTATGATAAAATAGTTTTTTTTACAATGATCGAAAATGAATAAAAATTATAATTCTGGCGTAATAGCCATAATTCGTTTTATTTTTTTAATTAATAAAGTTCTATGTAAGAGAAACTTCAGTTCCGAACTCTTTATCAAATGTTCGAATAAAAACCGGAAAGTTTGTAACTGAGCGCCTTAAGGCCTTATATACGCGAAAAAATGCAAAATTTTTCATTTTTAAAAATTATTTTCGATTTCATTAGCCTGAACGGTTAAGAATATTTTAAGCTTTACAGAATTGAAAAACTCCAAAAATTGTTAAAGTTACAACATTTCGAACGTAAAGACTTTCATTTTTTTGGAAGCAGGCAAGTAGCGGCGGGAACCGGGCGCGCTACACGGAGACAGGTGCGCTAGATCAGCAACTACCCTTTTCTATTGTTCACTCATTATCCCTACATAGAATCGTGTAACGGTAAAGGTAACGGGTTTTGTCGGTTTGGTCTACGATAAAAGTAACGGTTTTTTTCGGTTCGGCACAAGCATAAAACCAGGAGGAGGAAGTCAAATTATTTAGTCCGAATTGAGACATTGTAGAGGCAAGACAAAATTGAGAGCTGAGACAGTTATATTTTAAAATGAGTGATTGTGAAGAAACCCATACTAGTTTAGATGGGAAGGGTTCACAATTCATGGGAGGACGCCCAGGCATTCGTAAAAAACGTCTTTTTCACGGCAATCAGTATACGAAAAAATCGGAAGCTGACCTAAACACAAGTGCGTCTGCAAAAAAATTGAAAGTGTCAACAGCAATCGTGGCTACGTAATCGTAAATTTTCTATCCGTGTTCACTGCAATTGCTTCTCTCGTAAAGTGCAAAACTTATAACAGTGACATCAAGTTCTCTGAAACACGAGTAAGAGGATTGGGATTTACCTTAGTTATCAAGTACGAGAAGTGCGAGCAAAAGGAGATAAGTTCGAGTCCTTCGCCTAAAAGTTATTGTTACGAAATCAATCGTAGCTTCACGTTGGCTATGCGAATATTAGGTGTTGGATTGATGGGAATGAACATTTTCTGCGGTATTATGAATCTCCCAAAATGCTTACGTCAAACGCTCTACGACAAAATTACCAAACAAATACGAGATGCAGTCAAAGAAGTTGCAGATTTGTCTATGCGAATGGCAGCTGACGAAGAAAAAAAAATAACGGCAGAAAACGAGAACACCAAAGACGCTAATGGAATCGCCGTTTCCGAGGATAGTTCTTGGAAAAAAAGAGGTTTTTCTTTGCTGCAGGGTGTTGCGACACTTATCGGAATTTTGTCTGGGAAAGTTGTCGCCATGATCGTCAAATCGTCAATTTGTAAGGCCTGCCAATCGTGGAGTGAAAAAAAGGAAACAGAAGAATATGATGAATGGTACGGAGAACATGAAGATAAATGCACAAGTAACTACGAAGGAAGTTCTGGAAATATGGAGGTAGATGGAATGGTTAAAATGTTCAGCAGATCTGAAGATTTACACGATACAAAATATTTGTATTATGTTGGAGATGGCGATGCAAAAACATTCAAGAGCATAACAGAAGCCCATCCGTATGGAGAGAACATTGTGATACGTAAACGAGAATGCATTGGTCATGTTCAAAAACGAATGGGCAGCAGACTCCGCAACGTCAAGAAACAAACAAAAGGTCTCGGAGGAAGAGGCAAATTGACTGGAAAATTGATTCACAAATTAACAGTGTTTTATGGATTGGCTGTGAGAAATAACTGCACGTCTATCGAAGACATGAAGAATGAAATCTGGGCAACATATTATTACAAGTGCTCAACCGATGAAAATCCTCAGCATGACAATTGTCCTGGCAAAGAAAGTTGGTTGCACGTGGCGACAAGCCGAAGCCGCAAACGCGCTCGACTCATATACCTATAAGCCTGCACTCGATAAAACTGTAACAGAAGCGATCAAACCAGTGTATGAAGCACTTAGTAACGACGAGTTACTGGAGAGATGTTTAGGAGGCTTCACAAAAAATAATAACGAGTGTTTGAATTCTAAGATTTGGAAAATTGCTCCGCAAAATTCATGGAGTGGTTTAACGATTGGTGAAATCGCCGCATATATTTCGGCTAGCACTTTTAACGACGGAAGAGTCGCCTTTCTCCGAATTATGAAAAACCTTGGTATTACCATTGGGCCGAACGCGATGGAGACTTGCGAACATCCGGACGAATTACGCCTTACTGCCACTTGAATTCAATCTGGAAAGGCAACAAAGGAAGCAAGGATTGCCGCCAGAAACGACAAAAAACATGCTGGAGACGTTTTAGATGCTGAGGGAGGCCCCACATATAGCGCAGGATGCTATTAAATAAGGTAAGATTGCATTCATAATAGATACTGCGCGGCGCGCCCGACCGCCAACTTCAAAGCCGTTTTTCCACGATTCACTTTTTTGAACCTTGTAAAAGTTCTAACTCGTGAACAAAGGTTCAGATCACTTTGAACTTTCCACGACATATTCTTAGTATCATCACCTATCGTGTGAACCACAGAAACAAAAATTTCAGTGACAAAAAAATATAAAAAAGGAAATACCGACAGAAAATTGAGTAAAAAAATTTTAAGTTTCAAATTTTTTTTTGTAATATTTTTTTTTAATAATATTGGTTTACAGTAAAGATACATTAATTATGCAATTATGAATATGTTTTTTTTTTCAGACACCCACATCGGTGCCAAGAACTTTCACCATCAATGCGCGCGCAAAAAAAATACATTATTTTATTATGTTATATCTCCGTCATTTGTTTGTCCTCCAATATATATTGTCCTCCAATATTTCTGTTTTTTTTTAACATATACATGCGCATAAATGATCTGTTAAAAAAATGTTGTCAAAATATGCGTCTTTTTTTAACCGCCGCTAGAAAAGTACCTTCGAAAATCGGCGACATCGCGTATATAAGGCCTTAAAATTATGTCGCAGTCCTATGTGCAGACATAAGTAATCAAATCAACAAAGGCCTACGAACCTTTGCATAATTAGTAAAGGCCTTACATACCTTTGGATGGTCGGGAAACGAGGCTTTTTGGGATTTAAAAACGATAATAATAAAGCAATCAAATCGAGTCTTAGAGGGTTTATTCTACATATCCGTAGGTACTCAAATCAAATTTTTATTTTCCCAAAAAATACAAAACAGCAGTCCGGTCGCTGGTACAAAGAGAACGCTTTTTTTTAAATCGCGTGTATATCGTTGGAAAATCTATCTATAAGAAGCTACAGTTGAAATTTGAAGTCAATCAGCCGAAAAATGTAGGTCCGCCCGATTTTGAAAACGTCGCTTCACGAAAAACGCGTTTAAAGTTCTTAAACCAATTTTCTACATGTCTTAAAAAATGTTTCCATCTAAAATAACTTTTGCATATCATTTTCGGGATGTTTATACATCACTTAAGTCAATTAAAAATTATCTTTGAAGGTATATAAAGCCTTAAAGCAGTTCGAACGCATGTGACGGTAGTGGGACGTCCCCATGGCGATTACTAGACCAACCATCATGGCGGCATGACGATGACCTGTAAAATAACGTCTTATAATGTTTACGAAATATTTTCTCGAATACTGTAGCAAGCACGGGAATTTCACGAAGATGTTCTGCTTCGTAATAAAAAAGTTCTTGAAAATTACTTAAAACAAATTCTTCTCACTTTCCAAGTTGAGCTATATAAATTTGCAAAGTCGAGCCGATCTACTAAAGGTCGGATTACTGGGTCGACTACCTTAATACAAGTTAAGTGGTCTAAGTGGTAGTAATCAATACATTTTTCCTCCATTCGATGTACGCGGAAAATTTGTTCTTCGCTTTCAAATTTAAATAACTCAACAACTCATTACCAGTTTTCAATCTTAGTTGAATATTCGTAAAACTGAGCTTTAAAGCTCCGAATAATTTATTTACAAGCCTCGATATTATTATTTTTACTCGAATTGCAATTTTAACTAAGGTTTTTCTTTTAAATACTTGTTATTTGTGAAAAAGTAATAATATCCAGATTTAAAAAAAAAAAGCATTCTAGGGATGTAAAGGCTAATTTGAAAAATGTTTCATCGGATTTGCGAAATATTGATAAATTATCGATTTATCAATATTTGTACGTTTGAACCTGAAGAGCGAATTTTTCAGTTTTTCCAAACCGCACCAGAATATTCAAACAAATATTCTTTTTTATATACCAATTTCTTCATTTGTATTATTATCCAAAATCTTTTTCGCAGATTTATGTTTTCGAAACCTAATACGAATCCTAAGAAACGTTTGAGTGATCCTTGTACCTTAAAGCATCTGCCAAAGTGAATTTACGCAGCGTGTAAAAATGAACTTTCATTGCATTCCAACGATATAAACTTCAGCAGCGCGTGGTCAAAGTATTTCGAAGGACTTACTATTTTTACAGTGGCTTCCGCACCACTCAGCTCCGGAAAATCCAATGATGCCGACAGGGTTTGAAGGCTGCACCTACAGCGCGGGCGTGCGTGCGTGATTGCGTCCGTGCGCGCGCGCGTGTGTGTGTGTTTATCCTCTTTGTCTCCTCTATGGGCCCGTACGACCTCCGAAAATCGATACACTCACAAAAGGTTGACCCTCGTGCTGCACACGCGGACGAGAGGACCAAAAGCTTACGAAGCAACAATAATGACAACGACGATGGTAGTGTTAAAAAAAAGTTGCTACCCCTGCAACGATCCTGTGTCTTCGCTTTAGCTTATTATAATCTTCCGTACACCCGCCGATTCTTTCGCTGGAGATTGGAAAGAAAAAAATGTAAAAATTCCGATACTTACGATGTTGACTGCCTACATATATACAGCGTGTCATACCGCATCGTCTGAGCCTGGACGTATTACGAGATCGCGATAACGACCAGGGATACACGACGTCTCTTTCTCCATTTCCGTTAAGCCACTTTCGCTCTTCGCCGAGCCTTTTCCGCGATCTTTTTTTTTTCCTCTTATTCCTCGGTCTGATTTTCGTGCTCTCTTTTTCGCCTTCGATCACTTCTGCCTTTACAAGGAGGGGTGAGATAAAAACAAGGCCTAGTGATTTCGGACTAAAGTTCTGCGATCTAATCAGCCTCGTTAACGTTTAAGAACGAGTATTTTTGAGTGGCATATTCGGAATGGCCGTTGCCCGAGTCAGCCGAATGGGCTCAGCGGGTTTCGTGGATTTCTTTGGTGAAATTGTTTCGAGAATGGCTCATCCCACACCGCCCCCCGTTTGGCGCCAACGTAACGAGAAATATACAACTCTCTTCGATGGAAGAAGATTAGCAGCGGGGCAACGTATAAAACTGCATTTACTGCGCAGCAAAAAAATTAATGTTATTCATTTTTATTAGTTTATTATAATTTTACTCATACTGACATAGGTGGATGCACGATCGGGTTTCGGCTACGGCGACACGAGTTAGGCAGCGTTGTGCATGGCCGATACCCGGAGTGGTGACCGCGTAGCCATGGACCTGCTGGCGCATCAACCAGTGAGCGAAAGGCTTCTGATACCTTGATGTAGATACTTGAGTCAAAGTATATGCACCAGAGAATCAGAAGTATATGGGGCCGTCTATACCGGTACCGGCTTTCCACAGTCCCCCATACCCTTTGCAAAGGCAGTATAGTGTAGCTTCAGACGCCTGTGGGCGCAACGGATGTTAGGTTAGATCAGCGAAGTGCCGACAGGCAGTGATAGGAATGGGTTCAAGTGGGACGGGTAATACGTAAAAGCCCGCAAGAGTATACGCTGGAACTCGGAAAAACTAATGAAACTATAATTTCACTAATAAAAAAATGACTACCAAGCCAATGAAAAAATTTAACGGCGAAGTTTTGACTCTTTACCGTGTATAAATTTAAGTCGGAAAAAAGTCCTGTCCCTGATCTGCCTTCCCTAAATAATATCAGGCTATGGTCAGACCGTCCAGCGTGGGTCAGGTTCGCCATGTAACAGGTATTAGGCCAGGCCCCGATCCACCATTCCCTTTTTCGGGAACTGATTAGGATCTGGACAGAAAAACGATCAAGTACTGGGAATGCTTTTGGAGATCTACCGAGTAAAATAGATAGTATTAGGTGGAATAGTGAAATCTCGTTCATACGTTTTGCATTTATACGTTTTTATCGTTTATACGTCAAATTTCTCTAGCCCCGGCAGATTCCATTCATAAAGATGGTAATAAAGTTTCATTTCTACGTGTTTCATTTATACGTTTTTCGTGCTTATACGATATTAATTTCATCCCCCAGCGTCGGTTTCGAGGTTCGTTTTTTTCTCAGTTATATGTTACTCAGATAGACACATGTAGCTCATATTGGCATCATATGTAGACCTTTTATGAGGCATAGAAAATCACACAGCTATGTGTCCCTTATGAGAGCTCCCTTTCAAGTCATATTTGCATGACATGATGATTCACAATAACGCATTCAAATGAAGCAAAGTTGTTCTCACGCGAGTATGCATGCCGTGAATTAATCAGCACTAGCAAAATCGGCTGACGAATATCCAACAATAAGTGAGTGCATATGGGGCTCATCTGGGTGTCACGGGGTGAAGAAATGGTGGTGTTCCTATGGAGCTCATATTGGCCGCACGGCGTGGCGTGGGTGTCACGGCGTGAATAATTTGTAGTGCTCATATGAAACGCATCCCGACTAAAATTTGTGCTACGGGGCAGACTGGGGTCGGATCCGTCATGCCGTATGCCGTACCACGGCGCGGTACAGACCGCCGGATCGGTCTGTACCGCGCCATAGCAGGAAACTGTCTTTTCCTGCTATCTTTCTGTCTTTCCTGAATTTTTTTTCAATGGTTCCGTATATTTTAGGACATAGGCAATGAGTAATGTAATAGGCAATAATGTCAAATGTAACAGTACACTTTCGTTCTCATTATTGTGTCCCGTCACCTTTTTCCATTTTTTTACTCGCTATACATACACATGGGTATACTCGATAATCACAATACCTCGTATTATGACAATAATAATTATAATTAAAAAGTGCTCGATAAAGTTCAGGTGTTGTTGAAATGAGGCGATTTTCTTATCCTTCTAAGAATAGCAGATAAGAGAAAGGCTGAGAGAGAGAGAGAGAGAGAGAGAGAGAGAGAGAGAGAGAGAGAGAGAGAGAGAGAGAGAGAGAGAGAGAGACAGAGATTCGATCTCGATCAATAACGTCGCAATAACATTGCATTGTACACATGCAACAAGGGCAGAACGACCCAGACCGTGCGTTATCGATGTAACCTTGAATTTTTACGAGTTCGAGTCCGATCGCCCACTCTACGCTATTCTCGATATGTGTATTTTATTTGTACACGAGTGTTCGTACGGACGTAAGAAAAAATAGCTGTGAGACAAGGTGTCGTCACTGAGCGGAGGATGCACGAGCCCGCAACTCGCGTTCTTCGCAACTCTTTCTCGATTTCCAATTACAATTGCCTTGGCGTCACATCGACATTGTAATTCAAGGCGAAGACTAACAATTGCCGTGTGGAAAAAAACTCCGTACATTTCAGTCTGTAGCAAATGATTTACCGCTTTGGCGAATTAATGTTGATTCTCAATGCTAATTTATATTGTACTCGAGAAAGTTTTAGATTTTCAGTTTTCGTTCGTAGACTTTCGGTGCTCAGGTGACAGCTTTGGAATTTTTTATTCTTTTTATGTGTAGACACTCAGCACAACAATTGCAGGATCATCTTATTCGCCACCATTTCCATCGTTTTTTAAGCCTGTATAGAGTGAGAACACCACACCTCACCAGCCCTAAACCAGTAGTCAGCCGGTCCTATACTTGAACATTGACTCAAAATATATATAGATATAATTTAGTATGAAGCGGTCGCCTACTGGTTCGGGGCTGGGCACTGGTGCTCTTACCGTATCTCCGTGGAAAATAATCGCTGAAAAAAAAAACTAACGAAAAGCCTTTTAAAGATTGAATCTTCGTCTCCAAAAAACGTGACTGAAAAAGGTATCGCATTTTTTAAATTGTAAAGTTATTGCTCGTTGAACGGTAAAAGCAGAAGTAGAACAAAAATCCACAAGTTGAGGGTGCGGCAACGGGAAACAATTTTTTTAAACAGATTCGGCATTTTTTATAATATAAGTACATTCCGGTTGAAATTCATTTTTTAACCAACGTTAGATTTTTGCACCCAGTTATCGGCTGCCGAAATAAAAAGGACATATTTCGACGTTGAATGGTTATAACTCGAGTAAAAAAGATCCCACGGCATCCACAAAGCGAGTGCTAGAAAGCTGATTTCTTTTCCTACACCACTCCCGGTAGAAAACTGTTTTTTGACATCGTTTTGTAATTGCGAGCCCTGATTTAGAAAAAGAAAGTGTAAATTCTGAAATTCTACACTTTTTACAATTAAAAGACCCCATAAAGAAAACCAATAAATCCCCAAAGACCCTTTGACGTTCTTTAACCGAGGATATGCTAAGAAAAATATGTGAACAGTCGGAAACATTGTGCCTTTTCCCATGCCCCGAGCTCGTAACCATTTCGAAATTTTTCAATCCCTTCATTTTCGTACGGTATCCCAACTTAAGGTAATTCTGTAGTTTTTGTCAAATCTTAGGAATTGGCTGAAATCTAAGTATGGTGTAGATATGACCTTCATGGCTGATGCCCAAAAATTCAATTCGATTCACCGTTAAGTTCATGAAATAATTGCAATTGAATATGGGTATTTTTGTACGTGATCCCCATACCTAACACGTAAACCGATAGGAGTTTGCTCGCATTTCTCGATAAAGGTTCTAAACGGATCGTAGGATTTCAAAATAAAAACACATGTACGCAGTACTATTGTGGGATTGAATTTAAAAAATGACAACTTTTGACCGTTTAGTTTCGGAGATATAGACTTATGAAAAGTGGTGATTTTATTCCACCCCAACTCGGGCCCAACCATCTGTAACGGAATGGCAACAGTGTACGCTTCAGCCAGCTGATCGGTGCGTGGTCTGGAAACTGGAAGCATGTTTTTTTCCCGAGTTCTAGTAATTCTGAGAGGGATGTGAAATAAATGTATTCTGCAAACAAATTTAATTTGTTCAATTTATGCATGTATTTGTCTTTGTTACAGCGAATACAATTTAAACTTTCGGCAAGATGATGTAAATCCACAATCCGACGTCCTCCGACAGCGAATTTTTGTTGCTGCTCGTTGAGGTTATGGGTATTCTCATCGCCTTTAGCCGCATTTGCTTGACACATGGCTGCCACAGCTTTCAGTCTTTTAGCAAGCGCCATTTTTCTTGTAAACTTTGTATCGCATTTGAGTTGACATTTTCACGCTTTTTGTTATTTATATAAAATATTCGCGAACGACGGATCGTAGGAAGCTCAACGCTATGACTGCACGAAAATCGCGCTGTTGCCACGATTACAGCGCCGATCTCTATACGGGTATGAGACCTATCTATGCATGAGGTGCGAATGTGTGGGGCATGTAGAGGGTACAAGCTCTGTAAAAAATTTACAACCAACAGCATCGTATAGGCATTGGATGTTACTGTACGCTTCGGCCGAAACTTTTGGCTCATACGTGTACCTACAGAACAACCTTAAGTTGAAAAACATGAAAATTCAAATAGTACCGCCTATGTTTGCGTTTCTCAAAGCTAACGATACGTACTTTATATTTACCATACCGTTTCCGTACATTGCATAAAATTCTGGCGAAAAACGCGATCCTTCAATTGTTGCACTAAGGTCCCGTGCACACGGCATATTTTCTACGCGCAAACGACGCAATACAAATGCAATACACACTTGATCCTCCCGCTTTTTGGACTGAAAAACGCGCCGTAAACGCGCGTTGTCTGCGCGGAGAGATCACGCCGTGTGCACAGGCCCTTAGTGTGTATGCAGGGTCCATATTCGCATGCAAAAAAACTTTGCACGCGAATTGTAGGGTATTTCAAGATCGCTCAAAACTCAATTTTCTTTTGACCGTAAACCCACGTTTTGCTTTACGTCACCTTGCCTAACGTGATAAAAAAATTAAAAAATACATCGATCAAAAGTTTGTTCGTATCTGACATTTTTTCTTCTAGATATACAGAGCGAATAATTCATCTTGGCACAAAAAACATCTCGAAAACTAAGCATGTTGTAAAATAACATTTCAGACCGAAGGCGCAGAATACTATGACGGGTAGAACATTATTTTGTGAAATGCCGGACGAATATATTTTATTCTTACCGCAAAGTAAAATACAGTTTTCCGTTTGAAAAAGGTGTTGAGGTGTATATGACAATGAAAGGCGCCACCCGAGAATCGTTCGAGTTCACCATGGCGCCTGGCTCTTGAAGTCCGAGAATTTTTGTCTGAAACTCTTTCTCGAATCTTACCTATTTTTCGACGCATTGTCTTGGGCAAATTAACCGGAGCCATTCTATGTATATGTTCGTGTGTACTCAACTTAGTTAATCGGTATATAATATATTAAAAAATAAAATATGATATCGAGGTGTGCGTCGATGGGATCGAATGAAAACTGCTTTGTATTTTTAAATTTATATTATGATGCCATATTTTTACACATTCAGGTTGTAGATTTCTTCTAGGGATTCTGAAAAAAAAACTTGAGAGTGACTTTCGTAGCCTAAATCCGCCAATAAACCAATCTGGGAAATTTCAAAATATAATTATTTTCATGACATTCGCGACGATAAAAACTTTATGAAGAAACTTTATATTGCAAAGTCCATAAGGCATATTACAAGGATCTATCTATCTATATTTTTTCGACCGTAGTGAACACGCTGTCGCCTGAGCGAATTAACCCCTTGACTGTCTGAAAAAAACTGAAAAAAATCGCTAGATATTTCTATTGTTTATATTATTTTAGATATTTTCTCGCATTTAGGCTCTCAAATTCAAATCAACTCAATCAAATAAAAACTGAAATCTCCCGCCACACTGGATCCGCCATTTTGAGTATTGAAAATCTGATTTCAGATTCGGATTCGCCGACCTCGAAAATCATTAGATACTTAGTTTCGTCAGAATCAAACTATTTCTCGAAATTGCATCTGCCAGAGGGCATCCGCCGTTTTGAGTTCTGGAAATCTGATTTAAGATTCGGATTCAGCAACCTCAAAAACCTCACCACTGAAATTATAGGATAAATATGTGACATTTTTTTCCAACAAAGGTGGCACGAAAATCTTATTTTTGTCTCATGTTAACTTGAAAACAAATTGATTTTATTTGAGAAAATCTTACGCTGCAGTTTTCTAACTAAAAATCTAAACGACCAAACGACTAAAAAGATGAACGTGGAAAATTCCGCAGCGCCTTGTGCGAGATAGTTCGAGAAAAGCAATTACAATTTTTTTTCTCCATTCAGCATCGTCTTCATTTTTTTTTGTTCTACGCAATCCTCGCAATTTTCTATTTATGTCGATTTGCAATTATGTCGGTTTTCCCTTACGTCACCCGCGTGATGCCAGCACGAATAAACAGAGTGAGAGCGAAAGAGTCAAAATGATTTTTAAAGAACACAAAAACACGCATAGTTTAGAGGGACTGACATCAGGATCCACAATTACCGGGAATGACGACGTACATCATAGTGCACTCTCGCGTCCATACGGAGTCGCGGTCACGTCATATACTAAACACGTGTCACCGACGGGGTGTCCGATTCGTAAGTAAGGCCGGTGTAAGTGTAGACCTGTTTTTGAAGAGCAGAAAGTGAGACGAAAGAGAAAGAGAATTTTTGTTTAATTGAGTTGATAGATTGATTTATTAATGCCTTGAATGAATTTTTACTCCAAAGAAAATTAGTCTAGCAAATAAAAAAAACAAACACACTATTCAGCCTATGATCTCATTAGAACTATTTCGTAGGTTAACTCCAAATTATAATTAATCCAATCAGAGAGAGAGAGAGAGAGAGATAGAGAGAGAGAGAGAGAGAGAGAGAGAGAGAGAGAGAGAGAGAGAGAGAGAGAGAGAGAGAGTGAGAGAGGGGGGGGGGCGTGTGTGTGTGTTCAAAAAGCACCAACAATTTAAGAAAGGAACTCTCTACCCGAGTAAAAGGGTCTCGTGACTTAATTGTATTGCTATTATTACTTGCAAGAACTCCGGAGAACCGGAAGAGCATGTGCGCCATGAATGGCTCTTGGTTCTAGCTGTAACTTACTCGAACATATTTCAAATAGCATATGTTTAGAAACGGCCTTTTTAATTTTGAAATTGAAAAAATCTCTTTTTCGTTTTAAACATTTCTTCTTACTTTTTATATATGTTTTTTTTGTTATATTTCTCAATCACTTTTAATATTTTTATCTAACATTTAATTTAATTTTTCCAAAGAATTGCTTCTCTCACTTTATTATTGTTCTCTTTTTTGAGCTCATATTGTCTTCTCCATTTTTTATCCACATGTGTTTCGTTCACCGATCCAATGATGGACATAGTAGGACCACCCGTTGTTTAAACCCCACCCCTCCCGGTTTCGATGCGCACTCGTTGAACTATGCAAAGTTGTACTGTATGTAAAAACGTAATTGTTAGGTTGGCGTAAGCTCCGCTACATTTTCCCGAGTATTTTTCCACTGCTTTGTTACCGCGTCGATTTTCTTTTTCGAGTCTGCTCCCTTGCGCTGTATTTACCACACTCGAGTATTATCGGCCGCGCGCGCGCGCGTGTGTGTGAGTGTGTGCGTGTGTGTGCGTGCACGAAAATATACATGCATACACACTAGGATGGCTGCAATTGTGGTCAAATTTGAATTTTCAAAGTCCTCTTCTAAAAACATAATCAAGATATATGAAAAAATTATGTGCAAACTTTTGAGGCGCTCGGAAAATATTCAATGCCAAGTTATTACTTAATTATTTCTCATGCTTATGATATTGGTGGGAAAAATCGGAAAATTAGCACACATAATTTTGTTTGCAATCAACAAAATGAAGTTGGAAAGCGTCGGTTTTACCACAACAAACGGCATTTGAAAAACTTATTATATGCATAATTGTTGAAACTGATTGCCGGGAATTATCTGTATACACATTTGAATTAAAAAAAAAGTTGCCAGCAGCGAGATTCGAACCGGGGACGACGGGCTTATGAAGCAAAGAGCTTGCTCGCTGCGCCACGCACTCCTTGAAGTTTTCTATATGTAGAAAGTATTTGAACGCAACGGAATATTTCAATGCCGATTTTCTCGACAACGGCGAAGAAGCGAATCTTACTGCTTTGCGGCATAATACCTCTGGCCATAAGTTTTTATTACACGCAGTATGAATCGAATCTGAATTTGACATTTGGCAGCCTCCCGTTGCCAGTAATTAGCTTGATTCCTCTTTCCGCAACGTCATTGATGACGCTTAATTTTTTGACAATTTGCGAACCCAACTAATAATTTTTGTCCAAATGGCACTCGGACACGTCGTTATATAGGAAGTTGCAATCGATCTGGAATATTCTAAAAATGTTATCGATTGGTGCCTTATAACAAAAAATAATGTTTTCACCCATCACATTTTTTGAGAGCAACTTCGCTCACAAGGCAATTTATTTTCCGGTAAACATATATTTGTTTTCAAAAATTAAAATCATGACCGGCAGCAGCATTTGCGAATAGCAAGCGAAAGCGAAAAGCTGTGAACCATGCCTTAAGGTAAATCAAAACGATTGTATAACATCTTTTTATACAAATCAAACTTTTTCGTTATGCATGCAGTCTAGTCGACAATAGAACATCAATAAATAATCTTTGATTAAAAAAAACTCAGAAAATGATAACGAGGTTGTCATTGCAAAGCTAGCAATAATGACAATTATTGCTGGAAAAATCTGTAAAAATTTGGTCATATACCTCATAATGTGACTAGTCAGAGAGAGAGTCATAATCGACTCTCGCGATTTTTCAAAATTCGTTTTGGTATGCCCAAATGAATGCTTCTCGATTGCATTTTAGCATAATAATTGAATTTTCTTTCTAGCGACATGGCCCTTCGGCTCGATGATTTAAATTCGAACGTTAGTCGGTTAGTAATACACAACAAGCGTCTCTCTCTCTCTCTCTCTCTCTCTCTCTCTCGCTCTCTCTCTCCCCCTCTTCCCCCCCTGAACTCGATACCGATTCGCCACTTCCGGTTATCAGGGTAACGGTTGCGAACGATGAACTTCCGGTCACTGTATATAGTTTTTCTTGATCGGACTTCACCGATCCTCGACATTTCCGGTGTAATTAACTCGTGGTCTGTGTACAACTGATTAATTTTATTCAACTGATAATGCACGGAGAAGTGCATTTGTGCATGCTTTACAGTATTCTATATAACTTGAACAGCAAGTCGCGTCGCTCACACGGCTGAAGAACACACCTAGGCGTCGGAATTTCAATTGGCAGCGACATCGCGAGGAAGAGAGAGAGAGAGAGAGAGAGAGAGAGAGAGAGAGAGAGAGAGAGAGATTTCGATACCGATACATATATACAGGGTGTCCCAATTACATCGCAATCGTCATTTTTGTTCATTACCTCCATTTTCATCCAAGAATAATAAAAAATGATTATTGCTTTTCCTGCAATGATCAAGCTGCCTTTATAAAGTTCTTATATAAACTTGAAGGATATTCCATCGTTTAAATACATTGTCTATCCAAAGAAAAAAAAAAACAAGCAATAAAAAGTTATTCCTTCTCTAATCATCATTCGTTTCACCGCTCATAGATGCCTTGGATATTCAACTCGAAGAATATGCCAACGTCTATTTGTAGAAAAATAAAACCAAACAATCAAAAAGTTATTCCTCGATAAACCGACGCATGAGCAGCACGGACACCCTGTATGGTACTACAACGTATGACTGCATATATTTCTATACGCATATATATCTATACGTACAGGACGCGTGAGTAAGAGGCAAGCCCCTAAAAAACTTTATAAAGTAAAAAAGGACGCCAAGTAATAAAAAGTTCCCTTGAAAATTATTAGGTGTTTTACTATTTATAAAATTCTAATTAAACTCGAAATATTTTTTATTCTATTTCAAATAATGGTTTTATTTAGAATATTACTTTTTCATTTTAAACGTACAAAAGAAGTGAAATATTTTTTTATGAAAAAGCCAAGTACTTTTACTAGACACGTGCACAAGATTATCAAATCCTAAGAACAATATTTTCTTAACATTTTATTTTTAAAACCAGGACCAACACTGGTAGATGGGCGATCGGGGTTCGGCTCTGGCGGTGCTCCGAGTTAAGCAGCATTGTGCGCGGCCAATATTCGGAGCGGTAACTGCTTAGCTGTGCATCGGCTAACGCATCAACCAGCGAGCGGGAAGCCAATACTTCTGATACCTTAATGTAGATGTTTGAGTTAAAGTCTCTGCACCAAAAATCAGAAGAATATAGGGCCGTCTATACCGGTACGGGTTTTCCACAGTTTTCCGGTACCCTCGGCAAATGCGGTATAGTGTACCTCAAGACGGCTGTGAACGCAACGGAATTTAGTTTAGATTAGCGAAATGCGGGTAGGGAGTAATAGGAAAGGGGTTACACGTAAAAACCCGCAAGGGTATCCGTTTTAACATTGGAAATGAAACCATTTGAATACCATTTAACTATCATAATAAAAAACCGAATTATAATTATATATAAGTACAACGTATGCATCACACAAGTACACTGGAAATGCTGCGCAACGACTTGGCGTGCATGGTTAAGAATAAAAGCTCGGCGAAAGATATCGTTTTCTCAATAATTTAACTATTAGGCTAAAAAAGACATAAATAAATGTAATTCATTATATAAGTGCAAACCAAGTTACTGATTCCGGAAAGTATACATCGATTTAGTGATTCTACTCCTAGACTACACCGTTCTCGAAATCTCGAAATTGACGCCACTGGTTGACCCACCAACCTCGACGCCACTGACGGACTGACGACACGCCGCGACTCTATACAGTAAGATGGTACCCTAAAGTTTAAGCTAAATTCCTAATAATGTTAATATACTTGATACGGTCACTAATGCACCGTTACAATTGGAAATAATCTAAGTAAATAAATTGTTGCAGATGTTATTTAAGTAAGCAGTAGAAACGGTTCTGTAAAGAAATTGTGTATCTTCCCGAACTTTTATTCTTAACCATGCACGCCAAGTCGTTGCGCAGCATTTCCAGTGTACTTGTGTGATGCATACGTTGTACTTATATATAACTACACTTCGGTTTTTTATTATGATAGTTAAATGGTATTCTAATGTTTTCATTTCCAATGTTCCAACGTATACCCTTGCGGGTTTTTACGTGTGACCCCTTTCCAATTGAACCCTTTCCTATTACTCCCTACCCGCACTTCGCTAATCTAAACTAAATTCCGTTACGTCTACAGCCGTCTTGAGCTGTACCCGTACTGAAACCCGTACCGGTATAGACGACCCTATATTCTTCTGATTTTTGGTGCAGAGACTTTATCTCAAACATCTACATTAAGGTATCAGAAGTATTGGCTTCCCGCTCGCTGGTTGATGCGCTAGCCGATGCACAGCTAAGCAGTCACCGCTCCGAATATTGGCCGCGCACAATGCTGCTTAACTCGGAGCACCGCCAGAGCCGAACCCCGATCGCCCATCTACCAGTGTCGGTCCTGGTTTTAAAAATAAAATGTTAAGAAAATATTGTTCTTAGGATTTGATAATCTTGTGCACGTGTCTAGTAAACGTACTTGGCTTTTTCATAAAAAAATATTTCACTTCTTTTGTACGTTTAAAATGAAAAAGTAATATTCTAAATAAAACCATTATTTGAAATAGAATAAAAAATATTTCGAGTTTAATTAGAATTTTATAAATAGTAAAACACCTAATAATTTTCAAGGGAACTTTTTATTACTTGGCGTCCTTTTTTACTTTTTAAAGTTTTTTAGGGGAATTTCACATCTTTTTGAAACGGAAACAATTTTAAGAAATTGTTTGAAGTATGAATGCACGACGCGAATAACCTTCAATAAATTGATTGCTAGCCCTAAGAAGGGCCGTTTGATTTAATCATTATGGCCATCTCTTCGTCATCTATGGGATATCATTCAGCAGCCGAGATTTTCTACATCGTATGGAGCACTTATGATAATGGCCTCAAGTGCTTATTGCTGCCACTGCGCTGAAGTAATGAATAAGCTGCTTATTTAAGCTGAAAATGTGTTGATAACTCGGCAATAAATAAAATTTCCATACGTTATATTTGCTCTAAGAATAATATATAGACATCTTGAGCGTTACGGGGCCAACTTTGTTGTTTGCCGATTAAATCGTCAACGCGAATCCAAGTGTTGCGTTTACCGCGCAACATACTTGTATAATGCCCCTCGGTTAAGCACCCACCGTGATGAAAAATGGCACTTACAACTTTATACCGGTGTTGATTGATTCGAACGATTGTCATAGGCACTGCTTTGATGTTTGTTGTTTTTTTACCTATTCCAGAGTTTGTTCTTTCAAATATTAATAGTTGAATAATCAATATTTTCTTAGTTGAGGCAATGTCTCGCTTCTGAACCAACGAAAACGAAGCGTAATGTGAACAAGCCTCCTCGATTCTCATCGATTTCCCTAAATTATATGTAATAATATCTTGTAGAGTGAGAGCTACTTTATGGGCCGGAGGTACTACCAATAGCAAAATGTTATTAGGATTGCAATTAGTTATGTTTGTTTCACAAGAATTACATGAAATGACTGTACTTATGTCGATTTGTACAGCACATTGAATAGTTTCAATTTTTTCGCAAAGCGAACTTATGAATTTGCTTGCATCTTGTTGTTTCGAACTAATAAACATATCACCCACAAATTTCCTAACTGACAAAATGTCAACAAATACATGATCGGTCATGTAAGCTTCCACGACTGATTTCACTACATTTGCCTTTTTGGAATGAAGCATCAAAGCGTCGCGAATCAAAGAAGAATGTATAAGACACTGCATGCTCGCATTCGCAAAACATGATACATGATCATTATTCGCAAGTCCCTTTACGTGAAAGGGTAATGGACCTTGTTCGTGCTCTTCCGGCATTTTCTGATGTCAGTATTAACTGAAATTTCGCGAAAAAATGTAGCGATTTTGCGAATTGTAGAAATTTCCTGAGCTTGACTCCGCTGTAACTCGTGGACTATTCATATGATTGAAAAATGTGTTTTACAAGAGTTGCAAGAAATTTCATGCTTTATAATTTTTGTAATGGCTATTTTTTACCTAGGTAGGGTTGAAGAGGAGATATTCTCGAAAACGGGTTTTCGTTACCATTTTTCCAATATGGCGATGCGAGCGGCGATCACTTGAGGTCGCAGACTCGAAATATTAATTAGGACAGCAAACTGTACAAATCTACCAAATTAGAACTATCCTCGACGTTTTGTAAGTCAGAACCGACCCATTGCCTGGCCTACGGGTGTAAGTCGAACGAAGGAGAGCAAGCGAAGAGCGAACAAATGAGCCTCAACAAATATGTGTGTGCTATGTATGAAACACACATAATCGGCGACGCTTATTTGATGTCGATTCACTTGGTCTGTACCCGGCATAATTATTAATGCTGGGTACAGAGAGATCCCGAAGAAGGCATTGTAATAGAAAAAAAAGCACTGATCATGTGAACTAATTTGCAATCAAAAGATTTTAGTCCGTCGATAACGTTTATTTGAAATACTCATGTGATGTATAATTTTCATCAACATTAAATATTAAAGACTTTGTTCATAAAATGTAACGTTTTTAAAATTTATATTTTGATTAATATAAAAATTATTCTCAAGGAACTCAATTATTAACAATTATTTTCTAATCACTATTTTATTTTCTAATATGATTATTTTCGGATTGTTCAACAATTATTTTTAACAGCAACTGTCGTGGTGTTTAACATTTAAAAATTCTATATGTAGGTTATTTTTTTCATTTTTGTTGACGCAGACAGTCAATACCACATACTATCTCAGAGTCCTTTTTCTAACAAGTACATTAACACTACTGTGTTGAAAATCTACCATCATACAGAAAAGCTGCGTACACACCATCTTACATGAACTCTTGGCACAGAAATAATAGAGCGCATGATCACGGATATAAATTTTTTGTATGATTACTGGTGCCGTATGAAAAATGTTTGAAAAGCGATGGACCAGTTACTTATCCAATGTCCTGAATGATCAGCATCAGGCCCGCAAATCCTTCCTCAAATTTTTCCGCTGACAACAAATATATTCGACTTTCTCTACTAATAACACTGTCCTTGTGTTCAACATTGGAAAATTCTATTTGTTGATTATTCTTTTCAGTTCCTTAATGATGACAGTTACTACTGGGTGTTATTCCCCAAATCCCTTCTTTGTCAAGTAACATTCACACCGCCAATGTGTCGAAGAACTGTCGAAAAACTTATACTACACAGAAGACACATACTGCACAAACTACACATAAATCCCGTCTTTGACAAGTAACATTCACACTGCTACTGAGTCAAAGAAACTATTAAAAAGCTTATACACCAAACTGTGTATGAATCCCTTTTTTGACGAGTTCCATTCCCACAGGTACAGTGCGGAAAGACTCATACGCCACACTATGCATAATGCCTTTCTTCGACAAGCGACATTCACACTACTATTAAAAATATCTGTCGAAAGAGTCATGCGCCACACTATGCACGAAACCCTCCTTAGACAAGTATAGCATTTACACCGCTGCTGTCGAAGATGTTGAAAGACCCATACGCCATACTGCGCATGGATACAGCACAGCACGCATAATCCCTTTTTTTGACAAGCGACATGCACACTGCTATTGAAGAACTGTTGAAAGATTCATGCGCCACACTACGCATGAAGCCTTCTTTTGACAAGTAATATTCGCACTAGTATTGCATCGAAGAACTATTGAAAGGCGCATATGCCACATTACGCATAATCCCCTTCTTCAGCAAGTGATGGTTGCATATTTTTGAAGTAATAGATAAATTTTTGAAGTAATAGATAAATACACGATCTGTCACGATCTAACCCCACGTGGAATTTACCGCCGGCAAAACTCGTATCCACGAGCAGACGACGCGTCAGCTGGGGCGAGAGCCGATGAACGCCGGCCTTCAGAAATTACTTTTTTTGGCGTGATGCTATGATCGAACGAATCTCGAACGACAAGTGAGGAAGAATTTTCGTGTAAAAAATCGGCCGAATATTATGAGATCTCAAGACTGAGTAGACGAATCGAAAAATTACCCAAACAAAATCGATAGGAAAAAATAACATTTCATTGGTAAAATGTCATTAAATTTTTTATTCATCCCCGTGTTTTCGCGTAATTTCGATTCAAAGTTAAAGCGTCGTCTGCTAAAGCCCATCTTACTGTATAAAGAGTCGCGGCGTGTCGTCAGTCGGTCAATGGCGTCGAGATCGGTGGGTCGACCAGTGGCGTCAAATCGTTTTTTTTTTACTTGGCGTCGAGACGCTGCCGCGTCTCTTGATACGGGATGGTCATGGTCGTCACTGTGTGACAATCAATTTTTATTCGAATTGGCTGGAAGTTCGTACAGATCACTTCTCTCTCTCTCTCTCTCTCTCTCTCTCTCTCTCTCTCTCTCTCTCTCTCTCCCTCTCTCTCTCTCTCTCCCCCTCCCTCCCTCCCTCCCTCCCTCCCTTACTCTATCGCGCGTATACATAGCCGCACAGTTTATAAAGGTGTGCTCATCTATGTGTATGCGTGTGTGTGTATATACAAATATACGCGCGTGTAGTCGTGCCTGTGGGTGCGGTGCTCCCGCCAGACACCACTCTACAAACGCCTTATATATACTAACTCCCGCCAGACACCACTCTACAAACTATTATATATACTAACTCCCATAACTGCCTAGTGCAAGAACCTACTATACTTACTACTTTATCTCCGGACTAAATACTACGCAAGAAATTCGACCAAAAATCATGACGTTGAAGTTTGCATCGTTGCAATGCAACGATATTTTTTCAATTTTTATTCCTATCATTACTCAAAGCCTTTTTGTTTTGTAAATTGAGGTCGTAAATTTTTAATAATACTACGTTTCCCATTCGGGGCCTCAGGACATTTAAAACAATGAATCTATCTGGGCTAGATTCTCAGATAAAGTCGAAATAAGAAGGAGCAACGCCCTTCTCACATTCTAATTATATACACATTGAATACATGCTAACGTGCGTGCATACGTCATCGATGCACGCGCCCGACCTAACGACACGCGCTTGAGATCCCCCCCCCCCCTCTCCCATTACGTCATGACGCTTCGTGTGTGTTTCTGGAGCAGAGACACTCGTGTAAAATCAATAACATAAACTTTTAGCTTTCACGCGACATCATATATGTGTTTTTGTTAAGGTTGCCAGGGCAATTGAGTTCGTATGACCCTTTTTCGGCATCTCGATCATTAACACACTATGTATGTATTCTGTTAAGTTGGCGTCGAGACTCTGTCGCGTCCCTTGGAACCACTCTCGTACACGTATGTGTGTAAGGACTTCTGTGATGGCTAAAAGACGTACAGTAGAACTTCGATTATCCAAATTTTCGGTTATCCAAACGTTCGATTATCAGAACTCAATGGTGGTCTTTTTTCTCAGTTAAGGTGTCGCCCTAAGGTATCTCTAATGAAGCTTTTCCTATCACTTCGAGATATTTTTAAAATACATTATTGCCTATATGTAACTTCATATATAGAATCGTACATACATTGTATGTATATAGGAGAAACTGCCCTACAATGGTTTAAAACCCAACCGGAAAATAGTCCCACACAACTGCTGTTCTTGAAATGAATTCGAGATTTAGCCACCAAGAAACGCGCACCTACTATGAGACAGCCAACAATTGATCATTATTTTGAGCCGTAATTGTGATTTAACTGCATAAGTAGTGGCGGTATAAAAATTGAAACTTTATTCATTGCTAGTTGCTATCAAATAAAGAATTTAGGGTCGTTGGATTAATAAAGAGAATTTCCGATATTATTTATATTATATGAGTTGATGTTCCCGGAAATCCGAGATCGATTTTCGATTATCCGAATTTTTGGTTATCCGAACATTGTCCGGTCCCAATTAGTTAGGATTACTGTACTTTAGGATTAGTTTTACTGTACTTGGTCAAGCTCGTCTTTGAATTATTCGTTTGACCACCAGGATCGAAGCGTGGTTTTTTTCTCTTAGCCAATATTACACTTTTCCACGCAAAACTGTTATACATAAGAACATCGTTTACAAAACTCAGATATATTTTATCATATTTCATAGAAAAATATTATTAAACTCAGAGATGCTGACAAAATCCCAGCCTAAAATTTAACATATTCATAAAGATAAGATGCGTCTAGTTTCTAAAGTTTACCTGTACGTAAAAAAACCGAAGACTGTATGGCAATGTATATAACTAGTAAAAATTTTAATAAAGAAAAAAAACACCAGGTTCGTTGCGATCTAAAGAAATGTGTGCAACAGAGACTGAAGTATTTTAGATCTCTGTTCGGTATACTATTTTCGTTGTATCCGATCTAAATAACTGAACCCAACAGGAATTTGACAGTAGGAATCTATGTAAGCATTAGCGTATTTCATCCTGTTGACGAATCAAATAAATATGCGGTTTAGCCAATTTTTGTTCATTAAAACTTCAATTGGTATAAAATGATATAAGCCCGTTAAGACGATGTTGAAGTTTGCAACGAAAGATCTTTTTTTTTGTTATCTTGAATTTACTTGCTATCATTCATTTTTTAGCAGTTTTAGGCCACGAGACTCATTCAAACATTTTTCCAGGAATATTCTAAATCTTACAACATAAATTTGCAAACAATATTGTGTGATCAAAAGAATATTAAAAAATAAAAAAATTCGTTGCGTCCGAACGACGCAAACCCCAAGACCGTGCAATAACGATGTTGAAGTTTTTATCGTTCCAGTGCAACAAAAATTCGTTAAATTTTTTCATTTCATGATTTTCTTTATCATGCAAAATGTCTTCGTGCAAATTTTGGTTATCTCTAATTAGGATTCTGACAAAGGTTTGAGTGATTTTCATAGCCAAAATTGTCCTTCCGAAACTATTGGTGAGACCATGCTTGAGACACGCACCGTATACACACATGTATATTGTATGTACACGTATGTACGAAGTACGGAAACCGAGCGAATTACTCTCAGATGCACCAACAAAACTTGACTTCGTTTAATGGCAAACATTTTTACTCAATTCGAATGATTGGTCACACAAATATCCCGCCAACAATAATAGTGGTAACAACGAGAGTAATAATAGCAATAATATATTATTAAATGTTTGTATTATTGTTCTGTTAAGCAATAAAAAAGCTGCAGTCTACGTCACCATCCCCCTGAAACGCTAGACACTGAAAGAGAATATGGATCCTCACGACACGAACGCCCCTTCGTTCGCGATCACCTTTATGTGACCCCAGATTTTCAGAAATCCCCCCCTCCCCCCTCTATCTTGCATCCGTTGCAACATCTCGTGCGCTATTCATCCCTTCGCGATTATATCCTTGGCTCTCGGGGTCTGTCACGTTCACACTTTTTTTGTAGCCTGTGCACATCCGCGCTTTCAATAGCTCCGATCACATTCTTCACTGTCCTATACACACGCCAGCGCCTCGCCCTCTACACACATGCACACACCCGCGCGCATGTCCTGTACCGTGTTTTACTATAGCAAGTATAATAACAACAATAATAAAATGAATATCAGTAGTTATTATAACAACAACGATAATAATTATAACAATAACAATAATAATAGCTTCTTTTGAGCATTACATAGTACTCGCGACAAAGCGGCCGATAATTTATCCCATTTTAAGGAGGTACACCAGCTTCATACAATGTTGCCATGCTAAACCATGGTAAAATTTCAAAATGGTGATAGATCAATAAAATTTGGTGAATATATTTTTTAGTATTATATATGTCAATACAATTTTTTTCAGATTTTTTCATTGTGCCGTTATCGAGTAATTGAACATTGAAGTTCACGTGTATAAGCATAGCGTTTTTATAGATATAGGTATATATTCCGGGTATAAGAATAAACGCTTGTGAATTATTTGTAAGAAAACGGCACAACCAAAAAATCTGAAAAAATTTGTATCTACATGAATAATACTAAAGAATATATTCACCAAATTTTATTGATCTATCACCATTTTGCTGAAGCTGGTGTACCTCCTTAAAACGAAAACATGGCACGACACATAAGTCTCCCTTTCTGCATTCGTTTGCGTTGTTTCGTCGCAAAATCCCCGGACATATTATAGAACATCGATGAAACCGCGCGTTCCCTCACGTGGCCAAGTCGCCTGTGCATCGAACGTGAGGATTCACCGCGATTCTCGTTAGCGAGATTGCGAGGAAGAAGAAAATACACGTATACACACGCGACGGATAATTCCACATAAAGCCGCGGGGCAAAAGGAAAAATAGAAAGAAAAAAACAACGGCCGCGGCGCAGTCGCGCGTATACATTAATCTCGTTAGGGAGAAATAGCCGAGCTCGTTGCAACTCCGACTCTCGCTCATTTCGTCTCCGCAGTCTTTTCATTTTTCTTCTTTTCCTTAAGAATAGAGAAGCAACGGAGCACAAGTCGCGAAGTAGCTAGAACATAGAACTAAGTTAGTGCACACCACTCCTCAACGTCTTCGTGCTCTCCACTTGCGCCCCCCACCCCTTGCCTCTCTGTACTCGTTTTCCTCATACTGTTGAAAAAAAGAAAATCAACGTAATACCTTACCGTAAGGTAATTATTGCATGTCTCAACGTGACCCCTCTTATCCTTTCGCCCTCTTATCCTTTCGCCCTCTTATCCTTATCCTACAGCAAATGTAATCGCTGTCGGATCGAGCACTCATAAGAAAAAGTTCTGGTCCATTTAACTGTGATGTGTTTGAGTCAAATAATGTTTTTCCTTATCTCACGGCCTACTGTAATGCTGCTTAGTACATTTTTGTTTTGAATTTGCGAATCATTTATACAAGTAAAAAACATCTCTGTTTGCATACAATGAATGTGGCTTTAATTTGAATATATTTTTGTTTTCAACGTATCGCAAATATACTTGAATAGAATTTTGATTTGCATGCAGTAGTGGGTATTTGATAAAGAGAGTATTTTTACAGATATTAAAGATTTTTATTTGTATGCGAAAATAGGGTTGAAATGTAAAGTAAAAATGGGGCGATGATACCGGAGAAGAAAATAGAAGGATGGCCGGGAGGGTGCGTAGGTATTGCGAGAGCAGGCCCACGCTCCACCACGATTCTTTTTTTATACGATGTTAGAGCTTGATTCAAATTGGAAAGTATGCCTAAGTAGACATACCATTAACACAATCAAATAGAGAAATGTTTGAAATCTGAAGAATACGAACGGTTCTATTCATTTTAAGATGAAAAATCATATAACCGCATTTAGTATATGAGACTCAATTTTTTAGCGTAGACCCAAGACGTACAAGAGTTTTCTTATTTAAATAAATAAATAAATTTCAACTAAAATACCATTATACAGGATCCAATAGAGAAAAGTTTGATTTGACAAGAACTTTAATTAAATCTAATTTGAACAATCCAAATAAATAAATCTAATTAATCGGAATAGATCTTTTTTCTGAGTAAGGGGAGTACGTCTTCCCTTAGAGTCATGCATGCACGCCAGACCGCTTTTGAACCAAAACGAATGGTTGTCCTTTTTTTATGCATATTTTTCTACATTTATACTTATCAATAAATATTAATTGGTATATTTAAATCTAAACATATTTGAACAAATACGAATTTCAAATATTATAGCAGTAATAATATTTATTCCATGGTAGCCCTGTAAGGGTGTTTACACATATACTCCCGCTCACTTTCTCTTCCCCTTTTAACTGGTTCTTACTATTTCTATACATGTCTTCGCAATGTCCGTTTTCGAAACATTTTTATATAATAACGGTATTTCCGTCTTCTCGCGCCACCTGCTTCGTCAATATCTCAAGTTCTTTTACGTACGCGCATATGTGTTTGACCGGCTTATTCCTCACTAATTCCTCTAATTTTTGTCTTAGTTATCCCCCCCCCCCCCCGTTGTTCTCCAGCATTTCTTCCAGTTTTTCCACTACTTCCGCCCCGATTTTTGCCTTCACCGCTTCGCACCACAAATGTGTTCGCAGCTCTCTTCCTCTTCCCTACACATTCGGCAGTTAATGTCTCTGTACCTCTTGTTACTTTTTCCCTACATTCCTGCACCTCATCCTTGCCCATAATTCCTTTATTTCCCCACTGAGGTCTTTCATTTCCCAATATTTGTCCATTTCTGCATTTTCTTTTCTGCACCTATATTCTTTGCAGTGCGTCGATTTGTCGATCCAGCACCAGTCGTTCTGAATTTCTTGTTCTATTTTGATGTTTATACCCCTCGCAACTTTATGCTCTATTCCTGTCACATTCTCGCTTCTCATTGCCTGCCATATTCCTCCTTCTCCTACTCCCCCGCATGGCATTATCCAGATCCTCTCCTCATTGTGACGGGATTCCATTCATAATTTCTCTTCTTCTTTCAAACACACCTTCGGCCACCTTCCTTCTTCCATCTTTATTATTTCTATCAGGTATGGTGCCGCTCTTTTCCAGGCCTCTGCACCCCACTTCCATTCTCCAAATGTAATTTGGTGTGTTTAGACTGATTCCCATAGTCATCTTTGCAAGGTTTACCTCTTCCTCCAATTTCAAATATTCTAATTTTACGTAAATAGTTCAATTATTTAAGTATCGTGATTAATATTTAAATATTCAATACATTTTAGATTGTATGGTGCGAAATTAACAAACACTCAAATATTTTTTTTGTGATATATTTCTTCCTACTATATTTCTTTATTATATATATCAATAATTAATGTGACGAATATATGCATTGCAATATACATAGTCTTTATCTGCATTGTTTTCTCTTGTTAAAGCGTGTTGACTTAAATCGTATCCTTTTTCTTTCCTTGCGTTGACATCGTTGCAGAGAAGAAGTGCAGGAACACACAGTTAGATGGAACGCGAAGTTTGACTTTCCCTGTAAGATGAGCGCCAACGCGTCTACCGGGGTCTTGGATCCCTGCATCCTCAGGATATCCGTGAGAAAAGTGAGTTCGCCTATATTGTTGTACTTGCTATTGACACGCACAATCACACGCATGCGTAAACACACACAATCACACGCAGGGTAAACACACACACACACCCACACACGTATTCATGTGTGTGTGTGTGTGTGTTGTGTGTGTGTGTGTGTGTGTGTGTGTGTGTGTGTGTGTGTGTGTGTGTGTGTGCGTGCGTGCGTGCGTGCGTGCGTGCGTGCGTGCGTGCGTGCGTGCGTGCGTGCGCGTGTGCGTGCGTGCGCGTGTGCGTGTGTGTGTGTGTGTGTGTGTGGGTTTGTGTGTTTGTGTGTGTGTGTGTTTGTGTGTGTGTGTGTTTGTGTGTGTGTGTGTTTGTGTGTGTGTGTGTTTGTGTGTGTGTGTGTTTGTGTGTGTGTGTGTTTGTGTGTGTGTGTTTGTGTGTGTGTGTTTGTGTGTGCGTGCGTGCGTGCGTGCGTGCGTGCGTGCGTGCGTGCGTGCGTGCGTGCGTGCGTGCGTGCGTGCGCGTGTGCGTGTGTGTGTGTGTGTGGGTTTTTTTTTTTTTTTTAAGAGGTTTAGCGGGAAAATGCCTCCGCACCGTAGCAATTAATTGCCGTGTGTCGGGCTTGCACCGACTAAAAACCCCCATTCCTCTGTGGCCTTACAAATTCTCCCGCGGGACGACCGCTAGGTATTACATCGCGGGAGAGGCCTTAGCCGTAGCTCTTCCTGCAGTGTTGTCAGACGACCTTACATCCCCCGTTCCACTCTAGATGTTATGAGTGGTTTAGGGGTTCGTGTCGCTGATTTAATCTATGACTGCCTGGTCTTCCGGCGTCGTCTTCTTCCTCGCACGTTTTGCACGTCGCAACTCCTTCATCACTGCGGCAGCATAAGCCGATACCGCTGTCCATGCGTCTGCTGACTTCAGCATCAACTCAACCAGGTTGTCCGGAGTGATGCGTGTCTCCAGCTGATCCTCGACTATCGCGCGGGAGGCACTAAAACGTGGGCATTGGAACAATGCATGTTCGGCGTTCTCCTCGACTGCTACACATGCTGGGCAGTCAGGGGAATCTTCATAATTAAGCTTATAGAGATAAGCCCGGAAACAGCCGTGTCCTGAGATCACTTGAGTGAGATAATAGTTGAGCTCCCCGTGTAAACGGTTCACCCATATCTCCACCTTCGGGATTAGTCGATGTGTCCACCTTCCCTTGGGAGAAGCATCCCACATCGTCTGCCACTGGTTGAGACTGGTTGCTCTCGCTTCTGTCCTTGCATAACTGGGGTTTCTAGCTCCCTTCTGCTGGTACATCGATCTACGCTCCTCGGCAAGCACCTCAATGGGCAGCATTCCCGCGATAACGTTGATAGCGTCCTCGGAGACAGTGCGAAACGCACAGGCTACCCTCAAGGCGCTGACGCGATACGTTGCTGCAGCCTTCCTGCGGTACTCCTGGATTTTCAGTGCATCAGCCCATATGGGTATGCCATAGGTGAGCACTGAGGTCGTCACTGATGACAGCAGTTTCCTCCTCTTCTGTCTGGGGCCACCAACATTAGGCATGAGTCGCGCCAGTGTGGTAGCCACCCCAGCGGCCTTTCTGCTGATCTGCTCGGTTTGCTCTTTGAAGTTCAGCCTCGCGTCGAGAATCACACCCAGGTACCGAATGAACGGTTGGGATGTGATTTCGGAGTTTCCAACCCTGAGCGTCACCGTTTCCATCACCTTCCTGCTGGATACGAGGAGTACTTCTGTTTTGTGGGCTGCAAGATGCAGTCCAACAGAAGACATCCATTCCTTTATCTTGGCGAAAGCTTCGCCGAAGAGTGCGGTGATTTGCTCCAGGAATTTGGCGATGACAATCAGCGCCGCGTCATCTGCGAACGCTACGATGGACACTCCTTTCGGCAATTTTAATAGCAGCAGATCATTGTACATGATGATCCACAGAAGCGGTCCAAGTACAGAGCCCTGAGGAACTCCTCCAGTCACCCGGTACGTCTTTGGTCCATCCTCTGTGTCGTACATGAGCCACCTATTACATAGGTAACTCGCCACTATTCTCCGTAGGTACCATGGTACACCTAATGTTTTTAGGGCATCCATGATACACTTCCATATCGCCGAGTTAAAAGCGTTTTTGACGTCGAGAGCGACAACTGCGCAGTACTTCTTGGACCCTCTTGCCCATCGTTTCCCCGCAGTCGACTCCTGCGCCTGCTTCACCACTGTGTTAATGGCATCCAGAGTAGAGCGCTCCCTTCTGAAGCCAAACTGGCCTTCCGCCAGTAGAGGGTCCACGACTTTCTCAATCCTGTTATGGATGATGCGCTCGAAGATCTTTCCGGCGGTATCCAGCATACAGAGCGGACGATAGGATGAAGGTTCGTCCGGTGGCTTCTTCCCTTTCGGGAGGAGCACTAGCTTCTGCCACTTCCACTTGTCCGGGAAGATTCCTTCCTTGAGACACGCATTGTACATGCCCAGGAATATTGCCGGTGCCAACTTGATCGCTGCCTTGAGTGCGATGTTGGGTATCCCATCCATGCCGGGGGCTTTATTGTTGCCCACCCTGGCAATCGCCGTAAGAAGCTCTTCTTCTGTAATGGCTGGGATGACCTCATCGACGTCCTCCTCGAGTTGGTAGTCCTCCTCGGGTTGCTCAGGGAACAGATGTGAAACAATCTTTTCCAGCAGGGCTGCGTCCACAGGCGATGGCATTGGCTGGCTTTTCAGCCGAGTCATTACGACTTTGTACGGCCTGCCCCAGGGAGCATCTTCCACCTCGCTGAGCAGTTCGCCCCAGCTTTCAGCTTTACTCTGCTTGATAGCCTTTTTAAGCTTCAAGCGCGCCTTCCTGTGCTGTTCTTCTAAATCGGGGAACGAGCGTTTGCCTCGAGCTCGTTGCGCTAGGCGGCGAGTTCGATGACACTCCCTTCGGAGGCCGGCAATTTGTTCGCTCCACCAGTGTACCGCCGGTCGGAAGTCGACATTACGTTTCCGTGGTATTGTGGCATCGCATGCTTCGGTGACCCTCTGCATGACCACCTCGACCTTCTCGGTTGCACTTTCCGCTGCGAGGGGGCTGGTGTCAAAAGTTTCACGAAACAAATCCGCGTCAAACATTTTCGCTTTCCAGCCCGTCCCGTTTGTCTTCGGTGCCTTCGCTGTTCCGCTGAAGTCACCGCGAATCTCCCAGAGAATCGCTTGATGATCACTGTGAGTGTAGATATCACTGACTACCCAGTGGCACTGGTTTCCTCTTGCCAGGCTACTACTCACAAAAGTGAGGTCCACTATAGAGGAGGCTTCACCTTTAACAAAAGTGGGCTTTGTACCTGCATTAAGTAGTACTACATCCAATAAGGACATAGCCTCAAGCAGAGCTTGGCCCTTCCTGTTCGTCACTTTACTACCCCATTCCACAGCCCACGCGTTGTAATCTCCGGCTATGGCTACCGGGAAGCGATGTTTAGCATCTGCGACTAAGTTGTCGAGAAAATTCTCAAACTCATAAGTCGTCAGACTAGGCGGTGCGTAACAACTGTAGAAATGAACTCCTTTGGCTTTTATTCTCACGAAACCAGTTTCCATCCGACTCGCAAGATCCTGAAATGGAAGTTTTCCGCAGGACCAAATTGCGGCCTTCCCACTTGCGTCAGATTCCCAAGGTTGCGTGTCTAGATGTCTATATGGTTCCGAGAGTATCGCCAAGTCAGGCTTCAGCTCGCGCACAGTCTGCATGAGCAGGTCCTGTGCTGCTTCACAATGGTTGAGGTTCAGCTGGAGTACTCTCATTTGCATCGTTTTTGGAGTGCCTGGAGAGCCTGGAGAGCCCGCGTATACGCTGGTCACCGGCTGCTACCTGCGATGTGGGCTGTGGGTGCCCCATCTCCCGCTTCTGCACATATGACACACTTTGCGCTTGCTGTGCATTCGGCAACTTTGTGGCCAGTGTTACCGCACTTGATGCAGTCTTTAGCCCGGTCGACGTTGCTCTTGCAGTTCCGTGATAAGTGTCCAAATTTCCAGCACTTGAAACACTTTAGTGGTCTCACCACCTCTCGGATTCTGCAACTACACCAGCCGACTCGGATGATTCCTGTATCCAGAAGTTTCCGGGCAGCAGGCACCATGAGTCGTATTACCGCGGTCTGAGTTCTGCCATATGCTTTACGCAGAGACTTAAGAGAGTATTCCGTGATGGAATAGTCCGGTTCCAAGACTCTCTGTAGGGCCGCCGATATCTCCTCCTTCGTCGCGTCCTCTTCCAGGTCCTTGATCTCCAGATCAACTTCCTGGACTTTACTCTGGACCGTTGCTGATTCACCAAGAACACCTTCGAATTGGTTTCTCAATTCCGGTGCTTTGGCTGAGCTCTCCTTATTCAGAACGATCAGCAGATCTCCCGCGTTCGTTCTGCGTACCTTTTGGACGCATTCACCTGCATCCTTGAGCGCCGGATCCTTCTTTATACGACTCAGGATCTCCGCATAGCTCAAGTCACCCTTTTTGTGGATGACGAGAGCGTTGGGCAGAGTCGGCCGTTCGCGAGGTTTCTGCGCCTTCTTCTGAGGCTGCTTCTCGGATATCTTGTGCGATCTTTTCTTCTTTCGCGCAGTCTGCCACTTCTGCTCCGATCTCTCGCCCTTATCCCCGGATTGACCAGCCAATGGCTCCACCAGCTGCTTCTCCTTCGGCTCCTTTCCGTCGGTCGACGTCGGTGTAACCCTCTTTTTCCTCTTCGCCTTGCTTACTTGCGTCGAGGTACCGCCCACGTCCATGCCTTCATCGTTCCTCTCCTTGTTAGGGAGAGTCGATTTCGCTTGGCTTATGGTCGGCGTGGTTTGCGTTCCTCCAGTCAACGTTGTTGCCGCCTGTGGCTTTGCACTCCACGTTACCAGGTCCTCTATACCTTTCCAAGTACTGGTAAGCATAGGAACCCACCGCTGGATCTCCTTGTGGAGGTTTTTCTTCTGCTGGATAAAAGAGGCTAGGCTCTCCAGCGTCTTTCCGTGCCTCTCCACCAACTTCAAAATCTCCTTTCGGTTTCCACCTGTCTCTTCCTTTTCTTCACTTGAAACATTATGCGCCATGGAGGCCAAGTGGCCCACCTCCGTGGTACTGCGGTTGTTCGATGACGACGCCCGGGAGCCCGCTTGGTCACTCCCTGAAGGCGCCGGTACTGGGGTTCCGTGCCCCTGCACCCTAATCGGTATATCCTTTATTGGACTGCCCATAATCATTTGGTGTCGAGGTTTGTTCCCCGTGTCTGTTGGTCCACGGGAGGTATTTTAATTGCCTCCTACCCTGTATATCTATATAGACATTTCAATATCCATATCTATATCCAGATAGATATCTCTATATGTATATCTATATCTATATAGATATTTGTACATCTATGTCTATATTTATATACGAGGGCTTCCCCCTATCCGCCGCCTGGGGACGCGCCACGTAGGGGTTTCAGACTCCCCATGTGGAATGGTGTGGTGTGTGTGTGTGTGTGTGTGTGTGTGTGTGTGTGTGTGTGTGTGTGTGTGTGTGTGTGTGCGTGTGCGTGTGCGTGTGCGTGTGCGTGCGTGTGTGTGTGTGTGTGTGTGTGTGTGTGTGTGTGTATTTATGACTTATCCCATACCAATTGAACGCACTTTTGACTCGACCATTAATCATTTTGCTGATATTTTTACCTCCCTGTATATTTTGAAAAAACGATTGATTTTATTTTGTTACATTACGACGTCCCTCGGCTTTGCAGATATACATTTTGGAAAGTCATAAAAGTTTTCGTTCGTTTTGTTTTTCCTTCACTATTAACGGCGAAACAGAAATTATATGGATATAAAAAGGGTGGTCATTTCATTCGTCTTGAATCGAATCTTTAGGCAAAACTACCTGGAACAAGAATTTCTTATACATTGTTTCCAGAGTTTGATGCCACTCAAAAAAGATTTTTTTCTTCCAGTTACGCACTTTTGATTTTTTATTATGTTGAATTTTAGACACAATATATATATATACACACATTTTGATGATTGGACAACTCGGTCAATCATTGGTACGCACTTTTTATTATTTTTCCGCGAACTCTCGTGAACACGTCGCCAACAAAAAATGTTATTACCCCCCCCCCCCCCCCCCCTCGAAACCGTAAGTGTTTGTGGGGACCTCTTTTAATCCGACTTCATTTTCACGATTAATTTAGGATGTGCAATTAAAATGTATATGCATTCGAATAAATTTGATAGACATAAGTATAAAAATGATGTCTCATTAATTTTTTATACTTTCAAAAATATTTATTGCAGGAATTAAAGGGAGGCAGGTCCTTCCAGAAGTTGGGCTTCACAGATCTCAATCTTGCCGAGTTCGCTGGCGCTGGTCTCTGCAGAACTAGGTGTTTACTCGAGGGATATGACGCGAGACATCGCCAGGACAATTCGATGCTCGGGGTCGCCATTAAGATGAATATGCTCTCGGGCGATATTCTCTTCAAAGTGTCAGTTCTTTGTATTCATTGAATCACATCATTGATAGTAATTACAATGTTGATAACAAGTTGGCGGTAATAGTAACGGTCCTCAATGAATGATTATATCGATGATGGTAATGACGATGGCGATGAATTGAATAAAATTTTAGGCCCACAGCATCGGTAAAACCGAACCAATTGACAGTGCCCGGAGCGCCTGGACTACCTGGTGTAACGACAGATGAAGTAATAGGTCCCGAGAGAGGAGTCAATCGTGACGATTACGTATCTAGCGGTTCCCTCGCCGGAAGTATAGCCAGCGCGAGTAGCGGTTTCGGCAGCCTTCCGAAGAAGAGGCCTGCTCTCTTCTCTTCCGGTAAGATCTAATTCACAGGGAGGGAGCGGGGGGTGGGTGAAGTAGTGTGGTTTTTTTCTTAATTTCATGAATTGTAGTGGGTATAGTAGTGACGAGATGTCAATCACAAATCAATGTTAATGCCGGCAATTGTAATTCATTTTCGTCCTCATGTACTCATCCGTGCAGCAAAAGAGTGCTATACAATTAAGAGAAATTGATGAGGGTGAACCCACATCAACTTATGATATAGTTTGCATCGTTGAAATGCAACGAAAATTCATTTTTTCGAATCATGAACTTGTTAGCAATGTAATTTTTGACCGGTTTAGGCTAAGTGAGTCACCTAAGGTAGTTCTGTAGTTTTGGTCAAATCTTAAGAATTGCCTGAAATCTAAGTATGGTGTAGATATGACCTTCATGGACTGATGCCCAAAAATTCAATTCGATTCGGCGTTTAGTTCAAGAAATAATTGCAAATGAATATGGGTATTTTTGTACGCGATCCCCATACCTAACACGTAAACCGATAGGAGTTTGCTCGCATTTCTCGATAAAGGTTCTAAACGGATCTTAGGATTTCAAAATAAAAACACACATGTACGCAGTACTATTGTGGAATTGATTTAAAAAAATGACAACCTTTGACCCTTTAGTTTCGGAGATATCGACTTATGAAAAGTGGTAGTTTTATTCCATACCGGACTCGGGCCCAACCATCTTTAACGGAATGGTAACAGTGTACGCTGCAGCCAGCTGATCGGCGCGTGGTCTGGGAACTCGAAGCGTGTTTTTTTCCCGAGTTCTAGTAATTCTGAGACGGATGTGGAATAAATTTATCCTGCAAGCAAATTCAATTTGTTCAATTTAGGCATGTATTTATGTATGTCTTTGTTACAGCGAAAACAATTTAAACTGTTGGCACGATATTGTAAATCCACGATCCGACGTCCTCCGACAGCGAATTTTTGTTGCTGATCGTTGAGGTTATGATTATTTTCGTTGTGTTTAGCCGCATTTGCTTGACACATGGCTGCCACAGCTTTCAGTCTTTTAGCAAGCGCCATTGTTTTTGTAAACTTTCCTTTGTATCGCATTTGGGTTGACATTTTCACGCTTTTTTTAATTTATATAAAATATTTCGCCAAAGACGGATCGTAGGAAGCTCAACGCTATGACTGCAGGAAAATCGCGCTGTTGCCACGATTACCGCGCCGCTCTCTATACGAGTATGAGACCTATCTCGTATGGGTGCGAATGTGTGGGACGTATCATCGTATAGGCATTGAATGTTACTATACGCTTCGACCGAAACTTTTGGCTCATACGTTTACATACAGAACTACCTTGAATGTTTTTCAGGATTTTTTCTAAGTTTTACAATGTAAATTTCAAGTACATATTGTGGGTGATATTAAAAATAGGAAGCATTTTCGTTGCCTTTGAATTATGCAAATTTTAAGACCACTGCAACTTTTCTAGACATCATTGGGGCGCCACTTCGGAAGCCTCATGTAGATTCTTCAAGAATCGTCACATGTTTTCATTGATTGTGAGAGCTCTCAACGGGTCTACATAAGCTTGAGGACAAACAAACTGGTCGATTAAAACTTTCTCTTTTTCATGAGCATATTGGGATGACGAGGCGGGATTTAGCACACAATAAATACATAGCCTCTTTAGGTTTGAGTTTTTTTGGTGAATAATATTGATAAATAATGAAGTTAATATTGTTTGAATAAAGCGACGCCGTTGTTGTACGGCCAATCGGTAGAAATGGTTCCGGCGACTAGGGTGATCTGGAATTAAAAAAAAAATAAACACTTTTATTATTATAACAAAACTCTCGTAAGGCCGGATACTTATTCAAAATTTCCGAAAATGGCGGGAAAAATCGTTTTTGAAATTTCAAGCTTACGCAGGCCCCTCAAGATTACTGTGACGGGCCCGAAAACCGCACTTCCCTACGAAATTTTTCTAACTGTTTAACGAATTATGAAAAAGTTGGAGTAACGTTATCTCAGGATAGGTGTAAGAATAGTTCACAGTATTAAAAAAATAATAATAGTAATTGTTTAGTTTTGGGGGTTTTCGGATTCTGGTTGGAAGTGAACGGGTGGGAAAATTGTGGGAATATTCGTGAACTTAGGAACGCGCCGGAAAATGAAGAGACGAAGTGCACTCGCGTTAATATAAAGAATATAGGTTTATTTTACTATTTCTATTTAAACTATTTTAAATTTAACGGAGTAAAATTGATGCGGAAGACTACCGAGGTGACCGTTGCCGTGACTAATTAACGCGGGCGTAAATCGCGTTAATGCCGTTTAACCGAAGGGTACCGAGAAGACTATTTGTCGCGGGAGTTAACGCGGGCGTAAATGGCGTTAATGCCGTATCGCGACAGAGAAGGGGAGGAGACCGAAGTCGAACCGATCACCGAAGAGACTTGAAGACGAATGGGCTAGAAAAGAAGGGAAAATGATCTAATATAACGTTGAAAATGAGGGGGAAAGCTCCTTGCGCCCGAACACTGCAAGGGTCAAGCGCGCGACCGACTGAGAGACGGAGACCTTTTGCGGGGTCTCCCGGAATCACGAAATCGTGGTTGGAGTTTCCGAAACATACTCCCCGCCTTCGGCGACAGTCGTCGACGAAGAGTCCATTGGAAGTACTGCCAACTTGGCAGTCGGTCGCTTGAAGGTGGAAGTGGCCGTGCGAAGTGTCACTACCCTGGTTAGACCATCCAACCCGGGGTGAAGTTCGACCACTCGTGCTAGTGGCCATCGTGAAGGTGGAAGTCGCTCGTCCGTGATTAGCACGAGTGAGCCGAGTTTGATTTCATGTGAAGGGTGTCGCCATTTGGAAATCGACAAGCTTCGCTGAAGGTACTCCGAAGACCATCTCTGCCAGAAGTGCTGTAATTTTGCCTGAAGGAATTGCCACCGTGAAAAGTCGAGGTTCCGGAATTGAAGTGAGAGACGGTTCTGGCACTGTGGTGAGTGCCTCGCCGATGGTGAAGTGACCCGGTGTGAGGGGAGAAATGTCCTCGGGGTCGTCCGATAAAGGACAAAGTGGCCTGGAATTTAAGACAGCCTTCACTTGCGCAAGAAGAGTCGTAAATTCTTCGTACGTAAGTGAGGCTTCTCCGATTACCCGACGAAGGTGATATTTCGCGGATTTTACTGCAGCCTCCCATCTTCCACCCATGTGAGGTGCGGCCGGAGGGTTGAGGGACCAATTCGTCCCAAGGTTGGTCAGCGATATGATCGTAGAATTCATTTCGGCTGATCCAGCCTTGAAGAGAGCACGAAGTGCAGTATCTGCTCCGATGAAGTTGGTCCCGCAGTCACTATAAATGGTGTGACTGATTCCTCATCGTCCGGAAAACCGCCGATAGGCGGCAACGAAGGCCTCTGAAGTATAATCCGTGACGAGTTCGAGGTGGACCGCGGAAGTAGTGAAGCAAACAAAAACGGCAAGATAAGCATTGTACGTTTTTGTTCCTCGTCCACGCCAGGTCTTGACAGTGAAGGGTCCCGTGTAGTCAATGCCGGTGTGGAGGAAGGCCCGTGAAGGTGTGACTCGCGCAGTCGGAAGTTGACCCATGAGTTGTTGTGCTTGAAGTCCTCGAAATCTGGCACACGTGGTGCACCGAAGGATGTACGATCGAATTGGAGCCCGGCCACCCGGAATCCAGTACGATCGACGGAGGAAGCTTAACGTGGCTTGGGTACCACCGTGAAGCGTTCGAAAGTGCGGATCAGCGATGATCAATGAAGTGAGCGGAGAGGTCCGGGGCAATATTGGCGGATGTTTTGCCTCGGGCTGTAGAAGTGCGTTCGTCAACCGGCCGCCAACTCGAAGGGTCCCTAGTTGGTCGACAAAGGGGTTGAGGGCGGCAAGGGAGTGGCCCCGATTGAGGGTCACTCCGCTCGAAATCATCTGAAGTTCAGCCGAGAAGTGTATGCGTTGAACGAGGCGTATCCAGAAGAACCTTGCCTCTTCCAAATCTCCCGTGTTCAGCGGGTAGGTCATTGAAGCGTGCGGGAGCCATTTAAAACGGGCAACCGCTCTCTGACACACTGCCGTGATCCGAAGGATCCGAGTGAGCGAGGAGTACCGTTGTAGAAGGTCCCAAGTTTTAGGACTATGCTCGGAGGTGGTGGTGAAGGCGAGACCTGATCGTTGTTCGAGGTCGCCATCCGGTGGAAGTTCGGCTGAAGAGACTGGCCATGAAGATGGTGGTCGCGCGAGCCACTCAGGCCCGTGCCACCAAAGATGGTGCTTGGACAGTTGTCGGGGAGTCTGCCCTCGCGACGCACAGTCGGCCGGGTTCTCTCTTCCCGAAATGAACCGCCATGTTGCGTGGGAAGAAAAACTTTGGATCGAGGTGACCCGATTTTGGATGAAATCTTTCCATCGGGCCGGATTTGAAGTAATCCATGTCAACGCAACTGAAGAGTCCGTCCAGAGAGAGACTGGGACTTGCGTTAAGTCTAGGGTTCTCTGAACGTGAGGCCAGCCTTGAAAGAAGTAGAGCCGCCGATAGTTTGGCCCCGGTGTGAAGGATGTCGTTGATCGACACACCGTTCGATGTTTTGAAGGAACCGTTGAAGACGACACGAAGTTTCGTAGTGGCGCTATGGGCCCGAAAGACACCGTGATGTGGGAGAAAAGACCGTGGTCTCGAAGACGTTGCCGTTGGAGCACGAGCCATGTGAGACAGGTTCTCGTATTCTTGGAGGAAGGCGTTGTAGAGACCGCGATACGACTCATTTGTCGAGAGTCGCCGTAGAAGTTGAAGAAGGCAGCGTTTTGCACCCGAATACGAATCTCCGAGTAGCGAAGGAGGATTCTTGAAGGGGAGCCGTACGATATATCGGCCCGTGTGGTCCCTCGTATGAGTGTCCTTGAAGTGTTGTTCGCAAGCGGATTCGTCCGGGTCGGTTGTAGGGGCCGAGTCCGGAGGAATTTCCTCTTGTTCCCAAAACTTCGCTAGTAAAAAAGTGACCTCGTCTTCGATGGAGGCATGTTGAATGCGAACCGAATTTGAGGTGGAACCGTTGACGGGACCGAGTACAATCCATCCGAGAAGCGTGCGCTGAGCGATGGGATCGATGGCCCGACCCTTGACGACTTCTGACTCAACCAGAAGACCGTACGCGTCAGCTCCGATGATGACGTCGATTGGTCCCGGTTTCAGAAAGTCGGGGTCTGCCAGAAGAAGTCCTTGAAGATGTTCCCATTGCCCTGAAGTAGCGAACGAGGGAAGCGTCGACGTTAAGGCGTTTAGAATAAACGCCGTCACTCGGAAATTTGAGGTTGAATCATGGATTGAAGATACTGTGACGGTGGTAGCTCCCCGCGTCCGTCCCGCTGGCTGGCCTCCGATTCCGTGGATGTTGATGGACGCGGCCATCCTTTGTGTTCGAAGGAGTTGGACCGTGCGTTCGGAAATGAACGAAAGTTCCGCGCCCGGGTCGATGAGGAGTCTCGCCCGCTGCGAGATTCCCGATGAGGAGGTCAAAATAGCTTGGCTCGTAGCTAGCAGGACTGACGGTCGAATGGCCAGAGCGTTTGAAGAGTCCTTGGAAAAGTGCGGAGGAGTACCTGAGTTATCGAAGAAGTCTGGAGCGATCGAAGAGAAGAAGTGGACCGGGTGGGGTCGCAATTCATCTCGAGAAGCGCGACATGTTCCCTTGGAAGCGGTCCCAGTTGGTTTTCAACAAAGACAGACGCGTGGTGGCGAGCGTCTTGTTGGTGTTTTGAGGGGTTGCGTTCCTCGTCTTTTCAGCGAGGCTCGAGATGCACTGAAAAGTGCTGACGAGGCCGGCAATGCGACGTTCCATCTTGGCGGTGTTGCTCGTCATTGTCGAGGTGTCACCGTTCGACACACGAAATCGCTATGATTTAGCGTGAAGCGTCCAGAACCGAAAAACCGCGAAAAACTCGCGAGAAACGAAAATTGGCGCGAGACTTCGACGTTCGAAGCACACGCGATAAATGGCGCGAAGCGTCCAAGCCGAGAATCACGAAAAACTCGAGAAAAAGTCTGAACGAGATGCACGAAGCGTCCAAATCGAAAAATCACGAGAAAACTCGCGAAAACGAAAAGATAGCGCGAGACTTCGACGTTCTGGTACACGCGAGGAAAGGCGCGAAGCGTCCAATGCCGAAAAAAAACCCGAAACTCGAGAAAAATCCGAACGAGATGCACGAAGCGTCCAAAACGAAAAACACGAAAAATCGCGAAAGACGAAAGAGATGGCGCGATGCGTCGACGATCGTAGCACACGCGAGAAAAGGTGCGAAGCGTCCGAAACGAAAATCACGTTTTTCCGCGAAAGACGAAAAAGATGGCGCGATGCGTCGACGATCGTAGCACACACGAGAACAAATGGCGCGAAGCGTCCAATGCTGAAAACACGAAAACTCGCGAAAACGAAAAGATGGCGCGATGCGTCGACGATCGTAGCACACGCGATTGATGGTGAGAAGCGTCCACAAGAATCACGAAAAGTCGTGAAAATGTCCGACGGAGATGCTCGAGGCGTCCGAGATCGACGACACTCGCGAAATCGTAGCACGCGAGAAAATGCGCGAAGCGTCCGAAACGAAAAACACGAGAACTCGCGAAAGACGAAAAAGTGGCGCGATGCGTCGACAAGCCGAAAAACAAAAATTCGAGAAAAGGTCCGAACGAGATGCACGAAGCGTCCAAATCGAAAAATCACGAGAAAACTCGCGAAAGACGAAAGGATGGCGCGAGACGTCGACGATCGTAGCACACGCGAGAAATGGCGAGAAGCGTTCAAGCCGAAAGATCACGAAAAAACTCGCATAAGACGAAAAGATGGCGCGAGACGTCGACGATCGTAGCACACGCGATTGAAATGGCGCGAAGCGTCCAAGCCGAAAAACACGAAAAACTCGCGAAAGAAGAAATGGCGCGAAGCGTCCAAGCCGAAAAAACACGAAAACTCGCGAAAATGTAGCACGAAGCGTTCAAAACCACAATTCGCGGAATCCGAACGATATTTTTGCGAGGCGTCCAAAATCGATGAGAACTCGCGAAAATCGTAGCACGCGAGAAAATGCGCGAAGCGTCCGAAATGAAAATAACGTTTTTTCGCGAAAGACGAAAAGGATGGCGCGAGACTTCGGCAATCGTAGCACACGCGATTGAAAACGAGAAGCGTCCACAAGAATCACGAAAAATCGTGGAAATGTCCGACGGAGATGCTCGAGGCGTCCGCGATCGACGAACTCGCGAAATCGTAGCATGCGAGAAAATGCGCGAAGCGTCCAATGCAAAAAAAAACCCGAAATTCGTGAAGAAGTCCGAAGGAGAAGCACGAAGCGTCCAAGTCGACGAACTCGCGAAAATGTCTCCCGAAAGGTCCAAAAACACAACTCGACGGAGAACTCGCGGAATCTGACCGATATTTTTCGAGGCGTCCAAATCGACGAGAACTCGCGAGATCGTAGCACGAAGCGTCCGAAACGAAGGAAAGAACTCCCGAAGGCCGAACTATCGTGTCGCCGATCGACACGCACGAAGTTTTTGGTTGCGCGTGGCGTGAAGCGTCCGAGAAACGAAGCGAAACTTTTGCTAGACGGTCTCTTGCACGAGAGCGCACGATGTCGCGAGAAGGTAGTCGGAAGAAGAGACGAGATCGGTCGGTTGACCGGCACGAAGCTTCCGTTAGACCAGCCACAGGCCGAAGCGCGCATGCGCGCGTGTATAGAGTCCGATTCCCGGCTCGCCCGAAAGCGAGAGAGCGCGATGTATCGGGCGCAGTGCGCCCGATACATCGCGCCGGCGTGCTGGCGGCCGGCGTGTGGTCACGTGATCGCGATGAAAATTACCTTTTCTCGCGCACCGGTATAGAAAAGACTGAGAATTTCCTTTGCCTTTTTCAGCGAATAACTCACTTTTTCCCACTTCGTTCACTTGAATCCGGCTCGATGGACCATGTTTAGTTTTGGGGGTTTTCGGATTCTGGTTGGAAGTGAACGGGTGGGAAAATTGTGGGAATATTCGTGAACTTAGGAACGCGCCGGAAAATGAAGAGACGAAGTGCACTCGCGTTAATATAAAGAATATAGGTTTATTTTACTATTTCTATTTAAAATATTTTAAATTTAACGGAGTAAAATTGATGCGGAAGAGTACCGAGGTGACCGTTGCCGTGACTAATTAACGCGGGCGTAAATCGCGTTAATGCCGTATCGCGACAGAGAAGGGGAGGAGACCGAAGTCGAACCGATCATCGAAGAGACTTGAAGACGAATGGGCTAGAAAAGAAGGGAAAATGATCTAATATAACGTTGAAAATGAGGGGGAAAGCTCCTTGCGCCCGAACACTGCAAGGGTCAAGCGCGCGACCGACTGAGAGACGGAGACCTCTTGCGGGGTCTCCCGGAATCACGGAATCGTGGTTGGAGTTTCCGAAACAGTAATTAACACAGATAGATAAGATAGAACGCCGGTCGCTAAACAATTGTTTTCCATTGGTAGGTCCGATGTCTCTGGGATGGTTCATCTGGAAAAAAATTGTCAAATATTTTTCAATCTGCATAAGTCTTTTCGTTTAGCGCAGGGGTGGCCACGATGTCGACCGCCGTCGACCGGTTATTTTATTGATCAATAATTTTCTGTAAGAGCTTTGTACAACTAGTTTAGACATTTAGACTTTGTAAAACTAGTTTAGACAACCGTAGTGTCGACTGTACACTTGGAAAGTTTGGCCACCCCTGGTTTAGCGTAACCCTTCGTTCTTGAAAATGAATGTTTTCCCGAGATGGCTGCATTTTTTTTTCAAACAACTTACATCAGCTAAGGTGCTTTAAAAAATAGTAATTTAAAAAAAACAGCTATGCTCAACCTGAAAAACTGCGATTGTATCAATTCTCAATAAAAATCTAATGTTGGCTATTAGTATTCGCTTTACCGATAATATGAACTCGGAAAAAATCGTTTCGAGAAAAATCGGATTGCAAGGTTGAATACGTGTTTTCTTTATAAAGAGTAACGACAAATTCACTTACTAAATTTCATCAATTCCGGGCCCGTGAGACAATTCTTCTCTCCGTTCCCGCTATCGTTCTTGCAGTTTTTAATTCCTTTGTTATTGGCAGCGCGATTTTCGGTGTAGTTCGCATGGCTCTAATCCCGCATGACACGATAGGTGTGTAAAGTCGGTCCAGCTTCATTGCCAAGTAACTCCAGTATTTTAAATGTTCCCTGAGCACCTTGGTTGAAAATTATCGTTGAAATGATTCAATTTCTGACCAATTTCAACTGGCCAATTTCAACGACAGCACAGTTTCAATTTGATTCCGGTACGAGTTGCGCCACGTTACCGAATTAAAAATTAAATTTTGCTTCGTGTAAATCAACCGGCATCAGAAGCACGCAAACACCGCTCGCAGGATTCACGTTTTTCTTTCTTTCAATTTTATATCTGTTTGAACGCCGGTATATCTTTTTCCCTTTACACGTTGGTCTTTCTACTTTAGATCCCGAAACCGTTTCATCCATATTTTAACTTTTTTTAAATAAAAAAGACAAAAACAACGTTTTTCACATATCGTTATGAACTGAAAATGGAATAGCTGTTCAACTTATGAACGACAAAACAAACTTTACAGCTATAAAATTCTTACCCAATTTTTGTTGTATGATAAGTCAATAAAACGGCAATAAAAAAAAGACGACACCGGAATTCCCCCGAATAAAGCAGGTACTCAACCTGTGCGGTCAATTGGGACCGGCCGGGATACCCGCTCCAGTTGAAATGGTTATAATTGCGTGATATTTGCGCATGTCACCGTGAAAATTTGTCGACATATTCTTTAACCCTCCCTAGTCACACTACTGGAAAATTTCACGGTAGTCACAATGAATCGATTCTACCCAGTCAGTTAGAAAAAAAAAATTGTCAAAAATTGTCCGTTCAATATGGATAAAAAAATTACGGAACATGTTTTCAACATTGTAGATTACGTACGAAAAGTCGATTAATAAAAAAAAGAATAGCACCACGTTAAAAAAAATCATAAAGGGAACAATGCACAAAAAGGACACTTTTGTGCATAACCTTGTCAATTTTTTTTTATATTTTCAACTAAAATTTGGAGGTGATACTTCTTAGATACGATACTTTTGGGAAACAATAGTAGCATGGTCCGTGTTCCAAAAAAGGTATTTCTTCAGACATGTGGACGGTCGATGTTCGACTAGAACAAAATGTGCAATTATGAACAAATATGGAATATATACAAATAGTTATACGTAATATTATGTTGGAAACAAAGACGATTGTTGTTAGTACTGTTATTTTTATGATTACGATTATTTAGTCCATCCTACCACATTTGATGCCCATATTCATTCGATGCCCATCGCACATCGCCTGTAGGCAAGTGCTGCACTGCCGCATGGAACGTCCGGCTGCCTAAATTATATGCCATCTGACAGTAAATAAATGAGTTATTTATATAATTGAATATTTGGCGTGCACCACCATTATACTTCCGGTTTTCACACTTTTTCTGATCACAAAAAATACGAATTCTTTTAATACAATTTACGTTTAAGTCACATTTGGGTATAATCGAGCCAACGCGCGCGCACGATATTGCTTGATGGGCCGTCAGGGCAACGCTCACGCTCGATTCAAAGTGCTAACGGTCCGTACGTATAAGGGATACTTCAAAGCCCAAATGCTTTGTCATTTTTATGGCAACTAAAGTTCCGTTCAAAGCCTTCGAAGCCTTCGAATGTTCGAAACATTTCTTCAGATCCCATCACCAAAAGACGCGAGCCACCCGCCAATAAGAGCGAGGGCTATTTTTTCGATATTGCGCAATCAAATTATTCGACATTTATGTGCTTTTTAGGTGCTCATTGAGTATACAAGAGTTAAACTGCAAATACGAAAATTTCTCCAGATACCATTCCTGAAAGACTAAAGCCACCCGCCAAAATGAGTATGGGCAATTTTTTTCCATGTCGCACAATCAAATTATTTCACATATATGTGCTTTTTATGGGCTCTTTGAGTATCCAATAGCCAAACCGCAAACGCGAAAATTTCTCCAGACACCACCCCTGAAAGACTCAAGCTACGCTCCAATAAGATCGAAGGCTATTTTTCCGATGTCGCAAAATCAAATTATTCCACATTTATGTGCTTTTGATGTGCTCTTCGAATATTCAAGAGTCAAATCGCAAATACGAACATTTCTCCAGGTATCATCCCTAAAAGACTAGGGCTACCCGCCAATACGAGTATGGGCTATTTTCTTTCCATATTGCACAATCAAATTATTCCACAATTGTGTGCTTTTTGAGTATAGACTCGTTGAATAAGCAAGAGTCAAACTGCAAATACGAAAATTTCTCCAGATACCATCCCTAAAAGAATCAAGCTACTCGCCAATACGAGTATGCGCCATTTTTTCGAGATTGTACAATCGAATTATTACACATTTATGAGCTAATTTTGTGCTGCAATTAAAATGTTTGTGCTGTCATCGCTTAGCGAGTGATTCGAAAGCAATAAGGCTCTGCTGGCTTATCATCTAGCTAGCAGAGCACCTACTATTATTTGCCATATCAAGAATAGAAAACCATAATATTTTTTTTTTTGTTTTTTTTTCCTTAGGTACACGCTTGTCGCGTTTGTTACCTATTCTTTCCCATCATTATGACCATTCTTTTCCTCTACTGTTTATTACTCCTTTTTTCTTCTCCATCTTTCCCCTGTTCCCCCCTCTTGCGGCCGCAGCCGACTTCCCCCTCTGTATCATATTCATCATGACATTTCTGTCATGGGTATAGGGAAACTGCAGAAAACCTATACCAATACAGCCGGTCATCGAGTTCGCCCCCCAGTCGTGGAACTAGTCTTATTTCGCCGCGAAATGCCGAAGAAAAACATTTCACGACGAAATGTACGCGACTGGGATTCGAACTCGCGACCTCCCGGTCCGCTGGTTTAGTGGCGAGCACGCTAACCACTAGAACATCGCACCGGTTGAAAACCATAATATTTATGTGCCATAATATTTATAACCATATCATTTATAACCATAATATTTATAACCCAAACAGCCAAACCCCTATTTTTTCAATTTCGCCATTTTTAAACCCTCAAAAACCCTCTAACAAGAGCATGGACCATTTTTTTAAATATTCTGATATCGTATTACACCACATTCATGTGCTTTTTATGTGCTCTTTGAACATCCAAGAATGAAACCGCAAATATGAATTTTTCTTCCAGATACCACCTCTGAAAGACTCAATATACCCTCCAATAAGAGCGAGAGCTATTTTTTCCATATTGCGCAATCAAATTATTCCACATTTATGTGCCTTTTATGTGCTCTTTGAGTATCCAATAGCCAAACCGCAACTACGAAAATCTCTCCACGTACCATCCCTAAAAGACTCGAGCTACCCGCAAAACCGAGTATGGGCTATTTATTTCGACATCGCACAATCCAATTATTCCATGTTTAGGTGGTCTTTGAATATCCAAGAGTCCAACCGCAAATACGAAAATTTCTCCAGATACCACCCCAGAAAGACCCAAGCCATGGACCAATAAGAGCGAAAGCTATTTTTTCGATATCGCACAATCCAATTATTCCATATTTAGGTGCTCTTTGAATATCCAAGAGTCCAACCGCAAATACGAAAATTTCTCCAGATACCATCCCTAAAAGACCCAAGCTACGTTCCAATAACAACGAGGGCTATTTTTCCGACATCGCAAAATCAAATTATTTCGCATTTATGCGCTCTTTACGTGCTCTTAAGGGGTTATATACAGTCAGGAGGCCCAAAAAGATCGATTTTTGAAGAATTTTTCTAGAGAAGATCTTTAAATCTTATAATGTAAAAATTTGTACACATATTATGGTAACATTTTACTGTTTTTAACATTTTTTATTTGTAAAAATAATTATTTTGAAAGCTAATATAGCTGATCTTCGGGAGCACCTTTCAAAAGCAACGCTTTCGAACGCTCTGACACGTCATTACAAATGTGCGTGTAACTTCGGGAATATTCGCCGTATTGACAAGATATTTTTTGCGTGTGTACTTAAATATATGTCATTACGAAAAAAAAATAAGAAATCGATGTTTCGAAAATTTTAACTGTATATAACCCCTTAAATGTGGAACAATTTGATTTTGCGATATCGAAAAAAGAGCCCTTGCTCTTGTTAGGTGGTAGCAAATACACGTATTTGCAGTTTGACTGTTGGATATTCATAGAGCACATGAAAAGAACATAAATGTGAAATAATTTGATTGTGGAATATAAAAAAAAATCGCCCACAATCGTATTGGCGGTAGCTCAAGTCTTTTAGAGATGGTATCTGGAGACATTTTCGTATTTGCAGTTCGACTCTTGGATATTTGAAGAGCACACAAAAAACATAAATATGGAATAATTTTATTTGGCGAAATCGGAAAAACAGCCCTCGCTCTCATCAGAGCGTAGCTTGGGTCTTTCAGGGGCAGTATCTGGAGAAATGTTCGTATCTGCAGAACCTTGGAGATGGCAAAAAATAGTAGGTGCTCTGCTAGCTTGATATAAGCCAGCAGAGCACTTTTGATTTCTTATTACTGGCTAAACGATGAAAGCATAAAAATGTTTATTGGAGCACAACATTAGCACGTAAATGTAGAATAATCTTACTGTGCAGTATCGAAAAAATAGCCCATACTCGTATAGGCGGGTAGCTCGAATCTTTTGACGATAGTGTCTGGAGACATTTTCGCATTTGCGATTTGCCTCTTGGATCTTCAAAAAGTACGTAAATATCGAATAATTTGATTTCGCAATATCGAAAAAGTAGTCCATATTCGTATTGGCGGGTAGCTCGAGTATTTTAGGAATGGTATCTGGAGAAATGTTCGTATTTGCCGTTTTACTTGTGGATATTCAAAGAGCCCATAAAAAGCACATAAATATGGAATAATTTGATTTTGCGAGGTCGAAAAAATAGCCCTCGCTCTTATTGGAGAGTAGCTTGGGTATTTCAGGGGTAGTATCTGAAGAAATTTTCGTATTTACGGTTCGTCTCTTGGATGTGGTCCAATTTGATTTCAGAATATCGAAAAAATGGTCCATGCTCTTATTAGAGGGTTTTTGAGGGTCTGGCGAAATTAACCCTTGTGTTGACACCCAAAAAAACTAACAGCATCTGCCACCCGGGTACCCGAGTACCCCGCCAACGAAATTCTTGGTAAAAGTCCATTGTAACTAAAAATAATTATATACATTCGATCAATATTTAATTATTCGTATTCTAGGAAGGTATTCCTACCTGAATATAACAATTAAATTATGTACAGTGACCTTGGGAGTCCTTAAGCAGGTATAAAACGTGCGCAACTGCACCGTAAATTTCTCGTTTCTGGAACGGCAAGGTATGTTGAACATTAAAGGGAAGCAGAAGGGTCGCTATTTTTGTTCTTTTATGCCTGAAGAATATTCGAGAACACTTTTGAAACACATAGACACAAACCTGCCGATATATTTGGAGCAGTAAAGCTGTATGGCTTTTGTATCGTTCGCTCGAAGAAGCAAGCCGTGCAGTCACTGCTGAGAGAGTTTGGATAGTTTGGTATATGTGTGCGTGTTATCTCCGCTGTTTTTATGTTCTGGCTTACTCCAATATTATTTAGTGAAGTGTGCATAGAACTTGTGCATTATATTTGTGGAAAACAGAAGCAGAAAGCAAAAAGATGGAGGAATTGTCGAGAGCTGAGTTTTTGAGGTAACGTAAATATAATAAATACAATATTTGTATTATATATTTGATATTATTATAAGTTTAATATTATTGTATAACATGCATTTATTTATAATTTTTTAAATTGAGTTACGCTGACAAAGATGAGTACTTGAAGAGGTTACTCGGTGAAGAAGATAACAAAAGTGATGACCCTTCGGACGGTGAAGACGAAGTTTCCCAACGATAACGCTCCGAATTCTACCAATGCTGAAGCATCGGATAATGAAGATTCCCAGATAGACAGTCGTGATCATCACGCCATGCATACAATTGATGAAGCAAATTTTACAGCATATTGACTACATGTCATGATGCAAAGCCGTGAACTCATTTAGTATAGTGAATGTACAAAGCATTTTGATCTCAATATGTCGTTTACAAATGCATCGTACGTTTGAAGCACGATGAACTCATATCGCTGTGCTCAAGTGTCCACAATTAATATCTGCAAATTTTACGTCATATGGAAGTCATCCAATGACTGTGTTGATGAATTCACTGGGTTAGCACTGGTAGTAGACATGCCATGCAAGCAATATGACGGCGATATGCATGTTTGTCAGTGATACATTCGATGGGCGCAACATGACGGCGATATGCATGTTTCTCAGTGATACATCCTATGACGGTGATATGCATGTTTCTAAGTGATACATTCATTGAGCGCAATATGACGGCGATATGTATATTTTGTCAGTGATACATCCCAGGAGCACAATATGATGGCGATATGCATGTTTCTCAGTATTACATTCCATGACGGCAATATGCATGTTTTCAGTGATACATTCGGTGAGCGCAATATGACGGCGATATGCATATTTCTCAGTGATACATCCCATGAGCGCAATATGACGGCGATATGCGTGTTTCTGTGATACATCCTATGACGGTGATATGCATATTTCTAACAAGGAGAAGGCAGAGCCTGGATGTCGCAAATCGGGTTCGCCTTTCGCGTGGTGAAAGTTGAAGATCTCCGAATTAACGTCGCTTTTGATTTTTGTTCCAATAAGCCTTAGTTACTGAGATATCGCGATTTGAAAATTTGGGAGTTTCGTCTCGTGCCTAGAGTACGTTGAGCGTTGACACTTGAGACAAGAGCGGCTGTAGCTAATACGGGAAGACGTTAGACCGGCACTCTGAAAGTTCACGGTTCGCGTCCCTATGCTTTTTTTTATTCAATTTTTTTTTAATCTTATAATCTCTCATAGGACTTTACATGTGCAGGTAAATAAGAAAATTCGAAAATATGTTTTACTAGTTTTATTTGTCTATTATATTAAAATAATTAATCCAATAATGAAGTCACAATTACAAAGCAAAATAATATGGTATAAAAAATAAATAATTAATATGATTCACAGGAAAGCATATTTGAAGATCTATATCTTCAAATATGCTTTCCTGATAGAATTTATAAGGTTAAATATGGTTGCGGTGGTATTACGTTCATTTTATGTTCGTGGTGTCGTAAGCCTTTGTGCTACCCTTGCTTTTACGATGGTTTCCACCCTCCAATTTGTCACCATACTGATCTGATAGAAGAAGAATCAGAATAATTACCTGCCGCGAAATTTGCAAGTGTGAATTAGATTCATTATTTATTTTTTATACCACATTATTTTGCTTTGTAATTGTGACTTGATTATTAGATTAATTATTTGTTATACAATATTATTTTGCTATGTAATTGTGACTTCATTATTGGATTAGTTATTTTAATATAATAGATGAATTAAACTAGTAATACATATTTTCGAATTGACTTCTTTACCTGCACATGCAAAGTCTTATGAGAGATTATAAAAAAAAAAATAAAAAAAAAATTTAAAAAAAGCATGGGGACGCGAAGCGTGAACTTTCAGAGTACCAGTCCGCCGTCTTACTGTATTAGCTACGGTGGCTCTTGTCTCAAGTGTCAACGCTGAACGAACTCTACGCGCGAGCCGAAACTCCCAAATTTTCAAATCGCGATATCTCAGCAACTAAGGTCTATTGGAACAAAAATAAAAAACGACGTTAATTCGGAGGTCTTCAACTTTCACCAGGCGAAAGGAGAACCCGATTCGCGAAATCCGGGCTCTGCCGTCTCCTTGTAATTGATACATTCGACGAGCGCAATAAGACGGCGATATGTATATTCATCAGTGACACATCCCATAAGCGCAATATGATGGCGATATTCATCCAAATCCAGAATGATACAAATACGCAGACACAAAGAAAATTTGTACAAGTGTTAGAATGGCTAGGTAGGTAGCGCGCTCGGCTCTCGATTTAGAAGACGTGGTTCAAACCGTAGGTAGGTACAAAATTTAACTAGGCAGAATACGTTTTTAATCCATTTATCATATAGGCAGGAACATCAATAAAGCGTATGGGGATAATAAAAATCCTACCAGATTTTTTTTATTAATATTTTTGGATTTTTTTTATTTTTCACGCTATGACACTCAAATGAGCTCCATATGAGCACAGCATAGTTACGTCACGCCATGCCGCTATTATGACCTCCGTATGAGTACAGCATATTTACGTCACGCCATGCCGCTAATATGAGCTCCGTATGAGTACAGCATATTTACGTCACGCCATGCCGCTAATATGAGCTCCGTATGACCATAGCATAGTTCCGTCACGCCATGCCGCTAATATGAGCTCCGTATGAGCACTACAGTTTCTTCACGCCGTGACACCCATATGAGCCCCATATGCACTCACTTATTGTTAGATATTCGTGAGCCAAATTTGCTAGTCTGATGAATTCACTGCATGCATATTCGCGTGAGAACAACTTTGCTTCATTTGGATGTATTATAGTGAATCATCATGTGATGCAAATATGACTTCAACGGGAGCACTCATAAGGGATACACAGCTGTGAGACTTTCTATGCTGCAGTGATGATGTACATATGATGCCAATATGAGGTACATCTGTCTATCTGGGTTGCGTTGATGACGAAGCCGAAATTAATGGTGGCACTCAAGAAGAAGAAGAAGAAGAAGAAGAAGAAGAAGAAGAATGAAAGAAGAAGAAGAAGAAGAAGAAGAAGACGATGACGATGAAAGAGACGCTGAGGAGGAGAGTGACAACGAAGTAGCTTCAGCTGTTTCAGCCAACACTGATACAACTTTTGTGGCAAAAGACAAAACGGTTTGGAATAAAACTTCGCCGAAAAACCATCAAACTCCGGCTAGAAATATTGTTAGGCAGAGAGCTGGACCGCATAAAAGTAGGAAAATGTTATCGATCTGTGGAATATTCAAAAAATTCATCGCGTTGGATATGGTTGACATTATCGTTCGTTGCACAAATAAAAAAGCGGAAACCAAGTATCAATATTACAATAGCAAGCATCCATAGAACGAGCCGCGTGTATGGAAGAAAGTTACGGTAACTGAAATGTACTCTTTTTTTGGAATCTTGATAGGTGCTGGTGCAAATAACTCAAACACAGACCACATAGATGAAATGTGGAAGAAAAACTCATATCCGATATATCGTGCAACGATGGGATGAAGGCGATTTCAGTCGCTTTTACGTTTTATACGTTTTGACGATTACAGTACACGCCAGGAACGAGCGGCCAATGATAAGGCTGCACCTATTTCTGATATTTGGAACATGCTGAATGCAAACCTAGCGGCGGTGTATAGACCAACGGAGCACTTGACTATCGACGAATAGCTCTTTCCTTTTCGAGGAAGAACGAAGTTTACCCAGTACATGCCATCGAAGCCTGCTAAATACGGTCTAAAAGTATTTTGGTTGTGTGACGCAAGTAATGCTTATCCACTCAAAGGGATTTTCTATACAGGTAAACAAGGTAATACTCGAGAAGTCAATCAAGAAGAACGAGTTGTGAAAGAACTGGTCGCCGCTTACAAAGGATCTGGCCGGAACATAAGCATAGACAGATTTTTCACGACCTTACCGTTAGCAGAGAGCCTTTTGTCATATAAGCTCACTATCGTCGGTACTTTGAAAAAAAAATAAAACATTTATTCCTCAAGAAATGAAACCGTCGAACTCTAGACCGTTATTGTCAACGCTTTTTGGATTTCACGAGAAGGTTACCATCTGTACGTATGTTCCGAAGAAAAGCAAAGCGGTGATTCTTCTCAGTACGATGCACAATGATGCTACGATCTCTAATGCATCTCACCAGAAACCAGAAATGATTTTGTTTTACAACAAAACCAAAGCTGGCGTTGATACTATGGATCAAATGTGCATGAGATATTCCACCCAACGGCGTGGGTGCAGATGGCCGCTAGCTATTTTTTTTACAATATTTTGGATATCGCCGGTGTTGCTGCGTACGTTACTTACTATGAACATAATGATATTCTTGCAAAAAAACGAACCGACGCAGACTTTTTCTACACCAGCTTTCAGAAGAACTAGCCATGTCAATGATAAAAGAGCGATTTTCTAACCAGTAAGTCATGCAAAATCATGCAACGAAAATCGCAAGCGAAAGTTACTATGAAAGGCCAGTAACAGAAGTGGTAACTGATAACAACGATCAACGAGACGCTAGTGGTAGAAAAGTTGTAGTTGGATCATGCTACATTGGCAGCGAGCAGCCTATTCGAAAGAGAAGAAAGACAAGGAAGTCTTGCGTTGACTGTAATAAGCCCGTTTGTGATCAGCACACAGAAAAAATCACAAAATGTTTGAATTGTTATAATTGATTTCTAAAATATCTGTGTGAAAGATTGAAGTGAATTATTTTTTGTAATTTTTCATACAGTATTTGTACATTACTGTGCAGAAAACGAAAACTCCCTGATTTTTGTCCAACACACACATTGCAAAATGTGATAGTTATTATTATTATATACAGTGCATTCAATAAATAACCAATTTGAAATAAATATATATTATTATTTATATATTAATCCATATTTACTTATTATATTTTTACAACAATTTATTTTTATGATGTATTATACAAAAATCATACTTTTTCCATCGGGGTACCCGAGTGGCTCATACGTGTTTTATTTCAAATGCAACATTTTTTAAGTTAAAATATTTTTTAAAATATGTAGAATGCAAATTTCGATAGAGAATTGGTCAAATCATGGGGATTCGAGAAGGCTTTGGCCAATCTTTTTTGGAAAAAAAATTATTCAACAAAACGTACGCCGATGGGTACCTGGGTACCCGGGTGGCAACACAAGGGTTAACAAAAATAGGGGTTCGGCTATTCAATATTTGTAAAGCACAAAAGTATTGTGTGGTTTTATTATTGGATATGGCAAAAAATAGTGTGTGCTCTGCTAGCTTGATGATAAGCCAGCAGAGCACTTTTGATTTTTAATTACTCGCTAAACGATATGAGTACATCATTTTTTATCGCAGCACAAAATTAGCACATAAAAACGTAAGTGTAGAATAATTTCATTGTGCAATATCGAAAAAATAGCCCATACTCGTATAGGTGGGTAGCGCGAGTCATTTAAGGATAGTACCTGGAGAAATTTCCGTATTCGCGATTTGACTCTTGGATCTTTAAAGAGTACATAAAAAGCACATAAATGTGGAATAATTCGATTGTGCACTTTCGAAAAAAAATAGTCCACACTCGTGTTGGCGGGTAGCTCGAGCCTTTTAGGGATGGTATCTGGAGAAATGTTCGTATTTGAGGTTTGACTTTTGTATACTTAAAGAGCACATAAATGTCGAATAATTTGATTGCTCAATATCGAAAAAATAGTCCATACTCGTATT